>OX352471.1:43107266-44307266 GCA_947093115.1 Brenthis daphne
ACTTATATATCGTATATTATACTCGTATATAGGCATATAAAATTGGAAAGGACGTACGCTCTATTACTCGGATAGAAAAAATATCAATGATTTGTAAATATAAAAAATTAAAATGAGCAGGTTTGATTAAATATAATAGCTTATCTTTTAATTTTGCATAAAATGAAATTTCAAAACTTAAAAATACTGGCTTAAAGTAGTGCGTCTTAAAAGTGGGAGTTGTGAATATTTAAATAAATTTAAAAACATAGATTCTCACATAAATATACAGTTCGTGCGCATAATATAAATTAAAATAATTTAAATGAAAATATCTTATAGTATTTTCAAACGTAATGCTAAATATATTTTTATACTCTACATATATTTATTACTAGCGTTGCCCGCAGCTCCGCCCGCGTTCAGATGACTAAAAACCAAATTCTTAGGTTTTATATAGGTATTAGTATATTCTTACATTACAATTTTTGTACTTTTTCTCAGAAAAGAGATATTTTTCCGCTGTTAAAAATATCCTATATGTTGACCCGGATAATCAACTATGACCATACCAAATTTCATCAAAATCTGTTCAGTAGTTTTTCTGTGATGCCGTAACAGATAGACGGACAAAAATTCTAAAAACTATAGATTCGGCCTCTGTATCGATAATAATGTCTATTTCAATAAGATTTTCCAAAAAATATTTAATGTACAGATTTGACTCAGTTAGAATTTTATTATATGAATAGATCACATACATAGCGTACGGTTTCGTAAAAGAAAATTTAATTTAGTATTTCCGAAAAATGTATATCAAAAGAAATATTTTTCTTCAAAAATATGCAAGCCTTTTCATGACACTAAAACTTAAAAGCACTAAAAATAGTGAATTATTTGAAGTATAACAACTCTGATTTCTGCTGTGACATATTTAGATTTTATATTAGTTATCTATATATATAATAAAACTGTAGAGGTTGAATATCTGTACATAGAAAAAAAATGCTAAAAAACGAGTCAAGGGGATGTAAGAAAAGAAATAGAACAAATCCAGTTTTGTTTTAAATTTTTTTGTTTCTCTGTCTGTTTGTCTGTTTGTACGGGCTAATCTCCAAAACTGTATGACCGATTTAAATAAAATTTTGCATGGTAATGTCTTGTATACCTGGTTAACATTTTAGGTTACCTTTCATCCTGGAAAATTTAAGATTTCCAGTGGGATTTTTAAAAAACTATAGTAACTTATACAGCTTGGTACACAGCTGATACCTTATATTGCCGGTTAAACAACAGGTTACTTTTATCCCGGAAAAATTAACAGTTCCCGTGGGATAGACCTGATTATGCTTTTCTAAATGCGAACTTGAGCGAAATGAGGGTGAGCCGCTAGTTTTTATTATATAATATCATTAACACTAAATACATAATATGTTCAATATGCAATAACTCGGAAAATCAATATTTATTAGTTTTTGAGATAATTTCTTTGAGATTTTATTTTTTTCATATTTTATTTAATAAAAAAAAGTCAATTTATTCAAGGGAGCGCATAGTGTATTTATCATTCCTTATGACTTTTGGGAGTGATTCCTTTAAAAAAATCTGCCATTCACATAAACTTATCCAACCCAAAAAAAGAACCGCCTGGGTTTTTTAAGGCAAAAAATTGTAGAAATAGAAAACGAGAGCATCCACACTACTGCTAGTAACCATTTTTAAATCTTACAAAAGATACACAAGGTAAAAACATTTTCAAAAGTTTTTGTTTATAGGCGTGAATGTTTGAAAAATATTACATTTTTGTATAATAATGAATCCTTTAAGCAAGTCTATAACACGAGATCATTATTATGAGCCACATTTCACTTGCTTGCGAATGGTTTAATTTTAGAGATTCTTTTATAAATTCTACAAACAAAGAGGCTTTTATATTTCCGCCCTATAAAAACAACATCTATCGTTATTGTTATTTTTTAATTTCTCTAACAGAGTTGTGCTGTTGTAGGGTTATTATAAAGGGAAAAAATAAATCCGTAATACGCAACGATAACTGAGGTATATTTTCCTCCAGCAAGGGTTTTAGGCTGAATTGCGGGTTGGAAATAGGGTTTCCTTTGTTGTCAATTTTACTTTTGCATTCTGCAAATGGACTAATTCGTATGGCAATTTATTTTTAATAATGTAGTATGATTGAAAAAAAAAACTTTTACTTAATAAAATATATACCATTAAAATATAAGACGAGTAAGAAAACCCGGGTTACTGAATTCCGTACCCCGACAACATTCTAAAATCTAATTATATTTAAAAAGATTATCTTAATTAAGAAGCCATTAGTTAACGAAATTATATAAATTTACTACATTTCATTCATAAACAAACTTTAAATATCTAAGATATAATTGGTTTTGTTTTATTCGCGCTATTTATGGACTTAAAACTATATGTAGTGTCACATAATAAAAGTCCGCTTTGAATAAAACACTTACCAATATTCAGTTGGTAAACATAACACTTCATAGAACGATATCATATTCCTATCTTTCTTTTATTGCTCGTACTTGGGTAACATATTGAGATTGTGGAAAGATTCGCTAAATTATCAGCACCTACATGCATAATTGATGATCGTCTACGTAAGAAATATTCTTCAGGAACATCCGGAGAATATATGAGCGTACGTGAGAATTTTGAATATGGCTTTCTATTAGCTGCTTACATAGCATTTATTGTCGTTGTAGGATACATGGTAAAACGTTTTGTGATATCTGTCTTCACAATAGTTACCAGTTTAATGTCTTGGGAGGGTAATTATTTATGTAATATGTAAGAAGCTTGAGATTTTTAATTTGCTTATTATAATATTAAGATTTGAAGTAAAATTAAAATATTTTAAGTTTGTATATAGTACCCATTCTATCCAAGATAGTGAAAGCGCGTTGCTTGGGATTTTCATGTGCGAATCATATCCAACATGATAACCACTTGCTTTGCGGTGAAGGAAAACACCTTACGATGAAGGAAGAGAAATTAACAAACTTAGTAAGCTTTCAAAAAAATATATGTAGTCCGCCAACTCGCACTTGACTAGCGTGGTGGGCTACGGCCTGAACCCCCTAATATTGAAGGGAGGCCCGTGTTCAACAGTGGGACGTTTCAGTACCGGCATAGTTAACTGTATACTTGTGTCTGAAACCTGTCTTAAACCATCTTTACCGTTTACTAGTTGCTCTATTCCAGATTAGACAATATTTTGTCTAATACTGGCCATGGTGGAGGTGGCGTTGGAGTACTTGCGCTGCAGCATACCTGACAGTATTTATATCCTCTACATCCAGGATCTCTCAAGTATATTCTTAGAAATCATGATACACCATAAAAAAATAAGTTTATTTTTTTAATGCCCCAATGTTAAAATTAACGAATGTACGGACTTGGAATGTATATTTGACAATATCTTAACTCTATATGATGAAGGGATTTGCATGGGTGACCTCAACACTTTAGAAAATTAAACAACTTTAATTAAATGATTCTTTTAATCTACATATTCTTTCTTTTTCTTCTCCCAACCAACTATTTTCCTAGCTGTAGACCATCTCTTATAGATTTGATTTCCGTCTCTAAAACAAATTTTGTAATCTCTCATGGCCAAATGAATGGCCCCTTCTCCCATCATGACTTAATCTACCTGGTATACAAACTACGATCATCTTAGGCTAAAAGCAAGACTCTCTTCCAGCGCATTTCAAGTATATCCATCTGGAACGCTTAAGGGATCCTCCCCTGTGAAGAAATGCAACTGGTCACTATTAAGAACAAAAAGAATACAAGAAAATCTTTCTACATACACAAGGCTTCGTAACATCTGCAACAGAATGTGTAGGGATGCCAAAAATCATGATATTCACTACATAATTCAGGATCTTTCCTAAATTGGTAGATTCCTTGAGTCACTTGGCGCGGCAGAAACCCTAATTCGGATGAAGTCTCGGTTGACCCTATTAACAATATTTTCATTTTTCTACTATCCCACCTTAAAATTAAACTCACAAATCAAATCTGCTATTTTTAATCACTTATCTGGTATTGTCCCACCAGACTCGTTTTCTTTCTCTTTTAAGCCAGTCTCAGAAGATGCCATCAAGAAATGTATACAATCCATCACTACTAAAGCCATAGGTTGTGCCAACGTCAGTCTGGACATGATTCTTCCTGTGTTGGATTACATTGCTCCAGTTTTCATTCACATTAACTATTCACTGCCTTGAAATGTTTTTTCAGCTCAATGGAAGAATTCTTTTGCCGTACCCCTACTGAAAACCCCAAATCTATAGCACATATTATAGCATAAAATATGTAAATATATATGTATGTCTCTGACTGCATAATAATACTATGTTCCTTTGTCAAATTGTTTTCTCTTCTGAGTTCGCTTTTTACATTTTTTTACTTTTGTAAATATTTTTAACACAAGTTTTTTTATGAATAAAAATATATACATAGATATAAAAACACGCTTTAAAGTAGGTATATAGTTTTAGAACTGAAAACTCGAAACTGAAACTTATCTTTATATTTTAAAAAGAACGAATATTGGGTTAAAAAGGAATTGAATTCCAGCCAAAGAACGAAAGAAGTTTAAATTAAAATCGTGGTTTGTTCGGAACAAAAGAAAGTGAATATTTGGTCAATAAACGCTTTGGGAGCTCTTTGCCTTCAATGACTAGACCTGCCCCCAATTGGCTTAGACAGACTTAAAGACATCGAATGAATTTTATTCACGGAAAACTGTTAGTTAATGAGAGAAACGATTTTAAATAAGACTCACAGCACACTAATTAAATTCGAGACTGAATTTTCTTTTAATATTACATAGTTTCTTTTAAGTGTACAATTATTGATTTCAATTGTATGGCAAATTTATGTTTTTTGAATAATATATAAATCGTTTGTTTAAAATTACAATTTGTTATTGGACAGAAGCTGCCTGGAATCGCCTATCTTTTTAGTCCTAACAAATTTTATTCTTGAAGATAATAAAAAATGTTGTAATTAAAAGACACATAGGTATGTAGGTATCATAGAAAATACCATACTATACCACAAAGAAAATATTTTTTTTATTATATAAAATGTTTTAGACGTCCGTATATATTTTTTATCACTCACAACACACAAGGTCTTTCTGTCTACTTTATAAGTTACGAAGCATGAAAATACAATGTATGGTCCATTGTATTTTCTTGAAATATGACGTTATAATTAATATATTAAGTAATATATTTCGCTCAGAAGGTTTCGAGTGATATCGTTTCGCTCGTATAATGATGGTGTCTCAACAACATGTCAAGTATCATTATGTCAAACATAATTATATTTTTAATGGCGAAAGCATTAAATATAGACAGTCATGAATGTTTACTATTTACCACGCTGTCGTTGAATAATTAAAAGCGTTAGTCGCGGCGCATTATTTAAAATAAATACGATGTTTGTGAATAAAATAGATGATGTTAGAGGAAAATATTAAATAAAAAACTTAAAAAAAAACCGACTTCCAGGCACTAAAATGTAAAAAATAACTAAACGGGGGTTTTCATTTAGAATAGATACCTAATCAGATATTTTCGAAGTCCTAATTATCCTATGTCCTTCCCAGGGTCTCAAACTCAAACTAATCGGTTTAGCGGATTAAGCGTATAAAGGTAACAGACAGACAGAGTTACTTGCGCATTTATAATATTAGTATAAATAATTTTAAAGCTTAAAACAATATAGTATTAATAATAAATACTTTTTTATGTTAAATAGTAAGAGATCTTTGTATATGTTAAAGTTGACGACTCGTTTGGCTCAGTTGCAGCGATCTCGGGTTCGAGTCCCGCTGGGGGCATTCATTTGTGTGATGAGCACGAATGTTTGTACTCCAGTCGTGGGTATTTATAATATGTATGTATTTGAAGTTATATATGTGTAGTGTATCAATTATCCGGTACCCATAATACAAGCCTCATAGCTTACCATGGAACTAGATGGTGCTGTGTGTAAATGTCCCAACATATTTATATTAAAAAAAAGTTATAAAGTGTATGTAAAAGTATGGGTTCGAAATATCGTTACGAATTATACTCCTGAATGTAAAAATACAAAAAATATTACAATCCTATTTCAATTAACACACACACTGAGCCAGTCAACTAAAAAAATATTGTATATATATATATATATTTTATATATATATATATATATATATATATATATATATATATAGTTATATACATATATATATATCATCACGTACGTATGTACGTACATATTAATATAACCGTTAAATTGCTTTCCTGAAAAAATAATATAAAATAATAGCGTGTCTCATATTATCATCAAATGCAAAATAAATGCTAGAACAATTTTCATTCCGGTAAATCGAATGAAATACAGTATTCTACTTTAATGTATTGAAAATACGATATATTTTTGAATGAAATACAACTGCACTTTTATGTTTCTCGTTTAGGTATTGCGGGTGTGTAACGAAGTGATAAAACGATATTTTATTTGTAGGATTCTCGAAATTCAGATCAGAGGTGAAGTAAATGCATTAGATACGAGTACCTACCACCAGAGAACATGGAAATACAGAAGCAACTTTTAACAAATTTACGCAACTTTATTCAAAATTTTGTTACAGATAATTTTATTGTAACTTTTCCCTGTGAGATGATAATATTATAATTAATATTAGTATTTGTTAAAAGCTAATCTATACATATAATAAAATTGTAACTAAGCCGAATCTGTACATTGAATATTTTTTGGAAAATCTAATTGAAATATACATTATTATCGATACAGAAGCCGAATCTATAGTCTTTAGAATTTTTGTCTGTCTATCTGTCTCTTACCTCATCATGGAAAAACCACTGGAGGGATTTTGATGAAATTTGATGAAAGATGTTTATCTGAGTCAATATATAGGATACCTTTTTCCCCTGGGAAAATATCTTATTTCTGAGAAAAATACAAAAACTGCAATGTAAGAGCATACTAATATTTAAAACCTAAGAATTTGGTTTTTGGTCATCAGAACGCGCGTGGAGCCGCGGGCAATTCTAGTGTTAGATATAGTTACTCTTCATTCCGCGAAAATCGAACCCGTGATGTTATATTTCATTCCACCACAATGTTTGAATTAAAACTTTACGTCAGTAATACTTTCTTAGATTTACTTAAATATGTGACATTTTAAATAGATAAAATATCTTTTCAGATTTTTTTCTAGGTCCCGTTTCCATTATTTTTGTAAAGCATTCGAAACGTCGGGAATCAAAAATCTAAATAAGATACTTCTAAGATCTAACAAAGATAGTTATACTCCAATATTTATGAATTTCTATTAGGTAAGTATTGATTTTTTTATTATTTTCTTTATTTTTGTAGAGTAATTGATATTAACTTATGATATTATGGTGATAAAAGTTCCTATTTTATTTAAAGGCTAATTAAAGCTTTCACATTCGCTTATTAAATTACTTACATATTGTTACTCAGAACATCCAACATTTTATAAATTGTTTAAAAGAGGTGAATGGTTATAAATGAAATGAAAACTACAAGAAAGATATTTATTAATTATATAGTTGTATTGAAACATAATATACAATAACATAGAGTTATGCAGTACAGTTAATTAAGCTTTAAAGCTACTACAAACTTCTACCAGTTGGTGAAAGCTCAGTTCCATACGTCTCATTATTTGGAGTTTCAGCGACGAGGTCAAATGTAGCGAACTTACTTTGCTTCCTAAGTGTATTGTAAACTTTGCTTAATGTGTGAGACTCGAGCTTATTATATAATATGCTCTTGAAAATTTTATCGTATCCATAATAATAATATATTTATTCATCAAAAACTGCCAACATATTTGTGTATATATTTTTATAGTATGTTAATAAAATTACAATAATTATAGTTATAAGTCATATGAAACGATACATAAAACGGATATTTTCAAATAGAAAAGGAAACAAATGAGTTTTTAAATTTTCATTTTGCTCTTGACAAATCACAGTATCACACATATATTTTCTACTTCCAGAGCTAATGCGCAAATCGTGTTAGACTGAGTTATCTCAATGTTCTCTTTAGCATTTTTATTCTTCTGAGTCGGAACAGCACGAGTTTGCGAAACAGATTACTCTGGGGACATGTGGAATTTGCAATTTATTCTTTAAACGTTCAAAGGACTTCATTTAAGATATTTCTTAAATGTACTATTGAAGTTTTTCAACTTCATACAAATGATTTCTAGAGTATAACTTAACAAAAAAATAGAAGATACAAAAAGGTATAACTAAATATGAAGTCCAGGTATTTCATTAAATATATTCATTAAAGAGAAGAAGTAAGTATAAATTTCCACGTTACATTGTAAAATATGTTCCAATTAGCTTATGATTATTTTGTTTATGATTAGGTCTTTTATGAAGAAAATTAATTAGCAGTTATTAAATCCTGAAATACAATAAATGGAATAAAAAAGATCTTAATTAAGAAAGTAATAAAATGAATGTAAAACGTCTTAATTGGTAGACGTCCTTTACACAATAATGGAGTTTCTAGAATATGTTATTAATTTTTATATAATAAAAAGCTTTTATATTTATTTATTTATTTATTTATCATAAAATATTATTCATGTTTGTCAATGTTTCGTCCTTTAAAGATCAACAATGTTTTGGATAGTCCTTAAATCCTACTGCTTTAAGTCCTAATAGTCATAATGGTCAAGAGTGTTCCCGGTAATTCATTTTATCCAGTCCAGTATTCATTTTATGCATATATAATAAATATATTATGTACACAATATTTATAATTGATCTAATATTAAAATAGAAAATAAATATTTTTACAACATTGTATAAAATTTTAATTTGAATAATTAAATGGAAAATACTTTATCACGAGTCAGTTTCATAAACTGTATTTAAAATAATTACTATACAAAGTAATAACATTTCAATATGAATTGTATTGTGCAAAACAGAAATAGGATGATATTGATAAAATACATTGACGATAAATACAAAGAAAAAGAAACAAATGACAGCTTGTGCAGCTGACAAAATATATATATTCCAACCAGTAGCGAAGAGTCCATACAAGACGTCTTACCTTAAAATTAGTTTGCTATAATTTTACATACATTAAATTTTTTAAATGTATAAATGTTGTTTTGTATATATATATATATATATATATATATATATATATATATATATATATATATGTCCAAAAAAATAAATTACTATATGTATAGATAAATAGAACTTAATACATGACTGTACATTATCCTATGAACCTATTATTAAAGAAAATCTTCCTAAAAATATGTATTTTATTATAGTATTCGGTAGACTTATCAAAATTTATTCATTTTAATTTCTACAAATTCGTAGACAAAACATGCATACGTTTCGAACACGTAACTTTCTGAAATCGGTTAAAAACAAAATCATTTCTATCAAAACAATATAATCAAAACTTATATACCTACGTACTTAGTTATTGGTATAGAAAACAATGAAAAAATATCAAAAGAATTCAATAAAAATTAATTAGCGGTAGTCGTGGAGCGACATCGGAGATATTGGCGTGTTTCGACAACTGGCATTACGCCAACCACCCATTCTTTGAGCTCGTAACGACTATTCCATTATACCGAAATTTGGATGGACCGGATGTACATGATATGCATGTTAATGAATGCATTCGAAGTCGTATAATGTTTTTATTTTGTTATTGAAAAATAAACTAAATAAATGTAGGTACAATTGATTTTATCTACTTCGTATACGAAAAATAGCAAATTCTTTTAGTTGTTTGTACATTTCCATTCTACCTCGCAGCACTGTACTAGAACAGGTAGTTTTTTCGCAATAAAAACTAATATAGCTATAAGTATGTATAACAGAAGAACTTGATACTATACATAAAATATAATTGTTACTTTATCAATGTTTATTGAAAAATATGATTAGGGAATAAATACCGATTTTAGTATTGCCTCTAATTGAAGACTAGCTTTTGCTTACGGTTTGCTCACGTGATAAGTCTATACCCGATTCCAGGAAGCAAGCTATGTCCTTACCAAATTTTATCGAAATCTGTTCAGTGGTTTAAGCGTGAAAAGGTAATAGACAGATTTACTTTCACATTTGCAATACTAGCGGTTTCTTGCAGCTCTGCAGGCGTAGTTCAATTACGAGTATGTATAACATATCTTTAAAAAATATAACCCATGCGTTACAATTATGTATAAGCTACATTACTGTAAAGTTCCATCAAAATCCGTTTAGTGATTTTTGCGCGAAGGAGTAACAAACATCCATCCATCCACGCTCACAAACTTATATTAGTAGGTTATATAACCTAATATTAGCAGGCGGATAGGTTCAGTATGGAAGTATGAAATAATATGGATAATACACCTTTGGAATTATGCGATCACCTCCATCCAGGCTATTTTAATGTTGGAAAATTATACCTCCTCATAATGCCCAGAAAAAAAATTACGCTGAATAAAAAAAAAAAGAATTTGAAAGCATTGGTTCTATGAAGATGTCATAGCGTTTGCGCAAGATATCCTGCAACTTTTAAAAAGGGTTTCGTCACAAGTTTTTGTAAGTAATAGTATTACAACCCCAGAAATTCCCCAGCGAGAAAAAAATGATCTATTGTTAGCTTTTACTCTTTTTAGTTTTTTTCTCTTTTTGTTTAATCGTACACCACTCGAAAAAAGGCTGATAGATTTCATGCATTTTTCACTCATTTCATAGATGCACCTCATTTTGTCATTTAGGCTATTTATTAAAACAATACTCCTCGATTAAGAAGGTGATTCGTTAAATTAACATACTAGATGGTCTCTATTATAATACTTTTAGGAGATACGTGAAGTAATATAAAATGCAGTAATACTAGTATTGATTAGAATTAAATAACATGTATACATAATAAAAAATGTATATAATGCAAGTGAGCAGCTTAAATTTCCGATATCAAGATCCTAGCTCGTAGCAATAAGTTTGTCCAAATAGTTTTGGGTATTATTAGTAGGTATGGTTTATATTCTAATAATACGTTTATAGTGCCTTAAAATTTATATATGTTGTATAATCAAAAGAAATGTAAGTTGGTTCCTATTACCTACAAGAAGTTTAATAATGTACTATAAAACTATCTTTTCGGATTATTTCGCGGATTTATTTTGATTTTTGGTTCCCGACGTTTCGAATGCTTTACAGCATCCATGGTCACGGGAGAGACTGAGGTGTTACATGAGTTGAAGGTATAGTTGTCAGTGTAACAGTGTAAACGTCGGGAACCAAAAATCAAAATAAATCCGCGAAATAATTCGAAAAGATAGTTTTATTTAAAAATGTCAAACATTCGCGTAAATCTAAGAAAGTATTAAATGTACTATATTTTACGAATTAGATCATACTAAATATTATTAATTTTTAAAGTAACATTTAAAATGAATAGAATGTTATCCCTGGCACGATGTTACAGACGAGTCCAATCCGCATATATTTGCAGTTGAACCTGATACTAAATCAAGCTTGCAGAAAAATTGCGTTTGCGACAAAATGATTTTAGTATCTCTGATTTGACTTTACAGGTTAAAAGTTACATTTTCTAGTAAAAAGTTATGTTATTTAAAACTTACATCATAATTTATACAATATAGATACTTTAACATATTATAAAATTAACAAACAAATATAATACGTACCATTTGTTTTGCATAATTAATATGATCATATCGCAATATCACAAAACAATAATTATGTTAAGTTAATTACTAAATAATAGTTATTTTTGCAGCAACAAAAATCAATTTTCGTATGCAATTAAATACAACAGCTCGGAGATCTCGCTAAACTATTCCGGAACATGAGTAATACCCGATATAGAGATTAGACTATCATCTTGTACAATAATTGAATGTTGCCCAATAGTGCTTCATTATCAAGACAAATTCAGGTACAATGAGTATAAGGTATAGGAGAATGTCATTTTCACTATTACAAGGTTCTATGTTACAATTTTAGTACTTATTTAGTTATTAATGCTTCAAGGTTCTATGTCTCATTAGCTTCAGTTTTGCAAAAACCGACTTCAAACAAAAGCACTAAAAAGTAAAAAATAACTGGTAGTTTTCATTTACTATACTTCCCTAATCAAATATATTCGAAGTCGGTGTGCTTTGCTTTATATGGCCTGGCACCGATTTCGAAAATATTTGATTAGGTATGTATTTAATAGGTAGGCTTTTATTACTTAGCCAAAGCACACCGACTTCGAATATATTTGATTAGGTAAGTATAGTAAATGAAAACTACCAGTTATTTTTTACTTTTTAGTGCTTTTGTTTGAAGTCGGTTTTTATTTTTTTGTTAAAAAGTTTTTATTTTTCCCTTTTTAGTGTAGAAAGTAGTAGCAAAGTAAGAATTCTAACGTATTAGGCTTGTCAAATCAAACAAAACAAGCCCAAACTCAAAGTATCTACTATTAGCCGTTGAAGAGTTCCACCTATCCACCTTCTGGCCTTACCATCAGATCAGGTCAACAATACCGAACCACTGTACTATCAACGAAAATAGAAACACTTGCAAAGTTTCAAGTCAATATGACAATTAGAAGTAGGTTAAATTCATCATTAGCTATTTTTCCAATCTTAGGGGTGGTATTTTTTTTTGAAATTTAAATGGGACTAATCTGGAAGTATACACTTTCAAACAACACAAAAATTGTTCAAATCGGTTAATAAATGACGGAGTTCTGAGGTAACAAACATAAAAAAATAAAACATACAGTCGAATTGAGAACCTCCTCCTTTTTGAAGTCGGTTGAAAACAAACCACTAGATAGCGGAAATTTAACTACAAAATATTCAATTTTACATAGTTCTATGTTGTTTTTTTACGATAACAAAATAACGAAGTTCTATTTAAAAATTACTAAACTTCATTAATTTTAACATAGAACCTTGTAATAGTAAGCCAACATTGTATCATCCATACTAGCCTAAATCTATTAACTAACTAATTACTTCATTTTATTTTTTATTTTATAAATTTACTTCGCTCTGGTGCATCCCTAGTTTCCTAACAGTGGCCTACGAGTATGTGTTACTCTCTGTCATATTTGTGTGGCCGCCCACCGGCGGAGTGCGTAAGTGATTCTGCGGCGTCCCACTCAGACGGCGGAGGTTCCGTTGGCTTTTAGTGGTTCTCTCTTCTTATCTGGTTTTTCTATACGATAAATACCACATAACCACCTGTATATATGCACATAGTATGTGTAAACGCATTTCTCAACGTTAAGAAAAATAGGTTAATATCTGTGTAAGATTATGGTAATTAATAATTAATATATATGTTAGTTTTAAGATATATATTATGCTATGGGCCTCTGTTTACATATTTAAGATCTTTTTGTAAATATTGCCTGTAATAAATGATTAAATAAAAATAAAAAAAATATCCAAATTTGTTCAGCCGTTTTATCATAAAGAAGTAACACTCAGTATAGTGATTCAATATTATAAAGTCACTTTGTCACTTTGTTTGTACCTGTAGGTAAAAACTAGTAAACCATATATTATTTATTATTATTATCTTACGTTTTACTTGAAAGTAACTCAAAAATGATCAGTAATCTGATTAACGACGACACGTTTGGCTCAGTTCGTAGTACTTACTGTACCAGAGGCCGCGGATTCGAGTCCTATTAGGGGCATTCATTTTTGTGATGAGCACGAATGTTTCTATTCCTGGGTGTTTATAAATATTTTAAATATGTGTGTATTTAAAGTTATATAATATATGTAGTATGTGAACAGTCGGGTATCCATAACAAAAGTGTTAATGTCCCAACATATTTATTTATTTATATACTAGGTGCCAATACGTTCACTGTTATAATTTATTTAGAAGATAAATAAAAGCTTTCATTTCCGGTTAGCTTCTACGAGTTATTTGTTTATTATTGGGTCAAATTCAATTGCATATATCACCAGAAACTTTGCACTTACCTTTGTTAACGCTTCGGACACAGTTTCGTAATATAGCTTGGATAACGATTGACATGTTATATTATTTATTACAAAAAGTTGTAAAAAGCAGTTACATGTACAAACATACATACATGAAAATACGTTGCTAAGTATTTAATAAATTCTAGCACATAGCAAGATCATATTATGATTAATCTAGTTATAGTTTATTGTATATTATAATTCAGCTTTCTATCTCTATATTATTTCCTTTAGATTAGTATTCAAAAAGTTCATAGAAGGATCTTGCATATGCATTTTTTATTTATTTTACTTTATTTTAACTAATTTTATCAAGAAACATTATTTATGCACACTTTATGTATTATGTACACTGTGGCTCGTATTATAGTCAAGCGGTTAAAGGCGCTGGTTTAAGGTCAGACTCTTTAGAGGCGTGGGCTTGAATTTCGTCGTTGCCATTTATCGCTGAAAGAATGAAAAACTTGAATATAAAAAAATGATGCTTTTATTGTTAATTGCGATTCAAATATTTCTTAACCGATTTTAAAAAAAGAAGAAGGTTTTTTTGTGTTTCTTACCTCAGATGTCTGTTTTTTATGTTTCTAACCTCAGATGTCTGTTAATACTAATATTATAAAGAGGTAAAGTTTGTGAGTTTGTGACGTTTTAGGAGGTAATCTGTGAGTCTACTGAACTGATTTAGATGAAATTTGGTAAAAAGATAGTTTGAGATCCTGGGAAGTACATAAGATACTTTTTTCCCGGAAATCATCCCTTAAGGGGGTGAAAGAGAGAATAAAAGTTTGTATTGGGAATCAAGCTAGGTACGAACCGGAGCGAAGTGAGGGTGAGCCGCTAGTCATTTATTTTGAAAATTATTTTTTTTATTTCAATATTATACTTCCAGATTGGTAAAGTGTATACCTACCATAATTTGTCAGTAAAGTTCATAATTTTTCATATCTACCTATTATATATTATATTATCATAAAGTAGGTATTTCACTGATTTCGAAAATATTTGATTAGGTACCTATAGTAAATGAAAAGCCCCGTTCAGTTATTTATTACTTTTTAGTGTCTAAAAAGTCGGTTTTTAGTTTTTTTTTAAAGTTCTTGTGTAGAAAATTCTAATCTAATCGTACTTTTATCACTTTTTCAACGTGTACATGAAAAGTAACAAAAGCTTTCTACAATTTAATCATTTTGTAACAATGACAAATTACACTATCACGGCATACTTCCAGAGCTGATGCACGAATCGTGTTAGACTGAGTTATCTCTGAATTTCCTTTAGCATTTCCATTCTTTTAAATTAGACTACCATGGATAAAATTTATTCAAGGTACTCGTACCTAGAGTACATTTGCACCTATCTACTATAAAACGAATTACTTCTGGCCTAATAAATATGTGGAATTATTATAAAATACAAGATATAATAATAAAGGTGGGTCACAAAAATTAAGTTATAGAAGCTAATACTTTCCTAGATTTACACAAATATTTGAAATTTTAAATAAAACTATCTTTTCGGATTAGTTCCCGACGTTTCGAATGTTTTACAGTAATCATGGTCACGAGAGAAACTAAGGTTTTAGACGTCTCAAAGCCGTTATAATATACTTATTACAGACAGTGCCTAACCACTATTTTACAAAAATTATTTCATAAATTCAAAAATGGTACTAATTATAGAAGTTATCCTATTAAGTAAAATAAGTCACTATTTTACCTATTAAATAATGAAATATAATTTTTGTTTTGGGTCGAACCTTCTTGTTGTTAGCATAAACGAGTTAGTTTCATACAAGAACATGAGTGGTTTCAGAGAGTATCGAATTAAAGTAGCAATACCCTTACGTCAAATGTTCAACCACCACTTAACCGTTATCTCCTGCCTGTCCTCCTAAGTTACTATCAGGTTAACCAAATTTTGACAGGGCTCTTACTAGTAAATAAAGGATTCGAGAGATAGTGATTTTAATTAATTATTATACCGAAAATGCAAAAGGGCTTGCAATTTTAGACTGGAGGTTCGAAATCTGTGTGAGAATAGGCGTTTTAGCTATGATTGTTATAGTGACTCAAAAACTGTAAATTACTGTACTATAAAATCCTATATTTAACCTAAGTGCATATACCGTAGGTCTTATGGGCGTCAGGTACTGCTTTCCATCAGGTGGGCTGTCTGCTCGTTTGTCACTGAATACCATAAAAAAATATTTTAACTACCAAAAGGTATAAGTACGTAGTTACGTTTAATATTAATTACGATATATATTTTATATAATAGTACAGCTTAGCTGAGCTTTTCAGCTTTTCATTTAACTCATAACACCGCGTAAGTAATGAACGTATTATAGTTGAAATGATTCTAGTGATTTTCACTTAATGATAAGTTGATTTATAAAAAAATATTTATCGAACTCAGATTATACAGATTATACAGAAAGAATATTATTTAAAGTCTATTTTTACTTTAACATGAAAAGTACTAAGTACTTGTACATGGCGACTTCATCGATGGCCTAGTGGTTAGCATGTGTTGTAGTTGTACGCTGTAGATCCAGATGTCTTGCGTTTGAATCCGGAGTTGGATCAAGTATAGTTATTGGGTTTTCTCTCAAAAAACCCAGTAACATTCTGGAGTTGGGAAGTTGGCGATGTGTCACCCCCGTGCCTTAGAGAGTATCTAAAGCCGTCAGTCCTGCACCTGAACTATCACCGGTCGTCCCGAATTGTCATCCTTCGAAGGTACTTTTATTTATATATCCTTAAGACAAGGAAGCAATTGATCGAAGCCATTTTCTGTATAAAGAATGAATAAATTAGAATAAAATAAAATACTTTTGTTCGACTTCAAACAAGAGGTACTTAATTCAATTGTATGTTTTTTGGGTATGTTACAAGATATGTAATTATATGCCATTTTCATAAATCTTTTTAATTATACTTTAATATTCCCAGAGTAAAAAAAAAAATTCACCCTTAAGCCTGCCTTAAGGATAGAATTCTACTTTGAAAGTCATACATACATGTAGCAAGATTTATAGCAAACATAAAATATGTAAATATACCTATGTATGTTCAAGACATATTTATTGTTAGTTCAATTTTTACATCGTGGGGGTTTTTAATGTATATAATTGGTTAAAAATAACTTAAGTAATAACCGACACAAAAAATCTCTCAATAATACAAAAATTAAATTTCTCTCTTAGCCTTTTATTTTCATTAAACGTACCTATTAATATTATGATGATGATCGTCGCCGTTGTGAAGCGAGGGTTGGATTTTAATTACATATTAATAAAATAAAAGGACGTATGTATAATTTAAATTAATTTATCTCAGAATTTAATACATTCAAAAAGACCTACTTTGGTATATAAAAATAAATATATATACCTTTAAGTACTACACAATAAACCAGTATACAGCTAGTTTAGAAATACTCGTAGTGCCTATTTCAAATAGAAAGTTATGTCTGTATCATGATAGTATATTAGACAAAACTAAAGTTGTATGTTGTATCTACAAAAATGACCTTTAAGAAATTTTTAACGAGATAAACTTTAATATTATTTTCTAACAATCCTTTCAAATTTTATACTTTAGTAAGAAATAAAGCTATAATTTGAGTAGATCTTATTATTTTAGGCCATTTTCTATATTAATCAAACCAATTAAAGGATTTTACAATTTTAATGATACCGTCAATATACTCGTAGCGCTAATAGATGTTTCTCTGTCTTAATCATTTGAGGTCATACAAAAATTGTGTCGAAAAAGGACTTTGCGTTTATTATTTTCTTTTCAGATTTGAGATTTGAATTAAGTTTTTATGACTCTTCATCAAACATCAGAAAATTGAGGACAATATGCATATATATATATATATATATATATATATATATATATATATATATATATATATAAAAAATATTAGCAAAATATTTGAAATAAATAGCTGCTTGCCTCATTTGCAATAAAAGCTTTTCCTTTACCCGTTATAAAACAGGCAGTTTTGAAGGAAGCAATTTTACCAAACTTGTCAAAATCTTATTGAAGCCAACGAGTCGCTCCACAAAGTTAGCTTTTTGGAATCGAGTAAAGATCCATTAACTATTCGCGGTTTAATTTTCTCTGAGATGAAGTTTTAATTCCACTTTTATTAAGTTCGCTTTTATAAAATTTTATCCGTCTAGTACCGTTTATATTTACTTTTCATAATAATTTGCTACTATTTCGAAGAAAAAATATATATTATATACAATATACATATATAATATTCATAAAGAAAATCAAGTAACTAATAAAAATAAAAACCAGTCTACGTAAAAAGCAAACTAAAATAAAAGGAACAAGTTATCGAATAATATGCAGTTGGAAAAAATGAAACATACGTAATATGTACGTAATTCCAAGAAAACATACAGTATATTTCCGGCGCCAAAATACTATTTTCCTTTGATAACTTGTTCCTTTTTTTATGTAGATTTTTATGCAATCGGGTTTTATATTTTTAAAATATATTTTTTTATTCACAGTTAGTGTAGCTTTGGTCAGTTATACATTTGGAGATTTATTTAACAATTTTTTAACTTAATTTAACATTAAACATATAAGTTACTAGCGACTGACCCTCGCTCCGCTCGGGTTCGTCCCTACTTACGTTTTAACGGTTAGTATAGATTTCTCAGAGATGCGATGTTTTCCCGCAGTAAAAAGTATCCTATATGTTGAGCCGGATAGCCAGCTATCACCATACCAAATTTCATCAAAATCCCTCCAGTGGTTTTTCTATGATGCGGTAACAGACAGACAGACAAAAGTTCTAAAAACTATAGATTCGGCCTCTGTATCGATAATAATGTCTATTTCAATAAGATTTTCCAAAAAATATTTAGTGTACAGATTCGGCTTTGTTACAATTTTATTATATGTATAGATGTATACTTTTATGATCGATTCCGAAATCCGCCATTTTGTTTTTTTAATAATATTCATATAAACTATAATACTTGCCTTACGAAGACAAATTAAACAACGTATTAATCATTAAAGTCCGTTAAGCCGTTTAGTAATTACGAGGGAACATAGGTCGGACATACATACAATTACATACAGGTTAAACAAATAACCCAACTTTGTGCTTCACCGCAGTAGGCTAAAAATATGAACAAGCAAATATTAGTAGATATTTTATATTTGAACACACAGTAATCCAATTTCCGACAAATTAGGGGAATCTTGAGCGAGGAATACATTATTATGAACCTAATGTTAGCATCGTTTAAGACAGTAATTTGCCAGTTAGCATACTGTGCAAAGACGATAAAGGTACATATGGGCAGTCCAAAGCAATTAGTGTGTTCGATAGAAGCTAGACCAGAGTAATATTTGTGAGAGCGACCAAGCAAATCTAATTAGACACCGATGTCGTGTGCCACACTTTAGCCCAGTCTCTGATTACACTTTACACTTGAGTAATCTACAGCATGCGACTTGATATCTTAGAACCCATATTACATATTTGAAACTTCTGAAACTTGCAGACGTTCTAAATAATTTGAAAAGTGAGATATTTTGAAAAGTGTGATATCTTTAACGAAAATCTTAACTTAAACATTAAAAGCCGACATGGATGCCATGTTGGGATGATTAGGATTCTTAATCAAAACATTCTTAATAAATTAAAAAAATATAAAAGTGGTGCTAATAAAGGTTTTTTATATGGGGATGATCGAATAAGTTGACGATTATAATTTACAAAGTGATGATGAATTACTTAGCAAGGTGAATCTTTTTCCAAATTCTACTCTTTTGCCAAAAAATTTAGAATACATGTTAATTAAAATCGTAGGGAAAAATGAAAAATTTATGCCATAAAATTGGATACTAACAAAAAGACAGGCTTACAAAATTTAAATCACTCAGCGTGCAATGCGGAGAGAAAGTGTTTTGGATATCCTTGAAAGATATAATAAAACAAGCACATGCATGAAAA
This sequence comes from Brenthis daphne, assembly GCA_947093115.1. Lineage (NCBI taxonomy): Eukaryota > Metazoa > Arthropoda > Insecta > Lepidoptera > Nymphalidae > Brenthis > Brenthis daphne. The sequence continues at coordinate 43,127,350 of OX352471.1, forward strand.
TATGTATTTGTACATATTATTTTGAGCTTCGTAAATTATAAGCTCGAGTGACAATAAACTCGTCGATATGCTGTAAAGACATTCGCTAAAGTAGACAATTTTGTTACATAGATCGCGCTTAGGCATGCGTGCAACTTCTGAGATTCATTGAACTTAAAAGGGCTGTTGCCAGTTGCCACAATAGTAGAATTCAAGACAATTTCATTTTTGCTGCAACTGCTGTACATACATGGTATTGTTTTACAATATTAAAGATATTCTGGGGACAGATATGGCTTGTTCATTGATGAATTTAAATTATTTTGACCAATATTAAATAAATATGTTGGGACAATAAAACACAGCACCATCTAGTTCCATGGTAACCTACGAGGCTTGTGTTATGGATACCAGATAGTTGATACACTACATACTACTTTAAATACATACATATTATAAATACATACATATTATAAATATAAACTTTATAATATTTGTATTTACGTCAATAAAGGTATTATTATTATTGAACACCCATGACTGGAGTACAAACATTCGTTCGCTCATCACACAAATGAATGCCCCCAGCGGGATTCGAACCCGCAACCGCTGGCATAGCAAGTAGGATTACTACACACTGAGCCAAACGTGTCGTCAATATTATATTTTACGTTTATTTCATTCGACCTATTTAAATTTAAATAGTTTTAAAAGCTAAATAAAATAAATTATTGCGGGAGATGTAATATATGAACAATTTAAGGATCATTCTATACTTACACTTTAATTATTAACCTGCCAAATTAAAACGGTAAATGGTAAGTAATACCAGATTTAATACTACGAGTATAGCTTTGAAAAACTTACCCATAAGATTAAATATTTCATGCATAAGAATGACAATATATAAAAAAAACATTCTTATATATTGCTATGTCAAGCTTAAACATGTAATATTATAAATGTGACAGTGTGTTTGTTTGTCTGTCCTTCTTTCATGTTAAAGTTAATGCTCTTCAGATAAAATTAAATAAATACGTGTTTTAGTATTTTTTGATATTCATCCTGTAAGGGGTAAAATAGGGGATGAAAGTTTGTATGAAACTACCTTTTTACATGTTTTTTGTGGTTTCAGCGCGAGCGAAGCCACAGGTTCTGCTAGTGATAAATAATTATAAAATAGTCGTATGCAAAAGCGTACTGCATTTGGTTGACACTGTCTACTGTGTAAATCGCAGATTTGTTCCTAGCACAGCACAAATATTTGTATTTGCCATGCAAATATTTGCCTTGTTCAACTAAAGACCATGCACGACGTTGGGAGTCACTAGGTAGAACATGCCAAATCTTTTAACTCTTTGACAATATCCATACTGTATTTAACGTGAACAAATTGTACTATAATAAACAGGTATACAAAAAATAAATAAGGTAAAAATCTTTTAGAAAGGCATCTATCTACGTATTTTGCTCGGACTAGTCAATTACGATGCTTCTATGAAAGGACATCAATCACGAATACGTCGAACTGTATATGAGCAAAACTTTTCAAAAAACGTGTTTCCCTTCTTTAGCAATTGGTGCTCGAGTGACTTGACTTTGATAAATTATTTGCTTACGCAGCGATTCTCAGTACTTTCACGTCGCAAATATATGTCACGTATCAATATTGTTTTCATGTTTTGATGTGTTTGTTAAAATATTGTATATTGTGAAGTTCGTAAAGGATTTAATAAAGTCCTATGAAATTATAATTTTATTTTTTTTGTGAATTTTTACTTGCTTCCAAATACAAATTTTCATCCCCATTTTCAACCCCTTAAGGGATGATTTGCGGGATAAAAAGTATTCTATGTCCTTACTAGAGTCTCAAACTATCTTCTTACCAAATTTTATTTAAATCGGTTTAGTAGATTTAGAGATTATCTCCTAAAACACCACAAACTCACAAATTTTTCCTCTTTATAATATTAGCATACATGATTTAACCTATGTGATTATACTCTAATAATATTTATTGAGACTATACCGTATCGGAAAATAGTAAAATATTTGTCAACAAACCCAGTGGATTACTGAAATTGTTCATTGAATAATTTTATCAGGAGTGTAGAATGAAATTCACATTATTCGAAATAGTCCATATTTAATTTCGTAGCTTTCATTAATCCTGATTAACCTAATTGCTTTTTGAAAGTACTGCGTGTAAGCTGCATTTGCAAAGGCCGACCGCTTTTATTTTACGGATTTTATTTTCTTTAAAGCTTTCACAGTAACTACGAATTCAATTAAAACTTTTCTTTCTATTTTTTCCTTCCTAATAAGTGGTGATTATAGTTTGTTTTAAAATTTGGGCATATATTGTATGAAGACCCTTGTCTACATTTAGCACTTAACTAGCAACTCACCTTCGCTTCGCTCAGGTTCTACGCTTAGTATGAAATCGATATATTTTTCGTGATTTTTTCCGATGTTTTAATAGTTATTCTGCTATTCGGGGTGAAGATAAATCCAACAAAACAAAGATCATAAAAATCGGTCCAGCCGTTCTCAAGTTACTAGTGTTGTAACAAAGCCGACTTTGTTTTATATATAAGGGTTAAAGAAAAATAAATGGTACCAACCTCAAAAATGTGTAGGCATATATTATTATACTTTGGTTGATACTTTTCATAAGATAGGCATATCATAAGAATTTTCTTTAACTTGTTAACTCCGTTAAGTTGACAGAATTTTGAAGTGGAATATTTTTATATTACTTTAAATGTTCTTCTTTGAATAATATAGAATATTTTAGGTGAATGATTATGTAAATTATACAAAATTAAACATTATTTGAATCTCACTACAATGGATACAAAGGTACATAAATATTAAAACTTTTCTCATTTTATGACTTCCAAAACGAGTCTTGGGTCAAAATGTATAATATAAATAAAACCGTAAATATATAAATAAAACCGTTATCGCTACTTTAATGAAAAGCAAGCTGTATAGAGCAAAATTCTGAACAATTAATTTATATAGAAAAGCGAATGCGACAGTCGTGAAGTGTCTCTTTTACATAAATTACAAAGCGCATCTGAAAGATTTCATTCCATTCAGTTGTTATAAAATTATTTGCCTCAGTTGTCAAGTTACATTGTATATAATATAACCACATAACCGACGTTTATTGTTAAGATATTTCTTTAAAACCCTATCCCTTTAATATGCCCTACACTAACACTTTTTTAGATTTACGTGAATATTTAACATTTTAAATAAAACAATCTTTTCGGATTATTTCGCGGATTTATTTTGATTTTTGGTTCCCGACGTTTTTGAAATCATTTTTGTAAAATAGTGGGTAGGCGCTGTCTGTAAAAAGTATATTATGTGCTTGAGACGTCTATAACCTTAGTATCTCCCGTGACCATGATTGCTGTAAAGCATTCGAAATTATAAAAAAAAACAGAAGTGAAGCTTTGTGAAGATGAGACAGTTAGAGAAAGAGTGACACTACTATTTATCTTAGCTGTGCGTTTCCGTGGACAGAAAAAAGAGAATCGGTTGACAAACAGAGAAGATTAAGGTACTGCTTTGTTTTTGCCAATTTATATATAGATTGTGTAGGTCATAAATAAATATTATATTTGTAATATTTGTCCGTACCGCTAACGTTCCAACTCTAGCTGTTGGCTGGCTGAGGACTTCGTAACAGAAAAATCCATGAACTATTTTACAAGTAGGTTCGACTCATGAGTCGAACCCAGGACCTAGCTATCTATAACCGTAGCCATTAGAGCAATGAAACAATCAACGAAACCTTACAGTGCTCATTATTTTAATTTAGAGAGTAAGTTACAATATGCAGAAAAATCCATACTAATAATATATGTATATAAAATAACTATGTGAAAGTGTGTTTGTTTGTTTGTTTGTTTGTTTGTTTGTCTGTGCTTCTTTCTCGTCGAAACGGAGTGACGGATTGGCGTGATCTTTTGTGTGGAGATAGTTGAAGGGTTGGAGAGTGACATAGGCTACTTTTTACCGCGGGAGCTTAATTAATTCCCACGGAAAAACAATTTATAATACAATCCAAAAAAATATTTTTATCTTGACTTTGACTTGAAACTTGGTATTAATGCTCTTCAATGAAATTAAATAAACACGTGTTTTAGCATTTTTTCGAAATTCATCCGATAAGGGGGTAAAATAGAGGATGAAAGTTTGTATGACACTACCTTTTTAGAGTTTTTTTGTAGTTTTAGCGCGTGCAAAGCCACGAGTTCTGCTAGTATTTTATAAATTACAGGATGTAATACATGACAACACAAAATTGCATTATGTGGAGTAGTTGTGAATTAACAACCCAGTCTTCTTCTTCTCCCAGCCCATTTCCCAATCACTTGGGGTCGGCGCAGTATATCTTCTGTACTGCTGAAAGGATTTGGCAAAAGTTTTACGACCGGCCGCCTGCCTGACGTCAACCCTCCTTGGGAATGCTATTGTCTCTCTTTGTCTGAATGGTGTTGCGGAAGTCTTGTAATTATTATGCACTTTCAATTTTGTTTTCTTTTAAAACATTTTTTATACCATTACTTAAATTTTTAATGTTATTTTCGGATATATTTTAAAATAAATTTTGACAATTAATTTAAAATTAACAACCCAGTGATTTATTAATTATAAGAGAACTGCGTGATTCATTCCATAGTTTATTTGAGCTTTTGGTCTTAAGATAATATTCTTAGAAGGAAACGATGAAAATATGAAATGTCGTACTTATTTCTCTGCCGTTTGTATGCAATCCCTTTGTGTGATAGAATTTAAAATTTTATCTCTGTTCTATTTAGTATTCTGAATGAATGCTTGAATTTTAAGGAAAACTCTTCAATTCGTGAAATTCACGTTGCATGTAAACGGTTTTCTTTTATTTTTGGCATAAATACGCCTTTCTCGTTTTGAGAATTGTCATCTGTGAAAAGATTTTAAGTTGAAGTTGTAGAATGTAGGTATGAGAATCTGGAGTATTTTGTTTTTACCATAATGTAACTTGGCTGAACGGAACCGTTTAATTTCAAAACAAACTAACAACACTTGTGCTAAATATGTGGAGAGCTTTAAATAGAAATAAAGAAATATGGGTAAATAAAATCACTCGGAAAAGAAACCATCCATTAAACAATTACAATTAAAATGACTAAATATGTAATTTATTTAAATTAAAATATTTTCCTCCTGTATTTAATGAACACTAATCATCATATTATTAATAATGCCCTCCTGATCGATTTCAGCCACGGCGTCCAATCTCACTGGGACTAGCCAGATGCGCAAGAAATATTATAGTGCACAAGTGTACGCGTAGACACAAGGACATTCCTTTTCCTCTCAAAGTCTGATGGGACAGCACTTCGACATGCCCGGTGAGAGTTCGGGCCCAGGACCGATAGCTTTACGTGCTGTCCGAGGCACAGGTGTGCAACACCGCCAACTTCCCAACTCCGATCTACTACTAAGATTATCTTAATAGAAAAACTCAGTAATTAAACTTGGCCCGACCAGGGACTCAAACCCAGGACCTCTGGATCTGCAGCCGTACATGCTAGCCACTAGACCACCGAGGCAATTAATAAACACTATCCCTATACTGTATGTACATTAGTAATAATTAATTAAGCATGTTGATTATATAATAGGCTCTTGCTACTATCTTGTCATATAAATAATCCATTTCATCATCGTTGGTCTAATTAGTCTGTATTAGTAGCCTACGAGTGACAAAGCCGAGTCTGTCAGTAGCATTTAATTAACTAGAATATTAACAGCGACTTTGCTTTAGATGACAAGGCAGCTAGAATATTTTGTATGGTAACTTGATCAGGTATGCAAGAAAAGAATAAAGTAAATAAATGCTTGGGATAACTCCCTCTGGATTTTACGGTTAATGGTAAAATATTTTTTTTCGGAAGAAGGGAACATTAAAAAAATATATGTAGGTTCTTTATAAAAGTCTTATATTTTTATGCCAACATGTTGTCACGTAAAAAACCTTATACGTATGTTTTTTTCTCTCCTTCAAACGGCTGAATACTTATATGATAATGTATTTTTATAAGAATAGGGAACAGTGAATTTTTTTTAGTATGATATATGTAGCTATATTATTCTTTTTTTGTATTTGCTTCATGTTATTTCAGTTTTTTTTTCAGTTTATTAGTTATTGCCCGTGGCTCTGTTTGCTTGGTATATCTACTAAGCTGACCGTGTGCATAGAAAAAAAGTAACCTGAGTTAGTGCAGAATGAAATAAGTAATCTTATTTTAACTAGCGACTCAACTTCGCTCCGCTCGCGTTTGTACCTAGTTACATTTTAATATTTATTATAGATTTTTCAGAGAAGAGATATTTCTCGCATATGTTGCGTATGTATATCCCCTATATGTTGACCCGAATTATCATATTTAATTATACCACGGTAATATTACATACAGTATTACATCTTCATACAAACGGTCGGAAATCGAGTTATACCTACGCGCGTCGCGTTCGGTATACACTCGGTAGACAACCGCGCGGGGCTGCCACATCGTATAATTGGGTACGAAAATTGTATAAAGTGGTTATGTTATGTAACTTTTATAATTGGATACAAAAATAAACATTTTATTCCTTCCGTAACTTCGCTAATGTCAAACAAAAAAGTATCGAGACATCGTATGTTTTAAAAATAAAATTAATTAAATTAAAAATAATAGAAAATAAAAACCGACTTCAAACAAAAGCACTAAAAAGTAAAAATTAACTGATTGGTAGTTTTCATTTACTAACATTCCTAATCAAATGTTTTCGAAGTCGGTGCTTTGCTTTGTATCGACTGTATACCTATATATATATACGACAATAACGTACTACAAATTTGCCATTTAACATTTTTCTGTAACTCTTACAGTTTAGCTAAAAAATGCAAAAAAACATAAATTTGAACTTTAAAGCTCGTAACAAATAAAATATTGAAGATAGAAATTCGACTCAATGGAACTTTTTGTAGTAAATTTCATAGTAAAAACCATGAACGAATTAACCACTGGACTAGACATATAAGCGGACGTACCTTTATCGGTCTTCTCAGTAACCAGGAGATTTTAGGCTTGGTCGTTTGCTTTTTGCGTCAGTCTCAAGCACTTATTTGTCAACAAAACATCTCCCAAAAATGACTAAATGTTCTGTTAAATGATGTAAAAACTATAACGGCGGAAGCAGCAGTATTTCTTTTCACTTGTAAATACATTATTTTATTACATTTATTGTTATTTATCACACAATTTAATTAAATGTAAAATAAAATGTCATATTATCCAACTATATTAAATATAGTCGATATTTCTATGTATTGTTGACATCTGACAACCATCATAAAATCCCTGGATTATACCATTCAGAACAAATGACTAAACTGTCGAGTGAGTCCATTTGACATCGACTAGTGCTTGACAATGTCGAAAAATATATCGATATTTGACGAAATTACTAAACGAATTGTGTTTTTTGTACAGTACAATAACATAAAATACTTTTACCACAGTATCCTACAATCTGATGACAATAAATTTATAAAAATATTTTCTAAATCAAATAAAAATATAAATGCAAAAATTATAATTAGTATGTGTACTTAATTTTTTATTTTATTTTATTCCACATTTATATACTTTGGAATATTATTCCATTGTAATAGTAATAAAGATCATTTTATTTCATCACATAAATTACACAAAATCAAACAATAATGTTTTAGCACTAAACTTCTGGGTTGTCGATTTGTAATAAAACACTACCACCACCACTTGCACTAATTATTTTACTTTCACGATCCAACACTCACTTTAATTTGCAATCTCTTTTTCTTTTTCCTAATTTCACAAATGTTTATTAACCCATTTAAGCCCGCTGGCCCTGATTGGGGCCATTTCTTTAGATACCCTCATCTTTTCACTTTTTTTATTAACTGTTGGTTTTGATGTAAATGTGTTGTGTCATTGAGTGTATCCTCATGATAAATATCATAATATTCGAAAATATTTCTTAAAGTGGCTGTAATTGATAGTTTTATGTACTACATTGTGTAAAAAGATAATTGACTAACGGTAAGTCATAAATAATTGTGTTTACAATAAAAAATCTCGCATATTTTGATATTGTTCACTCGGCTATAGTTTTTCCTATTAATTGTTAAGATTTTATTAGGTATTTATCAAAAATTTACCATAATAGCTTTATTTTAGCGTAGTGTTCCCAAACAGGGCCAATGGGCTGATATGATGTTATTTATTGTTTATTTGTCACAGGTTTAGTTTCGGCGTAAATAATGACGAAACGATCGTTTGACGGCTTAATTGACTTTCAAGGGCTCGAAGAAGCCATTGAGTATATATTGAATGAGGAAGGGGATCCCGACGTCAGCTTTGACCTAGGGGCTATTCCCCTAGACCCCAGTATTATCACAGGTAAAGAAGAAGGGGGTGAAGATGATGTCTTACAAAATGCAATTCCGCGAGATAGAGAGACCAGGAAGAGTTAGATGTATGAAGTGAGATATTTGGAAATTGAAATGACGTTGAATGGGACAGCAGCGAAGACGAACCTTAGAAATACGTAGAATAGTTGGGCAGAATCCAACTTGGCGTAAATGTGACGATTCGTACGTTGACAAGCCCTAAGCAGTGAGTAGTGTGCGAAACCTAAAGGAAGCTCTTATAAACGAACTAAAAGACCAAAGTCCTAGCATCATTTCTGAAAAAAAAATGGTGTCGAGATCATGGACATGAATCTTCTGAATACACAGTTGTATGCCGTACAAAATAACAATCACGACTTTCAATAAATGTTAGTGACCTCAAAATATTGACCGACAGGAGAAAGATAGATGTAAACATTCCCTTTGTATTTCAAAATTATAACAAAGGCATATTAGGAGTTCATAAGGCAGATCAGTTGGTTGCTGTGCATAGAACTGCCATACGAGGCGAAAAATGCTGGTGGGTTTTGTTTACGTATATATTGTATGTGGCTGTAGCAAATGCCTGGCGTCTTTACGTTCTGGCCGTGGAAGATAAATGAACCAGCTCCAGTCTCTTCGATCCATAGACCGATATTATTTGAAGACTGAAGGCACTGAAAGGCCAACGAATGAACAAATGAAGAATGGACGACGTCGTACACTTCCTTCATCAGTACCAAATATGAGTCAAAATGGTGTTGGAAACTTTCCTGGAAATTTACCAAGCCAGCTACGATGCGTTATATGCCATAAGAAAGCACGTTGGCAAGGTAAAAAATGTATTAGAACATTGTGCATTGAAACGGGTTGTTTTGAAAATTATCACACATGAGCCCATTGGCCCCAGTTAAGGACGGTGTTTTTTTTCATAGAAAGAAGAATATTTTTTCAGTTTTTTTTCGTAAAATTTATCTTTAGCATCCAATTGATAAATAAATAAAAGTGTTTTCAAAATTTTTGTGCTAGTTTGTATTTGGGTCCAAATGGGTTAAGAACTGAGCAATAGTAGGACAGTGTCACATTTTTATAACTACCCGAGACAATCAATTGCCAATTAAAATAGTTCAATAACAGAATCAACAAAATCACTTTATTTAATTAAATTAGCTTAATATTTTTTTTAATCTTTACAAAATAATATTTATTATATATTAATGGAATATATACCCGATATTCATTTGTTCATTAACATTATTATAGGCCAACAGAATGTTGCCATCAATGCCATCGTATTTATATAAATCAAATTAAAATATAATTATTATTTGACACATTATTATTGCCTCTTTAATTCATTTATTTTAATTTATTAAAATTAAAAGAAGAAGAATAAATTAAAAGGTGTAAAATATGATGACTATGCTAACCAATGTCTAAAATGTCATTCATTGGTTCATCGATATATTATGTATTTTATCGATTACGTTCAAGCACTAGAAATATTGTATTGTGTATCAGTGTTTATAATAATGTAATAAAATCTTTGTGTGCGTTATGCGTCACTTGGTTGAACTAGTTTTCATACATTTGTATTTTATGTCAGGTCCAGTCTCTAATTCGTTCATGGTGAAAACGGTCCATTCATTCATTTTTTTGAAAAATATTTTCGTTATAGTTTGCAGGACAAAAAAGTGTTAAAAATCATATTTTCCGTACAATTTGTATGGGAAAACTTAAAGTTCGATGGAGAACCTCTTAGAATTGGAATTTTGAGCTCCGCTTTTAACAGGAGCTTTGTTGGGACATTTTCTAAGATATTTTAGGGTGAGAGCGAAGAAAAAAAAATATCATCATTTTTTGGCACACCCTAATAAATATATATATATATATATATATATATATATATATATATATATATATATATAATATGTCCATTGAACCCTTGCAGCTTAAAAAAATAACAAACTCAATCACATCACTACTATAATGTTAGTATGGTTACACAAGTAAAGTTGCTTTCATGAAATTGGCGATTCAAAAGCACTTCTAATAAGTCTAATTGAATGAAGTTTATTTTATATTTCATTCAGTAATGTAAGAATTTGAAATTTTTCATTTTCAAGAAATTGAAAAAGATTTTCAAAAAGCAACGGTACTAAAAAAAGTATTAAAAGAATCGGCATTGCCATTCAACGGGGGAATGCGGTTAGCATTCATGCCACTATTCCACGCGGACATGACTTGTACAGTAATAACTAAGTGTACATATGTTTTGTATATATATTTAAGTATATTTGTATATAATTAATTTTCAATAAACATTACTATCTATTAGAAAAGCAACTTGATTATATTACTGTACCTACTCGTTATTGTTCTCATATATTTCTACATTTTTTACAAATATAAAATCAAAATGTCCACATTTCATTGAATTTAAAAGTTTAAACGGAACTAAAAGAAATCAAGTGAAAAACAAACCAATCTTTACTATCAAGTGTTCCCCGCTTAGTGAAGTGTGTGGTGAACAATTAAAGCCTGTAAACTGGTGTGCGGTGCTCGACATCGTCGAGTAATCACATTTGCTCGTTTACTCGTTCATATAATACTATAGCCATCGATACTGCATCGATATTGCTTTAATAATTAATAGGAGTTCTATTCAAAGATATAGCCATTGTTTGTTCTTTAAAAAAGATTAAATAAATGGCTTTAACTGATGTGTTCTTCTATTTCCTGTTTAAGAATATTCCAATTGAATGAGTTTATTATTTTTATACTATAAGTTTTAGTTATAGGTACACGGTGAGGTTAAATACTTACGACATATAAGCACAGAATGTGGTAATAATATAGACATTTTGAGAGGCGAATACTGTATATTATATTACACAAGTGTAAGAGTAAGACCCCGATTAATAAGCTGCGTCATCTTAGTAAAGTTGAAATTTTGAGGATTAATAGTCTGACATGCACTTTACATATGCATGCACTAAAGAATAAATATAATAAGATGCATGGATGTTTGCTTATATTTATATTTATAATATGCATGTATTAAAAGTTACATTATTATGTGTAGTGTATCAACTATTTGATATCCACAATACTAGCCCTGTAGCTTACCCTGTAACTAGATGGTGCTATGTGTAAATGTCCCAACATATTTACTTATTTATTTATTTATAGATTTAATCTCATCACAAGAATTCCGAAGAGTTAGATGCTGTTAAAATATCTGAAATAAATGAGTCGAGGGTAAAATTCTTCCAGGATGGTTCCTAGAATATAAAATACTTAGTAGGTACATAGATGGTACAATTTTTCTCTAAAAAGATATAGGTAGCTATGTTATTATTTTTTAGTAATAATAAAAAATATATTTAATATATGTATGATAAAAAACGCATAGTATGATTTATGGATTTACAAAGAAATTAATAAATAATTATTTTACAAGAAATGTATCCACGTAGAATTGGTAAGAACACCAGACGTTTCCTCTTTTTTTAATACTAGCGACTCACCCTCGCTTCGCAAAAACAATTTTTCTATTGTTTCAATTCTGCTATTGATTCACAAAGACAATTTTATCCCACAGGAACCGTACATTTTCCCGGGATAAAAAATATCCTTATACTATTCCACCCATACTATAATCTATCTCTGCGCCAAATTTCATCCAGATCCGTTCATCCGTTCTGGCGTGTAAGAGTAACAAACGCCCATCCATTCACCGTCACAAATTTTCACATATATAATATTAGTATGGATATAACAAAAATGAATAAATAATATTATACATATCATCTTATTAATATCATGGTCATAAATCTAAAAGCCAATAATGGCAATATTAGTACAGGCAAAGCGTCGGGACCACAACATAACACAATGCTCAAATAGGTCGAAAATTGAGAGTCAAGTTTAATGCTACATGACGTAGCCTACGCCCCTAAGTTATTTTTTATAATAAACATTTTATCTTTAATTTTAAAAAGCGTATCTTTTATATATTTTATATATTTATTTTAGACACCAGAAAAAGTTTTTTTTTTATACCTATTACCCCTTTTTAACTCTCTGTTTGTTCCTATTTATTGTATTTGTTTAATAATACTTTTTAGATCTATCAAATATTGCGGTTTATAAAATCAATTAAATTTTCTTTGGATTGTCCTACAAAAAAATATTTAAGTATTAGAAAGAAATTGTAATTCTAAACCATTTACCTTAATAGTAATCTAGCGATCCAGGCTCGCTTCGCTCGTGTTTACCTATCCCACGGAAAACGTAAATTTTTCTGGAATAAAAATTACCCTATGTATTATTTAGACTAATCTCTGTACCAAATTTCACCCAGATCCGTTCCGTCGTTCTGACGTGAAAGAGTAAAAAACATCTATACATACTCACAAACTTTCACATTTAAAATATTATATAATAAAATATGTTATATTTCCTAATAACAGAATACTATGGACAATATGTGAGATATTAGGTAAACTTCAGTGTCGTTATAACATTTTAATTATGAATTTATCAGTAGATAATGCCAGAATAAGTAACAGCTTGCCCTCCAACAAAGGCCTCCTCCTTAGATTTCCACTTGGACCTGTTCTTAGCTAAGTGAATCCATGGTGGACCAACTATTTGTTATTAGTCAAAGTTTTATTATTAATGTAATAATAGTATAATTTTATATTTGTATATTATATTATAATAAAATGTTTAATAATAGTATCATTTTATATTTTTTTTAAATGAATGAAAAATATATTTTATTTTACCTCTGTAAACAGTAATAAAGGCATATTTTATTTTATTAATGCCAGAATGATAACAAATTTTCGACAAGTAAAAGTACGCGTGTGTAATAAAATTTCAATCAGCTAGATTAAACTTGCCTCTTTAATAGTTTCAATTTAAGTTATAATACGCATATATTATAAAACGAAGCAGCAAACTCTGTTCAAGAATTAAATCTTAATCATACTGACACAAGATAACAAAATTGTAGATATACCCACAGACGCACTGATATTATAAATCCTATTTAAAAGTCATAGTGAATTTCTTACCGCTTTGCTATTAATTGTATTCTGTGCAGATGGTTGCTTCTCCACGAATTTGTAATATTTATATTTGATTTAAATCTATTTATTGACTCCAGTGCGTATAAAAATAAACTTCGCATTAAGTATATTTTAATTTAATTTCAATATTATGTGTTACATGAAAAAGTTCCACAGTTCTTAGATATTAGTAAAACTTTTACGTAAAATTGTCAATGGAAACATGTGCGTTTACCGAAATGACCCAATTTAATACCTAAAAGATTTCACACGGAAAATTCCTGGAAATAAAAGGGATTTGAGCGCCATTTTGATAGGATTACGCCCAGTTCCAATAGTCCTTACGTCGGACAATGTTCCGTATCGCGTATCGGAGTAAAATATAGTTCCTGAACTATATAATCAAATAATGTATGATTTTTTTTCGAAATATTCATTTAATCACTAAATTATTATGATATCATCATATTATTATAATGATGATATTTTACTGTCACGTCTAAACATAAAAATATTGTAATGCACCGCTTAAAGTACATATTATGAGAATTATTCTTAACTAGCATAACCCGCGCCTTCGTTCGCGCTAAAACTCATTCCCTATTTTACCCTCTTATGGGATGAATTTAGAAAATGCTGAAACACGTGTTTATTTAATTGTATTGGAAAGCATTAATACCAAGTTTTAAGTAATTCTGATCATAAATAACTTTTTGAAGGATGAGAATGAGATAATCTCCCGCGGTAAAAAGTAACTTATGTCACTTTTCAGCCCTCTATCTCCGCACAAAAAATCACGCCAATCCGTCAATCCGTTGCGACGTGAAAGAAGGACAAACAAACAAACACACTTTCACATTTTTTATTAATATTAGTATTGATTTTATGACAAGGTTTGATAATTTTCTATAAGTTTTTCTTTATATATTTTTTCTAATATCATTTTTATATAACAAAATATTATTAATATTAAAAAATATGAAATATAATGTAAATGAAATACACGAAATGCTTTTCACCCTTAGAATCTTTAACTAAAGAAAACTACATATCCTCAGGCCATCGTTTATAAAATATCGGTCGGCAACTAGTATCTCGGGACTCATAATTATCACATGAATTTCACTGGACGCCCCCGGGATTAACTCCAAGATTGTGCTTGGGTAAGCGATATATACCGTACAATTTATGGGTGACGTGATTTTTTATAGCTAAACCCCTCACTGGCGTGAGATTAAGGAATAAAAATTATAAAACGGCAGCTCTCTTCTATGCAGTATTACTTGTAAAGCTTTTTAAATTTTATAGAGCACCCAGATTATTAATTATTTGTAGATACATTTTATTAGTTAAGTTAAAGTTAGCAGTTGTGATAATTAAAAGCGCCTTAAAATAATATGATAAAAAATATTATAACATATTTTTTTAACTTTATTATAAATTTTAAAATAAATTAACTTGATACAAAGTTATGTTTTAGAAATTATAAAAAAATAAGTAAGTTGGTTACGTATGCATGACTGTTCATTCGACTGCTATGTCCTTTGATGACTTCTTAAATTCACGCCGAGGAAGAATATAGCTATATCAACATATAATAATCGCTAGTATCATCACTATTATAAATGCGAAATTTTGTTACTTCTTCATAATTTATAGGTTGGACTTGGATAAAATTTAATATACATATTCATAATATAGAATATTTTTAAACTTATTTTGATATTGGAAATGCAATTATGTACTTATATTTTCATACACAGAGGTAGTTATGTGGAACTCACCGGTTAGAAAAGCCAGTATTACCCACTAAAACCATAACGGAACATGTCTTGTCTTAAAGGGGGATCGCAAGGTCACTTATGTTCACCCGACGGCTGGTCTAGCGATGTAAATCACAATAACCAGCGGTCCACTCTGCTATCAGAGAAACACTAGAAGTAACCCTCATGGTCCACCTCCTGAGGCCCACTGAGGTGGGCAACCTTCTAAGTTTCTTGGCTTGAATTGCCAGACTTACGCTCGGTTGGATTTCCGGACGCTAATGCGCCTCACACGCCACGATAAGATGGAAACGTATATATATAGCTGTGGTAGATTGTAGACCTGAAGTAACATAGACTACTGTTTATCTTCTAGGGATGAGCGGAGCGCGGTAATTTACCAGTAAAATATAATTTTACAACACCAGAACTTTGAACCTACCACTCAATTACTCGCACTTTAAGGAATAAATTATATCACTTACATATTTACGATGGTTGGAAATAACAAATTGCACTTTAAAATTAAAAGCGGATCCAGGTTCATTTTAATAGATATTACAAGATAAGCCACTGAATTAATCCTATTTACGTCAGTAGCCATATGTCTGTTAAAATATGAAATTAAATATTAAATCTATCAGATATGAAGCATTGATTTTTATACACACACAAACTTCAAAATTTACTTCATATGTCATGTCTTTGTAGGTTTTCCAATTTATTCCCATTACATTTTAGATAAGAGAGAAAAGTAGAGTTCCTTTGACGTCGTAGTAGGGACATTCGCAATACTTTGGTCAACATGAAAAGTTAAATATATTTACGTAAAATCTTTCTAGATGCCAAGATTAACAAACTAGTAATGTTTCATTGCCCTTATTTAATTATAATCATATATATAAAACCTTGTGTACAGGTGTTTGTGGTTCGCGTTAAATATGTGGGGAAAGTCGCGGGTTCTGCCAGTTATCTATAAAAATAAGTTGGATTTATGATTATCTTATAATGAAATACGTGTGTTGATATTACAAACCGATGTATGTAATATGTTATATTTTTCTATTTCCGTTGTTTTAGTTAAAACTATAATCGGGCATTATAAAGTGCAGCTATGGCTAAAATTTTTGAACAAAACTCTTACTTTAGAATAAAGGAACAAGCTACAAACACAAAATTTCCAAGCCATGTTACAAAGGAGCTTCATGCCGGCAACGTAAAAAATAAATAAGTCTGAGCATATATTCTATACTTCTCTTTAGGGAAATATTTTCGTTCAAATCTTCCTCCCAAGTCAACAAAAGGGATTCAAACATTTTTGTTACAATATTAAAGCTTATATGGTATATTTTGCTGTTGATTTTATTTCATCACCGATTAATCTGGTTGATTTAATGTATCACCGTGCCCTTTCATTTTTCTATGTAAGAGTGTAATATTGAAAAACACTTAAATATATTATTATATAGATTATATATGCTATTTATTTAGTGTTTAAAATTTATGGCGTCACGGAGAAAAATAAATATTATTTAGATGTGAGTTCATTGACCATCTTATCTATGTAGATATATAAAATTAATATCTATAAATAAACAACACATTTTTCTCTACGCTAAGTTGTCTTTTAAATGATGGATTTTGAAAATATACGGTATTAAATCTTCACCACTATCAAAACATCTAAAAAAAAAAGAAAAACGATCTTTGAATTACATCTCGCATCCGGTAAATATTATAATTATTATTTGGTTATTCACTTATAAAAATAGTGGGTTTTAGATAATATATAAATTATAATATTAAAACAGGAGAAAAAAGAAAAATACCTAAAAAACCTATGGCTAGCTATAAACCAAAGCGGGCTGATTATGATAAATGACTTAAAGTTAACAAGAGTTGTTAATAATAGATATTAAATATACATATACTAAATTGAAAGCATTGGTACTCAATAAATTCTTTGACTTTGGAGATTTTTTTAAAAACTGTTAATAAATTAATTAGGCCCTAATATCAATGTTAGAATTAACTACGAGTATCTTTAACGCGTATGCAACTCGAGCGTTGAGTATCATATGTAGGTCGTTCGTAAACCTTAGTAAAACCTAGGTCACTGTCAATTAGCATAGATATGTATATGTATGTATATTTTTAATAAAGTTAAAAAAAAACCCTTGTCTAATCATTTTTTTATGAAGATAATATTATACGTTATTACGACTTTAATGAAATGTCTAATCTAAATTTTTGTCATCACAAAGGAGACTAAAAATTATTTTTGAGAAGAGTAATATCAAACTTCAACATGGCGCTAGAAGGGTTTCTAAAATTTAATTTTAATGAGTTATCCAAAGAATATGTCTTTTAAGATGGAGTTGGCTCACAAATACTTGGAAAAAGCCACAAAGTTGCGCCCACCGAAAGTTAGAATCGCGGTCGGAATTTCGAGTTAATTAACTGTTGCAGACAACCAAGCGGCCAATTGGAATATCATTCATCATCATCTAAGTGTCCAATGCATATTATGGCACATAAATGGTAGACATGTTTTAATGTAAACTTAGAAGCAACGGGCATAATATTGTAAAGCATTATGATGTTAGCAATAAGAATTCGTAATAAAATAAAAAGGATTTATTAATATATTTCTCACAGATTATTTTTATTTCATATGTTATTATTTTCCTTTTATAATAAGTTAGAAATAGTTGAGAGCGTCAGATTAAGCTATGATGGGCTAATTTCAGCATATATGAAAAGTATGCAATTCAATAATAATCTGCCGCTTTCCATAAGCCCATGAAACAAAAATCGTCCATGAACTTTATAGACTGTATTGCACTGTTTTGTCTTTGCCTATTTATATATGTATAGATAAAATAAGACTTTACATAGAGTACGTAGAGTTGATATATTTAACTTTAATTTACCTTCATTTGCCTAGTCCACACATATGGTAGGTGCGACGAAAAAGTGGCCTATGTTGTTAATCGAAGATTAACTCTCAAACAGTAGATAATAAGTATAATGTGATTCCCGTTACCCATCGGCTTTTAGCATTTCAGATATTGCTTTTCTATGGGCAATAAAAATATTAAATAGTAGCATGAATGTTGCAAATCTGAAAATCCTGGACTGATCTAAGGCTCGAATAGTCCCAAATCGGTCTAAGTATAGTTGTTGGATTTTTCTGCATCACTATTGAAAGAAAGAAGTTGCTATTATGTCGGACAATGCCTAGCTTGTCCCCAACCCGATGCGCTTTCACCTTGTCTTGGGCTCATTAGCGTCGCAATTTCCGGCATTGGGAGGCGGCCCACCCCAGTGGGTGGTGTACCATGCGGGTTGCTCCTAGTACTTCTCTGTTAGTAGAGTGGACCGTTGGAGTAACCCTATGGTTGTTGTGGTCTGCTTCGGCAAGCCTGCCATCAGGGTGCCGTGGTTGAGTGAGTAAGCGATCCTGCGACGCTCCATTAAAACCGTGGTATACGTAACAGCGTTTCCCAATGTTAAAAAAAACTGTCTAGCCTATGTAAAAATAATGAACTATAAGGCTCCATTCTATTAAGTTTAGACATTATTTCATATTACTATAATTTTATATGTATTCAGTTATATGCCTTTATAATATAATATAGTTAATATTGTGAAATGAAAAATATAAAATAACTATAAATATTTGACTGGTACTTAAATGTAAATACTTCTTTCGAAAGTATTGCAATAGTGATTTGAAATCCAGGGAACTATTTACGTTTTCTTTGAAGGAATGAACTTCAAGTCATTAGGACCCCAAATTAAGAGGTCTTTTGCAACGAACTTCACTAAATGCGACCGCATTACATTTTCCTTCTTGATTTACTCTTAAGCTTTGCTCTTTAAGTGCATGTATTTTAACTACAGTAGATTTATGTGAGTATTACGTTTCTGTAGTTTCTATTCATGAATAAATCTTTTCATACCTTGCGTATAATTACTTGGGAAAACATGAGAGAAAAATGTGGTTCGATCACACTACATCCCTCATTTAAATTAATGATTTTATATCTTAAAAGTCGGTTAAAAATACAATAAAGTCAGTTATAAAATTATAATAATATGTATTGGCACAATATAATAAACATAGCATGTAGACATTTTGCTATTTTTGATGAGCTTATAATGGTGATTTTTTAGTAGTTAAAATCTTAGCTTAGTCCCCGATATTTGTATGAAATTTATAGATACACCGATCATAATTATCTGAGTATTTATATATCATTTTTCAGTTCAATACCTAGTTGTATGGCTTTTAGCTAAGTGAGCTTTTGTTCTACTAATATTTTATTTAATACAGATACAATGGAGATTCAGTAGTAAAAGTTTATTTAACTCTAAAATAAAGTTTTCCATTGTTTACCATTTTTAAGGTTACAATTCTTTAGTTTCTAAAATGTTTTATAGATTCTTTATAAAAAAAACCTTTCTTTCAAAACATATGATATTTCTAAATATTAATTTATTTAGATTATATTTTAATGTTTATTTGACTGTAATATTTTTTTTGAATCTATTAAGATTCAAAAATTCACATCATATATACATATATGTAACATACAATAACAATTTATTCTCGAGCACACTTAGTCACCACTGAAAGACATCGTGTTGAAAGACGAAAACATTATTCTTCGAAAATAACACATATTTCACTATGAAATTCTTGTCGATAGATCGGACGCTTTGTCATGCTTCCTTTCTTTCATATTTTTCGCTTGATTTGTGTTCTATGATTGTTCTGCTGCACCCAACTCCCGCTTACAGTAATATGCTATATCGATCATTTATAAGCCTTCACATACGAATTCATGATATATACTCATAATAAAAAGGAGTTAAAAATTTAATTCATGTAATAAAGAATAATAAAATGTTCCATAATATATATATTTTTTGTTTGTACGTATTTTTTATTTCACGGAAGACATAACACTGACTATCTTCTCTTTACCGTGTCGTGTCGTCTACCTTCTATTTATAGGATTGTTAGAGACAATTGTTGATTCCTCATACAAAATTTCACCCACATTTTCACCCCTTAAGGGATGATTTCCGGGATAAAAAGTATCCTATATCATTCCTGGGGTCTCAAACTATCTTCTTACGTAGTTTCGGAGCCCATTCGGTACAAACAAACAAAAAAAACCAAATCTACAGCTCCCCTTTTCTAGGAAATTAAAAATATATCCTTTTATCGTTTCCTCCCTGCAAGAGATAAAAAATATAATTTTTTACAGTATATTAAAATGTTCTGTAATTCATTAAAATATGAATGATGAAATGAATGTGTAAGGAAACTAGTCTAATATATAATAACATTACCAATTAGTGCTCGTCGAATTTATAATTAATTGATATTACGAAATATTACTGTATGCATAATAATATACTCGTCTCGTTATAGATTTAAACGAATAATAATAAATAAATATGTTGGGACATTAACACACAGCGCCATCTAGTTCCATGGTAAGTTACGAGGCTTGCGTTATGGATACAAGAGAGTTGATACACTACACGTATATAACTTTAAATACATATATATATTATAAATATAAATACCCATGTCTGGAGTATAAACATTCGTGCTCATCACACAAATGAATGCCCCCATCGGGACTCGAACCCGCGACCGCTGGCACAGTCTGTAGGGTCACTGCAAACTGAGCCAAACGAGTCGTCAATACGTCACGAATTGCAAATTATATTATGATATGAACAGTAAAATAATCGTATTTCTTTATAGTAGCTAACTTTTAGTTAACGTATCCGCTTAAAGTTTTATTACTTTACACTCCCATATTTACCCCGAAATTTTTATGTCTATTTTATTTCTGACGATAACTTAGGTTTAACTTAATTAAGTTATATTAAACTTTTGTGGTTGGCGTAATAAAATAAAGCTTATTTCTTTTGTTTTAATATCGAGGCTTTATTACAAATATTTTTACCTTTACTTTTTCTAATCTTTATAAGTATTGTATATAAGTAAGGACAGCAGAATTGTTTAAACAATAAGTTTCAAAATATGGATGATAAACAATAATAATCTAGTATATAAAGGATTTTCCTTTTTGCAACAATTATTGTTTATAACAATTAGCTAATTAATAAAAAAAAAATAGTTTTGTATACATATGCAAATAAATTTTCAAGTCACTACGACGGTTTATTTACCACTTATAAATGGAGTACTAAATGTCAAAACTTAGGCAATTTACTAAATATGTAGGTACTTTTTAAGGGTTAGTATGGATTTTTCAGAGATGAGATATTTTCCCGCAGTAAAAGTATCCTATATGTTAATTCGGATAACTAGCTATCATCATACCAAATTTTATCAAAATCTGTCCAGTGGTTTTCTCGTGATGTGTTTCTAGATAGACAAAAATTCTAAAAACTATAGATTAATCCTTTGTATTCATCATTTTCTAAAAAATATTTAATGTACAAATTCGATACAGAATTTTATTATATGTACAAAATTAAATACATTATGATGAACGCTATCACTTTTAGCTAAATAATTATAAGTATTATACTACACTAACAGAACCCGCGGCTTCACCCGCGTTTAAACTACGAATATCACACTTTTTCGCAATACACACTTTATTTTACCCCCTATTTCACCCCCTTGGGGGGTTGAATTTTAAAAATCCTTCCTTAGTGGACGCCTTCGTCCATGGACGAATTAGAGACTGGACCTGACATAAAATACAAATGTATGAAAACTAGGTCAACCAAGTGACGCATAACGCACACAAAGATTTTATTACATTATTATAAACACTGATACACAATACAATATTTCTAGTGCTTGAACGTTATCGATAAAATACATATATCGATGAACCAATTAATGACATTTTAGAAATTGGTTAGCATAGTCATCTATTTTACATCTTATAATTTATTCTTCTTCTTTTAATTTTAATAAATTAAAATAAATGAATTAAAGAGGCAATAATAATGTGTCAAATAATAATTATTTTTTAATTTGATTTATATAAATACGATGGCATTGATGGCAACATTCTGTTGGCCTATAATAATGTTAATGAACAAATGAATATCGGGTATATATTCCATTAATATATAATAAATATTATTTTGTAAAGATTAAAAAAATATTAAGCTAATTTAATTAAATAAAGTGATTTGATTGATTCTGTTATTGAACTATTTTAATTGGCAATTGATTATCTCGGGTAGCTATAAAAATGTGACACTGTCCTAATATTGCTCAGTTCTTAATAAGCATTTATGAAATTAGGAAAAAGAAAAAGTGATTGCAAATTAAAGTGAGTGTTGGGTCGTGAAAGTAAAATAATTAGTGCAAGTGGTAAAGTGTTTTATTACAAATCGCCAACCCAGAAGTTTAGTGCTAAAACATTATTGTTTGATTTTGTGTAATTTGTGTTGAAATAAAATGATCTTTATTATTATTACAATGGAATAATATTCCAAAGTATATAAATGTGGAATAAAATAAAATAAAAAATTAAGTACACATACTAATTATAATTTTTGCATTTATATTTTTATTTGATTTAGAAAATATTTTTATAAATTTATTGTCATCAGATTGTAGGATACTGTGGTAAAAGTATTATATGTTATTGTACTGTACAAATAACACAATTCGTTTAGTAATTTCATCAAATATCGATATATTTTTCGACATTGTCAAGCACTAGTCGATGTCAAATGGACTCACTCGACAGTTTAGTCATTTGTTCTGAATGGTATAATCCAGGGATTTTATGATGGTTGTCAGATGTCAACAATACATAGAAATATCGACTATATTTAACATAGTTGGATAATATGACATTTTATTTTACATTTAATTAAATTGTGTGATAAATAACAATAAATGTAATAAAATAATGTATTTACAAGTGAAAAGAAATACTGCTGCTTCCGCCGTTATAGTTTTTACATTATTTAACAGAACATTTAGTCATTTTTGGGAGATGTTTTGTTGACAAATAAGTGCTTGAGACTGACGCAAAAAACAAACGACCAAGCCTAAAATCTCCTGGTTACTGAGAAGACCGATAAAGGTACGTCCGCTTATATGTCTAGTCCAGTGGTTAATTCGTTCATGCCTTCGTCATATGAGAAATACGTATGCGAAATTTCAATTTTCTAGCCTTACGGGTTTGGCCTGTGCGTTGATACATCAGTCAATCATTTTTGCTTTTTATATATATAGATATAGATATGTTCGACATCTTTAAGATGTACCTGAATGATGTTTGAATACCTTTAGGTAAGCTGATTTCATATATAAAATGTAACTTGCATTGAAACAGGAACAAGAATTTCTATAGGTATCTAAGACAATTATCCCCTTGGGAACTTTTAACAACATTAATTTTGCCTCGGGTCTTTTCTTTGTATTCCGTGATCGCTTACTCTTATGTTTTCATTTACAATGGACCAAAACTGGTCGACGTAGCTAGGGCCGACCTCGGCACCACACCCAACATAATAATAATAATATGTTTTCATATAAGTAAAAATAAAATGATATTTAAAATTTAATTTTATGATAAAGCTCATTTTCATAACATTTAATTACTTATAAGAGTATTTTTAATTTCACTTTTATAAAATACAAAAATAAGTAAACAATTTTATTTTGTTAGAAATAATACTAAAAATTAATTCACACGTTTTTGCTGTATTTATAGAAAGTAGAAAGCGACAAACAGAGAGATTAAAACGCTTATAATTCTCAGACTAAGAGAAATTAGTCAAAAAACATTGGAAAAAAGTACCTCTCGTGATTGCTAAAAAAAAACATTTTTTTCCAGTTTAAATTATTTGTCCATAATTACTTTATTTACTTCGATTATTGTAAAAATTGCGGTTACAAAAACTATATAAGTTGGAAATAGCTACCTATAATATAATTTCAGGCTTCATCTACTTTTCTGCACCCAAGCGCGGATCCAGGGGGGGGGTCATGGGGGTCATGACCCCCCCCCCCCAAAGCCGAATATACTTTTTACAGAAGTTTGAAGTCTAAGAAAGGAAGGAATAAACGGATAAACATTTCAATTAAAAAAAATGGTTATTATATGTATTTTGAAGATTATATTCCCCTAGTTTCATTAATATCAAAAGGTTTTTGCAGAAATCTATATACATAATCGTTGGCTCACTATTATAAGGTTCTATGTTAATTTTAAATGAAGTTTATTATTTATTTATTTATTATTTATTTATCTAGTGATTTGTTTCTGCAAAACTGTAGCTAATGACACATAGAACCTTGCAGCATTAATAACTAAATAAGTACTAAAATTGTAACATAGAACCTTGTAATAAGGAGCCAACAAATTATAATAAAATTGTAACTAAGTCGAATCTGAACATTAAACATTTTTTGGAAAATCTAATTGAAATAGACATTATTATCGATACAGAGGCTGAATCTATAGTTTTAAGAATTTTTCTCTGACTGTCTGTCTGTTACCGCATCACGAGAAAACCACTGGACAGATTTTGATGAAATTTATATAAAGAATATTTTTCGATAAGATGTCACAACAAGCCAGAAATTAAAAAAAAACTATTTTTCAACGTTTTTTGTTCCTTATATACCTGCTAAAGAATCAAAGCCTTACAACCGCGCTTGGTCAACTTAACTGTTAGTTATCTCAACTGTTAGTTAGCTTAACTGTCGGTTAGCCTAACTGTCGGTTAGATTAACTGTCAGTTAACATAACCGTCAGTTAGTTTAACTGTTAATTATCTTAACTGTCGGTTAGCATAACTATCCATTGCTATACTGTCAGTAAGCTTAACTGTCGGTTACCTAAACTGTCAGTTAGCGTAACTGTTAGATAGCTTAACCGTTAGTTAGCTTATCTTTCAGTTAGCTTAACTGTCAGTAAGCTTTACTGTCGGTTTGCTTAACTGTCGGTTAGCGGAACTGTCATTTATCTTAACCGCTAGTCAGCTTTATTGTTAGTTATTTCATCTGTTAGTTAGCTTAACTATCGGTTTGATTAACTGTCAGTTACCTAAACTGTCGGTTTTTTTTAACGTTGGGAAATGCAATTTGGAAAATGAATTTATGCACGAGGTGTGGGACTCGCCGGCGAAGCCAGTACTACCCACTAAAACCCAACAAAACCTTCCCCCGTCTTAATGGGGCGAAGCCAAGAAACGCACAGGGAGGTGGCCCACTTCGGCGGGCGGTGGGAGTTGACCCTCTTCGGAGGGCGGTGTACTATGCTAACCGACATATAATCTAACTGACAGTTACGCTAACCGACAGTTTAGGTAACTGACAGTTAACATAACCAAAAGTTAAGATAACCGACAGATAAGCTAACCGACAGTAAAGCTAGCCGACAGTTTAGTTAACTGACAGTTGCCATAACCGATAGATAAGCTAACCGACAGTCTTCGGAGGGCGGTGTACCATGCGTGTTGCTCCTGGTACTTCTCTGATAGCAGAGTGGACCTTGGAGCAACCCCATGGTTGTGGTGGTCTGCTTCGGCAGACCTGCCGTCGGGGCGTCGTAGTTGAATGCGTAAGCGATCCTGCGACGCCCCATTAAGACGGGGGAAGGTTTTGTTGGGTTTTAGTGGGTAGTACTGGCTTCGCCGGCGAGTCCCACACCTCGTGCATAAATTCATTTTCCAAATTGCATTTCCCAACGTTAAAAAAAAAACCGACAGTTTAGGTAACTGACAGTTAATCAAACCGACAGTTAAGCTAACTAACAGATGAAATAACTAACAATAAAGCTAACTAGCGGTTAAGATAAATGACAGTTCCGCTAACCGACAGTTAAGCAAACCGACAGTAAAGCTTACTGACAGTTAAGCTAACAGAAAGATAAGCTAACTAACGGTTAAGCTATCTAACAGTTACGCTAACTGACAGTTTAGGTAACCGACAGTTAAGCTTACTGACAGTATAGCAATGGATAGTTATGCTAACCGACAGTTAAGATAATTAACAGTTAAACTAACTGACGGTTATGTTAACTGACAGTTAATCTAACCGACAGTTAGGCTAACCGACAGTTAAGCTAACTAACAGTTGAGATAACTAACAGTTAAGTTGACCAAGCGCGGTTGTAAGGCTTTGATTCTTTAGCAGGTATATAAGGAACAAAAAACGTTGAAAAATAGTTTTTTTTAATTTCTGGCTTGTTGTGACATCTTATCGAAAAATATTCTTTATATAAATTTCATCAAAATCTGTCCAGTGGTTTTCTCGTGATGCGGTAACAGACAGACAGTCAGAGAAAAATTCTTAAAACTATAGATTCAGCCTCTGTATCGATAATAATGTCTATTTCAATTAGATTTTCCAAAAAATGTTTAATGTTCAGATTCGACTTAGTTACAATTTTATTATAATTCGTTGGCTCTTTATTACAAGGTCCTATGTTACAATTTTAGTACTTATTTAGTTATTAATGCTGCAGGGTTCTATGTGTCATTAGCTACAGTTTTGCAGAAACAAACCACTAGATAGCGGCACTATAACTACAAAATATTCAATTTTACATAGTTCTATGTTGTTTTTTTATACGGTAACAAAATAACGAAGTTCTATGTAAAAATGACTAAACTTCATTAAAATTAACATAGAACCTTGTAATAGTGAGCCAACGATTATGTATATAAGGTGTGTTAAGATAGCAGTGAAAGGTTAGCAGAATCGTTCGAAACATATACGGTATTTTGTGGCTAATTTGTTGCTAATTAGTTGCTAAAACCCCGATTTTGTTGCTTTGTCCGATTTCGAAAAAAAAGAATTACTGCTATCTTAACGTTAAGCTAGCAGTAAACTCACCGGGACCGGCACGGATTAAATGCAATTATACATCAGTATTTGTTGCTGACAAATAGTGTAAAAAAATTTAAAAAAACCCTAGAAATGGCTAGACCTGGAGACCTGTAGCCGTATCCATGCTATCTTAATATGCAGTTTATTTAACAAGACGATGGCATGGATTTTGTTGCTGGACGCAAATAACAATCATTCTCAAATGATGCAAAAAGAGCGATGGTCGCCTTTTAGCAGGCAGTTATTGAAGTCCCCTTTTATTATGGTATGGCTGTACGTATACAACGGTTTTGCATGCTCCAACAGTGTTTCAATAAGAGAATCATAAGGCATGGCACTGGAACAATAGAGAATGACATATAAGAGCGCAAGTAATGCCAACACTACCTTTACCACGGTTAGTACGATCATTACGAATCAAACCTCTATTCTTATTACTTTAATGCAAAGTTCTCTTAACTGTCTTGCAAAGAAAAAACTACAAAATTATGGTATTACAGGATAATTTAATACTAACCTCTTTTAATATTAGTAAGTTTTTCTAACATGTAAAAAAAATCGAATTTATTTAATTGAAATTAAATTACTAAAAATATATAACATTATCCTAGCACTGGCATGATTACTAAAGTTTCTTTATAATTAGTTATCTAAAAATGTCTTCTGAGATGTAAATGCTTTGCAAATTGTTTGAATAGACTACAAAGTTATGCCCCAAAAGTTTTGACCACGGCCTGAATATCAAGTTAATTAAATGTCGATCATATCAATATCAAACAAAATTTATTTTTAATTTTGCTAGCAACTGGCTTCCCTAGGTGCCTTAAAAGTTTACAATATTATGTTCCCGTTATTGCTAGCTTATATGTTCGTTTTATAGTTATTTTCCCATGAGAACTGTTTTTCTGTAGTAAAAATCTCATGACAGCCCTCCAACTACCAATCCATATAAAACATCATATCATATCGTCGCTATGCTTTGACTTGAAAGAAAGACAAAAAACAAACCTATTTCAACTTTTAAAATATTAGCATTGACAATGTATGGGCTAGAACTCGCTTCTGTAAATTTTCGTGCGTGCAAGTATTTTTTGTAATTTTTGGCTTATAAAATAAAAAATCAGACTGACTAAAGATATATTTTAAACAAAACTATCTTTCCGGATTTTTTCGCGGATTTATTTGGATTTTTGGTTCCCAAAAGAAAAAAATTCCTAAAAGATTTTTGGTTCCCAAAAAAAATCCGAAACGATAGTTTTATTTAAAATGTCAAAGATTCCCGTAAATTAGAGAAAATTTTAAAGATATATTGATGAACCAACAATCGAATGAATTAAATTTTAATCTCACTGTGTCCTAAGCACATAAAACTTTTTTATATGTCATAATGAACAAATACATTAAGTTAATTATTTTGGTTTATACCAATAGTATTACTCGTAATTTACCTCGGTGGTCTAGTGGTGGATGGTGGGTAGGTGCGACTGCAGTTCCGGAAATCCTAGGTTCGTGCCTTAGGTCGGGTCAAGTTTTCTTATTGGGTTTTTCGGACATGAAATTCTAAATAACAACCAGGTATATATTTCATCTCCTAGCCTCAGAGAGCATGAAAAGCCAAAGATCCTGCACCTGAACTTGTACCAATTGTGTAGAATTATCGTCCCACTGGAGCGAAAGTGACATGAATAGGCATTTCAATTGTGTCTGCGTGTATCCTTGAGGACTATAATATCTCACATGGATAGTCTTAGTAAGATTGGCCATAGTCGAATGATATCACCATCATCGTATTAATAATTATATCTGGCTTCACTTTTATTTTAATTCGATAAAATATAGCCCAACTCACTCTCACTTCACCCTGGATCTTCGAGTAATCACTCATATTGCTACATTTACTTCGGACGTCCTAGATTACCGTGTAAATACATATATTGTCATTTAAATTAAAAAAAATTGACTATTATATTTCGGACCGACAGATTCTATAATTTTATTTATACCTAAAGATTATGACTTAGATATCGCTAGTGGCCCTTTTTGAGCAATAAACTTACTTTGCGTACTTAGCTACAACTTACAAGATAGCTAAGTGCAAAGTTCCAGTTAGAACGCGTAATTCACTTTCAACTCGTTAATAAACTAGTAAAGTTATGCGAGAGAGTTTTTAGTTATACGAATAACTTGTATTTTTACCCTTTAAAGTTATAAAGTAATGTTTAAATACAATATAACCGTCTTAAAAAGACAAAGTATTAGTTTATTTACTTTTCAAATATCGTTCTAGTATTCTCGTCTTATATTGTATTGTAAGGATGAAGAAAGCAGATTTCTCATTAAAATGTGTAATCATAATAATATAATAATGAGTAGGTATGTTTGCTTCTTTATTACTTTTTGACGCTTAAGCCAAATTGGAGGAAAATATGATCAAGGTTTCTTTGACCAAATTTCAAAAAGAAAGCGGTATGCAATTCAATATATATATATATATATATATATATATATATATATATATATATATATATATATATATATATATATATATATATATAATATTACACGATATTATGTTTTCTCTTCTTCTTTTCGATTTTAGTGCCTTATTAGATATCCATATAATTTCAGGAAAAAATCCACCCCTAAGGGCGAATTCATTATGATGAAAATGATTTTGACGATAGGTCTTTTTAGTCAAAACTTGTTTAGTAAGGATTAATCGTGGCCTAGTGGTTACTTTAGTATAATTAAACGATAGTGTTAGATCATTGATTCCCGAATAAAGCAATGAGTTGCTAATAATAAAAGAAATAAATTAATATTCTTTAAGATTATTTAAATCTAATTTTAATATGAGTAATCCCCTCTAATATAATTAAAAAGGTTTTAGTGCGCGAGGTGATGCAACGCTTGGTACGTTCAATAGTTTGCTCGTTAAGATAGGACTTTCACTGCCGGTTTCAAGGTTGAACGGACTTCAATAGAAGTCAATTAATTTAGATGAATGCCATATACATATATGCGTATAATGTTAATTTAATAAACATTATTTGTGCTATTAGTTGTGAAAGAAGACAAACAATACCTTTAGAATTTTAATGAGAATGACGAGATAATTTGTGAGTGATTTTTTTGTTGTTAATTAAACATTAACATATTATTTTATCCTTACTCATATTATTAAATAGGATAGTGTATTGTGATAGCTTGTTTAAATGTTTGGCCCAAATTCAAAGGTTATAAGAAGCCATTGTAGAAGAACACTCTTGACTCCTTTAGAAGATAACCTCGATGTTTTCAAATTATAATATTGATTCATGAATCTCATATTTATAAAGTTTTGCAAGAAATAGATTTAAATTATTAACTCTACACGAGAATTGAATTTATGACTAAACAATCGGTATGATAAATAAAAACTAAAAAAAAAACGACTTCCAGGCACTAAAATGTAAAAAGTAGGTAACTACCCTAAAGTACCCTTTGAAACTCCAAAAAAAATTTTCCAAATCGGTTCAGGCGTCTTCGAGTAATCGGTGAACATACATAAAAAAAATTCCGACGAATTGAGAACCTTCTCCTTTTTGAAATTGGAAGTCGGTTAATAATCTTTTTATATCGTATCTTTTATATTGTGATTTCAGTTTATTTTATAAACCTATTTTGTTTGTAGCTTCTACAAAATATTTTCTTTTGATGCTAATAAACCTTGAAGTAAATTTGAGTTTAAAAAAAAATAATAGGGAGAGTAAATTAATAGCGATTATAATAAATCTGATTTGACATGACATTATTATCACAAACTTTACTAGTTCAATGAATATGTTTTAAAATGATTATGACAAAAAAAATATTAAATTAAATAAGTTTTCCTCTATATTTTTTTATCTTTATTTTGAATTACGTCTTATATTTTATTAATAGTAAGCATTTCTAAAGTAAAACCCTCTTTACCGTTTTCAATTGCAACGTTCAGGTGTACATAAAAATTTAGTGTCTAAATAAAAGAAAACACGCTATGTATAGCATCTGGAATTTTCTTTTTAAAATTTTCATTTTTTTATTCCCTGGAGATTTTAAACGAGGTACTTCAATTAAAACTTGAATTTATGGTCAGCGTTCTTTAAAAAAGTTTATTTCTTTTATGCTTTAATTATGTTTCATTAAGGTTTTTGAAGTTTAGATCATTTCTATGCTCTATTTATTAATTTTATAATTTAGAACTGTGCCATAAAAAGTAAGAAATCAAAAAGCTTTAATTAAGACAAAATTATAAATTTTGTCATAACACATTAAAAGTAAATTATATATTACTACCGCTACCTGTACCGGGCAGTTAAATTACCTGAGACATTTTAACCACAGGTAGGTACCTGAAGGATAAGCTAACATATTTAGATATTTAATTAAAAATCATAAGATTAAAATACACTAAAGGATTATATTCTACTTTTTGTTTAGGAACAACAAGGCGTTCATTTTCTTACTAGCGACTCACCCTCGTACCGTTCGGGTTCGTCTCTATTGTACGTTTTAACGGCTAGTATAGATTTCTCAGAAATGAGATATTTTCTCGCAGTAAAAATTATCATATATGTTAACCCGGATAACCAGCTATCATCATACCAAATTTTGTTAAAATCTGTCCAGTGGTTTTCTCGTGATGCGTTCCCAGATAGACAAAATTTCTAAAAACTATGGATTCGGAACCTGTATCGATAAAAATGACTACTTCAATAAGATTTTCCAAAAAAAATAGATTCGACTCAGTTAGAATTTTATTATATAAATAGGTAGATATAGATTATTTTGCTATTACTATGATATTTTGTTGTTAACATAACATTAAAGTTAAACTATTGCCCCGCATGTTAACTTTTTTATTGCCATGATAAAAAAGTATCCTGTATAAGTTTCGTATTTCTATCCAAAATGTTTTTTTTTCGTTTATTCGAGATCGAGTCAAGGATTAGTATCAAAGATGATACTTTAAATAAATTAATAATTAAATATGTTGGGACATTAACACACAACACCATCTTGTACCATAGAAAGCTACGAGGCTTATGTTATGGATACCAGATAGTTGTTACACTCTGCATATATAACTTTAAATACATACATATTATAAATATAAGCACCCACGACTGGAGTACGAACATTCGTGCTCATCACACAAATGACTGCCCCCAACGGGACTGGAACCCGCGACCGCTGGCACAGCAAGTAGGGTCACTACAAACTGAGACAAACGTATTGTCAAATTATCTATCCAAACTTATGATAAAACTCTTTTTATCACAACCTTTCATCGTCTTTTCTTAAGGTTAGTTAGAATGACCAAATACGGATAATAAATATGAGTTCTAAGGTAAATATTTTGGCCGATATGAAATCGATCGCACGTGCTCGTAGAGATCATTACTATAAAAACAAATGCTGCAAACTAAATTCTAGTTTACTATCGTCGGCATCTTAAAATCGACTATCGAAATGTTATTGGCGCATCGCCAGTTCCAACGTTATGCTTTGCATTACAATCGTGAAATGAACAATTATGCTACAAAATGTTTTAAATTTATTTACTATTAATTAATATTTTATTTAGACGTTAATTTAATTAAGTAACTATTAGAAATCTAATAATATATCATTATTATAATAAGTTTTAGAAAAATAACTTTATTTAATAGATAATACTTTCTTAGATTTACACTAGCGAATATTTGACATTTTAAATAAATATATATTTTCGGATATTTTAGCGGATTTATTTTGATTTTTGGGTCCCGACGTTTCAACCTTATCGACCGACCCGATATAATGATCTTTATAATATAAGAGTCGTCTAAAACCTTAGTCTCTCCCATGACCGTGATTGCTGTAAAGCATTCAAACGTCGGAATAAAAATCAAAATAAAAAAAAACATGAAAAAAACCGAAAAGGCAGTTTTATTTAAAATTATTTAATAGATATTTAAAAAAATCTCCTGAATTATTATACAGCATACGCGAATCGCAGTAACTATAGTTTAACTTGCTTACTTATGTATAAATAATCATATTTTTAATTGAATTCATACGGTAGTACCTAAATATAATTATTACTTGACAACGTCTATAACAAAGGAAGTCTTATAACAAGCGCCCTTTAAGCGCCTTCCGCTTTTAACAAGCGCCCTTGCACCTGAAATTCATATGAAAAAATAAACGTTTTCACGGCAGCAGTTTAAAGTGCGTCCAACTTCATAACTTAGCTTCTTGACGCTATGTTGAAATGAAAAATACCTTATAGTGTAGGCAAAAATGTTTCTTTAAATATGGCTATGAATTTTTGTAAAATTTGAATTAAAAGATTTAGAGACAAATCGAGTATTTACAATCGATGTTTTAATATTTTTTATGGAAAAAATATACCTATTCTAAATGTTTGACGTGGCACTTATATAGTATAATACTTTTTTTTGTAATTTTAAGTGTTCCATAGCCAAAAAGCAAAAATGAAAATTAAAATTTAAATTTTTACGTGTTTGGCAGCAAAATTAAACGAGTTTTTTTTATAGAAATATTATGAACTATAAATCACTTTTTATGTTGTCAATAAAATAAATCTTATAGATAATTAATTACTTTATGTAATTAATACCAACACAATGTTTCATGCTAAGGAACCCACAGCGTGCGAGGCAGATTCGCACTTGCCCAATTTTTTATCTAGTTTTCTATTTAATATAGCAATTATTTTAAATTGTCAATTTATCTATTTATGATGTTGGCGTAAGATGATTTTTTTTATATCTTATGTCGAAATAACATGGTGGTTTCTCAGTTATTTATATTACTAATTAATAAAACCATTATTTGATAAAATAAATAAAGTTTTCTAATAACACAAATTTACCCCATTTTATTTTTAATATCGCCAGTAAGATGGCTGTGTCAATATACTTAAAGAATCTGCGAGCTATTACCAGTCGAGTGAGGCATGAATAATAAAATGAATACCGATTATTGAGTGTGGTATGCGATTGAATAATGGTTCTGCCTTATATTGCTATAGGCTAAGTTATGCAGACGCTGATATAAATTATATGAAGTTCTTAAAATATTACAGGACTAGCGACTCACACTCGCTTCGCTCGGATTCGTCCCTAGGTTGATTCCCCATACAAACTTTCTTCCCCATTTTCACTCCCTTAAGGGATGATTTCCATGATAAAAAGTATTGTATGTCCTTCCCAGGGTCTCAAACTGTCTTCTTACCAAATTTCATATAAATCGGTTCAGTAGATCCAGAGATTACCCTCTACAACATCACAAACTCACAATTCACAAACTTTACCTCTTATTATATTAGTATAGATATGAGGCTTTATGATATGCTACATTAGGAAAAGATTTAAAATGTATGGAAATATAGAAAGAGAACTAGAAGTTTTTACATATTTTATGGATTTTCCATTAAATTCCTTTAGTTTTCTTTTGATAGCACCCAAAAAAAGTAAGTAAATTGCCAAAGAATAAATAAAAAAAATAGTATATTTCGTATTACAGTGGAGTTCGGATTATACTAATTGAATAGAACTAAAGGTGGTACGTTCAGTTTCCTGTCCATAAAAATAAATAATACAGTCAAGTAAAAAAATACACCCTCGTGTGATGGTACCTACTTACATGAATTAATCACACTTTGTAAACAAATTTTATAGATTTTTAAAGCTAAATATAAACACTAGCAATTCCCGCGGCTCCGCCCGCGTTTAAATGACCAAAAACCAAATTCTTAGGTTTTACATATTAGTATACTCTTACAATGCAGTATTTGTATTTTTCTCAGAAATGAGATATTTTTCCGCGGTAAACAGTATCCTATATGTTGACCCGTATATCCAGCTACCATCATACCAAATTTCATCAAAATCCCTTCAGTGGTTTTTCCGTGATACGGTAACAGATAGACAAACAGGCAGACAGACAAAAATTCTAAAAACTATAGATTCGGCCTCTGTATCGATAATAATGTCTACTTCAATAAGATTTTATAAAAAAAAACTTAATGTACAGATTCGACTTAGTTAGAATTTTATCATATGTATAGATAATAACCTTTTTTTATCGTTTATCATTGAGAAATGCATTGGCACTCCACCCGCTTCCTGCTTCACATGTAAATAGCTGCCGTCTTCGCCTACACCGTGCATAACAGAAAGCACATGCAACCCCGATGGAATTCACGAGAGTTTTTTATTAATGTTTATTGCAAACTAAGAACAAAAAGTATAGATTTTTTTGAGAAAGTACATTAAGCATGCTAAGGTGGTATTATTGCTAAAAGCAATCTCGACCAGACATCCTTTGGTAAGAGAATATTGGTCTTTATAACTCTTTTTCTGTAGCTCTTCTTGATATGAGAAAGTTAAAAAATAATCTGCTTACATAGCATACCTAATTTTTTTTTTTAACTTAATTACTTGATAGAAATATTAAATTATTACAAACTTATTTATTAGAAACATCATTGAAGCAAACATGATTAAAGCTAATCAATGAAAATCCATAGCACAAATCGCCTGAGGCTAAGTGTGGGTATTCCAAAACTAGGGCATTAAGAGATACGTATACGGTTTTCATTACTCAGAAATGTTGGTCCCTTCGGTAAATGGATGGTGAGCCCGGTCTTTGCCTTGACGCCTTAATGGGCAAAGAACAATGCTTCGCTAAATCAGTTAATTGAATTCCGTATTTGCTGTAGAGGTGTAATTTGTATATACATCACCTATTATATCAATTATACTACATTTATTGCTAATGAAATAATACTGTGCATTTAAGTTAATAAATTTCATTTATATTAAATATAAACAA
Source organism: Brenthis daphne (assembly GCA_947093115.1). Classification (NCBI taxonomy): domain Eukaryota; kingdom Metazoa; phylum Arthropoda; class Insecta; order Lepidoptera; family Nymphalidae; genus Brenthis; species Brenthis daphne. Next base: position 43,163,386 of record OX352471.1, read on the forward strand.
ATTTTGTTTATTTATTACATATATTTTTAATAACTTTAAAGACAGAGAATATTCTAACCTGTTCTTCATTTTCTAATAGTATGAGCTAAATGAATATTTCATTTTACAAGGTAATGCGGTATCAAAACGCTCAATTCGAAAGCATGACTTTTAGTGCAGAATTATTAAGAAATTTTATTTATCTGCTACAAAATATAAGTGAGTGAATTTCCAGTTATTTATGTTAAATGTTTTATTTTAATCATTAACTGCATTAAAATATAGTTGCTATTATACACTTTTCTACATAAATAGCAAACACCTCCAATCCAAGCAGATGAATTCTAGATAAAATTTTCAAGACTTTGAAAAGTCGACGAAAAACCTCATTACAGTGGAAACTTCGCCGCGAATACTTAATGGATTAATATCCAGATGAAATAATTCTCGACGTCAAAAACACTTGCTTTTTAAAGAACCTCGACTGAAATAAGATTTCGACAAGTTGGCAAAAACTTCAGCTAAAAGGGTACTCCTTTTAAGTAGCTCGCAAGAAAGTTGAGCACAAAACATGTCTATTAACTTGGTCTGTAATTAACTCGTATAATGTGTGTGAGTAAGAGCTATGTGTGAAGATAATAGAAATATTATATATATATATATATATATATATATATATATATATATATATATATATATATATATATATATATATAGATATAGACTATAGAAATATTTACATAAGCATTATATAAATATCTTTGAAGATACGTCTGCCGGAGATTGTTAATTTTTATAGATAGATATTTAATTGAAATCTGAACTTAGAACTTTCATGTGTCTTTTTACCGGTTTCAAAAAAGGATATAATCGATGCAGGTATTATTGTGAGTATACGTTATTTTTTGTGTATATGTAAAATCAAACCGGAAGAGATAAAGTAATTAAAAATAAATAAATTTATATGGGTGTGATACATTTTGTTCATAATATGATCTTTCAAATTATAAAATATCACTTTATGTAAATTTATAAACACACTTTGAGTGAAATCTTAAGACCACTGAGAATAAGATGTGTCTTTTTAACTTACAGCCTATACAGTGTTATAAGTTTGCTTTGAGAAACCAAGTTTCGTTTAAAAACTCGACGCATTATATTGGCAATTGCGAAGGTACGGTAGAAACTTTTCTATTTGGAACTCATCGATAGCGCCCGGTGCAACTCGTAACGATAAGAAGTTTAGAAATTTATTTTTTTCCAGATATGTATTAGAATTAAATAAAATTTATAAAATACTATACATATTTTAAATTATCATGTATGTTTTGGTTACTATATAAAAAAAAATCTCTATAATTTGACCATGCAATAAAACCTGCTAATATGTTTGACGAAATAAAAAAAAACCTGGTATGAATGACTCTCTGGAATCCATGAATTATTATCAAAGAAGCATCACGTTAAGCAAATATGTAACCAGGAAGTAAGCAATATTAGTTGAAAACAAAATATTTTACTCAGCCAATGTTTCTGCTGAAAATGATATTTTTATCATAAACATTCGTGACAGTTTCTTTAGATTTAGAATTTTTTTTCTTGTGCAGTTTAGGTTTTACAATTACATCATTAAATGTTGTATGATAATATTTTTGATTACACAAACAGTTGTAACTAAGGATGTCTAACACTTCATTAAACTTTTGCTTTTACTAAATTTGAATGAAATATTAAAATAATAAAAATCAACAGAAGAAAACAAATTAATATTCCATCAAATAATATTGAAGATTTTTTGTGGGAAAAGTCAACGCGAGTAGAAATCCTACGACTTATGACAGATATCCAATATTCTCCACAGCGCATCGCAAGTGCAGCGGAACACTTATAGAACACAAATCAAGCGAGAAAAATGAAAGAATAGATGCAAGACAAAGCGGCCGCTCGATCGACAAGAATTTCGTTGTGAAATACGTGACAAATGTATTTGACGTTATATTTTTGATAGTAATGAAAAATGTTAAAGTATATATAAACTAGCGGCTCACCCTCGCTTCGCTCGGGTTCGTCGCTAGGTACGTTTTAAATAGATATAAAAAGAAAAAATCTTTCTTTCTCACATTTTAATTATATGTTTTAATACTTACCTATTCCGGACTAAGAGAAATCCAAAAATTAAAATATCATAAAAATTGGAACGCGGTCGAACGGGATAAAAAGTATCCTATGTCCTTCTCCTGGCTCTAAACTACCTCCCTGCCAATTTTCAGCTAAATCGGTTCAGCCGTTCTTGAGTTATAAGCGAAGTAACTAACACGACTTTCTTTTATATATATAGATTATAATAATCTCATAAAGTAGTAAATAAATAAAACTCTTCAGTCTCAGAATTGCTTTTGTTTAAATTTTGAGTTAAGATATTTATTGTTATTTCTATTTATAATAGATTTTCAGCTGAAAGAGAGCGACTGCTGGTCATAGGCTTCCCCCAAAGATATCCACGACTGTCGGTTTTGTCAACCGACTTCAAAAAGGAGGAGGTTCTCAATTCGACTGTATGTTTTTTTTTTTTTTTTTTTTTTTTTTTTATGTTTGTTACCTCAGAACTCCGTCATTTATTAACCGATTTGGACAATTTTTGTTTTGTTTGAAAGGGTATACTTCCAGATTGGTCCCATTTAAATTTCAAAAAAAAATACCACCCCTAAGGGTGGAAAAACAACTAATAATGAATTTAACCTACTTCTACTTGTCATATTGACTTGAAACTTTGCAAGTATTTCTATTTTCGTTGATAGTATAGTGGTTCGGTGTTGTTGACCTGATCTGATGGCAAGGCCAGAAGGTGGATAGGTGGAACTCTTCAACGGCTAATAGTAGATACTTTGAGTTTGGGCTTATTTTGTTTGATTTGACAAGCCTAGCACGTTAGAATCCTTACTTTGCTACTACTGTCTACACTAAAAAGGGAAAAATAAAAACTTTTTAACAAAAAAATAAAAACCGACTTCAAACAAAAGCACTAAAAAGTGAAAATAACTGATTGGTACTTTTCATTTACTATACATACCTAATCAAATATTTTCGAAGTCGGTGTGCTTTGGCTAAGTAATTAAAGCCTACCTATTAAATACATACCTAATCAAATATTTTCGAAATCGGTGCCAGCCCATACAAAGCAAAGCACACCGACTTCGAAAATATTTGATTAGGTATGTATAGTAAATGAAAACTACCAATCAGTTATTTTTCACTTTTTAGTGCTTTTGTTTGAAGTCGGTTTTTATTTTTTTGTTAAAAAGTTTTTTATCTTTTGCATTCAGAGGATTCTGCTTACTGAAACCAAGTGTTCCCTCTATTTTGTGGGAGGCTTGCTCACACTATAAGAGAGCAATATTTCGCTATGTATTTATTCTAATCAATTTTAGTATAATTTTAGTTTTGTTTGAATAATATAAATGAAAGTTTAGTTTTGTTTGAATAATATACACATTTATATTGTCTTTAAGAGTTTATGATTATTTCCAAAACCAACGGAGTGCGCTTGAAATTTTACCTGCGATTAACTTATATTTCATATACGTAATATACCTATATGAAATATATTATTTTTTCCCATTCTAAGATATTAAATTATATAAACAAGATAACCGTATTGACTTCTAAATATAACAATGAACGCATGTCAAATTGAGCAGTAATATGTCAGGATTACTTATTCATTCTCATACAATATTATACGCGCGATTAACACACCGTATCATGCAAACCGTCTAATGCCGTATGAGACACAATAGTATAAATCCGCTCAGCTTTTAATGCCGTATTCTGTAGATAAAATCTAATATATGTTTATAAAGGATAAGATTTTATTATTTGAAAGTAGACTTGAAGAGTTAATTTTTGCTTCTTCGTCTCTAGAACTACCAGAGTGATTCTTACCAGAAAAAAAAATTATTTTTGCAATAAATGTTCATCCATTCAGAAAAAATATTATAGGCTACATAACACAACCCTTTTTTTTAAAAGCAGAGCAATTAGTATACGTATAGATTTGCGCGAATACTTGACATTTTAAATAAAACTTTCGGATTTTTTTCGTATTTATTTTAATTTTTGATTCGGACATTTTGAATGATTTACAGCAATCATGGTCACAGGAGAGACTAAAGTCTTTGACAACTTACAAGTTTTAATATTAGAGCCTACCTACAAAATTATACCTTAATTTTGAAGAAAAAAAATAAGTTACCTACTTTATCTTTTTTCGTCAAAAGATAAACTCTTAAAAATATTCATAAATAAGTAAGTAGTAATATTGTTACATTATTAATAAAGGAGAAATAAATAACCACGAGCTCGCAGTCTCAATCGCAACGCGATCTGATAACTATAAGGTATATTTTTATAGATTTCCATTTATCATGACCATGAGCTGACATGACTAATTGGATAACGCAAGTTTCGGACTAATTATGTAGGTAACACATGGTCTGTATTACGCGAGGCTTAATAAGATAAAAACTATATATATATACATATATATATATATATATATACATAGAATTATGTTACATAATTATATAATATGGGTACTTATATCATGTACTTATACAATTATTAAACATATTGTTTAAAATCAATCAATATTACCAAGTGGCAGCTCAGTGGTAGCACGCATGCTTGGAAAATCTAGTAAAGCGGGTTCACAACCGGAAATCGTGCCTCTGATATTCTAATATGCGAATCATTATCAACGTGAGTACCACTCGTCTTACGGTCATCATCATGCTAATATATCTGCTATTGTTAACCCCCTTATAACAACGTGGTTAATGTTTATTAAACAGTACCTTTTCCTCCTCTATTGGTCAACCGATTTTTTTTTGTTTAGTAGCTATTGACGAGGTTTAGTTTAGAAATTGTTAGTTTTTTGTATTACAATGATGATGTTCTCCTAGCCGATTCCGGCTACGGCGGCCAATCTCATTGAGATTAGCCAACTGCGCAGGAGATATTATAGTGCTCAAGTGTACGCGCAGACACAAGTGCACTCTCTATTCCTACCACTCTCATACTACGGTGGGACGACCACTCGACACGACCGGTGAGAGTTAAGGCGCAAGACCGACGGCTTTACGTGCTCTCCGAGGCACGGGGGTGAAACACCGCCAACTTCCCAACTCCGGGCTGTTACTGAGACTTACTATACAGAAAGTCTCAATAACTAAACTTGGCCCGACCTGGGACTCGAACCCAAGACGTCCGGGTGTGCAGCCGTACATGCTAGCCACTACACCACCGAGGCAGTAAAATGATAATATCCGAATTTCGACCACTGGGCGAACACAAGTACACATAATAGGTAATTAATTTGCGTGATTTCTTAATAATTATTTTCTTAAAAAGAAATTTCATTAAAAAATAAATATAGGCTTAATTCAAAAACAATAAAGATAAAAAAAAATATTTCGCCTTTATTTAAATCACATATACCCGTATATTCCCTGTTACCGTATACAAAGCGCTTTAAATAGGATCAAGGATATACTATAGAAATAAATTATGTGAATTCAATTGTAACTTTTATACTACAAATCAGTACTTATTGCATATCCTTTGATCCCAGGGGCAGCACTGGCACGGGTTCACTTGAGACGAAACGCACATTGGAGTGGTTACTATATATTCAACGTTCAACAACCGGCCTATCCAGCTAATCTTTTTCTTCAATAAATATAAATATGTTGGGACATTAACACACAGCACCATCTAATTCCATGGTAAGCTACGAGGCTTGTGTTATGGATACCAGACAGTTGATACACTACACATATATAACTTTAAATATATACATTTTATATATGTTCGTATACCTTTTTATATTATTTCGTCCTCAATATTCAGTTTCATGACGTTAGCGTAAAGTGGATAACAGAGCAAATGGATATTACCTCACAAGGGGAAAAACGTTTTTATGAAAAAAAAAAGAACATTTAAATAAATTATTGTGTTAAAATTACTTAAATTTATGCGTGAGGCGCCTGCAGACAGAAATTAGAAGGTTAATATCAAATATCATTATTTGATGTAAGTATCTTAAGATTTTAGATACAATGTAGGTAGGTACTGTAATTGTAAAATTGAGCTCACCTCGTTAGTGTAATTAAATTAATTACGATATTTTAAGTACATTTGCGTTTATATTTTTTAATATTTTTTTTATTTTTGTTTAGGGGCGAATCCAAAGCGAAGCGACGGTTAGTCGCTAGAGTAAATAAAAAGCAGAGAAAATAATACTGTCCCTATGAGTGAATTAAATAATAAATATAATAATATACTTTTTCTTATCCAACACTATTAAATTAAATAAATTAAATATATTGGGACATTAACACACAACACCATCTAGTTCCATGGTAAGCTACGACGCTTGTGTTATGGATACCAGACAGTTGATATACTACACATATATAACTTTAAATATATACATATCATATATATAAATAGGAGATCACAACATGTTTCTTTCTTTCCTCTATCAGCGTTCATCTCAACACACGTAGATATCACAGAAATGTCGTCTATAACACAGTCCGCCATTCCTTTCTTGGTCTACCTCTACTTTTATATTCATCCACATTCATAGGTACCTAATACTCTTTTATTCCCTCCTTAAGACATTTAATTTTAATTTAAAATGAAAAAAATGGCGATTCAAAAGTGCTTGTAAAAGTCTTTTTGAATAAAGTATATTTTGATTTGATTTGATTCATAATCTATTACTTCTCAGCATCTCTGTCACTGGTGTTATTTTTTCAAACTTTCTTTATTATATTCATACTTAATTTTGTAATGTTGATTAAATAGAGAACAGTGGAACAAATACAAATAAAATAATAATAAATATTACTTTAACTTCTTAGCCAGATTAGAATTCTGACAAACATTTGTATGAATAGTACAAGCATTTACACCATATATCCAACGACTTCCGACGCATAAAACCAAGGGAACGATCTAGTGGCCAATAAAACATCACAACTTCCATTATACCTATGATAATATATTACATATTCTTGGAGATTTATTATACAATAGCTTGAGGCTGCTACTTTACTGTGAGATTATTTATACTATAAATTTAAGGTTGCTATTTTCATATAACTTTGAAAAAATATGTATATTTATGCGTATAAATAGAAAAGAGAATAAAATCATTAGCAATTATAATTATTACTCAGCTAGTTGCTAAATAATAAAAACCTACAGATGGGTAGAATTGGAAAACACACAATAATCAATATTTATTGACATTTTACATAATAGCTTTTGATCTACAAGAAAGCTTTAAAGAAATGCATTTATAATATAACATATACTTTTATATTTTTCGGCAGTTCTAAATAATGTTTTCCAAAAATCACAATACAAATATAATATCAAAGACAGAACGATGAGAGATTTAGTGTTTACTTATATCATATGCCAAAACATAATTCACCTAAATATATTCTTTCAAACAAATCATCTGTGTAAGGAAATCGAAAAATAAAACTTATCTTTCAAACAGTAACCGAAGCGAAAAATCGCTTTTTACGCTGACCCCATCAATTCATAGCTGATAGCACTTAATGTGTCCAAGAAGCGCTGAATTTCTAGGTTATAAGGTCTCCAATGACTTGTTTTATGGTTCGTTGCCCGAATTCATGGAGATTAATGGAATTTTAAGAGATGGTCACTTTGGCTGATATACAAAATTTCATCCCCATTTCCACCCCCTTAAAGGATGATTTCCGGGATAAAAACTATCCTATATCCTTCCCAGTATCCTATATCCTTCCAAATTTCATCTTAATCGGTCCAGTAGTTTCGGAGCTTTTTTGGACAAAAATACAAACAGAATTCTTTCCTCTTTATAATATTAGTATAAAAAAGATATGTATAGATAGATCTTCTTTTGTTTATATGTAGAATAAAAGTAGGGTATTAAAACAAACTAAATTAATAAATGTATAGGTAATTAATGATTTATTTCGTCTTCCTGTATATACAAAAATAGAACAAATGAAAATGTTCTTCAAAGAAATATAGCGATGTTACAATAATTTATAAATAAATTTGTATATCTGAATTATTTTCTTAACTTACTAAAATATCTGTATTTTTTTAATTCGACATTATATCTAAGTTACGGTCATTTTAGACTTTCTTTTTATTAAAGTAACTCTTGCAATTCATTTGAAAATTCAATGTAATATTTTTATCTATATTTTGCCAAGCGGATAGTTTGATATTACGAGTATAAAACGTTGGGCTGCAATTTGAGATTGTCAAATAAAGATGATAATATGTTATTTTACATTAACAGAAGATATTTACAGGAAAAACGTACTTAATAAAAATTTTCAATAAATAAGCATAAAAATATTACAGAATAGTAAAAACACATCAATAACGTTTGCTTTATCTATACAGATATTGCTGACACGTTTGGCTTAGTTTGTAGCGGCCCTACTTGCTGTGTCAGCGGTCTCGGGTTCGAATCACGCTGGGGACATTCATTTGTGTGATTAGCACGAATGTTTGTACTCCAGTCATGGGTGTATATATGTAGTCATAATATGTATGTATTTAAAATTATATATATATACATATGTAGTGTATCATCAACTATCTGGTATCCAAAACACAAGTCTCGTAGCCTACCATAGAACTAGATGGTGCTGTGTGTTAATGTACCAACATATTTATTTATTGCTTAAGTTGCATAAGCCTTGGAGTTTCTCCATTCTTATATATACATGAGTTTTAAGTTATATTTACCAATTACTCGTAATTAAATAGAATTCTACCGATAATGTTATTAGCGACATTCCTAGTGCTATCTAATTTCGTACAACGCTATCTATTATTATTAGGGACTTTAATTCTGCTATCAAAGAAAATCGTCTGTTTCTTATTTAATCGTTTCCCTTCGAAAACGAATCTCAAATGAATTTTTGTTATTGTATAGATAAATATAATTGAGTGAAAATTAAATAAAGATACATTACACTTGAAGGCTATTAGTTAGTAGAGATCTATATAGTATGTTCAATAGTATAAAAATAGTGCTAGTATTATAAATGCAAAAGATTGTGTATTTACAAAGCTAAATCTTAATCTTTCCTTACTTCAAAGCTTTTTCTTTGTCTCTTTCAGTCCTTCTAAATTGCCTCACTGCTGAGCATGAAGCTCTCTCGCATTTGAGATTATAAGAAGAATCAAGGCATAGTCCATCACGCTGGCAAAGTTCGAGACATCACAATTCATACATACAAATGTTTGTATAGTCTCTCTGACATGATAGTTCCCTCACGACGTTTTTTTTTTACCGTAAGGCTAGTGATAATCATCTTGAAAATGATTCGTATGTAAATATTAGAAGTAGAGAGAGTAAGTAAGCGCAACCACTAGACAACCACTGCCTTTACATTTTTACTTTTTTAAAAAAAAAGCTCTTTAATTTTTTATTATGCACAGACAGTTTATTTTTTTGCATAAAATTTATTTTCATACATATACGAGTACTTTGCTATTCTTATATCGCCATTCCCATTTTGCTCTAATAACAAATAGTGCAATTGTCTCGGGATGCATTTTGAACTGCTTCAAGAGAGCGCTGTGGAGCACAAATCCCTTTATCATAACTGCGGAGTGCAAGATCTTCACTAACTTTACTCGAGTCATACAAAATATATTTAATACATTATATACTACTATATTTACTTTTAAAAGAGGTTGATGTTATTTAAATTTCATCAACGTGCGTATCTATCAAGAGAAGTTACGGTTAAAAGCTTTTTAACTTTATTTAAAATATTGTTTGATTACGCCAGTTCTATGGATTAAGCGAGTATATAAGTTTAGTCATATTAACATGTTATTTATATATTATTAAATAAATATTTATTCTAATATATGATATTATCCTATTGTTGCATAAAATTGAACTTTTCAAAAGATTTATCGCTACGTTGGAAGAGTACAGTGACATTATAATAAGCACCACACATTATAAAAAGTGATATGCTTGAATAATTAATAAAAGCTCGTTTATTTGGTGGATGAAAACAATTTGAAACGTCTGTTTGCGTTTCCCGCATTAAAAGATAAAAGGCAAAATACACAAAGGCCCACGGAAGTACTAGCGTATATCGTATGAAAGAAATTTGATACAAAAGGCATCTTGTCAGGTGGCAATTTTAAAACAAATATTTTTACATGCTCTAGCTAAGTATCCCGTACTTTGTGATACCATTAAAATAAATAAATAAATAAATAAATATGTCAGGACATTAACACACAACACCATCTAGTTCCATAGTAAGATACGAGGATTGTGTTATGGATACCGGATAGTTGATACATTATACATATATAACTTTAAATACATACATATTATAAATATAAACACCCATGACTGTAGTACAAACATTCGTGCTCATCACACAAATGAATGCCCCCAGCGGGACTCGAACCCGCGACCGCTGGCGCAGCAAGTAGGGTCTCAACAATCTGAGCCAAGCGTGTCGCCATTGAAAGAAATCTATCGAATGGGACAGCTTACTCAATAATTTTCTGGTTCATTGGGTAATAGTTCACTTTGAAATTGAAAACGCAAATGGAGCAGTGCATAATATGTATTTATATTATGTAGACAATGAAGCAATTGGACTCAAGTTAATTTCAAACTAGAGTGTTAAACATATTAGTGATTATGGGATTTACACAGGCACTTGTATTATAGAATATAGACTAAGATGGACAACAATGCATTATATAATGTTGCTAGCGACTACTAGATACGTTTTTAAGGTTGGTGTGAAAAAAAATCTTCGAATTTCTCAGCTTTTCTCTACTTTAATATGCGTGTATTATACATATAAACCTTTATCTTGAATCACTTTATCTATTGCTGAAAATTGCATTAAAATCCGTTGAGTAGTTTAAAAGATCTGAGCGAACACACAACGGAAGTGACTTCATTTTATACTGTGTAAAGATTAGTATGATCAGTACTACATATTATTTATTGCTCATCCTCAAGTTTTTTTCATGTTTGAAACAATTGAAATCTCTTGAACAGCTTAATTTAACTCGAATTGTTGTAAAATTTGCAAGGTGCGAGTTGGGTTCTAACAGTGCGTTGTACGACTACATAATTTTGATTTACGTATGTTTTTGCTAATAAAATAAAAACTTTATGAGCGTAAGTGAAATTATATATCATATTTAATAGTCTAAATTGACATGATACATAGTTGTAATTTGTATCGTGTTATACTTTAACTTTTTTTTCTAGTATCGTTTGAAATATTTTATATTTATCAAATATTTCTTATAAAAATTTCGCTCCTCTTAGCCTCTAGCTACATGTTGCACGCTTTAAAATTTTTTTACAATACTTACGTATGTTTCACGATGTTTTACACAAGTAGTTACTTGATTTACAAGTAAATAAAAATACGGCACATTGTTCTCCTGGCCATAATCTATTTAGTTATTTATAAAAAAATATCTCGATCTGTATTTGTTGTTGTCTAAAAGAAGGACCGCTAAACACAGTTATATATGTATACATATAAATAAATATATACAGATAAACAATATCAAAGTGGCTCTTTGTAATATGAAAAAATTAGCTTTTTACTAAATGCATATGAAATTATACACGGTATTTATAAGCAAAACACAATTTTTAAAATTTTTGTCTGTCTATTTGTTCCGGCTAATCCCCAAAACGATTGGACTAATTTTAACGGATTTTTCTCTAACTTTCTTTGACTAACAGATAGCCGATGTTATAAGGAGTAACATAGGCTACTTTTATTTCAGAAAAAGAATTATGATTCCACTCAAAAAAATTAGACAAATTGGGACGCAAAAAAAAAGTAAGTCGCAAGTATAATAATAATATTATAGTAAAATAAGTTATTTTAATGATTCAATTAAAATGTTACATAATAAGATAGGAATTTGTACTTTTGCGATCAAAAATTAGATATTACTATTATTACTATTACTATTATTTACTTGTGATCAAAACCTTGGTAATATATTTGCATACACAGGACGAGTGTATGTTTCCAGCCGAGTTGTCTAATGACTTTCAGAATTTAGATAGTTCTTATTAGAACAATAACATAAATTGACAGAACAATTTACGATTGTCAAATTAAACATCGATTTTGCAGCGTCAATTATGGCGCATCGGTGCAAAGTGCAATTTTAAATGCCTGTGGTCGGTACACAGCTCCTACTATTACTCTCGTACGATTTGAGCCTGAAATTCGGCAAAGCGCTCTTCAACGCTGCCCATTCATTTGGCCTTTCCATTAAAAGGGTGCTTTTAACTACAGCTAATTTATGCAGCACACGCTCACCGGGACAGATTACAGAGTGGCCTGCTCATTTCGGCACAGTTTGAACACAAATCATACCGGTCGTGTGTCAATTCTAGTGGAAATTTTGTGGGTCTTCTTCAAACTCGAAATTATTATCTTTTTGAAAGAAAAATTGTTTCATAATAGTTAATATTTTATTTATGTACCTACCTATATGTTTTTATCAAAAGATTTTTGTATTAAATATTCTCCCCATTAAAACTAAAATGTCGATACTTAACTGTCGATCTTATACTAGCATGGTTTTTTTAATTAGTATGGCAACTTTACACTGTATGATATATTTGTATATCTATACATTTTTATCTTTTTTATAACTTTATCTGTACGGTAACTATAGGAATAGAATTAAAACCGATAACTATAAGTGAATTAAAAAAAGCAAGTCTGATACAGCCAGAAATATTACGATGATCTTTATACGTGCTATTTAATCTGTAGCTAAGTAGTATTATTAAGTTTTTTGCGTTGAATATCCTGTCTCTGGAATAATAAAATCGATTATAAAAACTCTTTTATTAATAGAAAGATTGATTATCTGTAAGTACCACATTATTTGTTGATAAACCACACAAACCGCATGCTAAAATTAGTTTACAAAGCTGTATTTTTTTATATTGTTAAGAGCACTAGAATAAAAATGCTAAACGTGGTCGGCCATTCTGCCAAAAATAACAAGTGCTTTTTATTGTTTGAAAATATTTATATGTTATATTTAGCTTTAAAATCAATTGAAGCTAGCCTCACTACTGGCGTAGGTTTTATATCCATACTAATATTATAAATGTGAAAGTGTGTTTGTTTGTTTTTTTTTTGTCTTTCTTTCACGTCGAAACGCCTTAGCGGATTGGCGTTATTTTTTGTGTGGAGATAGTTGGAGGGCTGGAGAGCAACATAGGCTACTTTTACCGTAGGAGATTATCTCTTTCCCACGGAAAAACACGTTATAATACAATCCAAAAAAATATTTATGGTCAGAATTACTCAAAACTTGGTATAAATGCTCTTCAACACAATTAATTAAATGCGTGTTTTAGCATTTTTCAAAATTCATCCCATAGAAGGTAAAATAGCGGATGAAAATTTGTATGAAACCTCTCATTTTAGAGTTTTTTTAGTAGTTTTAGCGCGAGCGAAGCCGCGGGTTCTGCTAGTAAGCCATGATATCATTGAAGTATTTGTTTTAAAAATTAAACTAATAAGGGCTCTATGAAAGAATTTCATCCATTTGTTTGATGAGCACGCAATGTTTGCTCTCCAGTCATGGGTGTTTATATTTATAATATGTAGGTATTTAAAGTTATATATGTATAGTGTATCAACTATCTGGTATTCATAACACAAGCCTCGTAGCTTACCATGGAACTAGATGGTGGGGTGTGTTAATGTCCCAACATATTTATTTATTACCAACTTCTGAACTTTGTACTGCTGCTCATATTTAGAACTTCTTGGACAAAAATAAAACAATAACTATTATTTGCCCTCTTTAATTATTTCATAGTTTAAGAAAACCTTTCTATTTTCCTATTGCCTGCTTTCAATTTCGTTTTTAAAAAATAATAAAGCAGATTCTTATGTCCTATTTTTTTACAGCCTTTTTTCTTTTAATAAAAAGTAGGTTATGTTTCTTAAAGGTGAATTTTATATCCACCAGAGAAAATCTTTTTTAAAGTCTGTTTTAATTTTGTATATCTTGCAAACTTATTTTGACGCTTTGAGTTCAATATGAGGTAGCTAATTCAAAACTATAAAAACAACTTTAATTTTGCAAAGTAGTATATTTTAGTATTATAAGAGAATGGCATATAATTAATACAAAGATAATTTTGTCCTACATTATCGTCAATACTATGGATGACGCATTTTGTGGCGTCGAAATGGATCTTCTTGTGACAGGTTTTCATTTTTAGTAGAACAGCAGATTTACATATTCATGGTATTATATAGGTACAGGTTTTGCTAGAGAAAGGTTACTATGGCTATGAACATCGCTACAATTCTTAGGCTTGAAGCAATCTTTACAAATATGTTTGTTTGTTTGATCACGCTAATCTCTGGATCTATTGGTCTGATTTGAATTAATTTTTCAGGCGTTTTATAGCCGATTTATTGAGGAATATTAAAAGCTAACATCACAGGACGAGGGCGATAATCTATAAAGAATAAATTTGGCAGACAGAGCCGCGAGAAAACGCTAGCTATACATAAATAATAACACAAACAGTGTCACATGCAAGAGCTAGTATCAAACAAACTTGCAAGAGCGTCTTGTTAATCTTAAAATATACTATTATTAACTCCAACCCTTCTTGTCATAGCGCTTAGAGGGTGTTTGATTAACGATCCGTATTAATTACGTCCACAATCCAGTAACGAGCCGACGGAGGTATGGTCGACGCAGAAATATCGTCGTCTCAGAAATACTCCTTATTAATGTCAGTCATTCACGGCTGAGATTCTTGTATATAATAATAGCTTTTCTCTTTCAATGAATATTATTAAGTTGAAACTTCAAACGAATCTATAAAGAAGGTATGTATGTATGTATATATAATCTACTTTTTTTTTTTTTTTTTTTTTTTAACGTTGGGAAATGCATTTACGCACGACGTGTGGGACTCACCGGCGTAATACAGCCAGTACTACCCACTAAAACCCAACAAAACCTTCCCCCGTCTTAATGGGGCGTCGCAGGATCGCTTACGCATTCAACTACGACGCTCCGACGGCAGGTCTGCCGAAGCAGACCACCACAACCATGGGGTTGCTCCACGGTCCACTCTGCTATCAGAGAAGTACCAGGAGCAACCCGCAAGGTACACCGCCCCCCGAAGAGGGCCACCACCCACCGCCCACCGAAGTGGGCAACCTCCCTGTGCGTTTCTTAGCTTCGCGCCCGGTTGGATTGCCGGGCACTACTGAGCCCCCCCACCACGACAAGGTGAACGCACGTTGGGGGGGATATATAATCTACTTACTGCTACTTAAGATATACAATTAGTAATAATTGGATTTAATTAGTGTTACCATGGTAAAAGATGTGTTTCAATTATACAAATAAATTATGATTTCAAAAAGTATATTATATATTTTAAAATGGAAAATATTTGAGAAATAGTTCAAAGTATTTGAGAAAAAACGATATTGTTTGTCTGTGTTGTTAAAATTACATTATACTTATTTTTATTTTAAAAATATGTATGTATTTAAATCTTAGTCACGCTAATGCTGAGATGTGAGATAAAATTCATGCATTTTTTAGATTCTATCGTACGAATATTGTTATGTCACAGCGTTTAATCTAATGATTATTATTAATTTAAATGTATACGTGAAAGAAAAAAATAAATAAGACGATATCTTGCATGCTGCTGGCAGAATACTCTTTTTTAAGAGATATGAATATCTAAGGAAATTTATTATCATTAATTAAAGTTGCTTATAAGCCCAAGCCGATTTTAATGCAATTTAGCTTAGGTTTCTAAAATCTGAATGAACATATATAGGGGACCAACACCGCTTTTGATATATTTAAATTTATGCGGATCAAATCCTTCCTAGTATTATAAATGCCGGTTAGTTCGGTTTGCTTGTCGCTCTTTTAAGTAGCAATGAATCAAGGTGAGCTTTCACTCATCCGAATCGATAGTTTGGGACCTATGAGCTACCTACTGATTATTCCGATTTAAGTGATGCTTTTGAGATTATTAAAAAAAAACTTTTTTCAAAGTTTACCTAGTGTAATCATTAGCGTCCGGCAATCCAATTGGGAGACGGGGATGAGGCCAAATGATGTACTGTGAAGCCCACTTCGGTGGGTGGTGTACCATGCGGGTTGCTCCTGGTACTTCTCTGATAGTAGAGTGAATCGTAGGAGTAACCCCATGGTTGTTAAGGTCAGCCTCGGTATGCCAGCTGCTGAAACATCGTGGTTAAGTGCGAAAGCGATCCTACGAAGAGACGTGTAAGATTCCGTTGTTCCGTATGTATGTAGGTTTTATGCGTAAATGCATTTTTTCCCAATGCTAAAAAAAATAAAAAGGCTGTTTGAGAAAATAAGGGCGTATCCTCGTATATATCCTCGTAGTTGTTATCAATAGCTAACTATTGATAACAACTACGAGTATTGTTATTTAAATCTCTTATATATGTATAATATGTATTTTTATATAAATATTATTACAATGAAATAGAGTAAAGTACTTGTCTAAAATGCGAAGTATTCACGGATTATTTTATTATTTGGAAGAAGTAAGCGGAAAATACTCTAACATTTTTTGCTATTCGCCGGATTATTGTTTGTGAAGAGCGTGCTTTTCTGTTTGAGTTAATAATAATAAATGTGCATAAATATAAATAATATAATAAATAGGAAAAGTGGAATTCTGTTAATTTTTTTTTGGCGTGTATCTTATAAGAAAATTTAATATAAACCATAAAAAATGAAAATTTACATAAAGTAGTTGAAGTTGAAGAAAATTTAAATCAACCATCCGTTTCTTATACTCTTTCCACTTACCGACTTAACTGAAGGTATGTGGTTCGAATCAAGGCTCGTGCCTATTACCCATATTAAAGTCACCGGCATTTCTGTCAAGCATTTCGCAGTTACAGCTTGTAGTTGGGAAGTTTCTATTGTAACACCCCCGTTTCTCGTAGAGCTCGTAAAGCCGTCATTGTTACGCCTGATCTCTGACTCGTCGTGCCAAATTTTCGTCTCATCACTCTTTAAGAGTGACATGAAAAGATAGTGGACTTGTGCTTGCGCTCACATGGACTGTATAAATTCTCTTGCGCAGATTACTAATCTCAGTTAGACGGTCGTCGTTAAAATCAGTCATCAGATCTCAATAAGTTTAAACGGTATATTATCTGTAACTATGTAATAGTGATATTTTGTAATAGTTTCTATTTATTATGCTCTGACATCGTGATTCATTTTGTGCGTCATTTTAAATACCAAGTAGGTTACTTGCGTATTATTTCCATTATTTTTAATACGCTCTAATACCACTGGCCTTAAAGCATTGTCTTCAGTGGTAAAGAACTCGTATTTCATAGTTTTACAAATTCAACAGCTAGTTAAAATCATAATTTAAAAAAATATTAACATTTATGCCAAATAATCTTTGTTCGAAATATCTTTTCTAAAATGGATACATAGAAACACATCTAAGAAGAGGACCTATTTTACTGTAACTGAGTAGTTTTGTGCGATTTCAGTTGGACATGAAAATTACATTTGGTATTCATAGCCTAGTGTCAATCGCAAATAAGCCAGTGGTTATAAACCCAGAAATATTTCAATCCTTTACTTGATTTAGCACGTAAAAGATACCCCTCCAATCGATCTGACATTCTATGTCTTATTTATACGGGAATTTTATTCATACACCTAATATTGTTTCCGTCTGAATTGAAATATTTCCAATAAGTATCCATTCCATTCTGATTTGCATTATCTTGTGAAGATTTTTATTTGAAGTATATGTAACTCACGATAGTATTTTTCTTGTATCTTAATATATTTTATTGGTTTTATAAATATTCTCTTTGTTTTGTATATACGAGTATGTACCTGTTTCGTAGGATTTTAATATTAGACGCTTGAAATAATAATAACATTTATTGTAATCATTTAATTCTATTTATCTATACATATAATAAAATAGTAACAAAGCAAAAATAAAAAAATACAATACAATAAACACAATGTTTTGATGATATGACAGTTTGTCTGTATATATGTTTACTTTTCACGAAAAAAGTCTAGAACGGATTTTAAGAAAATTTTGTGTAGAGGTAACTCATTACTCGGACCGAAATTTAGGATGCCTTTTATTACAGAGAAATCTTTCATTCTCACGAGAAAACACAATAACTTATTCTATCGTGTCGTTTTTAGAAATTTACATGGCTATGCTGGCTAATCTAAAAGATACATCAAAACAAGTACTAAAAAATTGTAGGTCTTAAAAAGAGGGAAAGGGAGAGGGAAGTATACCTACCCTTTGAAACAAAAAAAAAATCCAAATCAGTTCAGGCGTCTTCGAGTAAAACATGAACATACATAAAAAAAAGCATCCGACGAATTGAGAAGCTACTCCTTTTTGGAAGTCGGTTAGGAACTAAAATAATAATCAAGTACACATTTATTTTTTACTAATAAAATAATACACGAAAGTTAGAATGTATGTTTGTAATCATTAAGTAATTGGATAAAATATAAATAAAATAATTCAAAGAAAAATAAACATAGTTAAACGCAAGAAATTTTTCGTCCACGAATATTTCGGCTGTAAACGATAATGTCTACATAATCAATTTAAGTATTTCCACAAATTACTTACGCTTAATGTGAGTTCTAATGGAACTCTTAAAGAAATTACGAATCAGGATATCTATATTTGCTGACTCTGAAAACGTCTTCAGTAAAACGATCAAGCGTAAAATATACCAAGGTAAGATATCATTAAAATTGTGTTGTAAAAATATATAATAAACTTTCGTTCGTCCCTAGCTTGCTTCCCCACACAAACTTTCATGCCAATTTTCACCCCTTGAAGGGATAATCACCGGGATAAAAAGTATCTTATGTCCTTCCCAGGGTCTCAATTTATCTTCTTATCAAATTTCATCTAAATCGGTTTAGTAGATCTAGAGATTACCCCATACAACGTCACAAACTCACAATATCACAAACTTTACCTCTTTATAATATTAGTATAGATTATAATATTAGTATAGATACATAATTTTTATTATTTTATATCGTAAAATCTATTTTATTGTAATTTAATAAGATTGACGATATACTTCTTATTGGTCTTACCGTTGTACTGAAAAAGAAACTTTTATAACGACTTTCTACCACCTCATATTTTCTTAATTTGCTACCTTGCTTTGTATTTAAATCTCCGAGCTTAAGTTTTTGTCAAAGAACATGAAATCAACTTAAGGTGGCCTTATAAGGTGTACTTATCTCCTACTTACAATCCAGTATTAAACACCTGTAATTCAACTCAGCAAAATCATAATTTAAAAATTATAAGTTTTGCCGTCAGTCAATCGTGTCAGTTCTAGAAGAGCGAGCACGAAAACTTGCGAAAAAGGATTCTGGTGCGTATAAGTATGTTCTAATTAAAATAAATCAACTAGCGTTATTTAGAGATTTGGCCCTAACTATTGTTCCTATAGTATCACTATCTACTCGTATCGCGTTGAGACCTTGAATTTCTAAAACACTAATGATCCGCCCTTGCTTTACTCAAAATAGTCTATGAATATTTTTGCAGTAAAGTAAGTAATATGTCATGGGAATATCACTTTCAGGCCCATAAATATTGCAAAAAATTTACAAATATAATACCATACCATTAATAAGCATAATGTAAATTATACTATAAATATTTAACTTATTATCTCTAAAAATATTATGCATTAATAAATAATAATAACGGCATCACCCGTACAGATAAGTCATTAATATTTAATTACGACCAAGTGCCTTGTGAAAGAAATGTTCTAATCATATAATAGGAAGAAATAAAATAAAACTGGGCTCAAACATGTCTAATACGATGTTTCCTTTTATAAAATATACCATCATCCGGGCTCACTGTTGAGTAAATAAGGAAATGGGTGATTATTTCTTTAAGAGATAGCCGCAGCTGGCGCTTGTTGGATTAAGTTGGTTAAATTCAATAATCTTTATAGTAGCATCTGAGTAAGGCCTTTTTGCTATTTTTTGGCTCAAGATCTACATTGTGAAGAATATATAAATAGGCTATTAAATTTATTACTAACTCAACTCATTTAATAACAGTTTAAACGATGTTTAAGTTTAAGTTTATGTTACGTCCATACTCGCATTTACTTTACGATTATTAGTATAGATCTCTCAGAGATGAGATATTTTTCCGCAATAAAAATTATCCTATATCTTGACCATGTTACCAAATTTCATCTAAATCTGTCCAGTAGTTCTCTCGTGATGCGTTCTCAGACAGACAAACAGACATAAATTGTAAAAACTATAGAATAAGATTTTACAAAAAATATTTAATGTGCAGATTCGACTCTAAATTTCATTTAAAAAAAATAGATTTTTTAGCGTAATATTTCTCCTACAGTGATTTTTTTTCTACAATATACAACAATAATATTTAAAAATAATACAATATTACATGCGCAGTACCTTACGTATATACACATAACGTATATTGCCACGAACGCAGTCGAAAGCAAAACAAAAATGGAATGAGAATTCATTGACCCTAAAGATATATGAAAAATGTCAATAAATGCATTATACTCGTATAACGGAAATTGTTTTGAAGTTACTACCGACCTTCTTGGGTTTTGTAGGTCTTTTAAATTACTTGGTGTGTGCAGAATATACTTTTAAACTTATTTTTTACATATTTAGACGCAATTTTTCACATATTTTGTACATACATATAAAATAGAAAATGTAATGTGATTTAATTATACAAAAATTGAAGGGTCAAGTTTTTTTTATTTCCTGCGGTAATTAAAGTAAGAATGAAATTTTCAGGGACCATTTTTTAATAAACTCCCTTTGAATATGAGATATTAAAATACATTGTATTTTATGACTTAAATTATATTTCATATGAAATAAATATGCTAGCGTACTTATAACACATATAAATAACTAGCATTGCCCGCGGCTTTGCACGCGTTCAGATGACGAAAAACCAAATTCTTAGATTTACATATTAGTATACTCTTACATTGCAGTTTTTGTATTTTATCTCAGAAATGAGATATTTTTTCGCGGTAAAAAGTATCCTATATGTTAACCCGGATAACCAGCTATAACCATACCAAACATCAAAATCCCTCCAGTAGTTTTTGTAAGATGCGGTAATAGACAGACAGACAGACAGACAGACAGACAGACAGACAGACAGACAGACAGACAGACAGACAGACAGACAGACAGACAGACAGACAAAAATTCTAAAAACTATAGATTCGGCCTCTGTATCGATAATTATGTTTATTTCAATAAGATTTTCAAAAAAATATTTAATGTACAGATTTGGCTTAGTTACAATTTTATTATATGTATAGATAAAAATACCTTAGATTTTTTATTATTTATTGATATTCTATTCGTATTGTGGCATTTGAAAAAACAATTCAAACTGTAATTGACATTTGTAAACTTCACAAAGTTACATACAGCGTCCCCAAATAGATTGCTCTAATTAGTAGTATTCCACAGAACTTAGTAATCCGGGATTATCCTTCAACATTTAAAGCGTTTCAAATATATTGCTACAGAGCATCGCTACCATCAAACGTTTTATCGACCAACTTTTCTAGCCGTAAAATTATTTTCTACTCTATACACTAGCATTTCAATCTCACTGTCTTTTTTACTTGTACGTTAACAACTATAAGGAAATAATTTGTGATCTCCACGATGTTTATGGCTTTTACAATAGGTTTTTATGGCTTTATTTATAAATGATAATATAAATGATATAAAAAATGAAAGGTGTTGACTGTTGTACTCATGCGTTACAAGTAAATAATAATAATTAAATAAATATATTGGGACATTAACACACAGCGCCATCTAGTTCCATAGTAAGCTACGAGGCTTGTGTTATGGATACCAGATAGTTAATACACTACACATATATAACTTTTAAATACATACATATTATAAATATCAACACCCATAACGGGGGTACAAATATTCGTGATCATCACACAAATGAATGCCCCAAGCGGGACTCTAACCCGCGACCGCTGGCATTGCAAGTAGGGTCACTACAAACTGAGCCAAACGTGTCGTCGAAGTTGTCGTCGAGTTGAATATAATTTTGGTACTGTCATTATTGCTTAAATCTACTAAAATTTAAAAAGGTCTAAAAAAAGAATTTAAATTTTTATACATTTTTCATACAAAAAAAGTACTTAGATCATTATATGCAAAAGTAATGTAATCAACATTTTTTTGTTTAAAAATTATATTTTTGAATAGTTGTGCTATTAAATCTAATTTATTAAATTTCTCTCGTTACAGTCTTATTTTAATAAAAGAAAATATTAAATAAGAGCATAAAATATAAGAATAACAGTACTTTAAAATTGAGCGTATAAAGAAGTAAAGTTCTTAACGCCTTTTTGGGCCAAACAACATTATGACTTGAGTCAGAACAGTCAATAAGCGAACAGAGTGTTGGAAAAGTTGAAGACTTAAGACCAACTCTCAACACGAAATGGAAGACTTTTAAGATAGCGACCACATTGTAAATGACGTGTCAAAATACTAAAGTAATGTGTTATTTAAACGAAATAAATAAAATAAATACCTGTAATATGTATAAATTTGTACTAGCAACTTGCTATTTCTTCTTGTCTCTTCCATGACCATGTTTGCTGTAAAGCAATTTTGTAATGTCGGGAACCAAAAATCTAAATAAATCTGAAAAGATAGTTTTAAAATATCAAATAATAGCATAAATCTAAGAAAATATAATATAATACTCTCCCCCGTGACCATGATTGCTGTAAAGCATTCGAAACGTCGGGAACCAAAAATCAAAATAAATTCGCGAAAAAATCCGAAAAGATAGTTTTATTTAAAATATAATATTTTAAAAGTACCTTGGCATTGAAGTAAATACTTCATAAAACACTCGCTATACGCCAACTCTATGTAACTGGGTTCCAAGTTTTTACTTTTCTAGTCACGTTTTAGCTTATACATCACCTACGTAAAATTCGACGAACGGCGTATCACTTCGTTAACTTATCAAAATGGGTCGGACTAGGACGACCTCCCCTAATCCGATTTATGCCCTCCCTTATTGATTAAATCACGTTAATCTTTTGTAATCATGTTAATATTTTACACAGCTTTATGTCTCAATTTTATTAATGAATGAATTTTTATTTTTATTACAGAACTTTTTTGAATTTTGTTTAATTTCATTTACTATTGTTAACTTTGTATCTGGCTTAATACCACGTGTGAATGAATTTTCGCATGTGAATTATAATTGTATTTTGCGTCTATATACACATATAAGCAACAAAAACTATTTTTTTTTAATAATCGTATTTTATAATAACTAATTGAAATGAAAATATTTTTTTTTCTAGCGAAAATAAGTATATTTTTAATACGTATAATTTAATAAATAATTATTAATTCTAATCAATGCACATCTTTTACATCAGAACTTTATTACATGACACCCATATATTAATTTACATTAAAGTTATAAACGTAGAATATATTGCAAATGTTTACTAAACTTTATAAAGCTGTGTTAAAATACAAATCATGTAGTGTTGAAAGTGTTTTAATAAAAGCTAGAAAATAAAACTTAGCCTCTGAAGCGCTTTCATATGACACTTCATCTATTCCCATATAGAATTCGAATGAAGAATCGATGAATGAATCTACAAGAGATGCATATACCGATTTAATTTATATTTATCGTTATTAGGCAATGTATATACTAGAATTTCCCATGGCTCCGCCCGGATATTAATTAATATGAAACTAAAATAACCCTTCTTTATGTCTCTAGCAGCAAACACATCGGATTTTCCAAATATAAAGTTACAGTAGCCTTTAATTCGGTCGATTATGTCCCAAAATCTAAGTAGAAGGCGTCTCCTTACCATGACAAGTATCGTTCGTTAACTGCATTTTTCAATATTTTTGGCAATAACACTATTATATATGTATGTATTCAGCCCTTTTTAACCTTTCACTGACGGGCACAAAAATTTGCTAGGTTCTCTCATGCTACATGCAGGTTTTCTCTCGATGTTTTCTTTCACCGTATGGCAAGTATACATCATGTTGAAAATGATTCGCACATGAGAACATCAGAGGTGCGAGATTTGGGGTTTTAACCCCCTTCACTTGGTTTCCAAAGCGAGCACGTAACCACTGGTCTACCCCTTTTTAAACAAGAAAATTTGTTCATCCGTTTGCAGGTTATTAGTTTTTTTCCAGACGGTAAAAGGATATGAGCAACTTCCACTTCCACAAGATATATTCGAAACTTGGCATCCCGTTACTTCAATGACAACCTCGGCCCGATGCTAAAGCGTCACCTGTAACCTGCAAGATTCTCAACCCTTCATTAAAATACTGTAGAGGTTCATTGAAATTACCTCAATGTGTAGGTTATTGTGTAAGTTTTTTTTATTTTTTATTTAATTTCTTAAGTTTTTTTTTAATATTTACCAATATTTAGCTATTATTAATTTCAAAGTTATATAACAAATACGACTATTCATAATAAAACTCAATAAGTATGATTTGTTTCTTCACAAACAAAACATCATAATAATATTGTAGTGATATCGATGAGACTTATAAGACTGAATTGGGCCGCTATTATTTATAAGAGGTATTAACTCGGGGTCGAAATTGGTATAGCATGGATTGTATTTCTATTGAATTCCTTAATTGAAATTTTAATTAACGCTAACTTGAGTACATGATTAAAATTATATTTTCAAGCTAAAATATAAGTAAATAATATCAATATGTTCCACTAGAAAGAATTTAGGTGAATCTATATGAAAATGGTGATTTCATTACAGATATCAGAAACATTTTTATTTAAACGTAACATGTGAAATGTATTGCCTAGCCTGCTAATATTGCTATGGATATTTCGAACTCTATTCGTGTGTCGTGATTTGAATGATTGGGTTGTTTTGGGTCCAATTAAGATAAAACTGACAGTGGATCTCATTATTTAGTATGAAATTTATACTACTAAATACATACAACTACTAATAAAAGTGACTTGTTTTCGTTAAGATACATAAGTGTCACCACATCACAGATAATATATTATAGGTATGAACATAATAATATTAAAATATTCTTACCATTCTTACCAGTCTTATACCAAATTTCATCAAAATCCCTCCAGTGGTTTTCCATGATGCGGTAAAAGACACACAGGCAGACAGACAGACAGACAGATAGACGGACAGATAGACAGACAGACAAAATTTCTAAAAACTATAATTCGGCCTCTGTGTCGATAATAATGTCTATTTCAATAAAATTTTCCAAAAAATATTTAATGTACAGATTCGACTTAGTTAGAATTTTATTATATGTATAGATGTTTAAATACAGATGTATTTATATTTGGTAAACATGATTCAGTGTTTTAAGATATTGGCAGTATTTTAGAATTTACGTTATAAGGATAAGGGTCACCCAGTACAATATTTCAGATCATTTGCTAGTCGGTAAGTAACAGAAGTAGAATCTCCACACTTTCTAATCCTCGCCTAATAAATTATCCTCAACCCACATTCAAAGACGTTGTTTTGCAAGAAATTTACGGCTACTCTTTGAGATTTATCTATAGTACCTGAACTACCGAGCTTCGCTCTGAATTTTTGGCTTAAAGTACAAACTTCTTTTAAAAAAACCTACAAACTTGGATAAATATTAAAAAAAAACAAAAGTAAAAACTTTGTATGCGACCGAAATTCGATCCTGGACGCCTGTGATAGTTGATCTTGCACATTAGCCGCTTGACCACGATGCTTATGCCCGAGCGTGTTAATTACCGACTATATTTTGCGTGGAATAATGCAAAAAAAATCAAAAACACGCGTTTTCTCAGACATAAAACTAATCTAGATCGATTTATCGCCCCCGAAACCCTCTGTACACTTATTTTAATGAAAATCATTGGAGCCGTTTCCAAGATTCAGATTATATATATATATCGAAGCAGCATTAATTTTCTCTATTATTTTCCATTATTTTATCATGACTTATACAGTGGGCGTTATATGGGAAGTGTTGGTTCAAATAAAAGTCGTTGCAATCAAAGAAGTATTTCAAATTAACAATAATCACTTTGTACATAGTTACACAGCACTTCACTACACAACCATATAGCACTTCACTTCACTATTACCATGTATAGACAATACGGAACGCAAGACAGTTTCTACTAGTGTTCACTGTGCGACCGACCAAGCGTAACTCAGCCGAGCCCGGTCGAGTGTCACGACGTAGACTCTGTGGAGCCGAAAAACGTGGCGCTCGCGTTCTGATCACTTGTGATTATGATTCGTCTCCGACATATATGTTTATATATATATATATACAAGAATTGCCCGTTTAAAGATATAAGATTACACGAAAATCATACGTAATTTACAATTGTCATTACTTTGAGAAACTCAAAATAAGTAAAAAGCTTTCTTTTAATATTAATAATTGCCTCCCAGGCAACAGC
Organism: Brenthis daphne; assembly: GCA_947093115.1. Classification (NCBI taxonomy): domain Eukaryota; kingdom Metazoa; phylum Arthropoda; class Insecta; order Lepidoptera; family Nymphalidae; genus Brenthis; species Brenthis daphne. The sequence goes on from OX352471.1 coordinate 43,190,099, forward strand.
ATAGGCAATATCTCAGCAATTCTGTATTCCAACCAGGTGTTCAATAAATGCCCATAGTGCCATAGCCTAGACTTACGAATAGTTGGCTCGAACACATGGCGATACGTTTTCGCCAGTTCATGATAAACAAAAACCACTGGTGGCATCTCAGATAATTATGTATATTAGTTTATATATTATTTTAGGGTTGATTAACTCATTTTAGCGAGTAATCAGAGAGAGCAAGTGTCAAGGCATCAGATGTGTATTTACTTCTTTCATTTTTTCTCTTCTTTCTACTTCTTTCGTTCCTTTTCATCTCATTTCCGCTCGTCGCAGGTATTATAAATACATGGCCTTCTAAATTCGTCCGAGATCTCTGTCTTTTTCACGTTCTACTCACAACTCCGTAGTACGAGTATTTTTGTTGACTGTTATTTCTTCATTAAAGTTATACCATTAAAAAAAACTGTTTATTTGATAGTGAAACTCTTCTTATATTTGACTAAGAAGAACTGAGTTAGATTTTAGGAAAATACGTTATAAATTCCACATTATTCCCATATATTTCGTCATTTATGGAATCCAATAAAGCTGGAAAAACTTGAGCCTGATATAGAACAGTTGGAATTTGGAATAGGCTGCCATTCCGAAAAGAATGATTTTTCGACTTGGTAAAGTCTCGCTTAACGGTCAGTTGCCTTAACTGACATATGCCAGATCCCTGTTAGCTCTCCCTACCTATTTGGCCTTTCATGTTTTAATTTTTAGTCCAAACAGGCTCTTTCTATAGGTACCTTTTGTGAAATATTTACGTTGGATGTAACATGGAATACCAAAAATGTGCAAAGATAATAATGATTGTTATACAACAATTATACATCGTAAAGCTTTTAACTCTATATATCGCCATCGGTAATTGATCGAATTACGAACGATATTTTCCTGTATAATTCAAAGAGTCCACTTAATTTTAATATAATATTTTTGATAAAACAAAATTTCAAAGGCCAAGCTTTAACTAATAATTTTAAATAATACAACCGTTCATCTTTCTTCAATTTTGAGGTGGACATCAAATTTTTGATTTGTGTTAGAAGAGAAAACAACTTCGAAAGGTGTAGCGTTTCTTATAGATGAATGATATACATATTATAATCATAATTCCATTTAAATAAAATAATAATAAGTGTTAACACATTAATCACTTACTGTCTACTCAATTTACTTACACTGAATGCCCTAACAGTGTACGTCGCAGTCGTATTGTAATAGAAACTCTTTGAGTTTTTGTATACTTGAAATTCACATCATACGGTGTAAAAGCTACAGTGGCGTTTCTTTTGAATCTTGCAAACTGTCTAACTTATACTTTAAATGTATAGTGAAAACATTTAAATTTCAAGTTACCGTCCTAGTTTTCATATAAAGTGTAAACGAATTATTATAGTATGAATATACAGTTAATATGTGGATATTTAATACTTTATTAGATTTACGCGAATATTTGCCGACGTTTCGAATGCTTTACAGCAATCATGGCCACGAGAGAGATTAAGGTTATAGACGTCTCAAACACATACTTGTTACGGATAGTGTCTACCCTATTTAAAAAAAATTATTTCAAAAATTCAAAATATGGCAATATTATCTTACAATATTTGTTGATTTTTATTTCTAAACATTTAAAAAAAAGTAATAAATATTATAATTAAATATAGCAATACTATTTATTTAATTTTTGCTGTTATTATTATATATATTACAATGTTTTTTAAAACTTTATTAATTACTAATGTTATTTTATTTATCTAAGCAATATTGTTGTTTTATATATAATTTAAAAGAAGTTAAAATATTAATTTAGATTGCTATTATTTAAAGTTAAAATATTGAGCAACACTGTGGCTACCTTTGTAGACACAAAATATTAATCAGAATTACTGTCATTTTTGCGATCCTCACAGTATTTAATACCAAAAAAAATATCATACGATAATGACGTACTTGCAATTTTTCTATATACTATACATATACAAAGTGGTGAGATGAGTGTTCACTTATACACACTCACTGTTACTCTTCCCACCTCTTTATAGAGGCAGTGTTCAAAGACAAAAGTAAATCCCGCATTTAGTAAACTTCAGGCATTCACTGTACTGTAGTAATACTACATTTCTAGCAATTCTCAGTTTATCTTCGCTGACGTCTTGCATGCGTGATGCGAAGGTTATGATGGAAGCATTAGAGATAACGGATGGGGGACTTTGTTACTTTAAAGCCCGTTTCACGACTAAACAATATAAATTGTGCGATATTTTCTCACCGTAATATTTATGCGAGACTTAAAAGCTCATGTTCATGAGAGCGTACGTGAGCTTCTAGATAATTTCGCACTAATAAATCAACATCAAAATATCACATTACGATTACATTTTAAATAAACGTCTTTGGAAGTTAACTAATATTCTTACATTTAAAATTTCTAATAAACTGCCAAATCTTATCATTTTATACACTTTTACGATTTGAATATGTTTTAAAAACACAACAATCCGATAAAGCCAAATTAATTAATTGTTTAATTAATATTTTGCGTGCTATTTTCATCAATATTGGGTAAATTATATTTGAAATTGGTTTTAATTTTTACTTTGCATTGTTTATATGTTAAATGTACTTTAGGTATTATAAAGCTTGAAATTTATACGTAATAAGGTCGCCGGAAGCTGTTTCCTCCTATCAAGTAGCTTAAGCATAATAAATATACCGTATATTGAACTATAAAGTTTTATAGTAATTTTGAAATAATATTTCTACTTTTTTGATATAATAGCTTTTCGTTTCTTCATGTCTAAAAAATAGAAAATTAGACCTACAACTTCTCACGCGAATTATGATATAACCATTGTGCTAAATGACGCAGTGACTTAACTACACATTTACTGATTTTAAGCCTGCAGATGTTCTTACAGTAATAGAAATATCACGGCTGGAAAATGTTGAAAATCGAGTAAAATTTCTTCTGTCAGACCCGTATCAAATAACAGAGGGATTCTCTTTTGACCTTGTCTTATCTGATACTAAGTAGATGGTCTGTACATTGAAAGTTGAATAATGGAAACAGATACGCATACTAATGTTGATAAAAGATCGAAAATGTTAGGTTTGTAAATTAAATTACTAGCAGGTTTTTTTTCTGTAAACTACAACTTGATTTATGAAGAAAAAGATATGTGAAACAAAAAAAAAATTCTAATGTAGGCTATAACGTTTACAAAGAGAATATCTGAGTAAGATAATATTATATATTTATTTCGATGATCCCGTTAATGTTATTTACTTATATTGACTAAGTGATATTGAATTACCATTTACCTAAATTTTCGACCCTTACCGATGAACCATATTTTTGAAACTTTTGGTTTGAGAGTGGACCTTTGAGTTAGGTATTCGTAAAAGAGAGAATCATGAAAATTATCTTAATTAGCGAAGATATCGCGTTACATACAAATTAAAATTGTAACGATATATAACCGGAAATGAGAACCGTCCGTCCTTCCTTTTCTGGAATTTATTTTTACTTTTGTCTCTGGAGGGTCTTCCTTTGGGTTTTTCCCGTGATCATGTTTGCTGTAAAGCACTCGAAACGACAGGAACTCTTAATCAAATAAATCTGGGAAAATATACGAAAGATAGTTTTTGTTAATTTAGATTAGCGGTAATTTAAGAAAGTATTATATTGTGTCTCAGCCCATTTTTTAAAGACTGTATAATAATTTTATTTTGAGACTATCTCATACATATGATTTTATTAGCGAAGATTTGTAATATAAAAAGTATGATGAATTACTTATTGCACCTACTAGTACTGTTCTATAAGAACTTTTATGTAACCCTACAGAATTTGCAAATACATTTTATCCAATGACCAATGACCACGTTTGGCTCAGTTTGTAATGACCCTACTTGCTGTGCCAGGTGTCGCGGGTTTGAGTCCCGATGGAGGCATTCATTTGTGTGATGAGCACTGATGTTTGTACTCCAGGCATGGGTGTTAATATTTATGATATGTAGATATTTAAAGTTATATATTTGTAGTGTATCAACTATCGGATATCCATAGCACAAGCTTCGTAGCTTACTATGGAACTAGATAGTGCCGTGTTAATGTCCTAACATATTTATATTTATTTATTTATTTATTTAAAATGTACTTGTCGTATGTTCACGGTTTCAGCTGAAAGTAAAGTTCAGTAACACAAAAGTTCCCATAGAAATAATATTTGATAGTATTATGTAGAAAATAACACTATGGGATTTAACGCCTAAGTATGTAATAACTTGTAAGTAGCAAAATGCTTTGTTTCAACTGAGTTTCAGCTATCGCCGTGAACGGTTATGGGCATTTATTTAATATGTGTTCCGAATTTTTTGTACCAAAAACGATGATAATTGATAGAGCAATCATTTTTTTAGGATATTATATTTCAAGAATATAAATTTGGTTCAATATTTATGAAAACAATGATTTGATTGTCAGTAATCGCCATTTTATAATGCAGATTCAAAATAATATATTTTAACAAATATCAAGAGTAGAGTAAAATCTGTGCAAGTTGTGCATTATACATAATATGTTATAACTTTACATAATGAACAAATAACTTTACATAAGGTTGAATAAATCGCCTTTAAAGTTACTTATTTTAAAGGCGATTTATTCAACCTGTTTACTCTGAATCTACACACTTTAATGCACGTGTGAAATCCAAACAAAGGCAATTGAGATGTTGATTTTACGTAACAACGTCGATGCGCTTCCAGAAAATTAGGAGAGTCCTTGTAAAAAAAATACATAATAGAATTCAGTGTTATCTTTTCATACAGTATTCGCCGAAATGGTAAAAGAGTCAAATTAGATTATATAAAAGACAAAATGCTATTTGTATATCGGGCATTTCACGTGTAGCGGAAAACGAAAATAAAGTGAGGTTGTGAAAACTGTTCATACTCTTTATATATATATATATATATATATATATATATATATATATATATATATATATATATATATATATATATATATATATAAAAGAAATTAATTTCGTATAAATTTTTATATTAATGCATGTTAAAATGAAAGAATAAAATGGTAACAGCATAGTATTTTAGCACGTTAACTCATAAACAGCTTCTACGAAAATTCTCCTAGCGATGTGTATGTACTCAATATGTTCTAAGTCCTAAACTATTGGCGAACACGTTATAATTTTTTTTGTGAAGAATTAAGATATTCAAAGCTTTAATTCAAAGTTAAAATATTGAAAAAAATTATGTCGATGTTACTCCATACATACATCCATTTGAAATCTTCACTTCCGGTTTACTATGCGTAAAAAGAAACAAATGTGTAATTCCATAAAAAAAACTGCATCTTTTTAGCTTTCAGAAACGATATTTTTTAGATATTTTTACAAATTGATTGATACAAATAATAAGCATTCAAAACGTACGGATTTCATACTTCGTAAATTTTTAAAAGCTCATAACTCAGCAATATCATACGAAAAAAATAATGTGTCACATCCATGTCCACTAAAACTATAACTGACCAGAGTACAATTTTCACAACCTCACTTTATTTTCGTTGTCCGCTTCACGTGAAATGCCCCATATATACGCATGTTTTATATAATTATTTACATATAATACAACTGTAGAGGTCGAATGTCTGCACATAGAAAAAAATATCTAAAAACCAAGTCAGGAGGATGTAAGAAGAGAAATAGAAAAAATCCAGATATTTTTCCATTTTTTTTAATTTATCCGTCTATTTGTCTGTTTGTACGGGCTAATCTCCGAAACTGTTGGACCGATTTAAATGAAATTTTACATACGTTTCATTCAGGAAAATTAAAGAGTCCCCGTAGGATAGTTAAACAACTATAGTTACTTATACAGCTTAGTACACAACAACTTATGCACCTAATTTACTAAAATTTGGCATGCTGATACCTTATATTGCCGATCAAACAATAGGTTACTTTTTGTCCTGGAAAAATGAATGGTTCCCGCGGGATAGACCTGTTTCTGTTAAATAAGATTTAGTTTCCGCTATTATATGTATTAAATTGGATACAATGTAATCGTATTTATTTTATAAATGCAATTATTTGTGCGAATGCTTAGATGTTTGTTTTAGATGTTTTAATTTCACAAATCGTTGAACTAACGTGGATGAAAGTTGGCTCATAAAATGATCATTGATCATGTCTGAATGTAATAAAAGATACTTTTTTCTAACAAAGTATACCTCTGGGAAGGGTAAGATGTACTTTTATGACTATAGATGACGCTGCCAATAAACGTATAAGGAGAAGATAGAAAACGCTTTTCACCACGTGAATCCATATAAATCAGCGAGCAAAGTTTATTACTAGGTGTACTATATAAGTATGAACATCTCTGTTTGTTTGTTCATTCGCTCATGTGTTCCTATAATATTCAACTGCCTCGGTGGTGTAGTGGCTAGTACGTACGGCTGCACACCCGGAGGTCCTGGGTTCGAGTCCCGGGTCGGGCCAAGTTTAGTGATTGAGTCTTTCTGTATAGTAAGCCTCAGTAACAGCCCGGAGTTGGGATGTTGGCGGTGTTTCACCCCCGTGCCTCGGAGAGCACGTAAAGCCGTCGGTCCTGCGCCTTAACTCTCACTGGTCGTGCCGAGCAGTCGTCCCACCGGAGTATGAGAGTGACAGGAATAGAGAGTGCACGTTGTGTCTGCGCGAACACTTGTGCAATATAATATCTCATGCGCAGTTGGCTAGTCTCAATGAGATTGGCGCCGTAGCCGGAATTGGCCAGGAGAACATCAACACTATAATATTCATTTGATTACGATTTTGTTCAATTAATATAGTAATGGCCACGTAAAAGTTTTAATTTTGAGTACAAATTTTTAATTTGCTGTATCCTTCAATTAATGTTTACAAATGTGTGTGCGTGTTTTATATATTTTTTTGCGTAGTTTTTATAAGTAATATCAATACATTACTTACTAAATACTAAAACATATGCCGAATAAACCCTATATAGTCTGAGTGCGATTTTAAAACCATTCTTATAACTTTCTACTTTTTTATGCTTTTAAACATAATACATATGTTTTCTTATCTATACATGTAATAAAATTCTAACTAAGCCGAATCTGTACATTAAATATTTTTTGGAAAATCTTATTGAAATAGACATTATTATCGATACAGAGGCCAAATCTATAGTTTTTAGAATTTTTGTCTGTCTGTCTGTCTGTTACCGCATCATCGAAAAACCACTGGAGGGATTTTCATGAAGTTTGGTATAGTAATAGTTGGTTATCCGGGTCAACATATAGGATACTTTTTACCGTGGGAAAATATCTCATTTCTGAGAAAAAAAAATACAAAAACTGCAATGTAAGAGTATACTAATATGTAAAACCTAACTATTTCGTTTTTGTTCATCTGAAGGCGGGCGGAGCCGCGGGCAATGCTAGTATTATATATTATAATAAATGTCACTAGACTATTGAATGTTTACTTAAATTCCATGTGGAATATACATAATAGCAAGGATATGTAAAGGTGAGATGCAAATAGCTTCTGGCGCTTGCTACAATGTATTATAAAGTAGGGAGCCAAAGAGGCGGTGGCCCTCATCGCAAACGTGATTTGAATGCGCTGACTTTTATGCGAGAAAAATTTTTGTTACTCTATTCGGGTTGGTTTACACTAATGTTAGTTACAAAAGCAAATGTAAGATGCACCTATTTAGATAACGAAGATCTATCTCATTATATTAAGCTATTTACTCTCGATTGTGAGTTTATGTAAGCGATATGAATATAGAAAATAAATATTATACATCATACAAAATTTAATAATAAATAAACAAATATGTTGGGACATTAACACACAGCAGCATCTAGTTCCATAGTAAGCTACGAGGCTTGAGTTATGGATACCAGATTGTTGATACACTACACATATATAACTTTAAATACATACATACATATTTTAAATATAAACTCCCATGAATGGAGTACATACATTCGTACTCATCACACAAATGAATGCCCCCAGCAGGACTCGAGTCTTTTATTCGAATAAATTATAAGAGACGAAAAATACCTATACTATGTTTCGGTCTATTTGAAGAAGACAATTTGTCAATAGGAAATTGCTATAACTATTTACTATAAACTCCTACGAGTCATGTTCAATTTATTGGCTGTAACATTTTCATTGTAGCTTGGTTGGTCCGAGAAACTTCACAAATCGGGAAACGAAAACTTTTGCTGCCAAACCCCTATCAAATATTGAAGGGATTCTATTTTGGCATCATCTCTAATTTCTTGAATTGAAACTAATTTTAACTTCTTATTGATACTTTATGAAATGTTTTATAAAGCTATCAATAACATGCCTAGTTAAAGTACTGACAGATTTCATTCCTATACCAGTAACTTGAAAGATTAAAAATCGAGATTAAACTATTAAACTAAAAAAATATTTGAACTCAAGTTATTACCAGTTCTTACTCAGGACTATAATATGTATTCATAATTTTAATTTTCTAATGTGAATAATATCGGATCTTTGAGTAAATAAAATTGAAAAAATAATTTAAATTAATAACAAATTAAAACTTTACACTAGTTAAAAACAATATAATTGTAAATTATTCAATTTTTATCCAAAACTAGTTGAACTTGCTATTTTATATACATGATAAATATTATAAATACGATAGTTTAGATGGATGAATATGTAAACGGATCTGGATGAAATTTGGCACAAACTGACCGACTAAAAGGTACTTTTACTTATTAAATATATATAATATAATAAAATAACTATAAACTAACCGTTATATATAAAGAAAGAAATGTATACAAAGCTAAATTCCTTTCTTTTCCCTCGTAAGAAATAAACTTTCTAAAATATTTATTCAGAGGGCCACATACGAACAATCTCCACATACGCAAAAAGCTTTAGTTAAATTTTAAGATTTTTTGATTTAATCCACTCAGTAAGTTTGAATCAATAGTTAGTAAGTTAGTTTGAATCAAAGCTTCTCAATACAAAAGTACAATTTTGATTTCTCCCGCGGTGTAATCAGTTAACTCAGTTCTCGCCGCAGCAATCAATTTGTTACGGACTTTATAAGGCCGTCCCACTTTCATTCCGGCTGATTACAATTGTCTCGCTGTCCATCAATCCTATTTTGTCGACGAACGTAGTAGCTATTTCACTTCCAAATGGATGCGTTCCTAACTTAATTTAATGGAGAGGATATTAATGCATAAAAAGTCTCTTTCAGTTTTATTTATTTATGTGGTTTCTTATGTTTTAGATGCCATAATATATGTATTATAGCTGTTTTCACTTCCAAATATGATAAAATTCGATAACATATTGTTATTATATAATATATGTGGGTATTCTACACATATCTAGGCATAATATAATATCGTTGGTCTGGTGGCTATCATATACGGCTGCATATCTACAGGTTCTGGGTTAGAGCCTTGGGTTGAGCTGAATTTGAATATTGAGTTTTCTATCAAGAAATTCTCAGTAACAGCTCGAAGGTAGAAAGTAAAGCCGCCAGGCCTGAGCCTAATCTCTCAACGGCCGTGGCGAGTTCTCGTCCGACCGGAGTATGAGAGTGACAGGAATAGAGTGTACATGTGTCTACGCGCATACTTATTTATGCTTTATAATATCTCCTGCGCGGTTAAAGTCTTAGTGATACATTATATTCTTCATTTAATTTTCTTAAAGATAGAATTATACATCACTTTGTCTTCGAAATTAAAAACTTGATTAGCCGAATATCTATTAAATTGAAATAAATTTTATGTTGTAAGAAATAACGTTTACCGTTGCACTAAAATTATGGTGCAGTCGGAGGACTTTTGGAGACCAAGTGTTTTTAATACTTAAAGAAGGTAATTTTCGACGACGTTGTGACCAATTAAGTTTTTTTTTGGTGTTATTAAAATTAGTGCATACACAATAGAAGAATCGAACCCATGAATATTATACCAAAGGTTTTGCAAGAATTACTTTGAAATGTATTTTAAAATGTCATATCTAACAACTTCGTGTGATCGAGTATTAGAGTAACGCGTGCCTTACAAGATAAAACTAATGGAAAGTATAACTAATATTAAACATTATTTACGCTTTCAGCAACAGTAAAATATATTTTTTGTTACACACAATTATTATTTATGATCTCTTATTAATAAATAAAATTTTAAAATAGCTTCCTATATACTTAGTACATGTAATATTTCGTTGTATAACAATTTGACTTTGTAATTTGTTAGCCCCTAAGACTTAAGTTATATACGTGCTTATGGGATTATAATATCAGTAAAATCAACAGTATCAAAATATATCAAATATTTTTTTACAATAATTTTGTATTAGAACTAGGTATAAGCAATTAGTATAATATCTTGAATATATTTAAGCGCAAAATAAACCTAGTATGTATAGTGAAGGATCATACTCTCATAACAATTTTGATAATTAGCAATGAAACTTAGATAATCTGCTTTTCACCGTAGTAGATATTAATTTAGCCTGAATTTGATTTGATGGAGCTCATTCATGTAATTATTTAACCTAACATGTCTAAATTGTAATATAAACTTAATAGACGAGATACCGATAGTATCGAATCTATGTGTATGTGTGTGTATGATCCATTTATTTAGTTTCGTCTATAATAAATACTTTAATGACTTGTTTAATTCTAGTAAAAATTTGAGTTTTTGATGATTTTCGGAAATGATTTTATCAATTTAGTAATTTTGTGTCACATTAATTAATTTATAAACTAAACATGATATGTATAATATTATGTCCATGCATAAATAGCAAATATATATTTGGCTGAGTGATAAACAAGTGCACAGACATCGAGGGTTCCATATTTTTATGTTTTGATTTAATATGCACAACATATTTTGCGTTAGAAGTTAAATATTTGCTCATTTTTTATATTTATTTTATTAGAAGCATAAGAAAGATCGTATTTTATAGTATTACTAACTTTAAGAAACAAAGTTAATATTGCATCGAACGCGTGAACCAAATATATCTCTCAATTATCACAAAAAACTATTGTATTCGTAAATATTTTCGTTGAAAGTATTTTAATAGCTCTATTATTCCAAATTTCTACCCCATATTTTAAAAGTGAATGAAGGAGCTTTAATAAAAAAATACCTATCCAGAGATTCACACAGGGTTGGGGTTCCTACACGCTTATGTGCAATTTATTTTTAGTTATATTGTACACAGTGCCACTACCAATTTTTTCGATGAGATATCTACTTACCAAATTTAGCTATATAGTTTCAAGTCTCCGAGTAAAATGGCTATGATAGACAGACGGACGTAACGAAATCATAAGTTTCATTTTTGCCTTTATCTACGGAACCTTAAAAATGACCTTTATTTTTAATACTGTAGCATTATGTTATATAAGGCAAAAACGACAGGAAAGAAGTGGAATCTGCAATATTTTTTTTATTATTTAATCTAAATTGAGCCAAAAACATTGAAAGGAGCAAACAAAAACTGACAAAGAAAATTCTTTTCAGCTAAAAAGTATAAGATGTATTGTGATAAATGGATACTTCACAGTCGCAAAATATAAAGTCTCGTAAAGATTCTTTTCGTAAGTAAGCAGTGTAAAAACTAAGTTAACTTTTGGGTGAGAATAGAACAGAAAACTTATAGATACACTATCTTAAAGACTGTCTTGCGTTATGGTTGGAATATCTGTATCTGTGATGTAGGTAATAGGTTCGGGTCCCACTTAGAACAAATTTACAAATCAGCCGTTTAAGTAATTACGGCGATCTGCATGTCTTTCGTAACATATGTTCGTATATGTTCTGTATATAATTTGATATTTTAATATTTTATATTATTAACTAATAATTCATCAAATTATTAGTTATTAATATAAAATTTAATTTATCAATCGACAACGTAAAACAACTCACTGAAGTTGCGCCATTCAAAAAATTAAAAAGACATGTTTAGCAGAAACGTTTAATGATAAATATGTTAAATATTTTTAAAGTGCACTTTATATTTAGAGTCATATAAAGCATAATTTCGAAAGTAGGTCAAAAACGAAACCCTCGCACGCCATTTTTGTGACTTACTTTTCAACGAGTCGAATATGTGTCGTTCGAAGAGCAAAAGATAGTTCTTTCAAAAAATGGCCCCTACCTCCCCTTTTATGGCTATCTGGTATTTAAGTTCTTGTTTAAGAAGTGAAAACGCATCATAAAAAACTACAATAATATTATTCCATAAAATCGGTCAAGTGCGAGTCGAAGGGTTCCGTACCATCGCACATGTACTTTTTATTAATATGTATGTAGTATATTAACTCGATGATCGATTACGAAAGTTAAAAAATGTTTTTTTGTATTTTTATGTATTTTTATTATTTGTTATTACAGCAACAACAGAAATATAGAGGCTTTGTAATAGGGTTCCGTTGGCAGCCTTCGGGTACCTACGGAGCCCTAAAAATGAAAAATTAAAACAATAATGTGAAAATGGTAAGCTTTTATTAATTCTTTTAAAACACATTAGAATCAAATAAAACTCCATATATATATTTATTTGGCAATGCCAATTTAGTTCTAGTGTTAGCAATCAATATGTTAGATAGAATTTATATGAATGTCTCGGTTATCCTCTCGGCTTGATTTTGATAGAGTCCCATTCCATGAATATATTTCTCATCGATTCCATTTATTACATTTCGTATTACTATGTAGTTTAGATGAAAAATGAATGAATTTTCTACTTTTTTACTAATTCATTTAATTATTTGTATAAAAAATTAGTGTAAAATTAATACTTAGTCACTTCTCTCTGTGTCCTGACACTTTTGTCTTGAATAGATTAGGAATAACATTGGGTATGATCAATACAAATAAGTATGGCAAAGGTGTATATTAAAGGCGATAATAAGTAAATACATTTAAAACGAAACTAAAACATTTTATAGCGTCAGTCTTGTTATTAAATAACGACCCTTCATTTGTATGAATTCATCGCAAATTGATGTAAATATAATGTAATAATCATAATTTAATTAATGAAAGTTATTGCTTTGTATGGTTTTTAAATATTAGAATTGTTCAGTTATGTTTTACTGATCATGAAATTGGTAAACGGTTATTTTTAAGTTTTTATTTAAAATAAAATGATTAGCCATAAAGAACTTTACGATTAAAGAAACAAAAATAAACTAAAAATAGCTAGTTGATATTCGATTATATCAACTTAAATATTTTAACTGGAAACTGTTCGATACTCTCATACTCTGGTGGGACGACCACTCGACACGACCAGTGAGAGTTAAGGCGCAGGACCGACGGCTTTACGTGTTCTCCGAGGCACGGGGGTGAAACACCGCCAACTTCCCAACTCCGGGCTGCTACTGAGACTTACTATACAGAGAGACTCAATAACTAAACTTGGACCGACCCGGGAGTCGAACCCAGGACCTCCGAGTGTGCAGCCGTACATGCTAGCCACTACACCACCGAGGCAGTTAAATAATAATGTTCGATAATATACCTGAATCCAATATCTTAGTGGAGTATTAATTTAGGTTCATTTACAGTTGACTGCACAAATTCAAGTGATCCTGAAACATCTTCTAATATCATAATGGATGTTTATTGAAGGCATAACAAAGATAACATGTAAATAACAGATTACATGTTGTTATTGGATATATGTATATTCTATACATAGATACATATGTACGCATAATCTATACATATATTTTTATTATACAAAAATTGTAACTAAGCCGAATCTGTACATTAAATATTTTTTTAAAAATCTCATTCAAATGGACATTATTTGTATTGTATGTATGTATGTATGTATGTTATGTATGTATGTATGTATCTATATATGCATTTATATGTACATGTATCTATTTATCTTAAAGTATTTATATATGTAAACGTGTCAAAGCAAGTACACCGCCTACCGTTTTTATGAACACTTACTCCTCCACCTTAAGGTTGCCTGGAAGAGATCGCTTCCAGCGATAAGGCCGCCTGCTGTGCATCATTTCTTTGTGTTGTTTTTTTATTTTATATTTATTTTTGGTGTACTATAAAGAATATTATTATTATTCTTATTATCCATACAGAGGCCGAATCTATATTTTTTAGAATTTTTGTGTCTGTCTGTCTGTCTATTTGTTATTCCATCACAGAAACACCACTGGAGGGATTTTGATGAAATTTGGTATGGTGATAGCTAGTTATCCGGGTCAATATATAGGATACTTTTTACTAATGGAAAATATCTCAACTCTATTAAATCTATACTAAACGTAAAAACGTTACTAGGGACGGACCCGAGCGGAGCAAGGGTGAGTCGTTAGCATAATATTGTGAATAGCTTTCAAATTATGTAAACATCATAATATTTACCATCTACTGCTTTGGTGGTTTAGTAGCTAGGATGTACGGCTGCAAATCCGCAGGTCCTGCGCTCGAGTCCCAGGTCGAAACTCAGAGAGCAAGTCGTCAGTCCTACGCCTGATTAGTCTCACCGGTCGTGTCGAATTGTTATCCCATCGGAACTTGCGAGGTAAAGGAATAGACAGTGTAAATGTGCCTGCGCGAGCACTATAATAAATATTTACCTACTAGGGATACCCCTATATTCCTCGACATTACAAATATCAAAATAGTGATTTTTTTCTAATATTTTTAATCAATGTGATATGTGATGAAGTAGTAAGAGTAAGATATAATGAAGCAAGTAAAAATAATATAGGCTCTATAGATTACAAAGTATTTTTTTATTGTTCACTTAATAAATATTCGTTTAAAAAATGCAGAAAATTGTTCAAAAAAGCGCGATAAATCATGGCCAAGGGCTAATATAGAATTAATTTATTATATAAAAAATTACAAACTAAGCATGTAGTTTTAAAGCAAATAAAAGTAAGTAGTTAATTGGGTTTGTTTCAGTCAAATAACTTAGCGGAGATGGAATAGTCTACACCGCAAGTCGTTCCCTCGTTCATAGAACGTCCGCTCGTAACAATTAGCAGTTACTTGTACCGTAATAGCTAATGAGCGTGCTTGAAATATGGTATGTATCGTAAAATTTTCTTATATCGACTGTAATTTGCGGGGACCTTATAAAACGTTTAGTATTGATAAAACTTTAATTATTAAATTCAACATTTTTTTTTAGAAATATAAAAGGTGTACACACTAGGTGTGTGCCACCTGCACTTCGGTGAGCAGTATACCATGCAGGATGCTTTTATTCTTTTTTATAAAGCCGTACGTTTTTTGTTTCATATTATAACTATAATATAATATATATAGAATAATTAATTAGTAATGAATTCTACTGATAGAGATAAAAGCGTCTAAATGATTCATAAAAGGTCTGCTCTATATAAACAATGTTTTTTTATAAAGAGCGTAAGATATTTAGTACAAGAATGCACAATTTTTATAATGCTAAAAATACGAGCGTTTAAAATAGTATGAACATTTTATTTGCCCATATGCGCCTTTTTTATAGTTATTGAAGCACATCTTTCACAGATTTACTGTATGATGAAGATTGAATTGAACAAAAATTATAGTAATCTTTAAATGTATAATTTTATTTGATTTTTTAAAATAATCATCATTTTTACCGACTTCAAAGAAGAATTGAGAAGGCATCTCTATTGTTTTATGCTGTAACGATTTTATTGAACCATTTTAAAAAGTAATTTGTATATTTTGAACCCAAAGTAGGATTACCTCAAGCTAAAAAGAACAAAGCGTCGTTGGGCCTGCAAAATCCGCTATGGATAAAAACCCAACTTTTCAGGAGAAACAAAAAACTGTTTATTTTCTAAACTGATAATAACATTTTAAAATTTACTATGCAGAAAATTAGACTTTGTGTCTGGACACTCAGAAATATATATTTACTGTTGTTTACTACGATATTCCAGGTGCTAGAATTTTTTTAAGTGAATTTGGGCACATATCGGATTTTATTTGGGTCGTAAATACCGCTATCTGACTTTTCACCACATGAAGGATTTATGCTTCTTCTAAATAATAAACGATTGTGTGCTTTCTTGAACACATAACGGACTTAACAAACTATCTAAAAATAATAAGATAGGTTTAAGTTCGCTTAAAAAGTATTTATTATACTTAATTAGAAAAATAATTAACAAAATTAAATCAAAACAGACTATAATAGTAATACCTCTAAACAGCTTAGCATGCCTAGGTAGGTATGAACAAAATAGGTATTTAAAAATGTAACATAATAATATTTTAATAAAATAAATTGTACAGGTATTAATTAATTAAGGGATGAGTTAGTTATCACATGAAACATAAAATTATATAAACTAAAAAATAATAAGTAACATAATAAAACAATCTTTCTAAATCTTTATAATATTAACAACAGTCTCGATCTATGAGATCAAATCAAATCACATTCATTGTTAGGTATACTTAAATATTTGGCAAACTTTGAGATCAATTTGTACTAAGTAAAAAGTAGGCACTAAACATAGTAATCGAAACTAGTTTTAGATAAATTAAAAAGATAAATTGTCATAAAAAAAGTGGTTATCTCGATGCATAAAAGGTTTCAAGGACTGTAAACTATCAAATTTAGTTTTTTCAATTTTTCTCGGCTTAGTATACAAACACCAAGCTTCCTCGTACAGATCAGTCTTTCTTCTTTGTGGCAACAAGGTCCATTGAGTGTCATCATGTCTTAATTTATAATGAGTATCACCGTTCACATATAACAATGATCTTATATCGGCAACTGTGGGATCACCTGCTTTTTTACCGGGACGAATCGATGAAAAATTGCTAGGCACAGCTTCAAAGTTCTTAAAAAAGGTATAGTCTACATGTTTTATAATGTAAGGTTGACTTGGCCTTGCTTTCCGCATGCATGCGACATAATCTGCAGGTGTGTACAGCGGCGGAGTAAAGAGTTTCTCTAAAGTCGAATGGACACTGTCAACCTCCATCATGGTGTGCCCTTTTTCTAAGATAATTTGTTGAATTTCAACCGACTTCAGCTTCGAAACGTCTGCCAAAGCACTAGACAAAACCTTATTCCGGTTTTGGTAACCACAACCATCTGATATGAGACTAATTTTTTTATAGCCTTTGGTGGCATAAAGCTCCACAAATGTTACGATGCATGTAACAAATTCATTACATGTAACACCACCGTCACCTTCATGCCAAACAAACACAAGTATATCTTTTGTGTTATTAATATAAATTGTGAAAATATGAAGCTGAAGTTTTTGTTTGTAATACTGGCAGGATACTAATAACTTGGGGCACAATTGGACACTTTGTAAATCCATTGTACATACACAATGTTCGTCAGATAACGAATCTATGGCTATTTTTTTCGCTTCTCGAGCCTCATTCTTTTTTGATATATGTGTTTGATACGCTTCTTCGCTTAAGTTTCCTTCTTTGTAAGATACGCAAGTATCACATTGATCCTTCCGCGGCTTATATATAGAAATTTTCTTACTTTCTAAAATCCCGCAAAATTTCTTTCGTTGGACGAATCCCAAAGAGTTAGATTGACACCAGGAAACGTAAACGTCGTGCATTTTTGTCTTTGAAATCAATGCATCATCCACGTACGTTCTGGATGAAGACGAGCGGCAATAATGACTGGGTACCTTAGCTAACTGATCTAACCATTGTACAACAGAGTCAGACTTTAAAATTCTTTTGTTTGAGGTACTAACCTCATCATGAATGGCAGGTATACTTTTGGTTGTATGACACGAATTACATCCTTTAGCTTTGGTCCAATCTGTAAAGGTATCTTTTGTAATATCCAAAGTGGCCAAAAATAAATCTCTACAGACTCTCACTTTAACGCCATTTTCTCTTGGCAAAAAACAATCGACACCAGTATTTTTTCGTTTTGATGTACGATTTTCAGTTGTGGATACGGTTCTTCTTTTTATTATATCTCGGACTGCAGTCGAACCCAGTACGTAGGCTTTTTTAGCTTCCCAAGATGTCAACGACCAGAAATAATCAAAAATATCTTTACGGGCTTGATCGGTTACAGACCCGCAAAGAAAAGACCTGTCAGAAATGCCTACAGTACCATGATTACAAGGCACGGGCTTTAGTTGCCTTTTAGACTTCTCAGTCTCGATCACAGTTCCCCCCGCTCTTCGAAGACCTTTGTATTCTTTGCCATGTAATCGAAGAACCTGATTGTTCTTCCTCTTATTCTTAATACATGTTAAGTCATTACTCTGATTATTATTAGATTCTTCTACCTGCCAGCCTTCTTCTAACAGCCCTGTCTCAGGGTTCAGCAATAAACAAAAGGAGCTTGAAGTACCAGGATTCTGTATTTTTTCAACATCCAAGGAGTGGTCGTTAGAAAATGGAAGTAATGGTGGTGACATATGAAGTGGATAAACTACTATATTCTGATCAGAACAATCACCAGAATCAATCGTCATTGGCATCTGAACACTATTTAGTTGATGTCGGTTCGATTCATGAAATTCAGTGAACGCTGAGTCACGTACAATCGATGCTTTTCCTTCTACAGGGTCAATAATATTGAATTTCGAAATATTAATATTTGGTATTTCAAAGTTAAAAATCTCCTCGTTTCGAGGCTGATCTAAATTAGTCAATATCGGCTCCACTTGGTTCAATTCACCTAGAGATTCGGTAGCTACTGCAAGAACATTGGGTAAAGTAATAGATTGTTCCATCATAAATGAGTTTTGAAATACCATTTCGGAAAAAGTACTGGGTTGTTCCATCATAAATGTGTCATCAAATATCGTCACTGTAGTATTTTCAGTATCCTGCAGCGGTCTTTTACGTCTGGAATGATTAGACTGATTTACAGAAATACTTCTGGTTTCACCTTGAACATTTTCTTTATTTGCCATTGAGACTAATAAATGCGCTCTGCTGTTATGCTTCATTTTTGCTTCGTATTGGTGAACCTGTGTAATTAAAATAAATGGAATGAATTCATTGGATCTAGGTTAACATTACTGTTAAAAAATTACTAAATCAGTAACAGAGTCTTCAAACTAGGTTTATTTGAAAGTACATTTATAAAGGAATGACCCAAATACCTATACAAAGCTAGCTTGATATTTCGTCACTCAATTACAATGCCTAGAAGGTAATTAGGTACCTAGTGTAATGTAAACACTAACCTTTCAAGGGCCATTAATGAGATACAATTAATTACCTACTGTTGTCAAGCCCCGGAGGCCGAGAGACGCTCAATGAATTAAAAAACTTAATACGTACGAGAAAGTAAGTCCGTTAACATTTAAATACTTTATAATTTTCTTAAAGATATGTTATGGTTAAAAAAGCTATTTTTGAACAAGCACTTCTCAATTAGAGGTTAGAACTGTGAAATTAAGTGATCAAATTATAAGTAAGTAATACAATAGGGTACTTACATTAATACGCCAAACCAGGTATTTATAACTAGTTTTGTAACTTGTATGCACTATCTAACACCTAAAACTATTTAATTGATATAAAATACGATCTGGTAAACATTGCACCACGTGCCACGTGCTGTTTCTTCTGTATGACAAACCCGCTATGTGTCATTTCAAAGCGCAATTCTAAGGGACTCGCTTTGAAACAAAAATACGCTTTGTGCCTCCTGCATACATAGAGGGTTTCTCAAGTCAGTTTTTGATCATAATTACATAGCTTATTTTGCTATCTTCTTAACCAAATGAGTTATTTAAAAACGGATTTTACAGGCACACGTGGATTAAGAAGTAGTATAAACTAGCATTAAAAACCAATTTTCAAAAAAAAATACATAGCGGATTTTGCAGGCGCAGCGACGATAATTTTCTTAAAGATATGTTATGGTTAAAAAAGCTATTTTTGAACAAGCACTTCTCAATTAGAGGTTAGAACTGTGAAATTAAGTGATCAAATTATAAGTAAGTAATACAATAGGGTACTTACATTAATACGCCAAACCAGGTATTTATAACTAGTTTTGTAACTTGTATGCACTGTCTAACACCTAAAACTATTTAATTGATATAAAATACGATCTGGTAAACATTGCACCACGTGCCACGTGCCGTTTCTTCTGTATGACAAACCCGCTATGTGTCATTTCAAAGCGCAATTCTAAGGGACTCGCTTTGAAACAAAAATACGCTTTGTGCCTCCTGCATACATAGAGGGTTTCTCAAGTCAGTTTTTGATCATAATTACATAGCTTATTTTGCTATCTTCTTAACCAAATGAGTTATTCAAAAACGGATTTTACAGGCACACGTGGATTAAGAAGTAGTATAAAATAGCATTAAAAACCAATTTTCAAAAAAAAATACATAGCGGATTTTGCAGGCGCAGCGACAAAAGGCTGTTAGAATTGGGTACACAAACAAAATATATACATGTTTATCTCAAAAAGACTAAGACGACCCACGAAAAACATTTAAAAATAATTCTATTCACTTTATTTTCCAAATGATAGGACTAAGGTGCCTTATATAAAGGCCATGATGCTTAGATTCAAAGTAGTATATAACTATGGGCATTGATAAATAATATACTAAATTATTCTAATAGAAAAAGTAATAAACTTCTATATATATATATATATATATATTTTAAATGATTTATATAAATATAAATCATTTAAAAACCATTTAATTTAAAGTTTATGTTTTCATTTTTAGGTATTTATTCGTATTCTTCTCAACAAATCCTTTCATTTGATATCCATATCATGGGGGTGCATAAAAAAACATAGTCCACCATCGTCGGGAATTCTCTTCTCACGTGGGTAAGCAATAATTCAATAGATATTTGATTGATAGTGAGCTGTGACTTGATTTTTATGATCGTTACGTTTACTAGATCCATACAAAGTCATGAGTTAAATCATATTTTTTATTATAATTTCTAACATAGTAGTGTCTTTTCATGGGTACATTCTAATCCTGTAAATCTAATACTCATGGGGGGACGATAACTCGACACGACCAATAAAAGGTCAGGTAAAGGACTGACGGCTTTACGTGCTCTCCGAAGCCTGGATTGAGTAACCTAACTCCGGGGTATTAGTGGAAATTTATTGACAGAAAAGCTTAATAACTAAACTTGGCCCAAGCCAGGACTCGAATCGCGGACCTGCGGATCTACAATCGTACACACTAGCCACTAGAGCACCGATGTATTTTATAATTATAATATATTTATAGTTATTCATTATATAATTGTATTTGCAGTAAAATATTTATTACCTTTTATAAGATAACGAAACTCAGTGATATGAGTATGAGTGAACCGGGTTCAAATCCCGGGTTTCACACTTCTGATATTTTCATGTGGGAATCATTTTCAACATGATTACCACTTGTCTTACGTTGAAGGAAAACATCGTGAGGAAACCTGTATGTCTCAGATAACCTAACAAGTTTTCGAAAGACATGTGAAGTCCGCCAACCCGCACTTGGCCAGCGTGGTGGACTATGGCCTGATCCCCTTCGTATTGAAAAAACGCCCGTGCCCAGCATTGGGACGTCAAAACAGGCTGAATACTTACATACATATTAAAATCACTATTATTTACTAATATAACATACATCTACAGAAATATCTTTGAAAATTACGCCAGAATGAAGCTAAATTACAAATAACTTAATAGCTACACCGTAAATACTGTAACGAAACCAGTCTTAGAAATTGCCACTTAATACGTATCGTCAAGTATTCGAAGTGAAGAACAGAATCACCGCCTCCAGTTTTCATTGTCTTCTCCTAAATTGTTTTATACTACAATTATTACCATTTAATAATATATAATTAAAATATAATAATAAAATTATAATATTATTAATTAATGAACGCTGTAACAATTTAGAAATAAACGCTAGATAATAATTAATTTTAATATTAACTGTGAGCTGCTGTTATCACGTTTTAACGAAATAGCGAGGGCTTTACAAAATTAGAACTTTTTTATATCTGAATCCTTCAAGTAATACAAGCCAACGTTTTCATTATCCTATTTATTTATCGGACACATCTGGGACTGCCTCGTGGGATATTTGAGAGGTTTTATTAAAATTTTAATCATTTACTGAACATGTATATGTCAAATAAATGTTGCTTATAATTTATTATAAGTAATTAATAATTGATTCTTTGATAAATATGACTCAAATATTTTTATTAAGAGTTGAGTTTTTCGTAATTTCATATAACATAAAAGACGTTGACTCTAATAGAAAAGTTTATTAATTAGCGAAAGAAATACTTCGTTCATTTATTTTAAATTAAATAACATATAATCTTTGGATTGGACTTATTATCACTATCGGTGAATGTGTCTGTCTATAATGTACTATGTGAAAACTTTGTATATGAAAACTTACTCTAATAAAGTTCAGCACCAAGATAGCATAAGATATTTTACAAAAACAGTAGAATTTTCGTAAAGCAAGCTATTACCGGAAAAAAAACGCTCTAACAGTTAGAAGATAAAAATATACTATTTTGTTTTCTATACTATAGCTTTTTTTCTATCATGATTGAAGTACTGGATGGAACTAGATGAAAATTTAGGACAACTTAAGGATAACTTCTTTTTCATAAGAAACCGATGCTCCTGGGCAATAAAATAATATTGAGAAACGCTCTAGATCGTAGCATTATTTTTAAATTTTCTATTTAATACTAATATTTTTAATTTTTTGCGGGGAATAAGGAGGATATAAAGATTAAAGCTCGACTTTTATTCTTTATTTATTTAAAAAAATTAAATTAAATCATGCTATCACTCGTAACTAGATCTCTCGTTAAAATGTACCGTTTCGCTGAAGAGGTGAACCAAGCGAAGTAACGAATTTAAGCCAAGTAAATGACCTGACTTTTAACTTCGCTAACTTTGCTTTTGTGGAGAAAGCGCCGATACGGAATTGGCTTGTGGCTAACTTTAAATTGACGGGAAAGGAAAAATAGTACTCTAACTGCCTTTACGTTATTAAGTGGACTTAAAAGTATCCTTAAGTATAAGTAGCTAGTTTTTCTAAATACAATAGAATTTTTTTTTGAAATAATAATATTGTTATTAAAATTAAAATATATAATAATATCGTTTACATATATGTATACAATATACATACATACAAAAATGTGAAAACTGTAATCCATTTGAATTTTATTAAAGATACAAATATTACAATAAAAATATACATTATAACAATACAAATATACTACATGGGAGTAGGTAATTTAATATTTTAATATATAATTCTAGATTGTATTAACATAATGTATTATGTACATTTATATTCTAGATTGTAATCTAGAATATAAATGTATAGTAAACGAAGAGCCCGTATGCTAAGATAATAATTTAAGTACACATCTTATGTAAGTAATCTTATAATTTTAAGCGGCCCTTTGAAGCGATTACAAAGCGGTTTATTAAAGTCAACAGCAATCTATTTGTGATTTCTGTAGAACCAAATTATTATCGAGGATTTTCTGCATAAAGCATATTAATTCAAGGCTTAATACATTAAGTCTTGGTATTGATTTTATATTACGTATTATTATTTTAAATAACATCAGACTACAATATAGGACTCTACTTTCAACTACTAATTAATAGATATTTATATTTCTATACTTATACTTATCCTATACTAATATTATAAAGATGTAAAGTTTGTGATTTGTGAGTTTGTGACGTTGTAGGGGGTAATTCTAGATCTACTGAATCGATTTGAATGAAATTTCGTAAGAAGATAGTTTGAGACCCTGGAAAGGACATAGAATACTTTGTATCCCGAAAATAACTCCCTGAAAGGGTGAAAATGGGGATGAAAGCTTGTATTGGGAAGCAAGCAAGGAACGAACCCGAGCGAAGCAAGGGTGAGTCGCTAGAAATTTTATAAAGAGGCAGAGTTTGTTTGTTTGTTTCTTCGTTTTAACGCGCTAATTTTAAGAACTACTAATCCGATTAGAAAAAATTCTTTTTGCATTACATAGCCCGTTTATTGTGGAAAGCTTAGACTATATATGTATATCATACCGGAAAAATATACGGTCCCCGTGGGATAGATTTGTTTTGGTCTAGGGACGAACCCGAAGCAAAGCGAGATCGCTAGTAATATATAAAAAAGTGTAATGTTGACAATATTGCAACAAAAATATTTTAATCGACCAGAAAAATACAATGTCGTAAATGCAGAGTATTAAGCTTGGATTTTTAAAACCGATTAAATGCCTTTTGTGATGTAGATTTCAAAGTTAATACATATCTTCAAACTACATTATATGTTCAGTTGGATCTTAATATTAAACATGTCTTAAAACTTACAAAGAAATAAACGTTTTAATTGGCTATCTATCAAATTTATACCACACCCCACGTATGCTCTGCTTTTTCGCAACCTAGCAACCTAACAAGAACTCATTGATAAATCTAAATATCCATACAATAAAATAGCTTATATAAATATGGGATCGGGTAGAAAAACTATTAATATATATTTGAGAGAATATAAAAGAAACACAATTATTATCTAAAGATCTGATTTAGTAACACGGCTGCATATTTAGATAGTTACATGCAAGATAGATTCTAATTATGTTTAATTTTCCTAATATTAAGTAAATTCTGTTCTTTTTGGGAAATAAATATCTTAAGCTAAAAATATGAACAAAATAAAAATGAGCTTTTGTGTCATTCCACCTCTTTTTTTTTGGTAAATTTTTTTTGGTAAATTTGGTAAAGAAACATATGCTTGATGGTAATAATCAATGAGTTAAAATTAGTACCTAATCTTGAAACACCAAGGGCGATGACAGGGAAGGGGGAAGTGGGAGGAGAAATAAGACGGAAGGTGGAGTTTGTGTATCGAGCTTTTTCATTTATTTAAGGAAACTTTAAAGTATGGACCCTGATAATTTGTATGGATTCTGTGACAGAGACGTCCTCTTGGACGAACCGGTCCATTAATATTAATACTATCAAGTCCGTATCCTAACTACATATAAAACTAACGCTTAGCAAAAAAACCTCGTCGATAAATGTTTTGGTATATATCAACCATATGACATAATTTTGCTTAATTACAAAAATATTTATTATACTGAGATATCGACATAATTTTTATCACTCCAACACTGCAGCATAGTGGAGTACTTCAGTGCTGTGAGTCACGACGTCACTTGATTAATTGCTGACGGCGTTCCCTCTGATTGATTACATTGTAATCTTGTTTGTGACTTGACTGATGTTTGGTTATTGTATCACAGTCGCGATTCTCATATTTTTTTTTCTTAAATCTTCCTTAACTCGCAGTAAGAAATAAAAATGAAATATTGCAACGCAAAAAAGATTTCTGCTGAAAATATAAGTGAAATAGATTATAATGACAAAAAGATTTATTATTTATAGTAATTATTTTAAATTCTAATCACTCTCTTAAAGCCACAAAATGTAAACTGTGCTTTTCTTTCAAATATTTATTTATTTTTATATACATTACAAAATACTATGACCTACAATCGCTACATACTTATTGTACAACTTAAATACTTATCAGTACAAGTATTGTATGTATATTGTATAATCACACTATTACCACAGTCTACTAAGATTAGTATGTATAGATCAGTCATCAAAAGAAGGTCAAGCCAATCTTGCGGGGTGTGCGACGTGAGAGACGGATGAGATCCCGACTGTCATACTTACTTCTATATGACAGTTGGGAAACGGCTTAAGGGTTGACGGTTTTAACTGTAACCCACCACGAGATGGCGCTAAATGCTACTTTTATTTCGAAAGTAATAAAACTTTCATGAAAACATTGATTCGACAGTCGTTCGTGCATTTCCGTTAAAATTAATGGGCTATCGTCTAATGTATACTACCTATAACACCTCCAGGTAAATTTCTAAGAAAAAAAATAATATTCTAAGAAATCTATTGTTAACTGACACGCCGGCGTGTCCGCGGTCGTGGAGGGAATATATACTTTGTAATATACACAGCAAAAAATTATTTGTACATATGTGTATTTTAGTTCTTTACGCTAAAATTGCTAGACGAATTTAGGTGAAATTAAGTCTATACAGATTTGGAGTAACGAAAAGATAGCACTTTCTGTATATCCATACTATAATATTATAAATGTGAAAGTGTGTTTATTTGTTTGTCCTTCTTTCACGACAAAATAGAGGGACGGATTGGCGTGGCTAATTCGTTCATGACGTGATCTTTTGTGTGGAGATAGTTGGAGAGCTGGAGAGTGACATAGGTTACTTTTTACCGCGGTAGATTATCTCGTTCCACGGTAAAACACACACAAAAAAAGTATTTATGATCAGAATTATTTGAAACTTGGTATTAATGCTCTTCAATACAATTAAATAAATACATGTTCTAGCTTTTTTCGAAATTTATCCCGTAAGGGGATAAAATAAAAGTTTGTATGAAACCTACCTCTTTAAGAGTTTTTTTGTAGTTTTAGCGCGAGCGAATCTGCAGGTTCTGCTAGTACTATTATAAGCAAACAAGTCACCTAGGAATGCACTCAAGCGAAGTGAGAATAAGTCACTAGTATAATTTAATTCTAATATAAGAACTACAAAGATAATTATCATAACAATTTCGTACATATTTCAAATGCAAATAGCTAATTATCCAAATTCTTTCTATTTTATTTGGTCCAATGCAATTCTACTTTAAAAGAGAGTCTCCAAAAAGCAAATTGCTAATACTCAATAGCTGAAAAGGGCGGTAAATGGCCCATTTCCTCAAAGAATTATATCTTTTACTCCTCAAATGACACACTCATTCGCTAGGATATTGATTCACTAAAACATGGAAGGAGAGTTCTTGATTTCTAACTAAATTAAAAGACCACTAGATATATTGACGCTTTGCGTGTGACATAACTTTTAAGATTTATTTATCGAATTAAAATAATTAATTTCATAATGTCACGAGAAATAAAACACAAAAAGACAATAAAATAAGTTAATTAGAATAAAAAAAGCTCTGGCTAAAAACAAACTAGCGATTAATAATACTTCGGTATCAAAATTATAGAAAACGTAATAGTAATGAACGGAGTAATGTTTATAAAAGAAAATCATACTAATAAAATTTAAATGCGGAAGTTATTGTTTGCGAGTAACTAAGTGGATGAGTGAGTGATTTTTTTACTTTATAACGTTTGGACGCTATAACAGCCTAGTTTGCTTAAGTCAAATTCGATACTAAGCTACGAGGCTTTTGCTATGGATATTAGATAGTTGATACACTATACATATATAACTTTAAATACATGCTTATTATAAATTTATAAATTTTGTATTAATCTTACCTAATGAACTCATATTTGATGTTTCTGTACCGATACCATATTTTTTTGTTTTGTATTAAGTTGTTCACGATGTAAATAATATTCAACTACCTACTTGTAATTTTTTCTCATTAAGTGAATGTTATTCTTTTCAAAAATAAATAAAGCATCTTTAAACCGAATATAAACACCCACGACTGGAGTACAAACATTCGTGTTCATCACAAACATGAATGCCCCCAGCGGAACTCGAACCCGCGACCGCTGGCACAGCAAGTAGGGTCACTACAAACTGAGCCAAATCCGTTGTCAAATTATTCTTATACGCTAGTTTAACACTTGTTATATTTTTATCGACGTACACTACCACGTGACCAGAGCCGAGGGCAAATATAAATAAGTTATAAAACAGCCAATACCATTCGTATGTAAATTACATATTTTATAAGAAAAATATGTAATCTTATCTGCCTCTTTAAAAATAAACCTTAAAGTATTTCAATATAAAGAATACTTTTCTATACCAGTATGTAGCTCAAATCAAGGCGATTTAGCACCGTCACTAAAAATTTATATAGCCTTACGAAGGGTCGAACATCAGAACGGTTTTCGCATTCTTGTCTAAATATAAACTTATTTACAGCATAAGTTGACTTATGGTATAAAAACGGTTATTTTACTACATTATTATGAAATAATGTGGTGCAAATACATTGGAAATAAAAATTTGCTTAAAACATACATATATAATACGTATGTATGTATATAAGCGTGAGCACTGAAAACCTATTTTTAATATCATATTTTGTAAAACCATATTATGTATTTTATTAAATATAGCTGTTATTTTATTACGTGCCCTTTAAAAGCTGGTTATTTCTTTGTTCTTTATAATATTTTATTCCTAATCGTAAGAATTATAATACTAACCGTTTTGAAAAATATATTTTGTTTTTGAAAAAACACATATCAATTTACTCATGTACGTCGATTAAAAATTAATTTAATATCTGACTTAGTATTATAAAATTAAAATTCTGTCTGTCTATTAACTTCGTACGCTTAAACCGCTGATTAGATTGAGATTTGGTAAGGACATAGCTGGTTGCTTCATGGGATCCATCTTCATCATCATTCCCATAGACCCATTTTTCATCTCCGTTGTATTACCGTGCGAATGGGCAAAAAGTTTCTAATAATTAAAGTAAGTCAAAGACTTATTTAAAATATTTTTCGATACTGTAAACATATCTACACTAATAAATGGAGAGCCGATTTTTTTGTTCGGTTATACTGCGATAACTACTGAACCGATCGGAATAATACTTATACTATAAGATACAGCGTGTTTCTGAGAAGGTTTTAGTATATGATGTGTTGGTGATTAATGTACTATGCGGGCGGAGCCGCAGGAAAACGCTAGTATATATATGTATAGTGACATCACTTTATATTATAATCATAATTTGTGCTTTTAACTCGCACGCATTAAAGCCATTAAATAAAGAACTGAACTATATTAGCCATTATTATGCCTTAAAAAGACATATCGTCAATATATCTTAATCGATGCCGGCTTAATTATATTTTTAGAGTATTATCTAAAGCTAGCGTATGTAGCGTATAATCTTGATTTTGAAGAGTCATTAACATGCAAAGCACGAGCTCGCTTTCAAACTGTTTCACTTATGATATATTGTACATTAATTTTGTAATCTTTATGAATATATGTACTTATTTACTTTGCACGCTTGTAATAGGATATAACTATAATTACTGTTTTTAAAGGAAGCTATCTCATATTTCTAGACAATTTCATTTCAATAATACGAGTATAACAATTAGTAAAATATTGTACTTAGATATAAAAGAATCTTTCTAGCAAAGAGAATATTGTTTCTAATCTGGAGGTCATGCAACCACATGCCGCACTAGACTTAGGTATATTATGTGAACTTTTGTATGAGTCTGTCTGAATAAAATAAAAGGGGCATTGGATAGGCTAAATTAAACTTATATTTTCTAATATAATATATTTATTTAGATTACATATTTTTCCTTTTACATATTTCTATTCAGCCCTTTTTAACGTCCCACTGCTGGGCGCGGGCCACCCTTCAATACGAGGGGGATCAGGCCATAGTCCACCACGCTGGCCAAGTGCGTGTTAGCGGACTTCACATGTCTTTCGAAAACTTGTTAGGTTCTCTGAGACATGCAGGTTTCCTCACGATGTTTTCCTTCACCGCTTTACTTTTACATGTTTATGTTAACAACAATGTATATTCTATTTATTTGTTTTAATACACTTTTTCTTCATATTATACACTATTTATTTAAAAAAAAGTATATTTTGAATTTTTTACAAGTACTTCTTAACTTGCAGTATTTTTGTCCTAGAAATTTGTAACAAAATCACAATTTTATCACTCTCCACCTCTTAAAGGAAAATGGTCGAAAATGACGTAAGTAAATAATTATAGAATCATATTAAACTATTATAATTAATTGTTATCAGAATATTATCTGTTCGTTTTGTCGGATGTAATAACTATCTCTGGTGTCAGCACTTATATCTAAAGTTCTATAACATGGCTTAGCGATTGCTCTTATCAATGAATAGTGGCTGGGACCAAGGCTTAACGCGCTCTCTACAATGCCAAACTTCCGAAATAATACCGGCGGCTACCGGCTGTGAAATTGAAAAATGAAATTTTGCTTGTTCATACACGAATGATTATTTCTGTAATTTGTATAGCAGTAAATAGTAATATTTCTCCGCTATACGAAAAGTATTTTGCACATTTAGCTTTCTAATAATATTTGAATTTCATTAATAAATTATTCAAAGTTTGGTAGCATTTGTAAAATTTAATTTTGACGTTTGGAGTACGTCTCGTCGTTTTATTAAATTCCACCAATCTAGATGTGTTTACTTGCAAAGGAATTACTAAAAAGTGTTCGTGCCTTTTTCATTTTGAAGTTCAAACTAAGTAACTCAATTTATAAAGGCTGGGTGAATTAAATAAAATCGATTTGAAGGGTACAACTTAAATATCAGGTCTGGTGTGTAGAGGGACTTATCTCAATATTATTGTATAAACTATGAACACTCAATACAAATGGTATTACATTAAAACCCTATGATTTTTTAAAATTAAATATATGAGTATGTTTATTTAATAATAAAAGTATTTTAACTAGATTTTTTATACACAAACTGGAACACTTTGTATTGCATATTTGTGAATATGAACAAACAGCCATCATAATAAAAGCATCTCGCTTGGTAAGTCACATAAATGATAAAATTTTCACTTTTCTTTTTATTATAACAAAAATTTTCCCTTGCTTACTAAAAATATACAATGGGACACCCGAGCTTGAACCGGGGACAGTCGAATGCTCTACCACTGAGCTTTATCCTTATTGTCATTAATATGTATTTTTTTGTATATTTTTATTTTGTTATGGTCTGTCTTTCATGGATTTACACGGATATTTAACATTTAAATGAAACTATCTTCTCGGATTTTATCGCGATTTTTTTTATATTTTTGATTGCGACGTTTCGAATGCTTTACAGCAAACGTGGTCATGGGAGAGACTAAGGCTTTAGACGCGTTCAAAATAAGTCAATAAGATAGTAAATCTGAAAAACTGACTACCAGAAACAATATCCTAATTCTAGTTCCCCATACGGCGTGTCATTAAATGATACTATAAATGAAGCACGAAGTCAAAATTGTTATACTTACATTAATAAACTTTTTACATAGAATATAAAAGTTACTAAGTTCCTACAATCTAAGAGGTAAATAAAAAATTAACTTTAACTTTAACATTAAAATTAATTCAATTTTGATAATAATGAAAAATGTCAATCGAAAATGTTAAAGTATCAAATAATCTTTAGATATTTTTTACGTTATATAAGACAACAAGTCCTTAAAATATCCGTCTGTTTGTCTATCCCACAACTATAGAGCTGTATCTACTAACCTTTAATAGGTAGCTACTTAATATTATTACAAAATAATAATTATCATTAGAGCATCATTAACAAGTTATTAATAATTTTTATCAAAAACTTTATTACCTACCTTTCTAAGTTTATTACTTTTCTAAACAACTTCTTTGCTCAAAGTTGAAATGAAGTTCAGAATATTTTGTTTCGATGTTACTAGTACTAAATGAGCAAAAGGAACGAGTGCAAATTAGCAATTTTGTTTTATAGGTACTTTCTAGATCTCCAATAACAGTGTAATAACTTATTTTTAAAGTTTATTTCAGCCAAACTGTTAACAAACTTTCATGTCGACCTCAAGAGAAGTGAGAAAATAATCCAATAGAATTAAGTATAACTTAGACTAATTAATTTAGTTCTTTAACGTAGACGTAAACTTATAAAAATATTAAAAATGTGCCATATTACATTGTTACTTTTGGCCTTTTAACTATTTTTAACTTAATTTTTAAGTTGCCTATTTTATATCATCAATACTGTAATATTATAAAGAGGCAGAGTTTGTTTATTTGTTTGTTTGTTTGTTAGTTAGTTAGTTAGAACGTGCTAATCTCAGAAACTACTAATCCGATTTGAAAAAATCTTTTTGTATTAGATAGCCCGTTTGTTCCAGAAGGCTATATATCATCATGCTACTACAAAAGGGAGCCGAGCAATAATGCAATATATAGCCTAATCTATTCCACACTAAACGTTAAAACGGACTTAGGGACGAACAGGAGCGAAGCGAGGGTGGGCCGCTAGTTTCATAATA
Organism: Brenthis daphne; assembly: GCA_947093115.1. NCBI lineage: Eukaryota > Metazoa > Arthropoda > Insecta > Lepidoptera > Nymphalidae > Brenthis > Brenthis daphne. Next base: position 43,222,357 of record OX352471.1, read on the forward strand.
TATTAATAATGTACAATATACAATAAATAATTATACTCAGTAATTTGAAAGCCAATGACTATTAAAAGCTTATTTCATTTCTCTAAACTACTAAACTTTTAGTAAATTTCAAAACTTTTTGATGAAAATTCTCAGAGAATTAATTTAGAGTGCTGGAATGAACAGTATATAAAACTTTTCGAACGTATGAAACATTGACGTCAGTGCGGAATTATTTACTAAAATACAAAGAAAAAATATTTAGTTTATATTTTCTAGATACACAAATATCATTCCCTAACAATTTAAAAGCAATCATTTTCAAAATAATCTGGTATTTCATAAAAAATATGAATAATAGCTTTGCAATGTTATTTTTTTAGATAAATAACTATGTATAAATATATGTAAAAAATAAAAAAGTAGAATTTGTAAATTTATAAGAGGTTATAAAGATTTTGTTAAAAAATCCATTAAATATGAAATTTCTTCGATTTTTCTGCTAGATTGCGTATGCATTACGACAAATATATATATATATATATATATATATATATATATATCCCGTTATATACCTAGATCTGAAATTTGAAATATTTTTTGGTTCTATAAGATACAAGGGTCATGTTAAAGAGACACGACTAATTATTTGACAAGCGTGAAAAGCCTTAGGCAGAAACTATGCGTAGCATAAAAACAGATATTCATATTCATAGAAAGCTTCTATCTTCAATCTCGATAATAAACATACTGAAATCATTTTCAAATAGAACTAACATAAATGTGCGGTACGGATAGGGTTCGATTTCGTTCAAAGATAAACATATTTATTGTGGGTTATACTACTACGATGTCCTAACTAATCCTATATTTGGTTGCAATTTGCGTATTTGCTTACGAATTTGATATTTTCTTTCCCTATAATATGAGCTCTATATCATTGCTTTTTAGTTATTATAAATATGTATATATATATACACATATATATATATATATATATATATATATATATATATATATATATATATATATATATATATATATATATATATATATATATATATATATATATAAACAAAGATTATTTATTAAAAAATAGGTCAATATTTGCAAATAACAGCAAAGTTTATATGGTGTACTTACAATGATAGCATAGTTGCTAAGCTTTCTAGAAAGATATTATTCAATAAAACTATTTTTTTCTCTCTTTCTAATTATTTTTTTGACACTTCTATTTTTTAATAATACACAACATCCATGCTTTGCTGTTATTATATTTTATAATCGTAAGGTTTTTATAATCATAAATCTATACATATAATACTCGAAAAATTGTAACTAAGCCGAATCTGTATATTGAATATTTTTTGGAAAATCTTATTGAAAAACATTATTATCGATACATAGGTCTGTTGCCACATCACAGAAAAACCGCAGGAGGGATTTAGATGAAATTTGGTATGGTGATAACAGGTTATCCGGGCCAACATATATTATTTATAGGATACTTTTTACCCTGGGAAAACATCTCATTTCTGAGAAAAAATACAAAAACTGCAATGCAAGAGTATACTAATATGTAAAACCTAAGAATTTGGTTTTTGGTCATCTGAACGCGGGCGGAGCCGCGGGCAATTCTAGTAATTTATATTTTTATAACGTTATATTATGTTTAAAAATATAATTTATACATAATATAAAATACATAGGTACATGTATGAACGTATTCAATTAACTAAGTAAAATAAGCGAGCACATTTTCCGTCAATGAGTATCTCCGACCAAGTTAAAGTAAGTTCCCAGTTAATTTCACAGCCACATAGGGTTATGTAACAACAGAGATCTTTCCAAACTGAAATTAATTAAAAAATATTAATTCTTAACTATGTATATAAAATTTATACATATGAATATATCAATTAATGTTTTTTTACATATACGCATTATACATACATACTAAAGTGTAACGAAGCAGTCGTCACAAGTATAGAATAACATATTTAACTGTCTCTGTAGTCTAGTGGCTAGCAAGTACAGCTGTAGATATTCTATAGATTCTGGGTTTGAGTTGTGGGTCGGGCCGAGTTTAGTTATTGAGTTTTTCTGTTAAAATATTCTTAGTTGTTGGGAAGTAGGCGGTGTTACACTTCTTTACCTCGGAGAACATGTAAAGTTGTCGGTTTTACAATTTAACTCTCACCTGTCGTGTCGAAGTATCTGATAATAGTAAAAAGAATAGAGAGTGCACGTTGTGTCTGCGCGTACAGTTGTGCACTACAATATATCCTGCGCAATTGGCAAGTCTCAGGGAGTATGGCCGCCGTGGCCAAAATCAGTAGCGAGTACATCGTCATATATTTACATACATAATATTTTACCACCCTGGATGGTATTTGACAGGACACACGGATCTTTACATACTTTTTTCACTGTTCTCTATAATATTTCTTTTTATTTGATAAAATAAAATATCAGAACCAAGAACAGCATAACAGACATGTATTAATTTCCCGACTAAATATAAAGCCAAAAAATTACATCCACAAAAATCAACCCCGAAGAACAATACTTAGCACATAATTTTAAGAGTTTAGAAATTTGTAGCTATAGAATTACCATATTTCGTCGATATGAAAATCCTTACTGCATGTTTTACACAAAATTTACCGAAGTTGCTACGGTATGAGGTATCTAAGAATTGGAAAGTGGATAGGAGAATGAGGCAGCCCTATAACAGACCGAGATGCACCCAACAATGCAGACTCGCTCGTTAATTAGCAAGGAAATGCCGCGCTGGAGCTAACTTGTTCCTTCAAAGTAGAAACTTTAGTTCTAAGTATGCGAAAAGTGATAGACCGGAAAGAGGTACGTGCATTATTATCTGTGGGCTTAGTGAAATGAAAGTTGGGAAGAAATACGTCGTGTGAGTAGTATATTTTATGTTCATTATACTAAATTTATTTACACACTTTGATATGGTAATATCAGAATAAGCTTTTGCTAAAATAAGCTTCCTCACAATATTGTATTGTAAAATTGTTGTGAGCTTACTTAGTTTTGAAGTTCCCGATAAAAGTTTGAAACTTTATTTTATTTCTCTACAATAATGGTTTATCATATTATTTTGTTGTACTTTAAGTTATTTCTGAAAATTGTGTACAATTCTTATGATAAAAATCAGTTATTATTTTCTTTTTTCATTGTTCGACCTGTGTCAAGAACAATTACTGTTTATAGTTTAACCTTGTTTGTTACAGTAATGTTTGAGTTCTGATTTTGTCTGTTCGTATGTCTATTTTATTGTAAATTAGCTCAGAATGGTTGGACGGAGTTTAATGAACTCTATATTTTATACAGATATAGTATGTGGAGCTATAGCCTTTCTCATCAAGAATTCTATGCACTACGCGTTATTATAATAACAAATTTCGAAGGTTGTGGTCTAACTGTGTGATGTGGCAAATGTGGTTTCCTTACTAAAGATAGAAATTTGACATTGGCTTCATACAAATTATTTGAAATTACTATCATTTATAAGGATAATGTAAAATAGATAAGTTATTAGAATTTGATGTGAATAAAAAATATGTAGACGCTGAAGCAGGTAACAGTTATTCGTAAGTCAAATGTAAGTAATGAAGGAGTCACAATTCAAAAAGAAATAACCGTAAAAGTACTTTCATTGCACAGCAAGCTATAACACGTACCGTTGAATTCTCTCTCATATAAATTTTCTCTAATGTCAAGACGAGGTATGAATGTATTCAGGATTGTCGTTTTATCGGCAAATATATCATTTTTTCGACATAGTATGTGATTTATGAATTCTCCGAACAGCAATTCAATTCAACGCAGGTCTATCATGAGATAGGGTGAATCAGTTTGGTTTTTATAATACTGTATACGAAATAAAATTTATTGAGTTACAGATTATGTTTAGATAGCTATAATATCATACACCATACCATATTATTATTATAAATGTGAAACGAACTTTTTCTACTTGTTACCTTTTTATGCTTAAACGAACCAACAGGTTTCGATGGAATTTGCTAAGGATTTTTTTTATGGTGTTCAGGGACAAACGATCAGACAGACCACCTGAGTCATACGTAAGCAGCACGTGTCGCCCATAACACCTACGGTTCATGCACTTAGGTTTAATGTAACAGAAATGCAGAACCGTAGGTGCGTTGTCTCTGTGAGGACTAAGTTGATATGCCTCCTACCTGTAATTGCACTGGCTACCTTTTCCTTCAAACCGGAACACTAAAATGTAATCATTGTTGCTTGGCGGAAGAAAAAGATAAGGGGGTGGTATCCATCCAGTCGGACTCCTCAGGCTTGACAGAGTCCTACCACCGGTACTGTGTCAAAGAACCAAAGAGAGAAAAAGAAAGACTACGAAATTCAAATGTATAGACATATTCAACAAATGTTGTCTGCCAATTATACACACTTGCCATATGTATGTATGTACGGACATACATACTGTGTGTACGTATGTCTTGAATGATTAGTAAATTTAAAGATATTAATTAATAAAGGTCGGATTTTACATATATCTATTGCTCTAAAACGGGGTGTTTGACACCCCACGCGACGACTTACGTAACTTTTTAGGCGTGAGTAACTAAGGGTTAAATATCAAAATGTCATCGCCAATTAGTGTCTTGAAAAAAAATCCAAACCTAATGGGTTAGTTATATGATAAACAACAATTTAAAATAACAAATTGCTAAATGAAATTCTAATTGAAAAGATTAAAAAGCTATAAAAAAATATTAAAAAAAAATGACTAGGTACCTAAACCCTATGAATGACATAGTGCATAAAAAGCGAATTGAAAAGCTGGAAACAAGTGCACAAAGGAATATCGTATTATGCAATCAATTTATTTTTATATACCATAGTAGGGGCTCACCCTCGCTTCCCTCGGGTTCGTCACTAGGTACGTTTTAAATAGATATAAATAGTTATTAGCCAGCGTTAGCCATATACATTTTAATTTCTTTTTTTGTAAATTTTTCAATTTTTTCTTTCATAAGAACCTTCCCCAAAATAACAAACACAACAAAAAAAAAATGTTAAATCGGTCCCGCCGTTCACGCGTGATGGCGTGACCAAGGGAAATAGGGATTCATTTTTATATATATATATATATATATATATATATATATATAGATTACGTAATCTGTTAATCCATTTTTGTTTTTTTATAAGAAACACGAGTTAACTTTTTTAACACCAAAAATCTATGAATATACATGCTCGACTATAAAATTCAGCACGAATTACACACTTTTCCCTATGTTCAAATTGAAGTTGTACTAAAGCATATTATAAATAAAGAACATCCAGTTTCACTCCATTTGCATCTAGTTCAATTCACATTAAATTTTCGAATTCATTTTATTTGTCTACCAATTCAGCGCTGTTTACTTAACAATTTAAATATAGTTAGGACAACGTTTGAAAGTACTTCTGAATTCTGTAAAATAGTAGTAATAATACTATTTTATCACGTTATTTTTTTTAGAATACGAGTATTAGGTCACTAGATGATTCGATTAATTATTGCAAATAACAGTTTTAACATCTCTAGGTAAATTTCTAAGAAATTAATTAAATTCTAATGAATCTATTGTTAACTGTAACGCCGGCGTGTCCGCGGTCGTGGAGCGATCAATTGAGAAATTCTTTTGTAAATATTTTGTTGTAAATCAATACCGCAGTATGACATTTTGTGACCACAACAGCTCATGTAAGCATTTAGTTATTTATCGGAAATTACTAAATATTATATTATAATTCGCGGTTTACATGCCAGAATGTAGGATGTGAACTCAAGAGGTTTATTACTATAGATCGATTAAATTGATTGAAATAAAACTATATACTAGTGGCTTACCGGCGCTTTGCTCGAATGTGTCTCTAGGTGTTTATTTATAATACTAGCGTTTTCTCGCGGCCTCGCCCATTTAATTTTAGAGAATTACTCCGCTTTGGTACGTGATGTAAGAAACTTTCCTCAATAAATATTTTAATTTAACCAGTAGATCATAGAGATGAGCGTGTTCAAACAAACAAACTTTTCAACTTTATATAAATATGACAGTGGTAGCCCAGTGATAATGCATTTACTTGGGAAACCAAGTGAAGTGGGTTTGAAACCCAAATGTAGCACCTCTGATATTTTCATGTACGAATCATTTTCAACACAGTTATTACTTGTTTTATGGTGAAGGAAAATATCGTAAGGAAACTAGCAGGACTGAGATAACTTAGCAAGTTTTCGAATAACATGTGAAGTCCGCCAACCCGTATTTGGCCACATGAAGCGCGGTGGATTATGGCCTAATTCCGGTCTCGTAGTTAAGGGATGCCCATGCCAACCCATGTTTTCATATTATAATTTAAAAATTTTTATTCCGATAACTAGAAAACATCAGACAATTCAACTCTAATATAATTTAAATTGAGAAGCAAAGAACGTTTAAAAAAAACTTTTTCACGAGGAAAGCTGTCGACAGAAACCAGTTAGTTAGCTAACATTTTAATTTTATAAAATTATTATTAATCTAGCCATTTCATACTTTTTGGAAGTAAGTAGATTGTGATGAAAAAGTTTTAAAAAGTTGGTTTACAGACTACTTCCACAATATTGATCAAAATGGAAAAAATAATATAAAGAATAGCTATTATAAAGCTATTATAACAGAATAATATTGGTTATATTACAAAATTTAAAAATAAAATTGCTATATTTATATATCTCTTGAAAAGTGAGAGATCGTACTAACTAAATAGATATGCAAATTATAAACTACAAATAAATAAAAACATACATACAGACGAGCATTGAACGTCCTCCTTTTTGGAAGTCGGTTAATAAATAGATATTCTAATAGGGAATATGCGTGATTTTTCAAACATTTTTATACAATAGATAACATCACATAATTCTAAAAAAAAAAACAAAGCTCCTAAAAACTAAAATTTAGTATATATATTTTTTTTAAATGCTATACCGATAAGGTTACTTCAAACACCCACCATTTCGTGCTTGGCGTGACGTCACAGTACGATACACAGAGAAAAATGATGACTCAATTTGTACAAAATCGCTAATCACTCTGTTATGATAATACATTGATGTCATATTCGGTCTGACCAATGGCGTGCGTTTCAACTACTTTGATCCTACACTTATTAACACCTCCAGGTAAATTTCTAAGAAATTAATTAAATTTGACTACTCCTACATTTGTACTTTTCAATAATTATTTTCTTAATCAAAAACAAATTACATTAAACAATATTGATAAGGCTTAATTCAAAAGCAATAAAGATTATAAAAAAAATCACCTTTATTTAAATCACACACATATTCCCTATTATAAACTACAAATAAATAAATTATCACTATGAAAAGGGCAAGTATTATAGTTTGTCGTACAAATCCAGTTAAAATACCACGTAAACTAACAAACGGAATATTAATTCTTACAAATTCCGTAAAAGCCTGTTGATCCCCTCGCATTCTGACAACGTGCTTACCACGCCTTTAAAGAGAAATAAATTTCCTCCTATTCATTTATCATGAAAAGAAGATTAACTTATTTTCTCCTGTACATACATATATTATTCAAATGGGTACAACGTTCCGGTAAGTCTTTGATGGACGAACCGGCTTTAACTTTATACGGAATCTGTTATTTGTTTAAAAGCTTTTGAAAATTTGAACCAATTTTTAAGTGTATAGATTATTTGTAGGAAATCACTTTTTATATTTACTAAAAGAAATACAATTAGCATGGCAAGTAGATCAGTAGAAACGAATTTACAAGGCATTACTTATAGTCGTCAGAGGTTTGATACGGTTCCATTTGCAAGTTAGAGTTAACGTTTAAAGTAAAGATGAATAACTGGCTACAAACGTCCTGTCCATACTTTGTAAATTAGTTTATAAACTGAAGTTTACGCAAAATATATCCTATAGCACTATTGGATAACTTTTTCTAATGTTTTTTCGTACAAATTTTGTTTGTACTACTATGAACATTATAAAACCACATGCCACCATATCAGTCTGTATGTATGTATTCAGCCCTTTTTTTTATCGTCCCCCACTGCTGGGCACGGGCCTCCCTTCAATACGAGGGGGATCAGGCCATAGTCCACCACGCTGGCCAAGTGCGGGTTGGCGGACTTCACATGTCTTTCGAAAACTTGCTAGGTTCTCTCAGACATGCAGGTTTCCTCACGATGTTTTTCCTTCACCGTAAGGCAAGTGGTAATCATGTTAGAAATGATTCGCACATGAAAATATCAGAGGTGCGAGACCAGGGATTTGAACCCGCTTCACTCGGTTTCCCAAGCAAGCGCGTTACCACTGGGCTACCACTGCCTTCGTATATCAGTCTAGTCTTTCTCAATTACTCTCCTGTGTAATTATTTAGATATAATTAAACAGTAACAACAAGATAAATAAAAATTTAACACTATTAAAAATAGTAAAGATAATAGATTTCCCTGTTTTAATGATGTTAATTATTAATAAGGGTTACATCGGAAACATGTTCATTTTATAATATTGTAGCAAAAAGTTGTTATCCTAATAATAGTTAGCTTATTAATTTCAATAATGTTGTAACACTGTGGGACAAACTTTTGATCTTAATAGCATGTATATTTTATGAATGAATGTATAATTTAGGCCTTTTAACGTCCCATTGTTAAGCACGGGTTAAAGGTCTTAAGGTATGTCCACACCAGTGCGCTTTCATTCTAAAGGTAAATGCTAATTTTATTTCAGCAGGTATTGCTTCACGATAATTTGAGTGTTTTGGAAAAAAATTTTTTTTTAATATAGAAGAAAATATTAGTAATTATGGAAGGCCCACTACCGGACTGAGCTTAAAAGTTGGATATAAGTTTAAAATAGAAAATTTTCAAAAAAATCGAAGGATGCACACAGTTTTAAAAACACGATTAACGATAATTCAATAGTGTCGATGAAAATATTTTAAATATTTTTTTTATATTTTTTTATGTTAAGGTAATCCAAAACCAAAAATGTTGAAAACATAATAATAATTGAACTTCAACCATTATTAAGAAAGTTATGAGCAAAAAACCAAAAAAAAAGAGCGTTTTTTTTGAAAATTCGATATTTTTGAAGCACTCATCAAAAACATAAACAACAACATAAAAACATAAATAGACATTATTATTGATACAGAGGCCGAATCTATAGTTTTTAGAATTTTTGTCTGTCTGTCTGTTACCGCATCACAGAAAAACCACTGAAGGGATTTTGATGAAATTTGGTATAGTGATATCTGGTTATCCGGGTCATCATATAGAATACTTTTTACCCCGGGAAAATGTCTCATTTCTGAGAAAAAATACAAAAACCGCAATGTAAGAGTATACTATGTAAAACCTAAGAATTTAGTTTTTGGTCATCTGAACGCGGGCGGAGCCGCGAGTAATGCTAGTAAGTTAATATATACCTATTCTTTAATCTAAAGAAATATATATACTGACTTTTATATCTTAGTATTAGCTTGTCTCAACTAGTTAAATATCACGCCGGAGGTCACAAGAAGATCTCCCCGGGATTGCCATCGAGATCACTTTATGAAGTTGCGACGAGACACAGCTATAAAATGGAACTTAGCTCATGATAGATATGGAGCCTCAATATCAAACGAGTCACGTCGAAGCGATTTAGGTTTAAATTTTGTGAATATGTGATGTAGGTAATTAATTATAATTATTTATTTTTGTCGAGTTAATTTTTTTTGTTTTGTTTGAAGACTACATAAGTCTTGTGACAATATATTTTAAGTTTTAAAACAGGGCTAGTAAGTAGTTCGATTAACTTAAAATCAATGCGTAGTAATATTTTAGTCAGAAGAGGAGCTGTATCATTGAAAAAATATTACTGTACAATCCACAATTTATCATGTATTGCTATTTTTATATATTTTTTTGTATAATTCTTTAATTATTTAAAAGTTTTACACAAAAAAACTAACTATCGATTTTGGTTGTTATTGTTGTATTCAGCCCTTTTTTTAACGTCCCACAGCAGGGCACGGGCCTCTCTTTAATACAAGGGGGATCAGGCCATAATCCACCATGCTGGCCAAGTGCGGGATGGCGGACTTCACATGTTTTTTGAAAACTTGCTAGGTTCTCTCAGACTTGCAGGTTTCTGCACGATGTTTTCCTTCACCGCAAGACAAGTGGTAATCATGTTAGAAATGATTCACACATGAAAATATCAGAGATGCGAGACCCGGGATTTGAACCGCTTCACTCGGTTTCCCAAGCGAGCGCGTTACCACTGAACTACCACTGTTTATTATTATACTATTGTTTTAGGTAAAAAAACATATTTGAGGAAAGTCTGAGGTGAAAATGAAACCAAACTTATATAACATTTAGTTATGGACTAATTTTGTATATGACCTATTCGTGAAGGAGACATTACGAAAAACAGTTTACAATTACAATATCTCGAGCAACTTACAAAAAAAAGCGTGTTCCGGTAAGTCGATTAAAATAATTGAATATAAAAAAACTTAAGCTATCCGCAAATTGTCAGACGACAGACAAAGAATTACGACGAATCAATTAGTAAAATATATTATTAAAATCCAGCTCACAATCAAATTCAAACGAGCAGTTACGCTGAGGCATAATAATAAAGTTATTTCGGTAGAAAAATGAATGCAAAACGTTAAGTTCATTTAAATGCAAAGAAGTACGTATACAATTCCCATTGTAATTTGAATTTAAAAATGGTTATTTTCGTGATTACTATAATTTACATTATAAAAACACTGGTATTTTTGTACTAACAAGTTCAGTATAAAATGCAAATACAAGACCTACTCACTGTTTGTGTCTATTAGTTGAAAATTAGTTTTTTTTTGCAATATCAATATATCCTTATTATTAGGCAGTGGTAGCCCAGTGGTAAAGCAGCTCGCTTGAGAAACCGAGTGAAGCGGGTTCAAATCCCGGGTCTCGCACCTCTGATATTTTCATATGCGAATCATTTCTAACATGATTACTACTTGCCTTACGGTGAAGGAAAACATCATGAGGAAACCTGCACGTCTGAGAGAACTTAGCAAGTTTTCGAAAGACATGTGAAGTCCGCCAACCCGCACTTGGCCAGCGTGGTGGACTATGGCCTGATTCCCTTCGTACTAAAGGGAGGCCCGTGCCCAGCAGTGGGACGATAAAAATGGCTGTATACAGATTAGGACTGAGAGAAATAACACAAAAGTGATTAAAGATAAAGAGATGGATAATACTTTCTAAAGAGATGGACTTAAAAGCTTTTGATTAAAGCCACTATCATTCAAGACAGACACTAATATTGATGGTATATTGAGAAATAGACGATATCTTACATAACACTGTGTATATACACAGAGTTATTCTAAGAGATTTTATATATAACTAAGCCTTCAAGCTACGTTATCCAAGTCAGACCGCCACTTTAATCAAAAATGGATAATACACTAAATAAAAATAAAAATGTCTACTTACGTTTATAAACTGTATGAGTACACTTAAAACACTAAGAACATTTAAAAGTATAGTAATACTATTAAAACTTTTATTTTAAATTAGTGTAGTAATACTATTAAAACAAAGGACTAGAAACGAACGCATACGAAAATTAAACAAAAACTAATAACTACTGGAAAACAATATGAGAAAAATAACTATAAAAAAGAGCAAAAAAATAAGAAAACTCAAACGCGTTTAATGAGTACAGATCGTATTCACATATACTATCGAACTTCGCGATATTTTGTGACTACCCTCTAAAAGTAATGAAAAGTATTCACAGATAATAAAATCAAGTAATGGTTTAAAAAATTTTGCTAAATGTACATTAATTATATAACTTAATATTTTACATAAATCAAATACAAATTAGTAAATATATGTATGTATTGAAAATAACATATTTCTATTTTAGAATCTTAGTAATCTGACGACAATGTTCACTTTTAATATGCATATCTCTTAACTAATTATTAAAACGGTAATCTGTTATGTCCTATATAAAACAGAAATTGACATTTTTGTCAAAATTTAAGATAACTTTGTTTAGTTTATTGTTTTTAGTGAAATTATCTTCTTACTTCTACTATCTATCTTAATACAATAAAGCTTTAATTGTTATAAAAATATGGATTTTACACATAAAAGGATGTTTATTATTCGTTAAAGGTGTGTTTATCTTTTGTAATGACTTAAGTAGGTATAGAAATGTGTGGAAATGTTCTAACTTTAAGTCTCAATAACTTTCGACTCCTTCGTTTCCTCAAAATATTTTTTATATATTTGAACCCCCTATCACCTCCCCTATCCAAAAATACCACTCACTTCTCCAGGGGCCACTTCCCATATACTAAACTTGTGCCAAAAATACAAAAACTGCAATGTAAGAGTATACTAATATGTAAAACCTAAGAATTTGGCTCATCTGAACGCGGGCGGAGCCGCGGGCAATGCTAGTGTTATATATAACAAATATGTACATAACATTATCTAGTCTCTAGGCATTATTCGTTTTATTATCACGCGACTGTGAAGTCTATCTTGTATTTTACGAACTTTGGTAGAAGTGGAAAGGCTGAAAACAGTAAAACTTTTAGTGCTATTAAATTATATAAATTATTCTACTCTGACGGTCGGAATATTTTCTTGATATTTTTATTAAACCATCATAAAATATTTACTGAAAAACAGAATCACGAAAACTGGTTTTTAATTGGCGAGGATATCGTAAAACATTTACCTACTCAAAAAATTTTACCCTCCTATTTTGAATTCAATATATATATATAAAGTGAAATTGTAGATGTACGTACATCTTTGAAAAAAAAGATTTAAATTATTTTTTTGATATATGTATTTTGGTATATGTTTAATAGAGTCGATAAGTACCTACGAAATTCTTTAATTAAAAGATACAATGTTTATTATTACAGACAATTTATCCTTATTGAATCGTTTGACGTTACAAAAGGAAAAACAAATATTATATGTCTATATTGTATCGTTAAAAAGCAAACAAAGTGAGAGATATTGTAAGTAGGTAAAGTAAAAATATAATAACTCCAAATTATATATAACAAAATAAGGCCACTTGTACCAAAACTGACGTAACATGTTAATACTATAAAGCTTGCAAACAGCAGCTAATTTAAAGGTTTAGTTTCAGTAGAAAATGGCCTTGCCTCGTTAGCTATTAACGGGGGCGGACAGCGTAGGATTCTGCATTTCCATCTTATTGTTGCTGTGCCCTCGTTTGGATGCAAATATTTTATACTTCTCGAACGAGCCGTGCCTTATTTTACTATCTCCGTATCTCCCGTAATTTCCTTCCTTAATGTTTTTTCGTTTTTATTTGCAAAATTTTAATTAATAAATACTACTAGCGAGAGCAGCTTCGCTCGAGTGCGGTCCTACGTGATTTTCATAGTTATTATATAAACATAGGAACCGCTACCATTTGACTTTTAATACTAACATCAGTCTACTACATAATCCAGATCATAATCTATATTTGTGCTAAATTTTATCCAAATCTATCCAGACTTTATTTATTTTTGTTTATTTGAACAAAACTACTAGCCTAATTTGAAAAATTCTTTTTTAATTTCAAATCCTTTAACTGGGGAATGTTATGGTCCAAATATCACACTAAGAATCTTGCAGAAATTCTTCTTAATATTATAAACGCGAAAGTTTGTGAAGATGAATGGATGGATGTTCGTTTCTCTTTCACGCAAAAACTACTAACTGGCTTTTGATGAAACTTTAAAATAATATAGCTTATATATCAGAATAACATGTAGGCTATAATTTTTAAAGATATACTTTTTATTATATGTTTATTATATATTTTATTATGTTTATTAAGCCGCGGGAAAACGTTAGTGCGTAAATAAATTAGTGAGCGAAGTCACGAATTAAATCTACTTTATGAAATTATAAATTGTCTATTTAAATTCTAAATATCAAATTAAATAAGTAATTAAATAAATATTTTGTTGAAATTTTTAAATATTTAAAGTATGAACGGTATTGTATGACCTTTTTGGAATGATGCATTTTAATTTTGAGTTTCATTGGTTTTAAATTACTTATTATTTGTATGCTGCTTAAAATAATGATTGATAGTAAATGAGAATATTTTAATATCATCTTTATAATAAAAGGCTCGTCGTAGAGTTGATATTGACGAACGTAAGGCACAATAATAATTAATTATTTTCGCAAGTGCTGCGTAAGATAATGTCATTGTTCTACAATAATAATATGGGCAAGTAGCAGATGAAAATGGAATTTTTAAACCACTATAAAAATACGTGCATGATAAGCTTTTAAAGTTTTTGAAACAACAAGTATAAGAAAGCGAAAATTATTATTAATAATAAAATTAAAATTATTGTAACGCAGACAGACGGTCATGGAATCAATTTTGTGTATGCAAATTATAATATTATTGAATAATAAGTACGATATTTCATTTTACTATAAAACCCAAAAATTTCAAAGATCAAAGTGTTTATTTATTTCTCGTCATTTTAAATACTTCTCGCAAATATTGTTAAAAAAAAAATTTGTCGGTATAATATAGTACAAACCAAACCATTGAAAAAAATCGGATAAACGCGAGTCTAACTCGGACACCGAGGGTTTTGTAGCATGACACATTGGTTTTTTTTTACGTACCAATTCGTTACGCCAAAAACCTGGGTTGAACCTCATGCGCGAGGTAGACTCGGACTTGTCCGATTTCTTATCGTCAAAATAAATCGTTAAAATTTAAAATTTTAGTTTTTTAAATTTAAATTTTAAAAAAATAGTTTTATTTAAAATATTCGGATATGAAACTTATATTAGGCCGAAAAAAAAGTGTTATCCGTTAAATTATTTTAGATCTTCAAGTTAGCAATAAATTAAATAAAACCACTTATAAGAGCACCGTGTAAATTCAGTAAAAAATTGCAGGCTGTTAAATATTCCCGATTGCATGTAGTAGGTACTTCAATGAACGGTTATGTTCTCATAACACGTAAGTTGAAAGTTTACTGCATTTTTATGTACATATACCAAACCATAATCGTTGAAAGCACTTCTTATATAGTTTAAGTGTAACATTTTGTATGATATATCTTATACATATAATATATGATACCTATACACGATACATCTATACATATAATAAAATTGTAACTAAGCCGAATCTGTACATTAAATATTTTTTGGAAAATCTTATTGAAATAAACATTATTATCAATACAGAAGCCGAATCTATAGTTTTTAGAATTTTTGTCTGTCTTTCTGTCTGTTACCGCATCACAGAAAAATCACTGGAGGGATTTTGGTGAAATTTTGTATGGTGATAGCTGGTTGTCCGGGTCAACATATAGGATACTTTTTACCGGGGAAAATATCTCATTTCTGAGAAAAAATACAAAAACTGCAATGTAAGAGTATACTAATATGTAAAACCTAAGAATTTGGTTTTTGGTCATCTGAACGCGGGCGGAGCCGCGGGCAATGGTATCTTATATTTAAATGATTAAGATGAAGTATGGACATATGAATCAGAAGATTTGTGTTCTATGTTCGTAAAATGTAAGAAATTCTTACTATAATTAATTATTAAGTTTATTTTTCTTTTTAGCGCATTGGAATAAAAGCTTGTTTATAAAAAAAAAAATATTAATTTATTTATCTAATTTTTTAATTTACAGTCATGGCGTTTACGATTCACGGTGCGGTTGCACTATTCAAGTCAACTGAATCATATTTGGGTATAGGTATATACAAAATTACGCACGTATCCTGTTTACCGCCGAAGAGATGTCTCTTTTGAGGCCAATTTTAGACGCAGATGCAGCAGCCAAGTAATGGTAGATTTTAAAAAAGGCTATAGCAATTGAATGAGCATATAAAAATTCGTGTATGTAGAGTTGATACTTGAGAAGATGCTTCGTCTGGAGTCAATCTTAGATGGAGAGTGAGGTCATAATTAGCGTTAAGCGTTTATTATTTATTAAGCGTTTCGCTACGTCATTTATTATACGTACGGCTAAGGATTGGAACAACCTGCCTGCGTCGGTGTTTCCGTCCGATTATAGTATGGGTGTCTTCAAGGCATAATAGAGTGAATAGGTGGCTACTGAATTAGTGCGACTTACCATCTACGACTGCGTTACCACTTACCATCAGGTGGAACGTAGAAGCACTAAATTTGAATAGTATAAAAAAAATTATAAAAAAGTCCTTCTTACTGAAACTGAGCCAATATGTAAAATTCAACTTTGTAGGCAACACTCTCACGCACTGAAAATCAGAAACAAAGAAAACGTGTTATTTAAAAAAAAAGTAGGTACCTTATTTGAGTGGTTTTTGTTAAGTACGTAAGACAAAAATATATTTTCCAAGAAAGTCCTTACAAAATATTTTGTATTGTAGAATATTGTATTGTACTTTGTTATTTATTTGTAATAGAAACAGCACGATAATCTATAATTATAAATGTTATATTAATAATATTATTTTAAAATAATATTACAAGTTTAATTTTTTAAACTTTTAAGAAAATTAAAACGATTTTATGCAATTATTGTAAACTTTCTCCAACATAAATATTTTAGTCAAACTGTAATCTTATACACTTACCCTCTCAAGAGACTCCTTCGAAGCAATCTATTACTAAATGTCACCGAAAGCGACGAGCTCCTCTGAATTGAATATGTATGGGCGATGAATGAAAAATCGATTTCTACACATTATTCAACAGAGAGACTCATTAGACTACAGATTAGGCATTTCGCAATTTGAGATTCGGCTCTAATTCGGCAATCGTAGAAGCACCTTGATGGATAAAACTGCTATAAAGTATTATTTATTAATTTATTATTTTAACCGATAAAATAATTATAAAAATAAAAATAAACAATTAAGTGGTAAAAAGCGAAATAGTTTATAATTATATTTTTATTTACAGCTTTTTATTTATAGCTTCTTAGCCAATTATATATTTTTAATTTTAATTAAATATATTATAGACTGTATATATTTTAGTGATCGCCTCTTATACGCCTTTGTCTTGATATGCTACTCGATGGGTTTGGATGAAAAAAAATTCAAGATATTTTCAACATTTTTTATATAAAAGATTATGTTCCATATTTTCATGAAATAGTTAACTCCACTACGTGTATAATTAATACTTTTAAATAAAAATATTTTTGTTTAAGTATTGAGTGTTGAGTAAATATTAGAATTTTATTCAATTTTACATTAATGTTTGACATCTATCCAACTATTTTAAAGAGGTAAGATTTGTATTTCTGTATGTTTGTAACGAATAAACTCAAAAACTACTAAACTGGATTAGATGAAATTAGGTAAGAAGATAGTTTGAGACATTGGGAAGGAGATAGAATATTTTTTATTCCGGAAGTCATCCCTTAAGGGGTGAAAATGGGGATGAGAGTTTGTATGGGGAATCAAGCTAGGGACAAACCCGAGCGAAGCGACGGTGAATCGCTAGTCTCAAATAAATTCTTGTAGTGGCTCATAATGAGTAATGATGAGGACTCATTATGAGAGCTTGTAATTATTATTATTATGTTTAATACTTGTATAATTTGTGGAACCATAAGACATGTTACCATAGTTACTTACTTACACTTGTCAGGGGATGAGATTGATTAAGTGAAACGTAACACGACAACACAACGAGTATAAAGGTATACATATGACGTGTATTCGTTATTAAGAAAAATATATTATTAGAATTTATTGTAGGAATAGATTATCTACCAAGTTATAACTTTTGAACCGGAATTAAAATCGTTTCAGTTGTTAGTATAAAGTTTCATTAAATTTTTTACAATTTTTAAAATGGTTCGTTGCTACTGCGGAAAGCTGCAAGATGAAGCTACACTTTTTCCCCTTTGAAATTAAACATTTTATTTTACAATTTTAAATTGAACTGGTTATTTGAATTATTTTACATTTAAATTGAGTAACTTTAAAATAATGAGTGCTGTAGAATATCTACACAATAAGTTATTACGCTCTCTATTTCTTAAAAAGTAGTTTAAAACCTAAATTTCCTTTGAATAAATACTTTAAGGATAATTTAAATTTCTATGTTATGCACTTAAAAGTTATAAAACTTTTTTAGAAGAAAAGTAAAACATCATAAGAAGCGATGCGATTGTGTATGTATCTAGGTCTATCTATATATAAATAGGCAAAGACTGTACAGTTAAGTACCTTTTTCTCCTCTGTTTGTCAACCAATTTTCTTTTTTTATTTGTTTAGTATTGACCAGCTAGTTGTATTGTTAGTAGAAACTGTTTCCGTTTTTTTTATTGAATGTAATGTATCCATATATCTATCTATACTAATATTGTAAAGAAGAAATATTTATTTTTTGTTTGTTTGTATGTTTGTGCCGAATAGGCTCCCAACTACTGAACCGATTTAGATGAAATTTGGTAAGAAGATAGTTTGAGCCCCTGGGAAGGACAAAGGATGTCTTTAACCCGGAAGTCATCCTTTAAGGGGGTGAAAATGGGGATGAAAGTTTGTATGGGGAAGCAATAGCAAGCCCGAGCGAAGCAAGGGTCGCAAGTAACTTATAAGTACTGTATATAATTTCATATGTATTTAGTAAATTATAAATTATTTTTAACATTACAAATAGACGCTTCAATTTTATTTGTTTGTAAAGGTAATGTAATTCTTCAGGTACAACGTATTAACGGACTCACTTATTTTGATATACATACATACATATAATGTAATATGTATCCATATATATTATTTTAGCTTTATTTCTTTTCGCTAATGTTATAAATGCGGATGTGTGTTTGTTGCTTGGTTCTAAATAAAAATATATATGAAATGGAATTTATCAGAATATTTTATAATAATATGTATGTATGTACATAATTTAATAGATATGGTTTTACTTGGCTTTGATTTGGCTAAGAACATTATTTTTCATTCTTCTATATTACGCAAAAGCGTTATTCAATAAGTATTAAGCTCTTAAATAATAATAGATATATAATCATCAATACTTGTCTCAATTTATCCTATTAACGTGAGCGTGGATTATCTTTCAATATCAACGTTATTTAATGGTCTTGAGGTGTCCTTGTAAAGTACTTTAGTTATATCTATTTTATAAACTGCCTCGGTGGTGTAGTGGCTAGCATGTACGGCTGCACACTCTGAGGTCCTGGGTTCGAGTCCCGGGTTGGGCCTAGTTTAGTTATTGAGTCTTTCTGTATAGTAAGTCTCAGTAACAGCCCAGAGTTGGGAAGCTGGCGGTGTTTCACCCCCGTGCCTCGGAGAGCACGTAAAGCCGTCGGTCCTGCGCCTTAACTCTTAATGGTCGTGTCGAGCAGTCGTCCCACCGGAGTATGAGAGTGACAGGAATAGAGAGTGCACGTTGTGTCTGCGCGTACACTTGTGCACTATAATATCTCCTGCGCAGTTGGTTAGTCTCAATGAGATTGGCCGCCGTGGCCGGAATCGGCTAGGAGAACATCAGAACATCATATCTATTTTATACAATTGCACATGTTATATTCTTATTGAAAAAATTGCACTGAAAATTTTGGAAAATTTGTTGTTATAACTATCAGGAACAACAGCTCACATATATAGCAATATGAGATAAATTGGTAAATTTAATAATATAAGTTTTCCCCAAATCATCATAGAAGATTACATCATATGCAAATCAATATGACTTTACTAACCGACTTCCAAAAAGGAGAAGGTTCTCAATTCGTCGGAATCTTTTTTTTATGTATATTCACCGATTACTCGAAGACACCTGAACTGATTTGGATTTTTTTTTGTTTTAAAGGGTATACTTCCCAGGGTGGTCCCATATAAATTTTATCAAAATCGATCGAGCAGTTTTTTAAAAAATCTACTATAAATATTTTTTTAAATAAATTGTTTAATCGGATATGTTACTAAAAAACTTTCTTCTTACAAATTACCTGCTTGTTACGTCTATACTAAAAATGGGAAAATAAAAACTTAAAAAAAAACGACTTCCAGGCACTAAAATGTAAAAAATAACTAAACAAAGTTTTCATTTAGGATAGATACCTAATCAGATATTTTCAAAGTTTGTAGTCTATCTGTCTCTGTCAGCCTACAATATTTTAGAATATGAATATCTAATAGATAAATTTGTATTTTACGTATCGAAATATATTCGATTTTTTTATTAAAAAGCACGTTTAATTACTCTGTTCATATAGCGTGTTTCTATTGTGCGCAATAGTGGAATATTTTACTTTTGAGCGAACTTTATATAGACTGGTTCAGTAAATAATAAGATTTTCTTAACAAAATAAATAAAATACATAATCTTCGATAACTCAACGTACGTTGTTTTACTTTTTCTTATTTATAGTTGTCAGTCTTTTATCGGCAGTTATTTTGGTCGATACTGCATTTCATAGTACAAAATGTTATCGATCTTTTCATACAGAAAAAAAAACAAAACTAATTAACCAATCACCCACATAAGTTGTTTTTAGTTTTACTCTTTCATTTTTTCACCAAAGCATTCTTTCGCCAAACTTCATACTTAACAGCTAACATTATAGGTACAACAATTGTGACTCTTAATACTTTCTTAGATTTACGCGAATATTTGACATCTATACATATAATAAAATTGTAACTAAGCCGAATCTGTACATTAAATATTTTTTTGAAAATCTTATCAAAATAGACATTATTATCGATACAGAAGCCGAATATATAGTTTTTATAATTTTTGTCTTTCTATCTGTCTGTCTGTTTGTGACCGCATTACGAAAAACCGCTGGAGGGATTTTGATGAAATTAGGTATGAAGATAGCTGATTATCCGGCTCAACATATAGAAATCTATATTAAACGTAATTATGGACGTGCCCGATCGCAGCGAGGGTGTGTCGCTAGTTACTATATACAATTTTGGACATTTCCAATAATAAATGATAAAGCTATAGTTAAAGTCTCTACTTTGTATACGACACTGGATTTTTTATGAATTTTATTTATTTATCAAATATTAAAAAAAAATGATTATCTTAAGAGTACTGAAAAAAGCATGAAGAAAGAATGGTCAAAAAGTTATACAAAAGAAAACAGTAGAACAGGAAGACCTCGAAAGATTTTTAGGATCAAATACGAGTATTTATTACTCTTAAAGAAGGCTTACTGACGACAGAACCCATCCAGCGTATATGAAGAGAATATTAACAAATCTAAGGAGTATATAGAGATCGTAGCTCTTGGTACTCAACTATCTTTTACCACCACGTAAAGTGGAAAATGGTTACCAGTTAATAGTTAAATAAAATAAATAGCATCACATACGCAAGGATTATATCAAAGCTATTAAAAAGTAATAATATAATAAATTAATATTAAATATAACAGGAGTACTATAATATTTCATATACCAATTCCATGCAGTGAGGTATTTAATGTGATGCTTTCAGCCAGATTGAGTTACTATATTACATACATTTTAAATTTGCTTCTGCCTTATTTTTATCTTCCTATAATGCTGTCTACGGCTTCACTTGCCTGTATATTTTATTTGGTTCTTAACAATAAGCACTATTCTTGTTTTAGAAATATTAAAATATTACATATTTTGTATAAATGTCCATATCTAACAAAGGACTTGAAAAATATGTTATACCTATTGTCGTAAATCCATACTAATATTATAAATGTGAAAGTGTGTTTGTTTGTTTGTTTGTTTGTTTGTTTGTTTGTTTGTTTGTTTGTTTGTTTGTTTTTCTTTCTTTCATAGGAATGACGGATTGGAGTGATTTTTTGTGTCAAGAGAGTTGGAGGGCTAGAGAGTGACATAGGCTACTTTTTATCTCATTCCCATGGGAAAACACATTTTAATGTTACCCAAAGAATAATTATTTATGATCAGAATTACTTGAAACTTGGTATTATTGCTTTTCAATTCAATAAGTACGTGTTTTAGCATTTCTCTAAATTCATCCCATAAGGGGGTAAAACAGGTGATGAAAGTTTGTATGGAACCTACTTATTTAGTTTTTTTTTTGTAGTTTTAGCGCGAGCGAAGCCGGGTTCTGCTAGTAATGACATAAAATTAACTGCACTAGTATTGACTTTACTAGCTATGTTTAATGTCATATGTCGATATTATAGTAAATTGGACCTAATATCTGTATGGCCATTAAAAAATAAAAAATATCATACTTTATAAGTCAAACAGACGGTATCAAAGATATGGCCGGAACATTAGTATCCTATTAAGTAATTTTGATCTAAATTAAAAGCTCGCAGGATTTCCTGGGTATTTACCTAGTGTAATGCTATATATATATGTATATATATATATATATATATATATACATATATATATATATATACATATATATAGTTATTTCAAAACTAACAGTTTCAATTGCAGCTTTATTTAAACTATATATCAATATTGATCATTGTGATTTCATCCGACAAAAGCAAATAAAGCAATGAAATTGGGATCGAATGCCTCTACGCATTATATTCTTATATCCAATGTTTCATCATTAATTGCTTCGTTTATTTATAACTAGCGACTTAGCCACGCATTGCTCGGGAGCGTCCTTAGGTACGTTTTAATTTTTTTGAGCGGAACCCTAATTCTTGAAACTAAAGAACTGTGAAAAATATGGAAAATTAAATAGGATTGGAGTTTAAATAAACTAAAAATGAGATATTATCTGACATTCAGCTTCTTTACAGTCTCTCGTTAAATATTTGGTGTATGGTAGTTGGGCATACACTGTACCTACTGGCGTGACAAATTGGCGTGTTCGAATACGCGTTATGAAGATATACACCATTTTCACTATCACAAAAAAGCTAGTAATGTAACTATATAACCCGAAAACTATATGACCCTTTCTCTGTTATTCTGCGGATTGAGCATTTCCACTAGAGACGAGGAGTATGATCGTGGTATCAAGTTGGCGGTATTACCACTGACCAGCAGCTTGCCATAAACTTTCCTGCAGACTTATTATTAAATTTACTTTAGACAGTAAAAGTAATTAATTGGCTTTAAGCAATAGTATATTAATTATTTATTAAAAACGATTTTTTTCGAACGTGTTATATAATTCAAAATGGCAATTAACAAAGGCATTAAAAATGTCATTGAGGAAAAATGGAATCTAGTGCGCTTTAACAAGAACTAAAGGCTGAATGCAAACTTGTAACCTCTCTTGAAATCTTTTTTCCATTTATGAATAAAAAGGCTGTGGAGGATAATTCGCGGTTTTATGCATATTCATTTTTAAATGAAATAAAACAAGAAAAAACATTATGAAAGCAAATATGAAGAAAGAAAGGAAATAAAATGTGAGTAAACTTAAAGCTTAGACTATAAATATCTAGAAAATAATAGTAATAAGACGGAAATATCAAATTTAGAAAGATGCTTTTTCTTGCTTCTTTTTATGCTCAAGAGTAATTAATGTTTCTATATCAAAATTTAAAATGAAATTTTCTTCTATAATAATATTTGTTCATTTATAGTACATTGGACTTTAAAATGTTAAAGAATAATAAAGAAATTCAATCAAACAATACTCAATACTTATTATAAATCAGATTTTTTACTTCTTTCCTTAGGTTGTTCTATGTGTTTCAGGCTTAAGACGATGTCCAGATGGCTTAGAAAAGAGGTCATTTTACAATCGTGGAAGAAAAAATTAAAAAATATGTAGAAATGAGATATAACGATTGAATTGGACATTTTAATATAATATGTAAAATATTCTTTAGCAACTTCGTGGTTAGGAATGTGAAATATTAAAATTATGTATAACTAGCGACTTTCCCTAGTTTCGCTCGGGTTCGTCCCTAGCTTGATTTCCCATACAAACATTCATCTCCAATTCCAACCCCTTAAGATTTCCGGGATAAAAAGTATCCTATGTCCTTCCCAAAGTCTCAAACTATCTTCTTACCAAATTCATCTAAATCGGCTCAGTAGATCCAGAGATTACCTCCTACAACGTTACAAACTCACAAACTTTACCTCTTTATAATATTAGTATAGATTATATATAAATATACATCTCAGATAAAGTAATAATATAGATAGAGTGATAAAGAACTAAATATGAAGCCGAACAATAATGTTTTGAAATAACATTTTATAATATTTTAAAACAATATAGAATATAATAGAATTCTTTACTGTGATAAGTAAATTTATGTTAATTAATAAAAATTAAATGAGACAGTGGTAACACGCTCGCTTGGGAAACCGCATGAAGCGGGCTTAAATTCCGGGTCTCGCACCTTTAATTTTCATGTGCGAATCATTTCCATGAATACCACTTGTCTTACGGTCAAGAAAAACATCGTGAAAAAACCTGCTTTTCTGAAAGAACCTATCAAGTTTTCGTTAGTTGTAGAAGTCCGCTAATTCGCATTTTGCCACCGTAGTGGACTTGATCTAATCTAATGATGATGAATCACTATGGCCTGATCTAACTTGTAGTAAAGGGAGGCCCGCGCCCAACAATGGGACGTACAAAAGAACACAATACTAATACAACTCAAATAACACCTATATAAGATTTTTCTTATGCTTTAAAGAAAGTAAACTAAAGTAAGTAAAATATGGCATAATGAAAATAGAATAAACAGCAAAATCTAAATAAATCAAAAACTTTTTTTTACTTAATTTTTTTTTAGCGAAATCTGTCCATATAAATTCTTTAGTCTGAGACAAACATATTTTTATTTAAAGTAGTCATTTAAAAATACTTAAATATTCGCTTAATTTTGTGTTCAGATACTCGTAATTTCTAAAGTTCAATATTAGCTATACAGATTTTTTCCAGTGCTCTTTTTTATTTTTCCTATAACAATTTGAAATTTACTTATATAAGAAATTTCTGAACTGTAGCGGTAAAAATATGTGTATTTATCAGAAAACCCATTTACTTATTTCATTAACGGCGTTATAGCTTCAGAATTGTAATATAATATTAAGTAAATAAAAATACGTTATATAATAAACCAATCACCAGAGGAATATGCCGCGGTCCTCTGGCGTTATGAAATGATATTGTAAAAGTTCTTGCACGCAATTTACATAAAAAATGAGGCTCGCGTTCATGGTGACCCGCTTAAATGAGGGCCTTTGAACTTTAATTTTGCATAATATATTATACTGTCTAAATATAAAGTAGAATAATATTTGGTACTTTCTACGAACAAGCCTCGCATCAAAAAATCAATTGGCAGATATTGGAAATAGATAGTAGGTAAAAGATAATACGATAGCAAATATTTTTCTTATATTTTTAAATATTTTTAACTACTGTTTTCTCGTAGCTGCGTTGATTAATATTATTATGAATTATTATTATGTAGATGTGTTGTTTATTTTGGGAGAATTACTCCACTCTCTTAGGTAGTAGTGTGATTTATATAAACTTAAAACTATCAACCTATATAACCTTTAAGCTTTCGCAATAAATAGGCTATGAAAAAAAAATCTAATTGGTCTAGCAGATCCAGAGATTAACACAAACAAACAAACAAACAAACAAACAAACCCTTTAGATTTAATTCTTGAGCTAAGATTTTATTAGGGTTTAAAGTTCAAAATATCGTCATTGTTTTCTCCTAAAGTTCTATATCATAAATAGAATCTTAGATTACTATATTAATATTAAAAAAGAACAAGTATTTTTTGTAGTGATTAATGGAAAGAAAATATTTTATAACACATTATTTTGAAGATTTAAAGATTTTTATTGAACATAATAACAAACATATTAAAAAAATAATTAGATCGTAAGAAGCTGCATTAGTATAAACTGTGTAGCAGCTATATATTATTATTTATATACTAATCCTAAAAGTTTGTGATGTATGTTTGTCTTTCACGCAAAAAGTATCGAAAGGATTTTGATGAAACTTTATCAATATGACTTATGTAAACGAAATTTATAAAGACAGATAGCATTACATAATGAACTATGCGAATGAAGCAGTGGGAAAATGCTAGTAAATAATAATAATTATACAAATTATAATAAAAAAATGTACTATCTGTAATAGCGAGTACTTTTTGTTAAATCTTGGTATAATCAAATTGTTTACATTGCAATGAAGTGACAACCCTGTTGTCTTCCGTTCTTGAACGCTTAATCTGCTTTACATGATAAATGTTGGGAAATAGCTGTTAGCATTTCAACGGGAGCGCAAATTCGCACCGTTGATGTCGTTGAGTTTGTAAAAAGTACTCTTATTGTCTTTACTAAAAGTGGATCATTGTGGTTTATTCTATTTTCCTCACTCCTGTACTATTTCTGGGTAATATTTTTAACTAGACACATTTATTGGACTACTATTCACGTTTACATGTGAAAATGTATGTCTGTACCATTATAAAGGTAAAAATGTGTATGTGAATTGTAACTTCTTCAAGCTGAAATGGCTGGGCAAATTTTGATAGAACACAGACCGATTATGACCTGGAGTAACGCATTGAGTTTTAGGCTACTAGGGAGAGTAGGGACGCACCCGAGCGAAATATAGGTAAGTCTCCAGTAAAAATTTTGATGATAATTTTTTTATGGTGTAGCATTATGGTTTAATGGGATACATAAAAACACAATCAAAAAGATTTCTTTAAAGATAGACGTGTCATTGTTCTTTGATCAGATATCGCCATCTTGCTCTTAATTTCGTTGCCATTAAATGTACCTTACTTTAATAACGGCGTGCTTTGTACGAGTTTACTAAAATATACAGTATGAGCCAGTATTCTAAGAGTATTCTTCGTTACTTTCATGGCTTTTAGAGAAAGTAAAGTTTCCGTGTTAAAGTTGTTATAAGTGTCGTTCCCATAACACAAGATTTACAAAAAAGCTACATTTACAAATAAACATATTTTTTTCGTATATTGCTATATACGAAAATAAATACGAAAAAAAATAAAATGAAAACAACATAATATAATGTAAAATAAATTAATTACATTAATAATACAATATATATTTTAGTCAAATATAATTTAGACATTATTTAATTTTAACCCTAGAACTATTAACTACCTACCTAGAACTATCTATACTTAATATAAAATAGAACCGGAAGTCCTAAGTTCACATTGAAACTAGCTTATTTGATGACCACAATTGACGATTTCATATTAATTATTTTTTAAAAGCACAACAAATAACAAATCACTTCATCCTTTTTTGTTCATTCTAATATTGAATGTCTAAATATGTTTCTTATACAAAAATATCGTTTTTAACTCAGTTAAAAAATAGAGCCACTTTGTTCCTGTCACATACGTTTTTCAGGTTTATGTACACAATACCGTCTCGTAGAGGTCTAAACTCTCGATATTGGTTATGCGGGCAATAGGTCCATATTGGTCTTATTTCGTTTGAATTCTGTAGTAGGTCAATAACCTTTTTCGCTTAGCTTTCGTAAGCTAAGCTTCGTTAAGTGTCTAATATTTACCCGAACCGCAAATGTAAGAGCACCATTATTATTATTCTACAACCCATATTTAAATACGCAACAACAGAATAAGGTAATTTAATCAAAGAAAGACCACTTTGTAACTAAAAAAATAAATAATAAATTAAAATTATGATATCAAATCAATCCATACTTATTAGCTTGTTATTTTTGCAGGAGCAAAATAACTGAGCGGTGTTCGTAGAAAGGACAAACATAAGTACCTATTTCAGGAATAATAAAAATAATATAGTAATTTAAAAGTCATTATATTTTACGCTTCTTAATCTGTCTATGATATTTTAAAACTTATAAACCTAAAATATATTTCGAAAATCCATACTAATATTATAAATGTGAAATTGTGTTTGTTTGTTTGTCCTTTTTTCACGTCAAAACAGAGTGACGGATTGCCGTGATTTTCTGTGTGAAGATAGTTGGAGAGCTAAAGAGTGACATGGGCTACTTTTTACCGCGGGAGATTACCTCATTCCCACGGGTAAACACGTTATAAGACAAGCCACAATAACTCATCATACCTATATATATCATACCCATGTATATATATTATATATATAGTCTATCTATTCTATATTAACCATTAAAATAAGCACCTTGGGACGAATCCGAGCGAAGCGAGGGTGAACGCTAGTATATTTGTAATTTACAAACGTGACATCTAGAAACACTACACCAAGGGGCGACGTGCAACAGAACATAATTATAAGTGGTAAACGATATCGTAGGGTAAATTTGATCGTAGCTTATTATTGCTTTAGATATATAATTTTATCAATAAACATTATATATTGCTAATATATTATTAACGTGACGTGAATATGAACACGTAGTTTCTTTATTTCAAAATACAAATTTTAAGCTTAACTTAGTAAAGTACCGTATTGATATTGATTCATGTGATTAGATTTTGATTATTTTTTAGTTTGAAATTACTCTGTTCTTCGACTTTTAACATTTTAATGTAATACTTTCTTAGATTTACGCGAATATTTGACATTTTAAATAAAACTATCTTTTCGGATTTTTTCGCGGAAATCATAAAAATCGAAGTTATAAGAATGTTTAAAGTTAAATAATATTGTAAGGTAATTGGTGCAATTTTCATTTTGTTTATTGTGGGTAGGCTGTCTGTAACAACTATACCTTCGAGACATCTAACACCTCAGTCTCTCCCGTGACCATGAATGCTGTAAAGCATTCGAAACGTCGGGAACCAAAAATCCAAATAAATCCGCGAAAAAATTCCGAAAAGATAGTTTAATTTAAAAATTTTAATGTATTACATTTTTTACCATCAAAAATATAGTAGAATAGCTGCATAAGAATTGAATCTAATCAACATAAAATCTCAAATAAACATGTCTTCGTAGAATAAATATATTTAATTTATTGCAAATGTTAAAAAACGCTAAGTTTTGCTTGTTTCTAAAGCTTTATATATATGGTATTGTGATGCCGTTAATTGCCAAGATCCAACCATATTTCACCGAAACTGAAACTTATAATTAACTGTTACGTGCAGGGTTCACAGTAATAATATATTATAAATTGTGTTTGTGTCAAAATTGCTTCAAATAACTTATCTACTTTTAGTCTACGGTCGTAATTTACTGGTATCGATGCGAAATTTTTGCTTTATTACGAAGAAACTTTAGACTCTACAGTATTTAGACTTTAGAGTATTCTGTAAAAGTAATTGAAATATAAAACAGTAGCTTCATTATTATTTGTAAACAATATAACAATATCTTATTTGTAAATTTTCTTTAAAATAGATTAGCTGTGAATTATAAGATCATCGTCCGTGACAGTGCATTCGATCGTTGAATTTTAATTTAATTTTACATCATGCTCAGATCTCGCGCTCCCATCGGGATTTTAAAAATTTGAATAGCTCTAAGAAAATATAGCTAAATTTAATGTAGAAAAGGCTCTAGAGGAATGTTTCACGGCCCTCTAGTGTCACAGACTGATATTGTGAAACTTTCTTAAACGCAATCTACATAAAAAATGAGCAGAGGGTTCATGTTCGTCCGTAACTAAATGGAAACCTTTTGAACTGTTGATTTTGTATTCGTAAATATGACAATAAATATGATAATATTTGTATTGAATCTTAATATGGAATGACAACCTGTTTCTCTTTTAATTATTAATGAATGAATAAGTATTATTTTAATTTAGATACTCTAAAATCTTTATAGTAGAAAATTTATCTTAAATGTTCTGGAATTAGAAATTAAAGAACGTTTTTTGCTTTATAGATATATATTGCTTTTGGTTTACGACAGTATCTCTTGGCTGTTCACAAACACACTTAGTATATGTAGAGTTTTGTATTAACTCATGTTGAGCACTTTCACCACTAGTTACACGTTCACTATATATTTTACTCCACTTTTATTCACTTTTTCTTATCTATTCTCCATCTTCTCTTAGCTCCGAAAGTTGACTGAACTCTCGACACACTGCCACCTTTTTATAATGTATTCAGCCCTTTTAACGTCCCACTGCCTCCCTTTGATTCGGGGGGATCAGGCCATAGTCCACCACGCTAGCCAAGTGCGGGTTGGCGGACTTCACATGTCTTTCGAAAACTTGCTAGATTTTCTCAGACAAGCAGGTTTCCTTACGACGTTTTCATATGCACAATCAAAAAACATACTAGTATTCGAAAATTTGTAACTTTTGGAGTGTAATTTCAATTCCTTTATGGAAACTGTTTAGTTCCTTTCTTACTCGCAGTGATTTTCAATTAACTGTTCTTGTCGTTACTTGTCATGTGTTGACAGTTGTCAACGTCTTGGGATGAATAAAGCATGCTCCAGACGTGTAATAACGGTAGGGCATAAAGACGTTACACACTCTCTTCTACGCGACAATATAGTATACGTGACCCGAGTACCCATTGAAAAGTAACTTTTAGCGTACCAAGGGAACTCTTTACTCACACTACACTGTAGACACGCTTTACTCACGCTCATAGACTAAAAAACTCTTTGCCAAACAATTACAATGTTCTGTTAGAAAGCCAATACTTTTTGACGCATTTATTCTATTTGTATCTAAGCATAATCTTCCTCTCTCTCACTCTCCGTTTCTTGTAGGTTTTTGTTCAATGCGATAATCGAACCCACGATCTCGGTGCAGTAGATAGTACGACGTACATACGAATGCTCCTCATGGACTGAAAAGGTCAAATCTTAAACGTGAGGTAAAAAGTGGTTCCTGACTGATTGAATCATGAAAATACCCTAAAATGTCAATTTAACATGATTTAAAGGTTCGGAAATATAAACGTAAAATTTTAAAAACATGTAGCGTAGAGGGCGTTAAAGAGTACTACGAAAAGAGTTTTCTAAATTCAATTTGTAAAGGGTGGAAATGAGGTATAAAATTGTGTATGTAAAATTTTATTTCTTTCTTTAACAGTATATTTTAAAAACCTATTTATATCAAAAGCCAGTTATATTGCAGAATAGGTATGTAAGTTACGAATGATTGAAGCTGCAAAAATGAAATAGCCAGAATATAGAAATATTTAAAGTAGATTTTGACGCAGCTATCATATTTTATTTGTCCATGTCATTACTTCTTCTTGTTACTTATATTATGAAAATGTATAAAAGAAGATTAGATATTACATGATTATTAAAATATAAGGGTGTTGTTCTTTTTCTATCAATTATTCAATAAAAGTCAATTTTAATTGTACCTTTATTTCAGATAGGAAAATTATTTACATATCCTTTAAACAATAAAATATGTACCTAAATTCATATCAGTTTGTAAATACGAAAATATTAAATAAGTGAATTAATAAAAAGTTAACAAGATAATCATAATAAAAGTTATGAAAGTCGTTCATTTCGCCCAATTACTCTATATTTTCTTTACAGCGATTTCATGGAAGCTTTGCCAAATATCTATACGAGCCGCCTTTTATAAAGTGTAAATAATCTTTTATAGTATTTCAAAATGAGATTTTAATACATTATTTCAAATAAAATAGTCGAGTCATATTTAATCTTCTGTTCTCACTAAATAGTAAAATTCAATCAATAAGCATTAATAACTCCACGACCGCGGACACGCCGGCGTTACAGTTAACAATAGATTTCTTAGAAATTTAATTAATTTCTCAGAAATTTACCTGGAAATGTTAATCTTGTGAACTAACTGATTATATACGGAATAAACTATTGTTTTTTTAATAGAAATCAAATAGTATTGGTTGACAAGCCGCCAGTCTGGACACACGCCAGGCCCACGGTACACTGCTTCTTTTTATGTACGCAACAAATTCTATGTCCAAAATGTACTCAGTTTTAATTTAACCATTTTGGCACATCCCGACGGAACTGCGGATCATTTGTATCAAGAATACAAATAATATGATCCAAGGCGGCGACCAAATTACTCGTAATTCCTCAGAGGGTTAGCCGTTTTAGCAATTTATTTTAAGTTGAATATAAAGTGGGAATGAAATAATTATAAGATTATTGCTTTTGTTCACTATAAATAAGTATTATTTCGCAAAAGTGATAGTTTTTTCGTTTATTTTTTAAGGAATAATTTAAAAAAATAATAATTTTTTAATAAAATATATAAAATTAATATTTTATGTATTATAATAATTAAATACATATTATTATATACAAATAAAAACAAGTAAATATGAACATACATAACTTCCGAAAAAGCTAGCAACGCCACCCAATTTAACTTGTATATACATAACTATATGTGTATATTCAATTATATTATCATTATACTCGTACATAATTTCTAATTAAAAAATGTAATCTAAGTTTAATCTGCCATTTTACTTGCCTCCAGGGACCCTCTCGCAGCAATCTATTACCGAACGTCACCGAAGGCGACAAGGCTCGTCTGAATATGTATGGGCGATGAATGAAAAATCGATTTTTACAGATTATTCAACAGAGAGACTCATTAGACTACAGATTAGGAATTGCGCAATTTAATTTCAGTTCATTGTTAAGGAATTGGCAAAGATGAATGATTGAAGGTAAAATATAATTTTAATATCTATATTCTACACATATAATAAAATTCTAACTGAGTCAAATCTGTAAGATTAAGTATATTTTGGAAAATCTAATATATAATAGGTAATAATTACTATTTCAATGAAATAGTAATTATTACCGATACAGAGGCCGACTGTATAGGTTTTAGAATTTTTGCCTGTCTGTCTGTCTGGGAACGCATCACGAGAAAACCCCTTGATAGATTTTGATGAAATTTAGTATGGTGATAGATGGTTATTTGGGTCAACACATAGAATACTTTTCACTGAGGGAAAATGTCTCATCTCTGAGAAATCTATACTAAAAGTTAAAGCGTAACTAGGGACGAACTCGAGCAGAGCGAGGGTGAGTCGCTAGTCTAAAATAAAACAAGTTTTTAGTAGGTACTTTTTGAATGATATGTAAAAGCACGCAGAAAAGTTTTATATAATAATTTAAATTGGGCCTAATTGTTACACGATCAGATAATTCTTATAATATAAAGTTTTTTTTAAAGGTAAACCACAAGCTTAATATTACACAACCTATAATCTTTAAACAATATTTAAACAACGTAATTATTCTGTAGATGAAGAATAAACCAATTTAAAACAAAAAAAGTAGTTGTCTACATTGTTTCTTTCACGGAAAACTTGTATAAATCATTGTTTTTTTTTTTTTGATATACATTATACCTAATATGTATTGATATCATTTGCTTATATTTATATAGAAATTGTTATTGTTCAAGCTTCCAAGAATTACGGCTTAAACTGATTTGTGTCTTCCTCAATACATTCTTCATATTTTTTCGTAATTTCAAGCCGTCACAGAACGAAATGTTGTCATGGATGTATGAAATATGCAAGCATGGATATGTCAATCTGAATATTTTAAGAAGTATTTGTTAGCCTTGATAAATTAACATGCATGTATGTACCTATTGGTTATTTTGACACAGATATAGAAAAATTTATACGCATATATTGATACGCATATCGACGGCGAAGTGCCAATACCTCCTAACTAACCTTTTTCGAGAAATTCACTTCTTTATCTTTTTGAATTTAAAGCCGGTATTTACATGTTTTATCAAATATATTAACATATCGTAAAAATTAAAGCATAAGTCAATATTATCCTCCATATTTACTGATTTTGAACTTGTCAAGGAGTTAAATGTCTTTTTCAGTTTGTGTAAATTCTCACTATGACACTTAGGAGTTATTGATACTTCGCCGTCGATATGCCGATGTGCATGATCGATGACAGATCAGGATGTTTTATGGATTCAGGATGCGTTTAGAACACATAATATGATATTATTAATTTAATAATGATATAAAATATTAATGAATAATGAATATTTAATAAATTAATTATTGAATTTGCTTATTAAAAATATTGTTAAATAAAAAATAAATTTTGTAATAACTAGAAAGGAGAAAGATGAAATGGGCCCAAGCATTACACGAACCAGACAAATGATTTTTTTGCCAATATTAGTAAACTAATAGGTATCAAGAAAATATTTATGTAAGATGGTATGGATAAGTAATAAACGAAGCAAAATTAATGCAGAAAATGTTAGGCCCAAGTTTAAGCGAAATTTCGTCCGTCTCCTTAAAATTACAAGTAAGTTTTAATAAAATTATGCACCACGCTTTAACATAATCTATTTACCACTTTTAATCAATAGTTGTAGTTATATTATATTCATATAACTCGATTTATATTCGATAAGATTGTAATGATTGAAATTTTTTTTTAAATAAATAATTTTTATATACGAACTTTTCTTGTATTTGATGTATTATGTATTATATATTTCAATATATTACTATTACATAACTATACTTAAAACCAATATTGAAATGTGAAACGTCACTGCTGGGCACGGGCCTCCTTTCAGCACGAGGAGATTTACTCACATAGTCCACCACGCTGGCCAAGTGCGGGTTGGCGGACTTCACATGTCTTTTGAAAACTTGCTAGATTCTCTCAGACATGCAGGTTTCCTCACGACGTTTTCCTTCACCGTTAAGACAAGTGGTAATCATGTTGGAAATGATTCGCACATAAAAATATCAGAGGTGCAAGACCCGGGATTTGAACTCACTTCATTCGGTTTCCCAAGCGAGCGCGTTACCACTGGGCTACCACTGCCTTCCCACTGGGCTACCACTACCTTCATTATTACTATTACATAAATATACTTAAATACAAATTTTAGAAAATTCGTTGTGAAACCGAGTGCAGTTGTACTCTGACAAAGATTTACGTACATTCTAAATTACCAGGCTCTCGACTGGTCGTAGATTCTATGCCATTGCTTGTCCTGATTTATCCTCTCAACGTGAGTCGGGTTAATCTCCCTATATCGAGGTCGTCTTTACTCCTTGAGTCTATATAAGTATCTACCTTATATACTTAGGTATACATGTATGTAAAAAGGAATTATACTTATTTCTATTGCTTTCAAAAGAATCGGGATAGTTATAATTACCATATATTTTCTTAATGCTCGACGCGCTTGGTAAATTGGTCAATAAAACTTAAAATTTAAATTACAAATTTTACGAAAATTCGTTGTGCCGAGTGCAGTAGTAACAAAACACTGACTATATGATATATATATATATATATATATATATATATATATATATATATTATATATATATAATATATATATATATATATATAATCATTTTTTCTAATACTGTGTAACCTGTATTAAAAAAATAAACAATTATTATAATGTGTATAACAATGTCCCATACCCATAGTGTATTTTTATAAGTTGTCTGTTATCGAGAACTTATCACTGTCAAACTATTTTCAGCTAATTAACTAGTCTGTATAACCTAAGAAGCTATTTTTGCTAAAATTCTTTAAGTTTTTTTAATTGGAGCTATAAATGATTTGGAAAAGTAATTTAAAATGATCCTATAAATAAATATAAGTTATTTGACCTTTGTCTCCACAAATGTGACCACCGTCTCCACAAATGTGACTACCTGTGACAAGGAGGGGGAGGGTTCAAAAATCATTAAATTCGTGTAAACCTAATTTATGGATGGCCCAATATTTGAATGATTTAGTTGTAATTACTATATTTTTGTAATTAATTATATATAGGTACGTTCTAAGTAAATAGACAAACTATTACTTTTATCGATGGCTAGTAAATAAAAAAAAATCATTATTACATAAATATTTCCAGAAGTAAAGGGATGTTTTCAAGGAAAAAAAAACAACAGATTGGTATCATAATTTATTTACGTATTCCATTTAATTTACAATAAATAAAATGAAACAAATTTCAATTAACTATAGTTTATAGTTAAAAAGATGATTTCGTGCAAAAAATTGACATTACCTTAAGTGAAACACAGCCATAGATTAACGCCTAAATTTTATACACATTTTAAAACACCGTTAGGTCACAAAAATGTTAACGAAGATTAATTAGTAAGGCTATAAATAAACAATATTATGAAGCATAAAACAATTTTATACATAAATCATTTGATTCTTGGCCTTGTACTCAATATTACTTCTCACTCACCATATTAGGAAATATTATAATTTTTTATTAAATTATATTGTCTCTAAATAAACTAACGTATAAGTTACATAAAATTTCTTTATAAGCTGCAAAAGCTAATAATAATTAATTATAGATATTTTTTAACTGGCAGTTCTAGTTTCATTTACTATCATCATCTCATATTATCTATGGTTCTAAATACAAGAAGTTGATAAAACAAAACATTAGAAATAATATTTTAAAATTATTTACTAATGTAAAATTTTATAATTAAAAATAATATTAACTAACTCGAATGCATATTAAAAATTATAATTTTGGCACATTTAAGTAAACAGTGATTTGAAGTTCTCCCGTAGA
Source organism: Brenthis daphne (assembly GCA_947093115.1). Taxonomy (NCBI): domain Eukaryota; kingdom Metazoa; phylum Arthropoda; class Insecta; order Lepidoptera; family Nymphalidae; genus Brenthis; species Brenthis daphne. The sequence continues at coordinate 43,258,932 of OX352471.1, forward strand.
ACCGTTTTCTAGATAAAATATGACCTATTTTCAGTGACCTGTGCAATATCGTATGATAGACTGTTATGGCGACAGCTGGCGACAGATTTGAATAACGAAATGTATGATGTACACGAAAATGTAAAATCCATCGCTAGAAATCTTGTCGTATTTTTTGCAGAAATGCACCATTAAAATAATTTTGAAATATATTTTTAGACAGAGAAAGCATGCTTCTGATATGGTCATGGATATAATTTCATCAGCATGCAATTAATATTTTATAATCAAATATTCTTTATTCAATATTGGTATTTTAAGAAACAGACGTATTGTTTATCAAAAACCTGCCCAGAGTCCTGAAAATAATTACCGAAAGTAATTCAGCAGAACTATATTTTCTTTAATTTATATATTATGGATATACAGATATTTGTTCCACGACGCGATTGAGTGTCTCCGAAAGTATATCAAACGCAGAAAATATAGCGTTTGATATACAACGATTTGACAAGTTGCTTTCATATTGGTTAACTTGGTGGACATCTAAAATGACACAGTCCCTGAATGCAAAGATTTAAGTAAAGAGTCCCTGTATTTTTTTTGACCACATTTCTTGAAAAAAAAACGGCCTCTATTAAGGTATGTATAACCTATTTGAGAAAGAATTACACAAAATTATTTTAAAATAGCTGAAATAATAAAAAAAGTTAATCTTTTAAATAAATAATAGATTAAAATTAATATTTGTTGATATTTACAACATTATTACCTAAAATAAAATAAATATTGTTTAAATAAGAAATTATATAACACTTTATTATATATTCGGATTTAGCTTCGTTATGAATTTCATACTTTGCATATTTACATTTAACGGCTCTTTGCAACAAAATCGAGCAAACTTTAACTTTATAACTGATTTTACTAGCTGTGGGTACAGTTGAGCAACTATGTGCTTTAATAAAAGTATATAAATATATTATTATCAAAACTTATTTATTTCCTCTCACAATTTAAACACAAATTTTTAAATTAATAAAAGTAAAGTATGAAAATTAATCAAGTTTTAAATATTTATCATATCCGTTCCTGAACATTGAAACAGTGAAATTGTTTGTTAATTAACATACAAGAGAAAGTTTAGAAATTTGGAATAAATTATTTCAATCATGTTATATTTAATTACACTTTATTAATTTAGCTAATAAATTATTTATTTATATTACACATACATTTTGACAATATTATAATAAACAACATTTTGAAATGTACAAAAAATAATAACTCCATACAGTGACCTACATATGTCTGTATCTATAGACTGAATTAAATTCATTTTATTTGTAGGTTATATTCGACATATCGCACACGTTATCATTCCACTATAGTCCAAGACTGAGCAAACAATTTTTGTTTTTAGTGCAACTTTGTTCGCTAACTCTTAGTCTATGTTGGTATGTGAGGCCGATCGTTATCTACACTTATACTAATATCACTGTGAAATAAATTCAAACCAAGCCTCATAAGCTCACAAACTTTAATATTTCTCTAAAAGTCCAGATGAGAACAATCATAAAACTTTTATTGTTTTCAGCAAATGTACCTGCAACAGAATATTAGCATTCATAAAATATTTATAGTACATTTTTAACTTAGATTAACGTGAAATAAGAGGAACAAAGAGCACTAATTTAAAAACATAGTACACTAAATTATAATTAAAAAGTTTTGATTGTGTTGTTTAAAATCTAAAATAAATAAATATCCACTACAACTCAGTTGAGTATATTATGTGTTTCTCATAAATATTAGATGTATTCAGAAATGTTATTATTAAACCTCTAATTTCCCTGGGGCTGCTTAAACCGTTAACCTGCGATATTGTTCTATTGTACAGGAGGTACTTAGCAAGTGTTGTTCCACGAATGAACTTTATATTAAAATACAGTCGACTCGATTTCTTTATTATGTAATACATATTATAAATATTTAATATACGACTTATATCACTGTGTTTGTATATTTGTTACTCTTTTACTCTGAAACGATTGGACAGATTTGGGTCAATTTAGTACCCAGACTATGACTTGAGTAACATACCCATATATATGTAGGTTACTTTTAGACGTTAAGTCACTAATATTTATTAGAGCTTGAATGCCGGCAGCTTTAACTTCATTTTAAATAGAATTTACTAGATCGGTCGTGCTGGATCTAGCTCTAGATTTCGCACAGACGAAAAAAATTTTTCTGATTAGTTTTTATTTCATTTAGATATTTGACAGCATTTTATTCAGCATTTGTATTAGTGTGGTGTATTATAGCTCTATAATGTTACAATTATTAAATTATAACGAAGTCAAGGTAGTGAAACAAATATTTTTAGGGTTCCATAGATACCCCAAGTACAAGTACTAGAAAATTGTAGGTCTTGAAAAGTCTAACAGAAAAGCCCGCAACATCATATTATATGTATTTATCTCCTAAGATATACTCGCAATAACTATTTTATGAACCTAGGCACCCGAGCGAAACGAGGGTACATTGCTTGTTCTAAATGAACTCTTAATATTTATGGTTATCTTATAAAAGTTAGTAAATATTTTACTGCGAAAAATAAAATGTAAATTTCTAAGAAGATGATTAAAAAATATAAACATTATAAAATGTACACTTAGTAAAATGAAGAGGCCTACTTCTTATTTCTGAGGCCTTGCCTTAGGCGTTTATCTTTCTATCAGACTTAAACATAACTCAATAAAATATTAATCAAGTTTCAAATTTAGTTTTCAAGCTTAAAGGAATATTTTGTTATTATCTTAACTTTGAATTTACAAAGTACATAAAAACATATCAGAAAATATGCTTTGGGAATTTAAATAACGGTTAAATATGATAAGAAAGTTGGTAACCATAATATTGTAGTAAAAGTTAAGAAATATGTGAAAATATGTTATATTACTTTTTTTAATAAAAAAAATTACTTGTTTATTATGTTATATTATTTCAACCTATGGAGACTTCAACAAAGGAGGAATTCATACGGCTGTGTATTAAACTTTGATTTTGTGTTACGCGATATCTTCGCGAATTATTAATTAATAATAATAATTAATTAATAAATAATATGTTGGGACATTAATACACAGCGCCATCTAGTTCCATAGTAAGCTACGAGGCTTGTGTTATAGATACCAGATAGTTGATACAATACACATATATAACTATAAATACATACACATTATAAATATAAACACCCATGACCACGAAGGAGTACAAACATTCGTGCTCATCACATAAATGAATGCTCCCAGCGGGACTCGAACCCGCGACCGCTGGCATAGCAAGTAGGGTCACTACCAACTGAGCTAAACGTGTCGTCAAGATTATTATAATATTGAATATTACATCTTCTAGAGATTTTAAGATGTTCAAAATAAATTTAAAAAATGACTTTTGTAAGTAATTTTATCAAATTATGTCAAGCTTATATTTAATAAGAGACGGTATTCCAACTTAAGCAAATATCATTATGCTTTCCAAACTATGATGTGTGCTTATTTAATTACTGTGCGTTTGTACGTCTAATTGGTATGGTAATATACTCATATAACAATTTGCACACATCTATACCTACACGTTAGCCACTTCAATGACAGTGTTATAATTTATCCATACTAATATAATAAATGTGGAAGTGTGTTTGTTTGTTTGTCCTTCTTTCACGTCGAAAAAAGAACACGACGACGACAAAGGCTACATTTTACGGCGGGAGATTATCTCATTCCCATGGGAAAACAGGTTATAACACAACCCAAAAAAACGTTAATGATCAAAACTACTTGAAACTTGGTATTAATGCTCTTCAATACAAATAAATAAATACAGGTTTTAGCATTTTTCGAAATTCATCCCATAAGGGAGTAAAATAGGGGATGAAAGTTTGTATGAAATCTACCTTTTTAGAGTTTTTTTATAGTTTCAGCGCGAGCGAAGCTGCGGGTTCTCCTAGTTATTATAAATATTTTACTTTTTTGAAACAAAATGACAAATTTAAGCGTAATACCAAGTATGTATTGATTATTAAAAATTTATAGGAGATATAGAAGAACCTAAAAATGAAAAAAAATTAAAGGAAATAAATATAGCATAATCAAAAACAAAACATTCAGAATTTTTAAAAGAAAAAATCTGTACTTAAAATACCAAATTAAAAATTAAAATACAAGCTCAGTGCGGTGAGAGAGAAAGAGGAAGGCAGGGGATCGCCAAACCGAGTGGGAAGAGAGTCTCAGAGTTACGAGAGTACGGCGATTTGGCGACGCGTCGTCGGTTTGACCTGCCGCATTAGATTTTACACATCAATATCTTTAGTACATACCTCTATTAGAAACATATTTCGATAGCTGCGTACGTGAATACACAGTGATGATAGTAGCAGTATCTCGCACTACAGGTGGCTCTACGGGTAGGGTAGATTCACATCGTATTCGTAAGGCGCCGCTTGCAGTAGACGGTACTAACACACGTAGCACTCTCCACGATGCGCGTAGACCCCCCGGTTGAGGCGCGCTAAGCTCCCTACGCTGCCATGGTTCAGTCTGTGAAAATATTCAATATATTGAAATTTTATAAACACTATATAAAAAAAGTATGATATACCATCGTTTGATACTGTGAAAGTGTTGATCAGTGTTGTTTATAAAATTACTAGCAGGACGCGCGGTTTCGCTCGCACTAACACTACAGAAAAACTCTAAAAAAGTAGGTTTTATACCAACTTTCATCTGCTATTTTATCCCCTTATGGCATGAATATCGAAATATGCTAATACACGTATTTATTTAATTGTATTGAAGAGTATTGATACCAAGTTCACGTAATTCTGATAATAAATAATTTTTGGGTTGTATTATAACGTGTTCTCCCATGGGAATGAGATTATCAGCCCGCCAACTATCTCCACACAAAAAATCACGTCGACCGTCACTCCGTTACGACGTGAAAGAAAGACAAACAAACACACTTTATTATATTAAACCTTATTAAAACCTTTATTATATTAAAAAAGTATCCTTTGATTGATTTAAATTGCGTTTAATTCATACAATTAAACTGCAAGTAGTACTTAAGTTTTGTTATTTTAGCATAAACTAAACGTGCTGCAGTGTGAAACTACCTTTACAATATTCATTCTCAGGCACGTTTCGTTACACTATTAATGGCTAAGTTTGCTTGATTAGAACGAAAGCAGAACGGAACTCTTCTGGAAGCACAATATTTCAAAACTCCGATATACAATTACCCTAGTAAGAGGCTCTTTTATATATTTAATTTATTACGTTTTTTATTATTAATTTATATTTTAATTTTCTAAATAAGAAGCAACATAATATGTTTTGTTATCACTCGTATTTAGTAATTTTGTATAAAATTAACATATACTTATACTTGTAAGTAGCTAACTCAACACGTAGTTTTAATATGTTAAAAATGCCTTTTATTAATTACGCTAAGAATAATTATACTAAAAAAATATAATATTTTTTTTAAGAAAAAATGTCGATAACGCAAAAAGAATACATGGATTTTGTTTTAATATCGTTTGCCCTCGACTTTGCCCGTGTTCATTTATTTGTTCCGAGTCATTGCATGATATTTGTACATTAATTAAACTTTTAGTTCCAAATGCGTTCAAACAAACAAACTTTTCAATTTTATATGTACACACATATTATGTTTACACAATAATATTAGGTAACTCGTTTCAATATTCACAAACTTCACAAACAGGTGTTAGTCTAAGATTGTTCTTGGACTTACCTACAACAAATTCTCGTGTTTACAGTTGACGTAAATGTATCATAGCATATAAAATCCGTAAAATAATTTATAGGAGCTATTTTCAAAGGTTAACAAATAGCTCAATTTACACCCACGAAATGGAATAGTCGAAGATTGATCGATATCTATTAAGTATGTTTCAATTTAACAAAATCCCGTATAAACTTTTACCAAAACTTTTAAATATAGTCTTTGCATCTATTTAATTAGCTTGCTATCACCACCTTTGCATCTATTTAATTATTAGCTTCACCATTCATTATGTAGTAGAGAGCTTAATATATGCAAGTCCATTAAAAACTTCAGGGTGAATCTACAATGTTAATATTTCTTTTTTTTCATATTGCATGAGCAGTAAAAGCATTGTAGTGTGTTAACATTCGCGGAGATAAAACAAGTGTTTATTTAGAGTAATACATGATTGTACATTTCAAACTTTTATGTTTTATGCGATTTTTTCTTTTTTAACATATTTTCTGTTAAAATAATTAAATTTTTGAAGTAGTAGCTTTTATAATGGTGAATAACACTATATGGCTGTAATATATCATTTTATATGTATCTTTCCCGAAAAACGCCAAGTGAAGCTCGATCGCTCAAGTTTATTTCCATCTGAGTTAAGTGTTAGTAATTAGTTAGTTGCTATTATTCAAGTTTTTGTTTATAATTAATGTGCCAGGTTACTTATGATCATATCTGATTAGCACTACTAGACTAACGAAAATGCTTGGTTCGATTCCATAGATGCGAACACTTGCTTATTTTGTAATTTTCAAAAATATTTTAGCAACAAAATTGGAGCTTTACATGCTGCAAAAACTCAGAAAATTGATAAATATATTTATTATTAAGATATTATTTGACCTGGAATCATAATAACGGTCTATGATGTAGTCTACCTATAACCACTGTGTCAAATGGTCTATCCAATAAATTGTTAAAAAATATACAATTGATATAAATATTTTGCTTACTTGAAGGTTACCATTTATATTTCAAGCTTTTAACTGATAAAATAGACTATCTTTAATCATATTATTTCCCTTTCAATTCACAGTTCATAATAGTGCCCGGAGTCGTATAATAGCATTCAATTTATTTCAACAAAGGCGCTCTATCAAGATACGCCGAAATGTCCTTCCACTTGTATATCTTAGACACTAAATAAACATTTGAAATATTTATTAACAAAATATACTATTATTCTTTATTGTTTTAATATGAAATAATTATTATTTTGTAATATACTAGCGTTTTCCTGTGGCTCCGCCTGCATAGTACATTAATCACCAACATTATTATCATATACTAAACCCTCCGAAACACGCTGCATCTTATAGTATGAGTATATTTCCGTTCGGTTCAGTAGTTATCGCAGTATAAACGAACAAAAAAATCGGCTCTCCATTTATTAGTATAGATATAATACATTTTGAAGTAAACGTTAATTAAATTCAGTGTATTTTGTCTCAAATATTTTATGTCTATGTATCTTCATTATTTCATGATATTCAATGAAATTATATATACAATTATCTTAGTGCGTATGGTGCATGGAGGCAGTGGTGGACCAGTGGTAGCGCGCTCGCTTGGGAAACCGAGTAAAGCGGGTTCAAATCTTGGGTCTCGCACCTCTGATATTATAATATGCAATTCATTTCTAACATGATTACCGTTTGTCTTACGGCGAAGGAAAACATAGTGAGGAAACTTGCATGCCAGAGAGAACTTTACAAGTTTTCGAAAGTCGTGTGCAGTCCACCAACCCACACTTGACCAGCGCGGTGAACTGGCCTGATCTTCTTCGTAATAACAGGAGGCTCGTGCCCAGCAGTGGGACGTTAAAAAGGGCTAAATACATCTTAGAACGCAACGTTGTAGTAGCGATTTCAAATATTTTGCAATAGAACATGTTCATTGTTCAATAAAAAATATAACTGTTATTTTGCTTATCTATTATTTGTTTTAAAAATATAACTAAACTAGCATTGCACGCGGCTCCGCCCGCGTTCAGATAACCAAAAACAAATTCTTAGGTGTTACATATTAGTATACTCTCACATTGCAGTTTTTCTATTTTTTCTCAGAAATGAGATATTTATCCGCGGTATAAAGTTTCCTATATACTGACTCGGATAACCAGCTATCACCATACCAAATTTCATCGAAACCCCTCCAGTGATTTTTCTGTGATGCGGTAACAGACAGACAGACAAAAATTCTAAAAACTCTAGATTCAGCCTCTGTATTGATAATAATGTCTATTTCAATAAGATTTTCCAAAAAATATTTAATGTACAGAATCGGCTTGGTTACAATTTTATTATATGTATAGATAATTCATTAATAAATAATCTTTATCATAACTCAAAATATCTCATAAGTAGTAATAAAGAAGATAAAATTGCAGATACTTTAAAATACAATTTAGTACATAATGGTAGAGCACTTTGCGAAATATATTAAGCATTTTAAAGGCCGTTAGTGAAGATTTAAAGTGGCTCGACTGCTAAGTCTCAACAATGAGCTCAGTAATGGGGAACAAAACAAACGCGAAGTTAGTATAAAGGTTCCCGGGTGTAAACTACTCGTATAAATAATACGCCCATATGTACATATAATGGGTGCCTGACCCGTCAAATAGGATAATAAATTAGCTAAATCAAAATTATGTATGAAATTTTATTTTAAACTAGAAATAAAATGAGTATTTTCTTCTCATTTCTTTTAGACAAACGTTAGTTTTACTGAGTGGCTTAGTGCTTATTTTAATTGCTTAGGTTATGGGTTCGATTATTAGGTACTTACAATTTGAAAATATTTTACTGACAATTTTGCTTTTTTGTTAAGTCAGATAAGGGTAGATGTTGGAAAATTAAAGAACGCGACTGCATTCACTTTGACAATCTAATACCGAAAATATATTCTGTTAAAGTAATTTATATATTAAAATATATTAATATTTTACATAATTTAACTATACTTCATATGAAATAAGAAAATATTATAATAGGCTTTGTGTCAGAAACATAACGCGGCGACGTAAACAGTGTCTGCCATAAGCAGTTACAAGACGATTTGAAAAAAAGTATTTTTATTTTATTCAGTACTGTAACTAAATTATTTATTTCAGACTGTCGTTTTATGAATAATTTAGTGACAATAATTATATTAAAAAGCTTGCTCGATTGAATAAAAGCTATACGTTTTGAAATTTGGAATCATAAATTGAAGGAAAGTAAAGAAGTTATTAGCTCACCGTCGTTACGCTCGGGTTCGCCTCTAGACAAACACAAACAACTTATCCCACGGGAACCGTACATTTTTACAGAATAAAAATCTACAATCTATCTCTCTGCCAAATTTCATCCGGATCCTTTCAGCCGTTCTGGCGTGATTGAGTAACAAACATCCAAAAATCAATCTAAACTTTCACATTTATAGTATTAAAAAGTAATGTAGGATATAAAATGAACTTGTCAGGAAAATATTGTTTAAACGTACATCTAACTCAAATAATAAACGAAAACTTTATAGCATTTTAATATCTCTTTCTTCCCTTCTTTTTATCTTTTAACTTTGTAGACTACGCCTATAAAAGTTTTTATAGTTAAATTTTTCACATTTTCAACAAGTCAACAAAATTGAAATATATTTTCAAAGTACTTTGCTGTAAATTTACTTAAAATTTTACCATAGTTATATTTTTATTATTATTACTTACGCTATATTATTAAGGTAAGTTAAATTTTTTTATTGAAAATAATAACTGTGTGTATCATGTGGACTCATGAAATAAAATATTTTATTAAAAAAAAATTATTCTTTATTTTTATAGAGTGTTTTTTCACAAGGCGAAAACATCACCCTCATCATTGCTTACAAGTACATATTACATATTAAAATTTTAAGATTTAAAAATTGTAAGCACAAAATATGAACATAAACGAATAATTCAATGTTTGTTTTTTGAAGTAAACTTAGAACTTTTGTCCACATACTTATCCTTTATTTCATTAAACATATGTTTTATGTAAGATAAAATAAATAAATAAAATAATTAATTTAAAGTGGATTTTAAAGTCACTGTAATTTTTAATTAAAAAGTAATTATATATCTATTATCAACGAATTAAATTGTTCGGTATAATAAATAACTTAGAAAACCTGTTAAAGTAAACACAGGAATGGTGTCAGAAGCAATGAATATGCAATTGTTTAATTTGCCCATTGAATTGCCGACTAAGCTCAATCACAATAATTGATAGTACCTAATCCAGTCAGATTGGATTCCTGATTCCATTAGGAAAGCAAGAGAGCAAACAGTTAAATCGAGTTAGCTATTTCTTGAGTGCACTGCCTACTACGATAACATTATCGATTTTCAGGCATTTACTCCATTTGATTATAGATAAAGACTATTGATATCCATATCCATACTTTTTACTAATATTATAAATGTGAAAGTGTGTTTGTTTGTTTGTCCTTCTTTCACGTTGAAATGGAGTGACACATTGGCGTGATTTTTTGTGTGGAGATAGTTGGAGGGCTGGAGAGTGACATAGGCTACAATATTTACAAGACTAAATATTTATGATCAGAATTACTTGAAACTTGGTATTGATCTTGATATTGATGAGTGTTTGGAAGTGAAAGTATCATTAAAATCGCTTTAATCATTCTTGTGATTGAAAATATTTTATATTTCAATAAAGCTAGAGTATAGTATAGTATAAGAGAGTTAGGTACATAAAATAGTTTTTAGATTCAAAACGTAGGTATATTTATAAATAAGTAAACTCCATATCACCGTTTACTAATGAGGGGTGGTATAAGGAGGTCATAACTAGTTGTTTCAAGTCCGAGTTTTGTATAAAAATAAAAATTCCAGCTTCGTATTTTATAATGAGCACATTTTGTTATTAGCACATATCAAGGTAGTCACCAAATGAAACCATGTACCAGCAACATTTCTATTTTCTTTTGTCTCGTTTTCTAGGTAACGCTTATATTTCTTGTATAATGCTATTTTATATATAAACAATATTCGTTTTAAAAATTCTTCTTATTTATTTCTCTACAGAACTATAACATTCATACTGTGCAAAATACCTATTATTTGTTCAAAAAATTAGGTACTAATACAATGTAATAAAATTAAAATTTTGTATCTTAAAAATTTTTATGCTTTTATCTGTCGAAGTTTGTGTACAGACAACTCTAGTTAACATAAAACTATTTCATTGAAAATGTGGAATGAAATTAGGTATATTTCGCTTGACGTAATATAACTTCAAACAACATAAAATCAGAGTTACCAAGCCATAAACGGTGGTGGACTATGAAAACTCAATTTTGTTAAAGGAGATGAATTACATAATTCTATCAAACATGAAAAAGGTTATGTTTTAAAGTTTACAGTTTACAAAAAATAATATTTTAAAGTAGACAAATGCTTTTTTTCGAGACATTTTAATTATTTAAAAAGACATTTTAATTATTTAAAAAAAAATATATATATATTGCATCGAAATATGCTGTATGTTTGTCTGGTACTGCCAACTTCAGTGGTGGTCATGAGTTTAATTCCACTGATGATTTTGGGTTATTTATTGTTGAAAATGCTTAAAGATAAAATGTTTTTGTGCAATTTGTTAAAGGCTTCCCAGCACTTATTAAATCATTTAATCATGGAAATGGTATAAATCTATACTAATATTATAAAGAGGTAAGGTTTGTGAATTGTGAGTTTGTGACGTTGTAGGGGGTAATCTCTGGATCTACAGAACCGATTTAGATGTAATTTGGTAAGAAGATAGTTTGAAACCCGGGGAAGGACATATTATCCCGGAAATCATCCCTTAAGGGGGTAAAAATGGGGATGAAAGTTTGTATGGGGAAACAACCTAGGGACGAACCCGAACGAAGCGAGGGTGAGTCGCTAGTCTATAAATATCGGTATGCTGAAATGTGATCAGCCGTTAATCAAATGTAGCAAGTAGCTACTAGTACAGATATAAGCTAATGTATTTATGTTGTCTACATTAGCCTAATCTTGTAAGCTTAAGATAATTGATTCCTAATTAAATCAGTGCAACCGATTGTGTATTCCTCAATAAAGAAAAAAATAATGTACATTTAAATTAAATATATATATATATATATATATATATATATATACATACATTTATAGTAGAACTAGCATTGCCCGCGGCTCCGGCCGCGTTCAGATGACCAAAAACCAAATTCTAAGATTTTACATATTAGTATACTGTTACATTGCAGTTTTTGTTTTTTTTTCTCAGAAGTCAGACATTTTCCCGTGATAAAAAGTATCCTATATGTTGACCCGGATAACCAGCTATCACCATACCAAATTTCATCTAAATCTCTCCAGTGGTTTTTCTGTGATGCGGTAACAGACAGACAGACAGACAGATAAAAATTCTAAAAACTATAGATTCGGCCTCTGTATCGATAATAAGGTTTATTTCAATAAGATTTTCCGAAAAATATTTAATGTACAGATACGGCTTAGTTACAATTGTATTATATGTATAGATATGCATGTACGTATTTACGTAGCATGTTTAAAATTGTTTTTTTAATAATTACATACTTAGATTCTGCTGTTTTATAAGCCAGAATCGGATGTTCACTTCATTTTAAGTCACTTGGTGAATCTTTTTAACATCCAGACATAATATTCTCTAGATCTGGTTTCAGTGTAAGCGCAGTTAAACATTCAATATTCAAATTCCTATGTGCTGAGTTACCAAGTTTTTCTTATCGAATTCTCCATTTTCCTTTCTATACTCAGTTAATAGAAATTCAATACAATTTTTTATTTTAATCAAGTGGCGATAAATTAAAACATACTGTAGTTGCACCCAGCAACTTTGAACTAGGTCCAGACCTCTAAACTAGACCAGTCATGTATGTTGTACTAGAAAGTATATAAAAAGTTTTTTTTTAATAGTAATACGTACTACTTTCTTAGATTTACGCGAATGTTTGACATTTTTAAATAAAACTATCTTTTCGGATTATTTCGCGAATTTATTTTGATTTTTGGTTCCCGACGTTTGGAATGCTTTACAGCATCCATGGTCCCTCCCGTCTCTCCCGTGACCATGGATGCTGTAAAGCATTCGAAACGTCGGGAACCAAAAATCAAAATAAATCCATGAAATAGTCCGAAAAGATAGTTTTATTTAAAAAAGTAATACGTACCTTTGCAAGTTCATTGTCTATGTACCAATTAATATCAGACGGTGGCAGCGAGTAGTCGGACGTGCAGTTCAGGAGTATTTGCTCTCCGGGCTTCACTAATTTCGGAGCCCCAATTATTATGGGGTCCTTGTCTGGCATCGCTGCAAGGAAAATGGATTTCAGTACGAAAATTAATACAAATGTAGTTGTGAATTCGGTAACGAGTACCAAGTTTATAACGAGTTAGATTGCCTTCGGGTGTCCGCAATTTGTTTCGTACGAAAAATCAGGCTACTTTCATGTCCTTTGCCAGTATTATTACGAACTGATGTTAAAATTAATGGGAGATGCTGCTCCTTGGTTATTATTATCTTTTTTTAATTTTTTATAAATATAATAAGAATATTAAAAACATTTACATTTCTTTAATAAATTTGACGTAAAATCTAAAGTATAAAAAAATTAAGTATAAAGTAAGTTATATTATGATAATATTTGGAAAATTTATATCATCTATATAAATCAAAATGAATGTTGCTAAGCGCAAAACTCGAAAACGGCTCGACCAATTCAGCTATTTTTTTTCGTATGTTCCTTAAGGTATACGGAAAGTTTTAATAAAGAAAAAACATATAAAATAAGGTAAATATACTATACATAAAACTAAGTCGTGTTAGTTACATCACCACCAATTTTTATGATATTTGATTTTTTGTTAGTTTTCTCTTAGTCCCAAATATGATAATAAGTATTAAAACATCAGAAATATTAGCGAAAAAAAAAGAAATTTATATGGCTAACGCTGGCTAATAACTATTTATATCTATTTAAAACGTACCTAGCGACGAACCCGAGCGAAGCGAGGGTGAGCCGCTAGTATGTAAATATAAATAAAACTAAATCGTTTAACCGTAATAGAATATTAGATTTAATTTATGTATAATCACACAGAAACATACTTTAATATAGCGAGAGCTGTACATTTACATGTGAGTATACACTTCTATGGCTTTTGACAAAGCACGAATTCAATCGATATCGAAATCGCACACGAGACCTCATATTTATCCAATTCAGTGCCGACGTGTTCCATCCTGAGCACGTGATATTATGAACTAGCCGACACAAGAATATGGAACGAAAATAGTTATGTACATAGTAACAAAGGTAGTTAGAAGCAGCAAAGGGTTAAATTTTAACGAAGGCAACGTGATGTTAGTTTTTAGTTATTTATTAAAGAAATTTTATTTGTATCGATATCTTTTTAAATACTTTAAGCACACACAGTAAACGGTAACATCATAAAATAACTTTTGGGTAAAAAAGCTTAAACAAACTAGAAACTTTAGAAACACGCACTTACACTAGAACATGCTAATTTCTTCGGAAAAAAACATTATATGTCATTGGCCACAAATCACTAGGGTTTTCGCTTACATGATACCAGATGCGACATGATACAAATGTAAGCAAGAAAAACGAGTTAATGAAACCATTTCGCCTCGTCCTTCTTTTCCGCATTCATGTACCTAATACGCATACGTAAACAAATAAAATGGCTTTCTATGGTATTCAAAGTCACTATAAGAGTGTAAAACACATAAGTATGTAAAAAATGGTATGAAACCTAAAATAGATCGTTATTCCCCGCTATATCTGTAGAAAAATCTAAGTACAAAATACTCTTTGGAAAATTATTTAGTGTTATATTAGTTCAAAAATATGCTTATTATTATTTATGATGGTGGCGGTGGCTTGTATTGATTAATTCACTAGTATTAACCCTTTACTGGTGATAATTGTAAAAATACATGAAAATATCTAAATATCAAGTCATGTACAATTTTGCTGGCAGTCTCAGGTTTGATTCCCGCGCAAAGTATTTTTATATTAACTAGATATAATAAATTATATCCCAATTTAAGTAAGATAAAGCACAGTGTTAGATTCAATTATTTCTCAACAAGCACGCTTTAACTAGTTTTTTCTCCCTTTCTTATCCGCAAGGGGGGCTCCTGAAAATTATACTTCAACATTTTAAATAAAACAATCTTTTCGGATTTTATTCACGGATTTATTTTGATTTTTGGTTCCCGAAATTTCGAATGTTTTACAGAAATCATAATCATAGTAGTAATGGGGCATATTTTGAAATGTGTATGTTAATAATCACATTATTATACAAAGTAAAATAATTTTTAAATAATTGATGGATCCCTATAAATAAAATAAACTACCAAAATACGAAAGTAATATAATTTTACTGTACCAATCAAATAAATGGTATTTCTTCCCCCCATTCACGAATAGATTTAAAAGATAAGTAACAAAAGATCCTGGGGGTCGAATAAAGTTTCGTTGTTCAAATTAGCTGAAGTGCGGGATGTTACCTAAAATGTCGGGAACTTGCCGATTAAGATAATCTTGTAACGGAACTCCAGTAACATAAAGCGCTTTGGTGTGGAATAGTGGGAATGTGAACGTAATTAAAGTTTTAGGTACGAGCCGTTCTAGTTGGAGTCAAAAGCTTCGCATTACTAATTAACGTTAAAATAGAAGCACTAAATAACGCAAAATAAAGTTGTTGTTGAATTGGCTTTCGTGGAACACCTAGTTTACACGTTTACAAGTAAATATTCAATTTCAACGGATTGTTTATGCAGAATAGTTTATATTCGTCCATTATAATACCGAAAAGTTATGAAAAAGTTTATGGGTGGATATTTAATATGGCAAGTACAGCGGCTTTAGTTGTAAAATGTATGTGTCATCTATATATATAAATAAAATTCGAACTGAACCAAAACTATAGGTACTTTATATGTTTTTTGGAAAATCTTATTGAAATAGTCATTATTATCAATGCAGAGGCCGAATCTATAGTTGTTAGAATTTTTGTCTGTCTGTCAGTCTATCTGTGACCGCATCACGAGAAAACCACTGGACATATTTTGATGAAATTTGGTATGATGATAGCTAGTTATTCGGATCAACATATAGGATACTTTTTACTGTTGGAAATTTTTATTTTTGAGAAATCTATACTAAACGTTAAAACGTAACTAGTATATTTATACAATTATTCTAATGTTAACAATATATAGTAATAATTTATTCGACACATTGTCTATTAAAAAGGGTTAATCTATAACGTATTAAAATGATTTGATTCCATTCAACACTTTCTATATCTCAAGAGAACAGTGCAGCTCGATACTTACAAGTTATCCACATGCCGAAAATTAGATAAGTCATTTGAATTCGAATAGACATACAGACAGACCAACTATATAAAAATAATTGATTAAGTATACATTGGCATATTCATTTATTTTATTATAAACTAGCGGCCCACCCTTGCTTCGCTCGGTTTCGTCGCTAGATACGTTTTAAATAGATATAAATAGTTATTAGCCATATAATTTCTTTTTTTTTCGTTTTTTTTCGTTTTTTTTTTATTGAACCCTTCTATGGACATTAAGAAACATACGAAAAAAAATTGCCGAATTGGTCCAGGCATTTTTGAGTTATGCGCTTACTAACATTCATTTTTATTTATATAGATATATAATCAGTTTAAAAACAAACCAGGTCAACTTATTATTATAAGCCGTAATTGTGTTATAATTTATCATATCATAATTTTACTATCAATATAAGGTATACTTAATTTCAAAGTCCAACTAACAGGTTCCTAAAATTCTAGTTACTACATAAACTCCTCTAAAATCCACAATATTCTACAATTTAAACATTTACATATTCATGAACTATCTGATAAAAGCAAAACTCAACGTTCGACTATCATAAATTTAGAGCTTACCATCGCGCGTGTATACATATTACTTGTACTGTTTTTTTTTAATTTTTTTTATATATTATTTTCTAAATAATAATAGTTATATATAACGTACGTTTCAAGTTTATTTTTAAAGCCCTACTAATAGTAGCTATCTTATTATTTTTTCTCTCAAGAATGACTTTACAGATTTTAATGAGACTCTAAGAAAACTCTAAAGAGAAACTCAGAGCTGAATTTTAAATCCTGGATTTGAACCCAGTAGGTGGCACTGCAGACGGTGTGCCACTGATCATCTCCAAAACGACAGGGTCGATTTTAATGATATTTTTTAAACAATATATGGTAATAAAGTTCCACTACAATTCTTATAGCGAGTAAATCAGCAAATTAAGTTTATAGTAAATACATACATTAAATTTTAGATATCCAAGGATTTTCTTAGAATACGTTACATATAAAATAAATAAACCAAAAATCAATTTCTGTACTTACCGACTACAGTCATATGTTTAGTTTGTCTTGCTATCTGAAACTTTGGGCCTTCTGTGGAAACTTCGCAAGTATATGCCGCTCTCGTCGCAATCGGCGGGGGCATCACACGCACCATACACGAGTCTGTCTGGCAGTCCCCGCCTTGTACCATAATCCCAGTTACATTGAACAGACGGATGGGCACCTGCACAGAAGTATTTAAAATTAACCTTATTAAATAAAACTAAAAGTTCGCCCGCAGCTCCGCCGGCGTTCATAGGGCCAAAAACCAAATTCTTAGGTTTTACATATTACTATACTCTTACATTGCAGTTTTGTATTTTTTCTCAGAAATGAAACATTTCCCGCAATAAAAAGTGTCCTACATGTTGACCCGGATAACCAGCTATCACCATACCAAATTTCATCAAAATCCCTCCAGTGGGTTTTCTGTGATGCGGTAAGTGGTAACAGACAGACAGACAAAAATTCTAGAAACTATAGATTCGGCCTCTGTATCGATAATAATGTTTATTTCAATAAGATTTTCCAAAAAAATATTTAATGTACAGATTCGGCTTACAATTTTATTATATTTATAGATTTATCTTAAATGAATGTAGAATTGTAAAAAATGATTATAGTATTATTTTTGTAATTTTAATCATTACTTCAAGCTGCGCCTTAACAGAAACCTGTCCATAAACTAATGTGAAATTTCATAATTTGTTACAATTTTAAATTTCACATACCTACTTCATCTGTGGTATAGAATAATTAATATTTTTGCAAGTGAATAGTGAATAAAATCCTTCGAAACCCTCTCATGAATGTCTTGTAAAATAAGAAAAAGCTTGTAATATTTCTGCGTAAAAAGAAAAATTATCAAGTCTTATTTACTATATAACTTAGTTTATTTACCTACCACATGTATTAAAAGCCAATATTGTAGTCGAATAAAAGCTCAATACCACTTTTTTAATATATTAATTTCAAATTAGTAAAATTTTTGTGTATTTTTAGTAAAGTTTTATCGTTGAACTAATGTTAAAGTAACAACGAATAGGTAGTTGACGGATAAACTACATATTCGTTTAGCAACATTGTACGTGATATAGCTTAATAGTCTTGCTTTTAAAGCTTTTTAGTTATTAGCAATAAGCTTATTAAAATTTCTAGGTAATGTATAAAAAACTATACAAAGTAAATGTTTAATTTATACAAAACTCATTATAATTTCCACAGTATGTACCACGCGAACTCACCACACGTGACTTAAATATTAAATTGACGACACGTTTGGCTCAGTTTGTAGTGACCCTACTTGCTGCGCCAGCGGTCACGGGTTCGAGTCCCGCTGGGAGCATTCATTTGTGTGCTGAGCACGAATGTTTGTACTCCAGTCATGGGTGTTTATATTTATAATATGTATGTATTTAAAAGTTATATATGTATAATGTATCAACTATCTGGTATCCATAACACAAGCCTCGTAGCTTATCATGGAACTAGATGGTGTTGTGTGTAATGTCCTGACATATTTATTTATATAATGCTACAAATGACATACTGCCATGACCTAATATAGGTATTATTAGGTCATATTGGATTATTTATTATAGGTTAGACCTACTTTGATACTGCGAATAATTTCTTAGGTATTAAAATTACAATCAAAAGCGTGATACGTTACATAATTATATAATTTCAACTTGTTTCGTGTTATTGCATACTTAACTAAATAAACTTTTGACGATAATGTGCTCAGTTTGTAATGCTGTGCGTGCAGTCGCGTTTTCGAGTCCCGCTGGGATCATTCATTTGTGTGATAACCACGGATGTTTGTACTCCAGTCATAGGTGTTTATATTTATAATATATATGTATTTAAAGTATATGTGTAGTGTATCAACTATCTGGTATCCATAGCACAAACCTCGTAGCTTACCATGGAACTAGGTGGTGCCGTGTGTGAATGTCCCAACATATTTAAATTGAATTTATTTCACTTAAGTCGATAGGTATATCAGTTAACACCAATAAAAACTTTTTAACAAAAAAATAAAAACCGACTTCAAACAAAAGCACTAAAAAGTGAAAAATAACTGATTGGTAGTTTTCATTTACTATACATACCTAATCAAATATTTTCGAAGTCGGTGTGCTTTGCTTTGTATGGGCTGGCACCGATTTCGAAAATATTTGATTAGGTATGTATTTAATAGGTAGGCTTTAATTACTTAGCCAAAGCACACCGACTTCGAAAATATTTGATTAGGTATGTATAGTAAATGAAAACTACCAATCAGTTATTTTTCACTTTTTAGTGCTTTTGTTTGAAGTCGGTTTTTATTTTTTTGTTAAAAAGTTTTTATTTTTCCCTTTTTAGTGTAGACAGTAGTAGCAAAGTAAGGATTCTAACGTGTTAGGCTTGTCAAATCAAACAAAATAAGCCCAAACTCAAAGTATCTACTATTAGCCGTTAAAGAGTTCCACCTATCCACCTTCTGGCCTTGCTATCAGATCAGGTCAACAACACCGAACCACTGTACTATCAACGAAAATGGAAATACTTGCAAAGTTTCAAGTCAATATGACAATTAGAAGTAGGTTAAATTCATCATTTGTTGTTTTTCCACCCTTAGGGGTGATATTTTTTTTTGAAATTTAAATGGGACCAATCTGGAAGTATACCCTTTCAAACAAAACAAAAATTGTCCAAATCGGTTAATAAATGACGGAGTTCTGAGGTAACAAACATAAAAAAAAAAAAAAAAACATACAGTCGAATTGAGAACCTCCTCCTTTTTGAAGTCGGTTGAAAAAATCTTGTGGTATAGAGAAAGAGCAAAAGGAGCGAGCGACAAAAAGAGAACGTAGCGACTGTTTGTCTTCAGTTTTCAACATATATATTAATATACCGTGGAAGTATCAAACTGTATGTAACTTTTTATCGGTAGACCATAGTTCCAACAACATATTTTACACGACTCGGTAACTAAGAGAGTTGCGTTGCAAATAAGAAAATTATAATATCATTAAGCGTTTAAAATTGTATAGAAGTGAAAAGAAAGGAAAACTTTAATTTATTTTTTTATATAAATTTCAAATTTTACTAGATAAAGGGCTTAAGGTAACATATAATTTTTTTGTTCTTATCTTCGTTCAATAAAAACATAACACAGAAAGTGAACCTGCTGGAATCTTAGTGTGAGTCAGATATATACACAGACTGAGGTACATGCCATGACGGTTCTATATAAACTAATACCATTATGAAATATAAAAAAAAAACAGTATATTTAGATGAACATTTATGCCAGTTTAATACGTAAACGCCTATCAAAACGTCATAAGTTGACTGTTGATACATCAAAGGGCTAGCTAGCATGTTAAAATATACTAGTTGAAAGGCCAGTAAACATCAAAGTTACCTTCTGTGACGGGTTATATCTGAATATCTCATTCATATCCCTATACCACTTGACGGAGTGTAGTCTCTGATCGTCCATTCGAAAGTGACAGCTCAACTCCGCTGCCCGTCGAGGGTCCGCGTACAATGGGACCTTCAGTTGGGTGATTTCGTGTGCTGATGTTATAGCTGAAACAAAATATTTGCGTTACTAAGCGAACATATTATGTTATAAAGTAAATAAATGATAGATTTTTTTAAGTGCGTTTATTCTTTACTAGCGGCTCATCCTTGCTTCGCTCGAGTTCGCCTCTAGGAAAAAAAAAACAAACCTATACCACAGGAATCGTAAATTTTTCCGGTTATATCCATAACTATCTATCTTTGTACATATCTATAATCTATCTCTGTGCCAAATTTCATCCGGATCCGTTCAGCCGTTCTGGCGTGAAAGACTAAAAAAACATCCATACATCCATACTCACAAACTTTCACATTTATAATATTAGTATAGAAGTATAGATTTAAATAGAAACAATAATAATAGTCTACAATTTTTGGCTCTTTCTCTTTTTAGGCATGTTGGGTATTAGTCCCTAAATGCCCAATCATTGAACTAAAAGTTGACAATATATTCCATATAATAATATTATCATAATACAAATATTAAGAATTATAATAGGTATTAGATAGAGGCAGTGAAAATTGTAAGCTAGCTGCTGAGCCTGAATAAAGCATATTAAATGGCTATAACTAAGAAAATGTTTAAAATTAATATCTAATACACAAATATGACACGCAATAATTTTATAATAATTTTATTAATTAATTATATTATCATAATAATATGTATGCTTCCTGTAAATTTCAATATCATTTACGTCAAGAGCACTAATTTTGTATTAATATATATTTTAAGTCGTAAAAAAACATCTTTTAATTAGAACATAAAATTTATTTTATGAAAGAGACAATTTCGTTATTTATTCAACATTTCTCATTTATGCGTGCGCTTTGGGCAATGAAATATCATTTCTTGTCACTTCATTTTCCCCGGACGTTTTAGAAAAATGTTAATAGAATTATTTTTGGCAGCCCATTTTATCGTCAGTTCTTAAAAAGAATTTGTTAATTAATAATTAAGATATTTTAACTTGACAGGTAATTACGTAAAAACATTTTGTTCTCTTTTTATATGATGAACTCTCTTTATAAATGACTAAAAAAATAATTCTAAATATCAAATTAAAAATTCATTTTCTTAATAGTTAGTACATCTACCATTAAACAGATAAAACATGACTTTTGGTCGAAGAACTTATAAAAAAATTTGCCCCGCACTGAAAATCAAACCTGTGACCCAGTGTAGACCTGAATAATACATACCACATTAGATATACATACATATATCGAGTTCTTACGATATAGATTCAAATTGTAGAGATAAATAATAAGACGCTACACTTCTAACAAAATATTATCATTTTATGTAAAGTTAACATTAGCATACTGAATGGTAAACACTTAAACTGGTATTTCAATGCGACGGAGCTACGTTGTTTTTAGAGAAACATCACGTATGTTAAAGTGCCGTCAACATTTACGTAAACTCAGTCTAAACGTATTTCAGAAACTTAAGCCTAATGGTCTTGTCATATACGTCAGCTTTTCGTTTCAGTTTCATTCAATAATAATAATAGTATCTGGGCCACCGAGCTTCGCTCGGAGTTTTTGGTCGAACGTACAATTTTCTTTAAAAAAAAACTATAAACTTGAATAAATATAAAAAAAAAAAAAATTAAATTATACGTCCTTTGTATCTGACCGGGATTCGAACCCGGACACCTATGTTTGTCAATCTTGTGTCTTGGCCGCTTGACCATAATCTTTATGCCCGAGCGTGCGAAATTATCGACCGTACTTTGCGTGGAATAATGTGAAAGAAAACCGCATGAAAATTCGAAAATACGCGTTTTCCCAGACATAAGACTAATCTAGATCGATTTATCGCCCCCGAACCCCCTGTATACTAAATTTCATGAAAATCGTTGGAACCGTTTCCGAGATTCAGATTATATATATATATATATATATATATAAGAATTGCTCGTTTAAAGATATAAGATATCTATTGTACTCGTACTTATTTTATATTTTGAGAAAAATTAAGCTATCAATTAGAAAGCGAGCTTTGCTCTTATAAAAGTACGAATGTTAAATAAAAGAAAATGGGAACATACCTAGTTTCTGTTTGTATATAAACAAAAATAATCAAATTTTTAAGGTGGAATTGAAAGGGATTTAGAAGTTGCCAAGCATTTGATTCTAAGACAGAAATTATAGAAGGGTTGTGTCGAGACCCCATTAGGCCCTATTCACACTATAGCGGGACTATACTAAATTCGTTTTTGCTCCGATATTGATTTGGTAAAGTATAAAAATACCGAGAACGGATGTGACCAGCATTATAGTGTGGGACGGCCCTTCCTAAGTCTACACTATCTCTCTATCCGTCCATGTATAAGTTGTATAAAGTATAAGTTGTTATGATGTAAGCGTCAAATTGATGTGATGATAATACGAATACAAAAAACTGTCTACATATTATAACTTTAATATACGGTTGGTAATGTGAATGTATCCAATAAAAAAATACATCACACAAAAAAATATTTTGTTATTGGTTTAATTCTAGTACGGCTGATAAGTATAGTCTAATGTAAGAAACTTGACGACGCGTTTGGCTCAGTTTGTAGTGACTCTATTTGCTGTGCCAGCCGTCGCGGGTTTGAATCCCGCTGGGGGCTTTCATTTGTGTGTTGAGCACGAATGTTTGTACTCCAGTCGTGGGTTTTTATTTATAATATGTATGTATTTAAAAGTTATATATGTGTAGTGTATCAACTATCTGGTATCCATAACACAAGCCTCGTAGCTTATCATGGAACTAGATGGTGCTATGTAATAATGTCCCAAAATATTTTTTTTATTTATTAAAAAAACTCGTTAATAAAGCAGAAAATCGTTAAAATTTCTTACTAAAATGTATCAAATATTACTTTGTATCTCCATTTACTCACTTGAATTTTACCGTCACGCTAGTAACACAGGTAATATATGACCTTTAATATTTACTTTCAAGCCTTTGATAGTTTAGAACGGTTAAATCAATTTGGGTAATTTTGAATTTCGATGGCTTATTGTACCCTACTTTGTATGCCTATGTCTATATTCTCGGGCGAGGATTTGTGGTTTATCGAAATCTATGTAAAGGTTGGGTTTATCCATATTACGCTTGTACAGTACGTCCTGACTTCTAAATAAGCCTAATCTTGATATTTGAGATATGTTCTTTAACCTTATACTCATACTCTATTATCTTCGATCATAAATATTTCTTAAACAATCAATAGTATATAATAAATGTGAAAGTTTGTAAGTATGGATGTTTGTAACTGCCTCGGTGGTGTAGTGGCTAGCATGTACGGCTGCACACCCGGAGGTCCTGGGTTCGAGTCCCGGGTCGGGCCAAGTTTAGTTATTGAGTCTTCCTGTATAGTAAGTCTCAGTAACAGCCCGGAGTTAGGAAGTTGGCGGTGTTTCACCCCCGTGCCTCGGAGAGCACGTAAAGCCGTCGGTCCTGCGCCTTAACTCTCACCGGTCGTGTCGAGTGGTCGTCCCACCGGAGTATGAGAGTGATAGGAATAGAGAGTGCACTTGTGTTTGCGCGTACACTTGAGCACTATAATATCTCCTGCGCAGTTGGCTAATCTCATTGAGATTGGCCGCCGTGGCCGGAATCGGCTAGGAGAACATCACATCATCATGGATGTTTGTTATTCTTTCACGCCAGAACGGCTGAACGGATCTGGATGAAATTTGGAACAGAGATAGTTTATAGCCTGGAATAGCACATAGGTTAATTTCTATCCCGGTACGGTTCCCGTGGGATAAATTTGTTTTTATCTAGGGACGAACCCGAAGTAAAGCGAGCGTGAGTCACTAGTATGAAATATACGTATAAACATAGCTAATTTTATGCAGGTAATGTGTACGTTTTGAAAACACAGACTAAGAAATAAGCCATATAACTAAAGGCAAAACATAATGTTTTAAAATAATAAATAACGTTCTAAAACTATGTATAAATATTAAAAGAATAATCATTACTATGATAAATAATTAAATGTTAACAAAATGACGAAAAAAATATTAAATCTATTGTGATATCTTTCTCTTAAGGGGAAAAGAACTAATTCTTAAAAAATACAAAACGTTATATAATAGTTGTTATTTATATTTTTCATTGTTTATCAAATTTTCTTTTCAAAAGTTATAAATTAACTACTAACAACTATATAAGAAATACCTTAATCTTTCAAAAGTAAACGATTAGTATGACAAAATGAACGGCAAAAAATGCTACGATTTTTGACTTTGACAAGCTTTTTGGCGGGCTCCGTCTATATAATTCTTTAGTCTAAAGTTCCTTTTTTTTTATGGGACTAAGGGGGCAAACGGGTAGGAGGCTCACCTGATGGAAAGTGATTACCGCCGCCCATGGACATCTGCAACACCACAGGGCTTGCAGATGCGTTGCCGGCCTTTAAGAAAGGAATACGCTCTCTTCTTGAAGGTGGCCAGGTCGTAGCGGTTCGGAAAGACCACCGGTGATAGCTGGTTCCACAGAGTGGTTGTGCGGGGCAGAAAATGCCTTAAAAATCGCACTGTTATGGAACGCTGGACATCGAGGTGGTGTGGATGGAATTTACTATTTTGGCGCGATGTCCGATGGTGAAATTCAGCAGCCGGGATTAGTCTGAACAATTCCTCGGAACACTCCCCGTGATAGATGCGGTAGAAGATGCAGAGTGATCCAACATCTCTACGCAGAGCTAAAAGATCAAGCCGATCGGAGAGAGCTTGATCGTCGATAACTCGAATCGCCCTACGTTGACTGGTACTGGGGAGCTCCCGCCCAAAGATGAGAACAGTACTCCATGTGGGGCCGAATTTGCGCCTTATAAATAATAAGACGCTGACGCTAAAGTTTAAAATAAGAAATCTTAATACAGAAATCTAGATAAAGACGAGCTTTATACATATTTTTTAAAAGAGATAATTAAAATTGTTTTCTTATTTGTTTGTTAGAATTAATTCTAAAAATTATTTCAATAGCAGATAGCTTCACACGCACAGTGTATAAATATTATACTTTCTGATTAAATTGTCTAGGTATTATTTTGACTTACTAACGTGATCTATACATATAATAAAATTGTAACGAAGCCGAATCTGTACATTAGATATTTTTTGGAAAATCGTATTGAAATAGACATTATTATCGATATAGAGTCCGAATTTATAGTTTTTAGAATTTTTGTCTGTCTGTCTGTTACCGCATCACGGAAAAACCACAAGAGGGATTTTGCTGAAAATTGGTATAGGGATAGCTGGTTATCCGTTTCAACATATAGAATACTTTTTACCGCGGGAAAATATCTGTCTCATTTCTGAGAAAAAATACAAATCTGAATTGTAAGAGTATACCTAAGAATGTGGTTTTTTGTAATCTAAACGTGGGCGGAGCCGTGGGCAATGCTAGTATACTATAAAAAGTATGCGTAAGGTAATATATGACAATATTATACAAAAGAATGTACTTGACAAACATAATAAGCAAAAACAAATATTTGCATAGGTCAATCGGGCTCGGTCTCAGTAAACACGCAGTTAATTTTTCTTAGCTTACTTCGTCACTAAATGGTATAATTTGTGACAATCTTTACTAGTTATACCATGATTTTATAAGGTCTCTTTGTTCACATATATATTAAACATAATATATGACTGCTTCAGTGGTGTAGTGGCTATCATTTACCTACGGCTGCACTGGTCCTGGGTTCGAGTTCCGGGTCGGGCCAAGTGTATAGTAAGTCTCAGTAACATCCCGGAGTTGGGAAGTTGGCGGTGTTTCACCCCTGTGCCTCGGAGAGCACGTAAAGCCGTCGGTCCTGCGCCTTAACTCTCGCCGGTCGTGTCGAGCAGTCGTCCCACGAAGTATGAGAGTGACAGAAATAGAGAGTGCACTTGTGTCTGCGCGTACACTTGTACACTATAATATCTCCTGTGCAGTTGGCTAGTCTCAATGAGATTTTCCGCCGTGGCCAAAATCGGTCTGGAGGTCATTACATATTACACTTATTGACTTAATTCAGTAAGTATGAAAAACAATATATTAATGTCTAAATCTTTAAATATAATAAAACTCTAACTGAGCTGAATCTGCATATTAAATA
Organism: Brenthis daphne; assembly: GCA_947093115.1. Classification (NCBI taxonomy): domain Eukaryota; kingdom Metazoa; phylum Arthropoda; class Insecta; order Lepidoptera; family Nymphalidae; genus Brenthis; species Brenthis daphne. The sequence continues at coordinate 43,285,953 of OX352471.1, forward strand.
TTTTTCGGAAAATCTTATTGACATAGTCATTATTGTCGATATAGAGGTCGAATCTATAGTTTTTAGAATTTGTGTCTGTCGGGGACAGCATCACGAGAAAACCACTGGACGGATTTTTATGAAATTTGGTATATGTGGTGATAGCTGGTTATCCGGGTCAACGTATAGGATTCTTTTTACTGCGGGAAAATATTTGATCTCTGAGACAGACAATAAATGTTAAAAATTAGGGACGAACCCGAGCAGATCGAGTGCAAGTCGCTTTTAGAGTTTTGTTATAAATCACTTAAATTTACACTACTGATTGTCATTTATAGCAAAAACAAAAATGTTTTGTTCTAAAATAATAATCACAACGAATATATTAATCCTTCTACTTTAACATGGCCTTAAAGAAAATTTGAATTTATTTTAATCATAATTGTTAGTTTGTTTTGTACATAAAAAAATTATTTCTTCAATTCAATATCCTTTATAGTTAGTTTTCTCAATACAATAAAATTATATAAGAACTACTAATATATTCCAAAATATATCAAAAATAATTTTAAACAAAAGTAAATAAACAGTAGACGAAATAAGAAAAAAATAATTGAAAGATAAAGTATCACGAAGAACGTAAATCCTAGCAGAGATTACACCGACGGTCTCAACAGAGTAAATTGCTGACTGAAATAATCGTCTGAGGTTAATTTTTATCCACTCAAATTGCACAAAATATGTACAGAACAAACTTAATAAGTGGAGGAAATAAATGTTTACAGAGGTCACGAGGCCCGGTCCTAACAACAGTACAGCTAATTTAACTTTATGTTCACTACACTGATGACTTCACTTAACTGAAGACATTTAAAATCTATACATATAATAAAATTGTAACTAAGCCGAATCTTTACATTAAATATTTTTTGGAAAATCTTATTGAAATAGACATTATTATCGATACAGAGGCCGAATCTATAGTTTTTAGAATTTTTGTCTGTCTGTCTGTCTGTTACCGCATCACGGAAAAACCACTGGAGGGATTTTGATGAAATTTGGTATGATGGTAGCTGGTAATTCTGGTCAATATATAGGATACTTTTTACTGCGGGAAAATATCTCATTTCTGAGAAAAAATACAAAAACTGCAATGTAAGAGTATACTAATATGAAAAACTTAAGTATTTGGTTTTTGGTCATCTGAACGCGGGCGGAGCCGCGGGCAATGCTAGTACCTAATAAAATAAAAAATAGTTCAATATTTAAAATTTATTTTATTGTCATATTAAAATAGTTTTATTGTTTATTTTATCTATAAAAGCAAACAATGTTTTAATAAACAGTTTATTATAAATTAAATACAAGATCTTAATTAAACCTTTTGTATACCAAATAATAATAGAATAAAATAATAAATAATTTTTCTTCTTCAAATAGATTGTCTTATAAGGGTTTGTATTTAGCCCTTTTAAAAGTCTCATTATGAGGGCCATAAGGCCTTAGTTAATGTTGTTGGACATGTGCTATGTGTGGGTTGGCAGATTTCACATCACACATGTCTTTCGAAAACATGATAGGTTCTCTCAGCTCGCGCTCGCTTGGCAAAACCAAGCGAAGCGGTTTCAAATCACTGGGTTCGTACGATATCGATGGAAAAGCTATCGATTTTTGAGGCAGTGGTAGCCCAGTGGTAATGTGTTCACTTGAGAAACAGAGTGAAGCCGTTTCAAATCCTGGATCTCGCGCCTCTGATATATTCTTCTATGAATCATTTCAAACATGATTACCACTTGCCTTACGGTGGAGGAAAATATCGTGAGGAAACCTGCATGTCTGAGGGTTTACTTTATACTTTTGTCTTAAGTTTAATTATTATTAATTTCTTCATAATATAAATAACTCAATCGTTATATACATGTGTATTTCATTGAATTCGATTGTTTAACAGTATCAGTATCAGTAGACACTGCGTCTTTTTAAAGACATAATATAACAACTTTTAAATATCACGTAAATTACAATATGTACATACTCGTACATATACCATAGATAATAAAAAAGAAACCATATTTTAATAGAAAGTTCGTAAAAATTTTCAAAGTTCATTTTTAAAACCGTTGTGAAAGGCAAATGAATCCAACAGGCGGGGTGAAACTAGCTCGACAAACAGAGTATAATTGCCTTAAGTGCTCGTCGTTAAGTCCTAACGCTTCAATAGTGGTCAAGTCGACGGTAGCAGTTTGTTAACTGACTAGATAATTGAATTTATGAATAGCAGTAATATATACGTATATGGGGGCTATTGAGTTAGAGTTGTCGCGTTCAGTATTTTTAAAGAAGACATTAAGCTCGTATCATATTATTCACGATGCTTCGAATACATCGATGCGAAAGTGAGTCTCGTTCAGCTTTTTTTCTGAGGACTTAGGCATTTTTCAAACGTCTGGTGGAATTTTTAACAAACTTTAACAAGTGTTTTTGTGATATAACAATAATTAATATACTGAATAAGAAATTTCATATTTGTATTGGGTTTTAAAAAGCTGCCTTTTATTAATATTTAATATGTAAGAAATTAATATAATGTCATGGTTTAAAATCGAACCCTCGTACCTCTAGTGCTATTGATCATACCAATAAAATACAAGTACCTAAAAGCTTAGTTGTTTATACTAAAATAAAAAAAATAACTCGATATCAAATATTATTATTTACGGAATCAATATATTATTAATCAACAATTAATGCAATTTTATAACTAACTAGTTTAAAAGGAAAAAGCAGAATGCTGAAACTATTTAAAATACATAAATAAAATTTATTTGAAATAATAATTGGAGAGCTATAAAACATCGGCCATTTTACACTGAGTCTTATCTAAATTGAAAATCTTCACTGGAGTGGCATCCTGCTTGCTCTGACGCATATATTTATTGCCACTGTTATAAATGAGAATAATAAAGCAATAAATTACTATATATGTACCTACAATTTCATACAGAGTATATTTTATCTAGAAACAATGTATATAAGCGGCACGTGACAACACTTTTTTAGATATTGTTGTAAATCATATTTTAAATTAACATTGCTATACAGTTATCATACATTTTATTATGAGTAACTTAAGTGGATATTTCTATTATATAGTACACTAGCATTGCCCGCGGCTCTGATGACCAAAAACCAAATTCTTAGGTTTTACATATTGGTATACTCTTATATTGCAGTTTTTGTATGTTTTCTCAGAAATAAGACATTTTCCCGCGGTAAAAAGTATCCTATATGTTGACCCGGATAACTAGCTATCACCATACCAAATTTCATCAAAATCCCTCCAGTGATTTTTCTGTGATGCGGTAACATACAAACAGACAGACAGACAGACAAAAATTCTAAAAACTATACATTCGGCCTCTGTATCGATAATAATGTTTATTTCAATAAGATTTTCCAAAAAATATTTAATGTACAGATTCGGCTTAGTTACGATTTTATTATATGTATAGATTTAGATAAAAATATTTGCAAATAAGTACGTATATCTTATGTATATCATAAAATCAAAGGAAAATGTACTAATAACTAGGATGAGCTTTGTAAACAAGTTTCTATTATCTACATCATCATTATGATATCGCTATATAATCATATGTAAATATTTTTGTACCCAAGGATATTCTACCTAGAAATAGGACAGCATCTTTCAAGTGATTTGAACTTTCAATTTTAACTGTTTGGGTTGAATTTGAATATTTATTTAAGGCATTTACTTCATCATATTTCATTTTAACATTCAATAAACCGATAAATCAGCAGTATACCATACAATAAACTGAAATCAATTTAGCAATTCGATTTCACGAAGCAAATACGGTCTTAAACCCTGAAAAACTCATTACGATAACGGAAAGAGCTGTCGAAAGTCCTAAGATTAGCCATTGATATAAAGCAATCTACCAAAGATAATCACAGCAAATAGACTTTTCGCTATGGTGGAGACATTCGATGAGCGGTCAAGGATTTGTTTATTACTTTTCTTTTTTTTGCACGCCCTATTTTTTTAATATAAAGAGAATAGGTACTTCGTTTTCTTATTGTTCTTGGATTTTTTAAAGATACATAAATTATAATTAATATTCTTATTTATAGGTTATCTGTAACCTACGCTCGTTTATTATGGCTATATTATTTCCTCTAGAAGCATCAACCCACCAGTAATAGTCCGGTTAAAATCGATTAAGTATAAATATATATTGTATATTATTAGAATAGAAAAAGTAGCTCAATATAGCTCTCGTGACAATTCTTCATCGGTTCAGGGATCGAAAGTTATTTTTTCGATTATTATTGAAGTTTTGATATTGCAGGAATAACATAATACATACTGCTATGCCAAGGAGAAATATATTTTTTTTTTACAATGAGCGACATACATAAAGGCAGTGGTAACCTAGTGGTAACGCGCTCGCTTAGGAAACCGAGTGAAGCGGGTTCAAATCCCGGGTCTCGCACCTCTGATATTTTCATGTGATGTGTCATTATCAAAAAAAACTTAAGAGAAAGCGTAGTAGGTAAATATTATGGCCTAACCTGTAACCCAGGAATACTATGAAAAAAATTACAAAGCCCAAACTTATTATTACTTATTATTATTTAGCCGAAGCATTTTTCTCTATTTTATGCCAAATTTTATACTACAACATTTTATACATACTCGTACATGAATGGATACCACACTTCAAATTAAACACGTAGGTACTTTAAATTAAGCTAGATCGATAAACTTGACCAAAGTTTGTTAGAAAACCTGTATTTCCACCAAAATAGGCCATGCAGAATACGTGACTTGTACAGGAAATTGTGACAATCTATCAAGTTCTGTTATAAATTAGTATCCATCATTCATGCTTATAATGTAACACTCAGTGCTTGGGCTGCCATATACGGTACTATAGGTATAGTATATGATACATGTTCATTGCATCATTCATCACAACAACTCAAAATCAAATCTAATATTTCAAAGTAGCATAAATAGTACGAGTAATACTCATGTCACTGAACTCAAGAATTTATTTTATCTGTTTAGAGCAAATTTATAAATAATAAGCGGCCCTTACTTTACCAAAGCCTTGATATACTCCATAAGTCTAAAATACTTTCAATATTATACCTACTGAGTAATAAAAGTAAAGCATTTTTTTTTAAATATCTCACTCCTCTATACATAGAGAATCTTTAAGTCTCTGTGTAATAGACAAATACGTTGATTGAAGTCAATTAGTATTCAATTTTAATTTTGAAGTAACCAAATCATTTAGTATTAGGTAATTATATTAATTTATTATTAACTAGAATTGCCTGCGGCTCCGCCCGCGTTCAGATGACCGAAAACCAAATTCTTAGGTTTTACATATTTGTCATGAACGAATTAACCACTGGACTAGACATATAAGCGGACGTACCTTTATCGGTCTTCTCTTGTATACTCTTATAGTGCAGTTTTTGTATATTTTCTCAGAAATGAGATATTTTCCCGTGGTAAAAAGTATCCTATATGTTGACCCGGATAACCAGCTATCACCATACCAAATTTCATCAAAATCTGTCCAGTGGTTTTCTCCTGATGCGGTAACAGACAGACAGACAGACAAAAATTCTAAAATCTATAGATTCGGACTCTGTATCGATAATAATGTCTATTTCAATTAGATTTTCCAAAAAATATTTAATGTACAGATTCGACTTAGTTACAATTTTATTATATGTATAGATGACTTTAATTAAATTGTTATTGATGATTTTTGTATAGGTAATTTTAAGACTCCTCGTAAGCCAGCTTAACAAATATTATAGAAAGAAATATATACACGTGGTGTAATTTACCACTATAAAATCAATCGAGTAGTCAACATATTACAACAATTTGTGATGTGGGTGGATAAGAGATTTGTAACACTATAATATGGTACGAGAAATAGCAGATCACAATGTCTGAAAGTGGAATATTATCAATCTAAATAATTCGTCTGGACATCCTCACTTTGCTCATCTTGCTTATATGATATTACGTCATTAGTCTGGAATGCCTTTTGGTGACACTCTCATCTATTGCTATTATGATAATTTGAGTTTTGGTATCTTTGTTAGAATATGTTATGAATATATATTTAGGTACACAATGGAGCAAAATTAAAGCTCAGAATACATATTTAACTCTTTAATTTAATTTCGTCCGATAGGACTTAGGCGGTTGCAAAGGAAGAGAGTGATGACATTTAATGACAGCTATTTTTAACGCAAGTTCACGCCAGAATAAAAATAAAAGCAACAAACCATAAACAATTTAAATTATAATTTTACACTGAAAGTAATTAAATCTATATAATATAATATGTATGCAAATAAATAAAACGTTTGGCGCGCTAACATTTTTTTTTGAATAATCAACATATTGCATGAATATTAAAATAGTGATCGAATAACATACTAAATAAAAACTTGGGAATTTGTAAACTCCATCTATAAACCTTATGTATACCATATATATTATTATAATAAGTAATTATAAACATAATTTACGCGAAGGGTGAAGATTTGTTTGATTGCATAAATCATTCCTTAACTCCAAGCAATCGTGGTAATTTTTTTTAAATTACATAGCAATTGACTGCAAATTTAATTTAATTTTATTATTTTATCATTTCCTACATAATTATCTTTGAAGGAAAACATCGTGAGAAAACTGCGTGTCTGAGAGAACCTAACAAGTTTTCGAAAGACGTGTGAAGTTTGCCAACCCGCACTTGGACAGCGTGGTGCACTATGGCCAGATTCCCCTTGTAGTAAAGGGAGACCCGTGCCCAGCATCCATGGTCACGGGAAGATAAAAAGGGGTGAATACAATAGAATACTTTTTATCATAAGATATTGGCATATGTAAAAGTTAGTGTGAACGCCAGTCTGCGTGGCGATCTAATCTAATTGAAGACAGATTACTGATTATTAAATGTTAGATCTAAAATCTTGCCCACTTTTCTTTTAAAAAAATAATATATCTTTAATAAAAGTCATTTTTCAAATAAATAAAACAACCAAATATGTTACAAATTCAGTGAATTTTATCTAAAGCAGTAAGTTCATAAATTTTTTAGCGCTTAAAACTAAACTAAGTTTCAAACTCGTTTTTCACAAGCTGAATTTAAATTTTTTAATTTAAAGTTTATGCAGTCCCAAATTGACAGACTAAATTAAGGTGCGAAGTTGGGGATCGTGTCAAAAACTTTAGCGGTCATTGTATATACGTGAAAGCCAAAAGGGTCACACCTAAACAAAGAAAATTCGTGAATATTAAACTTGTTGAAACTTTAATCATTTCGTTTTGTACATCTTATTAATTATATTGTTCTAATTATTAATATTTTAAATATAAAAGCTTGTGAAGTTGCTTGGATATTTGGGTGCTAAGTTAATTTTTTTTTCGTCTTGTTCCATGGTAAGCTTCGAGACTTGTGTTATGGATACTAGATAGTTGATACACTACACATATATAATTACATACATACATATTATATATATAAATATAAACACCTATGACTGGAGTACAAACATTTGTGCTCATCACACAAATGAATGCCCCCAGCGGGATTCGAACCCGCAACCGCTGGCACAGCAAGTAGGGTCACTACAAACTGAGCCAAACGTGTCGTCATCATCGCCGTTAAACGGATTTTAATGAATATTTATATAAACATACAATATCAAAGACTAATAAATTTGAGATTAAGTATATCTCAGTAATGAGTTTTACTTCTTAACAACGTAAAATAATAGCTTATCTTTATATTTTATGCTTATATTGTATACATATATAGTTGTTACAGACAGCCTACCCACAAAATAACAAAATAAATTCAAAAATACAAAAAAATATTTTTTTCAACTATGTCGAAATAAATACGTATGTGTATGGAGTTTAAATAATTACTTCATATAATAGTCTGACTTTCCTAATTTTGTTTCTAAATATTACTTTCTAAATTAATATTCAGAAATTTTACCTCTTTATATAAATAATAATTAGTATAGATGAGATATCTTTGAAACAAAGCTAAATTTTATCCCTATAAAATATTTCAGCTGGTTTTAGCCGAGAACAATGACAATCAAAGGAAAATTATGTAACGTCACAGACTGTCTCATCCGCTTTAAGATGACGTTGAGAGCGACTGCGAACGCTTAGCAGATTAAAGCAAGTAAATAGTGTATTATTGAAATGGTTTATATTAAATCAGAGAATTTCTTAAAATGCGTGAGAATATTTTTAGATAAATAAGCTTTAAATAACTGTAGGTAATCGGAATCTTGTTGTGTACCGTTTTCATTGAAATTTTCATTTTAATGCTAATTACCTTATAATGTTTATTAGAGCTATCAAATTATTTGGTTAGTTTACTGTGAAGATTTAGGACAAACATGTTGTATTTATTCTGTAATTTATTAAAACATTCGTGTTCAAATGGATATCAAACCTGATATGGGAAGGTACTAGCTCCTGAAACACAGTTTTCTAGTTCAGGAGTTAGGACTGTGTGCATTTGTTACCATTGTGTTATTTGAATAAAGACTGTTTTTTTAAATGACGAATGACAAAAACTAATTTTATTTTGGTTTACGTTTTTTTTTAAATATACAGATTTTATAAGAGAATATTGAGTGAGGAAACGTGTGAGCTTCTGACTTTTTCTCGATTAACGGATTTGATTGAATTTCACTCAATATGAAGCTACCTTATATCTTTTTTTTCTTTTAACGTTCAAAAATGCATTAACGCATACTAACTACCTGCATATATACAGGTGGTTAAGTGGGACTCAAATAGACACCTATCAAGGACCTGGGTAATTGGATTCAAATTTAGTGATATTTTATTTCAGAACATATCAATAAAAAAATTTCACGCGAGCAACGCAAAGTATTAAAGTGTTTATATATAAATTGTGATTTATTCATATGTTAAAGTCGATGTAAAATTTTTTGCAATTTTTATATAAACTATAAAAAAAATTGTAAATAATTTTACATCGACTTATGTGTATATTATGTTTATCGGCTTCATAGTAACATACGCAAAATACACATCACATAAGCAAAGTGCACATCGATAGAACACTCACTGTACAAAAAAAACCACTTATATGAAACATTTTGCTTATAATTTTCTTCAGAAAATATTTATAACGTATAGATTTCCTAGCTCACATTATTACATATATAGATAAACAGTACATGATGCACCACTGCAGTATCATTTATGCTCTAGAGCATGACTATTTTGTTATTGACGTGACCATTTTACGTGCTTCAATTTAAAACAGATAATTGATAAAACATAACTTCTGGTCGAAAATAACTTTAAAAGTTTTTTACGGGATGAATCTTTTTGTTTCATAGATATTGCGCGTATATATAAAAAATTATTTTCCCATAATGATTATGATATGATATTCAGTTTATAAGAAATCAATGGATTAACATTATTTATATCTATATACATACATATTATGTGAGACGTTCTCCTAACATATGGCTTCGCTCAAACACGTCTTACTCGCCCTCATAACTAGGGGTATTTTGTAAATATTAATATTGAAATATTAACTTACATCACTTGATGAACTTAGCTAAGCGCCTATAGCAATCTACATATTTCATAATACTTGGTTCAAAAAAAGTCTATACAATACTCCGTTATTGCGTAAAAAGGTAACAAACGAACTTATTTTGCACTAACTAATTAAAAGTTAGATTTCAGATAAGTATAAAATATGCTCAAAACATTTATAATTTTGAAAAACATGTAATTAATATCTCAATTAGATGTAACAATATCTCTTCATATTTTTATGGCGCTATTTATAATAATATTTCTATATAATTTATTCCTCAAACGGAAATTCCAGTCCATTTACTCTGCTTTAGCACTTTGGTTCGGCGGAGGGAAAGAAATGCTTTTAATAAAAGTAATTTCGGAACAAATTTACTTGATTTGCCCAGGATAAAGGTTGAATAATAATTACGGAGGGTTGGCAACGTAATTTGTTTAAGTTACTTTCAGAAGATAAACGGCGCTCCCAACAATTATTATTCATAATATCGACAAATCTATTTTTCCTTCCAATATTTCCTTTTACGATTCTTGTTACTTTAGTTGTTAATGTGGTTCTTTTTTGGTTAGGGTTCTGTGGTAAATTAAAATTATTGATTGCTCACTCACCCTTGCTTCGCTCGGGTTCATCCCTAGGTACGTTTTAAAGGTTAGTATGGATTAGATAGACTATATATTATATATATGTACATAGGTACAAAATAAACTGTTCTGAACTTTTCTATTTTCCAGCTGTGTTTTTTTTTTCGGGTTTTATTTATTTTTTACATTTAAATCACCCCTGACACACCCCCAATAAAAAAAGAATTATTTATATCGGTCCTGTCGTTTTTGAGTTTTAGCGAGACTAACGAACGGCAATTAATTTTTATATATATAGAGAATATCAATAACCATGGTAAAGTTTTACATGTATCCATGTTCTCTCTTAAGTTAAGGGATATATCAAAAGTGGTAGGAAATTTTTTATGCAAAAAATTGTCTACCTTTAATAAATTAGAATGCTACAGTGAATGAGTTACTTCTTAATAATTATAAGTGTCTGTTTGAAGTGGTAATTATATTTTAAGTTCATTACTGACAATTGAGTGAAGAAATGAATAAAGAAAGCACACTTCGTTTGACCTTTACAATATTAAAAGATATTTTTAAGCTAATTACTATTAAGAGTAGATTATATTATATTAATTACAATAAAATATTTAAAAAACTGAGTAATACACACACAATTTTTATTTAATTTTAAATGTCTTAGCCTTGTGAAAATTAAAATTTTCAACTATAACATTAATAATACCATCTTTGAAAAAGTTTATCTTTGTTTAAGATTTATAAAAGCACATATAGAAAAGTTGATGCTTTTGTATTAAATAGCAAAAGGCACCTAGTTCGTACTCAAGAGAAACGAGAGTAATCATTAGTTAAAATATTTCAGTTAAGCTCTATATATTACAAAAAAAGCAGCCATGAGGACTGCCGACAGAAGTGAACACTTAAAACTATAAACACCCAGTTGTTATTTTTGGATATTCAAATTAATTGTTTTATGTGTAATTAAAGTTTGTTAATTAAAACTGGGTTTGACATCTATCGGCGTTGAGTCTAAGCGTTAACACGTCACGTGACCATGTCAATGACGACTTACATGAATTTACTCTTCCAAACCTGCCTATAGAAGTTTTCACTTCAAAAAATTAAATTAAACGTTAAAAAATAAAAATAATAGTATTAGTAAAATAATAAAAAGTCCATGGGGAGATTAGGCACACCCTTGTTATGCATTAAACCTTAAACACTGAAGGGTTAACTATATTATATTAGACTAATGTGTTCCATATGTACCCTAGTACTAACTAAAATTGCTTTTAGGCTTATTAGGTTTTTACGTTTCTAGTCAACAAGTCAGTATGATAATGCATCATCACTACATAGTATAAAACAATGTCACTTCCCGCTGTCTGTCTGTCCCTATGTATACTTAGATCTTTAAAACTACGCAACGGATTTTGATGCTATTTTCACCAATGGATAGAGTGATTCTCGGGTAAGGTTTTAATATCTAATTTGTTAAGTTTTTGTATACATTGACTAAAATATAACGATATGTGTTGGAGGTGTGGGAAAAAAATAAGACGTCTGGGAGCTTTCAACGAAAAAGCTGCCTAAACCCTTTAAAATATAACAAAGTAATGTATGGTGGAATTGTGTATCTTATATAGATCTACAGAAAAGTCCGCAATGGCATATGTCTATCTCTTAAGGATAACATATTGTATCCATTTTAATTTAAAATGTACCTATATAATAATTAATTTCATACGTTTATGAATAGAGTTATTAAATTACAAAAAAATCGTATGTTATACTCAGCTTTTATTAGCAAATAGGGACGCAGCCGAGCGAACATAAGGAACAGCCGGTAACTCATTAGTATATAACTTAGTATAATATATGAATTCATTTTTGTCAAATGATCAGCGCCACCTTTTGGCAAATTTTATAATTAACAGTAGGCTATGTGTTGTGTATGGTTAGTACTAGTCATACATAGTCAGTCGGGCCAGTCGTTGTTTGTGTGTCTGGTCTTTCTAGCCGATGAGTCCCACATAAGGACATGCACATATGCAGGTTAAAAAGAACGTATAGTCTGAGTACTACATTTGATACAGCCGTTTCGACGTTAAGGAGAAACAAACACAAACACACATTCAAATTTTCGTATTTATATTAGGAGTGTGATTTAGCTCTTATATTAGCTTTCTAAACAACTATAATTAATTCAACAGACATCTTTGCAAATATAGAATCTGCAGTATAAAATAGCAATATTGCTATTATAGGACTAGATAGTAGTTTATGATTTTCTCCTAATTTTCTAAGTAAAAAATTGCTAAAGATTTTCAAAGTGTTAACAGACTAAAATTTGTTTATTCACTGCTACAACTAAATTGGTTAACTAAGCCCGGTTGATCCGCGTTAGTATTGATAGGCTAACTGAATTTCATATGATTAATGTATGTACGTACATGAATCAATTTAAATATTCGTGATTCCATTCCTAGGTTATAACAAGTGTTTTAAATAGATTTTTTTCTTACAGGATGCAATATTTATTTTTCGCTTTATAGGTCGCCAAGATTGTTTTACTTATTCCAGTTTAGTGGCAAATAAATAAATAGGCAAATATAATTAAGACTATACCATGTAGGACATAGTTTAAAAAAATATATAAAATAATTTTGGTTACGTTTTTTTACCACATTATGAAAGGTTTCATTTTATTAAAAAAAAAATAGGCCAAGAAGCTAATATGTTCCTTATAAATAAATAAAAAAGTATTTATTGCCATAAAAAGAGTAAAAAAAGCTAACAGAATCAGTAAAGTAACTTATGGCAAAGGATAATAACTCAGCTAATGCTGCTAAGACCGAAATCTCAAGCAGCGCTGATTTTCAGTTACACCCAGCTTATATACTTAGTATACACAAGAAAATGCATCTAATGCATACCCAATATAATAATATAGATACTTTACACACTCCCATTTCATAACAAATAGATTTATGTAAATCATATTTAGAGTTGTTATTATGCAAATGTTTTAGAACTAATTTCACTTGAGATAACACATTCAATTCTCCTTATTATATTTTAGTCGTTAATGTTTTACAATGAAAAAATAAATATACTATGAGCGAATATGTATATGCGGTTTTATAGTATAGTGTTAAATAAATTATTATTTAAAACAAATACGAGCACTAGGGAATGTTATTCTATCGCGAACCAACCGCACTTCTACAAATGAGAAACATTTACATGCACTGCGCTATCTCTACATTTTGAAGTAGCGTGTAGAATATGTTACAATATAATACTTCATTATGAGCACGCTATGGAAATATATCGAACGAATTTGTAGCAATTTCTTGTAAAAATATTCGCTCAAAGTAAAAATATGTAAACGTAATATCGAAACGTATTTATTCAAAAACAATTTATTTAAAAACATCCCTTCTACTCACTATTCATGTACTCGTATTTCTATCTAAAAATACTGCTTAGTAAAAGCATAAAATGTTAATAGTTCATAAAAATAATACTTCATTACAAGCTTGCTATGTAAATGTATCGAAAGAATTTATAGCAAATTACATGTAAAAATATTCGCTTAGAACGAGAAACATATATAAACAAAACACATATTTTCTAGACAGACATATTTTTTTTACAAATGTACTTTTTAAAAAAAACTAACTTTTCGGATTATTTCGCGGATTTATTTTGATTATTGGTTCCCGACGTTTCGAATGCTTTACAGCATCCATGGTCACGGGAGAGTCTCTCCCGTCCCGAAACGTCGGGAACCAAAAATCAAAATAAATCCGCGAAATAATCCGAAAATATAGTTTTATTTAAAGTGTCAAATATTCGCGTAAATCTAAGAAAGTACAAATACATATGTGAATAAATTCTTCGTTTTTATAAACAGCATTTAATTAAAACTGGCAGGTACATTTTTAATTTCGCAGAAAAAAAACATATAAAAACATCGAAACAATACTCTTTTGAAATAATAGTTGCCCTCTTTTTCTAAAACATGAAATATATTAATTCTAAACAATGTCTCCATTACATTCAGTTTTTGCGCTAAAAATATATGAAATTCAACATTTTATACAAAATGCAGGTCAAGAGTCAATAAAAAAAAAGAGCTTGTCTTTTTTAATTTGATGAGTTCTTTTATGCGAATTCGAGCCATTTTGATTTTTAAATATTCATAGTGAACTTTTTACATTGAAATGATAAATAATTGATTTCCTTGGTAAATACTTTATTCATTAACCCATAAAATGTCATAATGTGTTTCTTATATACCATAGAGCTTTTTAATGTACTGTTATGGTTTTTTAGAGTTTTAAAAAATAGAAATCAGAAGGCTAAGTGTAGCTTTGTGTAGCTTTACCTTCTTACCTATCACATGCCCATCGGATGTGCCCCCGAACTTCAATAAACACACATAAGCACACACAGCAGTGTACCTAGCAACCTAGATGTTTAAGTCGAGTCAAGTTTGTCAGTTGTTTTCAATGAAACTAAATATCGAAAATAAATTTCTTATCGATATTTTGCTTGATTAAATAATTATATATTAATAATCTTTTGCGTGATTTAAGGCAGTGGTAGCCCAGTGGAAACGCGCTCGCTTGGGAAACCGACTGAAGCGGGTTCTGATATTTTCATGTGTGAATCATTTCTAAGATGATTACCATTTGCCTTACGGCGAAGGAAAACATCCTGAGGAAACCTGCATATCTGAGAGAACCTAGCAAGTTCTCGAAAGGCATGTGAAGTCCGTCGACCCGCACTTGGCCAGCGTGGTGGACTATGGCCTGATGCCCCTCGTATTGAAGGGAGGCTTGTGCGCAGCAGTGGGACATTAAAAAGGGTTGTACATGAGCGAATAAAATCAGTTCCAATATACGATCTTTTGTACATGATAGATCTTTATGAATTTATTCTCCTAATAAATTGATAAAGATCTATCACAAATCGGTAAAAGAAAAAACCAATCATTCAAAATAAGGATAAATATTCATTTTTACCTAGATACAGTAATTATTTTTTATAAGCATATAAAAAAATATAAAAATGACTTCGTCTTAAATAAATATTACTTAGATATAATCTATCGATAAATTAATCATTTTCAAAGAGCTTATTTTAAAACATACCTGTAGAATATATCGATAAGTTCTTAGAAATTCTAATAAAAAATTTCAATAAAAATAAGAATTAATTAAGTACATTGCGTCATGTTGTGGATTTATTATTAAGAATATTATGTAAAGAGACACTAAACAGTATGATGCTCTTTACGTAATTGAAGATATTAACTTGTTAGATGAAAACTTTGTTGTAAGCAATATAAAAATATTTTCCGTTGAGAAATGTTATCAACGGCAAAAAGGTGGAATTGTCGCCAATGCTGGCTACAAGCCAACGTTCTTACTGTCGTTAGCTTTCTACGTATTTTTCACTTCGCATTGTTTAAGTCAGTCTTAAATATATGATAAATTACTTTGTCATGAGTAATTACATATTTTTTTCATTATTTATTCAAAGTTTTATTAGTGTAATAAAAATATGAATAAAATTAACTCGAATCTTCAAAACTGTTAGTAAGAAAGCTACAGTTTTGGAGATTTAAGTTAAAAGTTTATTTATTAGTGAGTAATAAATAACTCATAAACAGTTAAATTAGGTTATAAGAACAGTTTTATATATTTTTTATATCGCCTATTTGCCGTTATTCCATGGAAGAAATTTTGCAAAGAGATACAGTTACAAGGAAAATATAATAATAACGTCCTTCCGAGCTATTTCGGCTACGGCAACCAATCTCACTGAAGCTAGACAACTGCGCAGATGTTGTAGTGGGGCAAAAACTTGACACGACCGGTGAGAGATCAGGCGCAGAACCGACAGCATTACGTGCTCTTCGAGGCAGTGTGGTGATCAAACACCGGCAACTTCCTAACTTCAGACTGTTACTAAGAATTTTTTAACATAAATATCAGTAATTAAATTTGGTCCACCGCTCTCGTGACGACTCGAACCCAGGACATTTAGCTCTATAGTTGTACACGGCCACTAGAGCACAACAAAGTAGGATAAATATATAATTGGCTTGAATCTTGTACCAGATAATTGATTTATTGATTATACTACTTTCGTTTTAACCTTTAGTATAGATTAGTCAGAAATGAGATATTTTCCTGGAATAAAAGTATCCTATATGTTGACCCGGATAACCACCTATCATCATAATAAGTTTCATCAAAATCCCTCCAGTGGTTTTTCTGTGATGCGGTAACAGACAGACAAAAATTCTAAATACTATAGATTCGGCCTCTGTATCGATAATGATGTCTGTTTCAATAAGATTTTCCAAAAATTATTTTATGTACAGATTCGGCTCATTTAGAATTTTATTATATATTAAGCTAAGAGCACGAAGCTCTTTCTCTCCTCTCTAGAGTGAAAGTTCTATCGTTTCCAAGTTAATGGGTATTAACAAATTGTCAAACAAATACATAATATGTCCTATTCTCAATAAAAACTTCAAATGGCAAATAATCAGAAAATCTAACAAAGTACTAAATTTGTGCTTTCAAATAATCTTTAGATTGCTAAAGTATATGTGGGTAGCTGATGGACATTATATTTATTCAACCCTTTTTTTATTTATTCAAACCTTTTTCTTTATAGTAAAAAGTATTGATACAGATCGGCAATAATGAACAAAAGGTGATGTGTATTGTCGAATTTCGTCGTACGTAAAAATGTACATTTAAAATTTTATGACGGCAGTATTTTTCATTCACAGTACCGTTTTTTAATACTAGGTAAGCCGCTCCTGGAATGCATCATACGCCAACGCGTATGAACAATGTACACTCATCCATCGTCCCAGTTTTCTGTGGGACGTATATGAAAGTACTGCCCCATATAGTTGAAGTTACCCCCTGTGTTGCAAACTCAGAAATTTTTCCTTAGTTACAACGGCAAATTATTTCTTAATTTGTATATTTTTGCTGAAATCCCACACAATTTGTGTTTATTATGACAGAAATACGGATAGGCGGAATTTTTCACGTGGGTGTCGAAATATTAAGCCATAGATACTCGTAATAGCGGCATTTACTCAAAGGAGTGAAAGGAGTGAATTTAATAAAAGCATGTTGATTATCACTCGCTGTACAATGATGGAAAATACTGTGATTAAACATGCCTTACCAGCCCTGGATTTACACTAGGGGCACTCGGGGCTAGAGTCCAGGCGGCAAATTTTTACGTACGGCAAAATTCAGAGGTTGGGAAAAACATTTTCATCGCGTTATCGAAAATGTTTTTTTTATTTTACAAAAAATGAGATAAAGTCATCCTTTGTATACGTGGTATTGGTTTTCACTTTTGTTTTCTTTACTGGTACATAAATACAATATAAAAAAAATTGCATTTTTCAAAAAAAACATAATTAAAAAAAATCTGTATCGAAACTTTACTCATTTTATGCAAAATTTCGATAATTGGGTGCCATTTTTAATATGCCCAGGGGCGGCCTTAAGGTTAAATACGGTACTGTGCCTTACCGAGAGAAACCAACTTATTCTGCTTTATCTGCGCGCGTGATGAAGCATGAACTGATCCCATTCACATTGTAGGAAGTTGAACAGTTGAATTAATATATTATAAATTGTTATTATTAAAACTACTGATAATGCGTGAAATGTTTTTGAAGAATACTAATAATAATACATCATAATATATTATTAACACAATAATATTGCTTATAAGAATCAACGTTTTACAATATATTTAATTAACAACACGCGGAAAATTAAGGAAAACGACCATATTTTCCGGGAAGTTAAAAGCTTGAATTAATATACTGTTATTATTAAAACTTTTAATAATGCACAGAATGTTTTTGAAGAACACAAATAATAATATATTATTACGTGAGTCAATAATGTTGCTTATAAGAGTCAAGTTCTATTAAGTAATAAACATGCAGATAATTAAGTTCAAAATGTTAACTAATATAACCAACGCCATTGCTCATTTCAACTCAATAGCAAGAACAATACTACATTCTAACATAGCTTACCGTATCCTATAATGAACTATTTCTATACAAATATTTGTCTTCTACATACAAAAATACAAATCTCTAAGTTCAAAGTCGATATATATAATAACTAAATGTTGATCTGTTATTGATTAACTATTACATAAGTAGCTCTTAGTAATACCTACTCTCTATTATATCTCGTTCCGATCATACTTACATACATTACATTACATATATGTACGTTTCTATTATGCTCTTTACATAATATAACAAAATTCTATCTTAATTGAACCTGGTTAATTAAATTTAATCGAAACATTAAATATTTTTTTGAAAATCTTATTAAAATAGTTATCATTATCGATGCAGAGGCCGAATTTACAGTTTTTTTTTAATTTTTGTCTGTCTGTCTGTTTTGTCTGTCTGGAAACGCATCACGAGAAAATCACTGGATAGATTTTTTTTTATTTTGATTAGAAACTATCTCATTTTTGAGAAACCTATACTATCCGTTAAAACGTATTTAGGGACGAACCCGAGCGGAGCGAGAGTGAGTTGCTAGTTATACTTATAAAAATTGACTCATAATATAATACATATTCTACAGTATACATATATAATGTATAAGTACGTGTAAAATATCCGCAAAACATACACATGTTAACTGGTTTGCAATTAATTAGAACGGCTAGAAGTTATTCCGAAACATTAAATAAACTACCCAATGTTAATTGGACGCAGTTAAATTACGTTAGCATTTATAATCAACAGAATAGTTCCTAAGCTAATATAATGTATTAAAATATGCAAAGTTACATTTAGTATCATTTGATATGCTGTTCTTTATTACCTTCTTCAATTACTTCCATCAAAATTGTCTTATGCTATTTTTGATAGAAGCTAGTTTACTATCAGTCTTTTATCTATCTGTATATATAAAAATAAAATAAAATTCTAAGTGAGTCGAATCTGTACCTTAAATATTTATTGATAAATCTTATTGAAATAGTCATTATTATCGATACAGGTGTCGAATATATAGTTTTGAAATTTTTTGTCTGTCTGTCTGTCGGAGAACGTATCACGAGAAAACTATACTAGCCGTTAAAACGTTCCCAGGGATGAACCCGAGCGAAGCGAGGTTGAGTCGCTAGTAAATAAATATTTTACGTAGACGTGTGCAAGTATCGAGTAATGAACTCAAAGAAACGTTTCTGGCCTTAATAGCAGCTATACATTAGTACTTATCGTTCCATTAGGTGAAATTGACAATTCCTATGCGACTTGGTGACCTCGATAGACATTACATATGTTCAAACACATCGACTGTAAAGCGCCCGATAACATGAAACGCGTATTTTCCAGTTTCCGGGTGCATTGTAACCTGGCTATTTTAGATAGTGTGTATGTTTTTAAGTTAACATGGATGGTTCTACTTTAGGAAATATTAAAAATAGAATCATTGGCCCTTGACCCTCTCTTATTATATCCAAGGATAAAAAGTATTCTATGTCCTTCCAAGGGTCTCAAACTATCTTCTTACTAAATTTCACCTAAATCGGTAATAGATCCAGAGATTACCCCCTACAACGTCACAAACTCACAAGCTTTACCTCTTTATAATATTAGTATAGACAACAATATTATCTAAAATATACGATAAACAAATATATTTTATAATATAATGTTTGGAATAAAAAGCTTGTAAGCAAATTCAGAAAATTTCATAATATCTAAAATTATAATTACGATCACGCAGGGCCTCGTCATTTATGTAACATATAGTCCCTAGATATTATGTAACCTACTTTCAAAAAGGTTATTACAATACCCAATACACTATGCCATACACGATTTCTATATCTAAATTATTTTAATATTGAATTTATTTTATGCATTTAGCAAAGTACTAAAAACTAACTTACTGTATACGAGTGTTTAGTGCAATGCAAGTGGTTTTTGACACATACATATAAAGCTACAACTTAGTGCTTGCAATCTCTATATACATATAATAAAATTGTAACCAAGCCGAATCTGTACATTAAATATTTTTTGGAAATTTTTATTGAAATAGACATTATTATCGATGTAGAGGCCGAATGTATAGTTTTAAAAATTTTTGTCTGTCTGTCTGTCTGACTGTCTGTCTGTCTGTCTGTTTGTTACCGCATCACAGGAAACCACTGGAGGGATTTTCATGAAATTTAGCATGTTAGATAGCCGGTTATCCGGGTCAACATACTGGACTCTTTTTACCGCGGGAAAGTATTTCATTTCCGAGAAAAAATACAAAAACTCATTTACTTTTAGTATTTTTTGCATTTTTTTGTATTTTTTTTGCAAGAGTATATGCTAATGTGTAAAACCTAAGAATTTGGTTTTTGGTCATCTGAACGTGGGCGGAGCCGCGGGCAATGCTAGTATAAAGTAAAAATAGAATCTTCTATTTACTTACGTGCAGAAAGTCAAATCAGAGGTCTCAACCGTCTTGACACACGACTCTAAGACACGAGTTACTTGATTATTAATGAATAGGCCTAGCTTTACTACTGGAAGGCGAAGCAATATCATTCGTAGAGCCCTGCGCGATATAACGCCCTATTATGGCACAGAACGGGTTAATTGGTAGTATGAAACTCTGAAATTAATGTAGGTGTCATGTTTTGTTGAAAGTTGTACGAGCGAGTGTCATTTTAACTTTATGGCTTAGGTAACTTAGTTTTGTATTAAAAGCTTCTAACTGGGGTACAACGGTAATCTAACTTGTTATATAAGATAAATAGTGGGCATGAATTTAATAATTAATTGAGTTCAGTCGGAATTATGTTTGAGTTATGAATTATAGAGCTCAATATTGGCTTTGTTGTAAGTCGCCTCTTTGTACGAATATAGACTTCTGATTCTAAATTATTTTCTATTGTATAATATTATTAGATATTACATCAAAAGACGTAAAGCATTCATTTTTCAATTACAAACATATTTTGTTGATAGAAATGAATGAAGAAAATTAAATTTTTATGTACAAGCTTTTGCTTGCGGCTCCGCTCGGATGTCGATAAAAAGTGGTCATCTTTAATTTCTTTTAATTTTTAAAGCCGTTAAATCACGAAGAAGAGTCAAACACACAAACGCACACACATTAATTCACTAAAGTTCACATTATTTTAGTATGATATGATTCTCATAAAATAAAATGATGATTGACATCATCGACAAAATCATTAACAAAATTTTACTTTTCTTTCTTTAATTTGCAGCGTTAACTATTCCATGCATATAAATTTTCTTTGTATTAAATGTATACTCAATGTGTGTATGCAGCCTCTTTTTTAATGTTCCACAGCTGGGCAAAAGCCTCCCTTCAATAAGAGGAGGATCAGGCCATAGTCCACCACTCTGGCCAAGTGCGAGTTGGCAGACTCTACATGTCTTTCGAAAATTTGCTAGGTTTACTCAGACATACAAGTTTTCTTACGATGTTTTCCTTCACCGTAAGACAAGTAGTAATCATGTGAGAAATAATTCGCACATGAAAATATCAGAGGTGCGAGACCTGGGATTTGAACCCGCATCACTCGGTTTCCCAAGCAAGTCTGTTACCACTGGGCTACCACTGCCTTTCACAAATGTATACTCGGACTCGAATTGGCTAGCGTTGTTTGAAAATTAACTTTTTCATATAACGTTGAATACAATCTAGGTATTCTTCTATTTTTATCTGAGATGGCACAAAAATGAAAACAAATTAGCTTAAAACCTTTACTCTCCTTTTATTTCCACTGGAGTATAGAATTAACTAAATTGAAATTACTTTGGCGAAATAAAAAATATCAATTGTTGTGAATTTACTTAGAGAAGATTAAATTTTAAGGCTGTTGTTGAAGCTGTTTGTTGAGTTTTGCCTTAATATAAATTAGTCATTGGATAAAGTACCTTATAGAAATACGATATTATCGTCATTTGGCTCTTGTAATTTAGTTGTCTAATACTTTTTCTTTTGGAAAAAAATACTCACAGTAAAAATTCTAAAGCTCTTTTAAAAGGACTTTCACGGACTTATTTTTATTATTTAATATTACGTGATCTTAACTGCGAGTGAAATTTTATGATTATAAATGTTAACACAACTTTAAAAATGTTTTGTCAATACCAGCTTCCATAAAAAATGTTCGAACCCTGTTCGCCTATATCGCCTTTTGAATATATATATATGTCGTTGACTACACGTATTTACATAAAATAAAATAAATAATAAAATAGTATATTCTTAATGATTTTCGCTATACAGTGACCTCGCGTTTCAATACATCCTTATCTTAACCTATAAGTAAACGACCGTTTCAGTCGGTTTGTGCACATGAAGTCTTTTATATCTATCCAGACGTTGAATTCTAGAGCAGTTCGAATTGTACAGTGAAAATAATCGCTGTAGTAAAGTACAATCGTCAACTGGCCGGGTGCCAGCAGCTCAAACATAGTTGGGTATGTTACGGTGCGATAGAATTAACAATTTAGCTTTTCATCGACAATTCCTGTGTCACAGACAAGCGAATAAAATACTATCGACAGGTATTGTTTATATTTCAATGTTATCGTCAAATATCTTTAATTGTAACAAAATAAATTCTCATTTGCACTTGCGGGTTATCTAAAGCGTGTTTTGACATGAATTCGTTACGTGTGTCATAATCATTTTTTGTTATTACTAAAGCAATATTATTTTTAGGAATGGGAACGTGTTTGATGTTTCTATAAACTTGAATAAAAATAATAGAACGAGTTCTAGTAAATCAAAAATACGAGTATAGTCTGTTTAATCAAACTTTGTTTTTGTGCGGGTAAATATTATCTAAAGTAATAAAATTGCTTAGAACTTTCCATTAGACACGATATCACATAGATCATACGTATTTAGTTTCTCCGATGTGTGCTCACCTTATCGTGCAGCTCATTAGCATCTGGCAATTCAACCAGGCGCGAAGCCAAGAAACACACTGAGAGGAATACGGGTTGTTCCTTGTACTTCTCTAACAGCAGAGTGGGAGAGCAATCCCTTGGTGGTATGGTGTGGTCTGCTTCGACAGACCTGCCATCAGGGTATCGTAATTGAGTGTGCCAGCGATTCAACGACGCCCCATTAAGACGGGGAAGGTTCTGGTGAGTTTTAGTGGGTAATACTGGTTTTCTTATCGGGTGAGTCCCACTCAACTACATGTATGTATCCAAAAACCAATCTCATTGTGATAATACAATACAATCGATATTAAAATCGATTAGCATATTTTGTCTAATAATTAAAAATGAGAAAATTGAGTGGGCTATACCTATTATATTCAACAAAATACCTAATCCCGAAAGCTATACTTATTTTTATACTTAATACTAAGTATAATTATGAAAAGAAATTATCACTGCTGAACTTATTTAAAATTTAATTTTTAACTTCACACCAAAAAGTAATAAAAAATAATGGAAAGCAGATAGCTGTAAGATTTTAATGTATAAGTTAAGCTACATATGAAGTGTAAAATACTCTATACAGTAGTAAAAGCTAAAAGAAAGCATTGTTAATGCAGAACATTAACGTGGACTAAGGGTAAAATATAAATTCACCCTACTTATAAAATGTAAAACTTTTCGAAGAGGTTTTAAATAAAATGAAAATTTTTGGTAGGATTTGGATGAAACTTTGAATGCAGATAGATTATATCCAGGAATAGCACTTGTGAAAATTTAATGTTATTTAAAAAAAACATATCTGAAATGTAATAAAAGTGATCTAAGTCACTTTTCATCCTGTCATATTGATCACGTATCCTGTTGTATAAGTTATTTGGTAGAATTAGTCAGGTTGTCAAACCTTAACTACCTGCTGACTAGTTACAAATATGTTGATGATATATGTTTAATATGTAGGTATATTCAAGCTACTAATCTTAATATTCAAGATAGATTCTTGACTTTTTCTCGTAAATTACTCAGATGATTTTTAACATAATACCGTTTTCACGTATTCAAAGAATATTGTCATGTAAAGGATGTTGTCAATACGAATGCTGAAGGCTAAAATTGAACTCACAACCATTGCCATATTAGACAGTGCCAGTCAAACACATTACGCTACGATGACTGGCCAAATATCTTTATATTTTTGAAAATATAACAATGAAATGCACAAAATTCTGTTTTAATATCGACAATAGCATAAAACTACGCCAAGCTAGTAAAAAGTGAGCAAACACCGACCGCCATCATTCAAATGGCCTCATTTCCATGATGCACCCCGACCGCTCTTAAGAGAAATTGCATTCTTAGTTTATTGTTGACAGTGTAATATGAAATATGTCGTAGAAACTTTACTTAGGCCACAGAATAATATTTTAGATATGACACTGGATATTCTTTAGACAAACGTCTTAGTTTTTATAAAGTTTAGTGCTTTAGTAAATATATTAGATGACATTAAAATGATAACATAAAACACAATCATTTCATCAAATATGTATAAATTATTTCTTCTTTTGTTTCAAATTTAGCAACATCTGACTCAAAACACATGGCACATCTGCTCACTGCTCTGTGCTTTATAATATGCTTGAAAGCATATGTAGTCACTATACATTGTAGAATGCGCTTCTATGAACTCCAAATTGTATTAACTTAATATAAAATATCAATACAAAGTATATATTTGTTCAGTATTTTCGCTACTGAAAGTAAATTACGTAAGTATATTAAGAGAAGAAGTTGTAAGTAACATTCATACTCGTACATATACATAAATTCGATCTGTATAAATGTAAAAACGATCAAGTAGACCTAGTACTACATTATCTTTCTTATAAGCAAACACACCATGATGGACGACGATTTTCGATTTTTGATGTTCGTCAAAAAACAAATTTTGACGCAGGGGTTTTTTACACAGCGTAGTTACGATGTAGAAGAAGAGATATTCGTCACCCTGAAGGTGGTAGGATAAGCGTTTATATAGTATAGAAGTTAAGTTTTCTCATTTTTGAAATAATAAATAGTGATTTTCTTACGGATCTCACTGAGACTACCTAAATGCGCAAGAGATATTATGTGTATTCCTTTATCTCTCAAATTCCGATGGGACGACTATTAGACACGACCGGTGAGAGATTAGATTCTCATCTTGCCTGAAACACCTGCGCTAAAATGCCAGCCAGCTCTCGGACTATTATAAGCGATAGCTTAACGTACTTTTAGAAACACAGAGAGAAACAACGCGAATTATTCAACTCCGGGAACTTTTTAAGAGAAAGACTCAATAATTAAACTTGACTTGTATCTAGGACCTCTGGATCTGCAGTGTTACACGCTAGCCACTAGCTACCGAGGTAGTTGGGAAATAGTATAAGGACCAGAGAATACTAAAGCTACTTTGTATCCCAATTTATACGTTTTATTTTCCGTGGTAAATAAGTCTGTGGAAAATAAATGAGATCAATAGTAATTAAGACATTCGAGTATGTATACAGTCTGCGATAATTGATTTTAGAATCACAGATGATAGACAGTCACAGATGCATCAGTATGCCACAATGCACCACAACGTTCATCAAAAAATAAATTGCTATGAAAAAAACATAAACACAATCACATCTGGCCTTCTGCCAGCCGCCGTAAAGACAACAAAATTTATTCAATTTCACCAATCGACGAATTTTCATGAAAATTCATATTTAAATTAATTTAAAGATGATAACGAACTCCGTGGATGTTGTTCTGAGTTCTGGGCTTTGAAGGGATTAAAATAGCCCGCTCTTGTAATTACATTTACTGTAACCCTCTTACATAAATATTGAATACTTCCCTGGTTACAATTTTGAAAGTGAATTTTAAATGTAAGACACACAATAATTGCTTTCATTATTCACGTTACTTCTAAATCTGAAAGCTTACCGAATTTTTATCTTGAAATTTTTAATATCTAAATTTTTATATGGATTATGTGAATTTATAAAGGAATTGAGTAGATTAGAATATTATATTTTTATAATATGAAAGAAATATGTTAATGTGTTATTAAAAAATCATTTTTTTGTGTTTTTGTGTATATACTTGTATTGCAATAATTTCGTTACAATTATGTAATCGTTTAATAGCACGGAAAAGTTTTTCGCAAGTCTTCGGAGCAGATTATTTGAAATTATATTTACTGAATCAATATCATAATATGAATATTTTTTAGTTTGACAATAAGTGCCTTGATATTGTAACCTGTAGAAGTAGAATCGTGTTTCTGTAGAATAAAAAAAAACATATACTATTATAATTATTTGCCATCGAAATGTTGATAAGTAATCAGTACATAAGGATTAATAAACATTTTTTATATAAAAATAAAAAAGCATATACTTTATTTAAAGTGATCGTATTCAAAAAAAAATTATATTTTTTATAAATACAAATATAACATATAAATAAGATCTTTCATATGTTTATATTGCTTCTAAATGACTTTCATTTGAAAAAATGAACTCAAATGACTTATTAGATATTGGTATGACCAATAAACATCTGAAGTCTCGTAAAACTGTACAAAAATATGAAGGACTTTACGTTTTAACGTTAAGTATAGATTTTACAAAGATAAGATATTTTCCCACAGTAAAAAGTATGCCATATGGTGACTCTGATACCAAATTTCATCTAAATCTGTCCAGTAGTTTTCTCGTGATGCGGTAACAGACCGACAGACAGACAAAAATTCTAAAAACTATAGATTCGGCCTCTGTATCGATAATAATGACAATTTCAATAAGATTTTCTAAAAAATATTTAAAGTACAGATTCGACTTAAAATTTTATTATATGTATTATTTTTATTATAAAAAAATAATAATTTTGTTAATGTTATTTTTAGGGGTGTGCGAATATCGTTCGAATCGAATCGAATTATTCGATTCGAATTTCGAATCGAATATGGATATTCGATTCAAAATTCGAATCGAATAATTCGAATTTTCGAATTATTCGAAATTCTTCGAAAAATTTCGAATAATTCGTAAAAATTTCGAATAATTCGTAAAAATTTCGAATAATTCGAAAGTTTTCGAATAATTCGCGAATTAATAAAATATCTCTGGATCTTCAATTGTATCCATTTAAATTCCTTCAAATCGTGTGTCAAAATAGTCTACTTACAAATAATATACTTTTCGCTTAAAAATCAATTACCCAAGAAAACAAATGCTCATTTTTAAAACTTGCAATATATGTTTATTAGGGGTGTGCGAATATCGTTCGAATTGAATCGAATCGAATATCAATATTCGATTCGAAATTCGAATCGAATAATTCGAATTTTCAAATTATTCGAATTTTTTCGAATTATTCGAAATTTTTCGAATTATTCGGGAACTTTCGAATAATTCGAATTTTCGAATTATTCGATTCGAGTTTCGAATCGAATATTGATATTCGATTCGGGACGAATAATTCGTAATTTCGAATTATTCGCACACCCCTAGTTATTTTGTGTAAATATACGAATATGTTACAGAACAAGTTTTATCTTTATTATCTAAAAAAAACGAATAATTTACACACAAAATTGAATCTAGATTCTAGATAATCATCTTAAAGATGATCGTCTAGATACTATACTAGTGCGCTACATACGGAACCATCAGAGCAAAAGGAATATCATTAGCATTTTTATTACACCTGTAAAGAAACGTATACGTTTTCTGAATATTCATGGAGAAAGGAGTATATTTCACTAACCGACTTCATAAAGGATGATATCAAATGCACTCGTATGTAATAAAATATATTCACATTTTTTGTTCGTTCACTTCTCAAATATTCGACTATAATCATTTTTTTAACTGATAACACCAAAACTCGTCCATAACTACTTAAAAAAAAAAGAATATCGGTTGACAAACAGAGGAGAAAAAGGTACTGAACGACTTTGCATTCGTCTATTTATATACATAGGTATTATAGATAGATAGCAAGTTGCACCCACGATGTTCACGCTTACGTTGTTCAAATAAATCACTAATGCCAATTTTCAACCGACTTCAAAAAGGAGGAGGTTCTCAATTCAACTGTATTTTTTTTATGTTTGTTACCTCAGAACTTCGTCATTTATTAACCGATTTGGACAATTTTTGTTTTGTTTGAAAGGGTATACTTCCAGATTGGTCTCATTTAAGTTTCAAAAAAAATACCACCCCTAAGGGTGGAAAAATAGCTAATAATGAATTTAACCTACTTCTAATTGTCATATTGACTTGAAACTTTGCAATTGTTTCTATTTCCGTTGATAGTACAGTGGTTCGGTATTGTTGACCTGATCTGATGGTAAGGCCAGAAGGTGGATAGGTGGAACTCTTCAACGGCTAATAGTAGATTCTTTGAGTTTGGGCTTATTTTGTTTGATTTGACAAGCTTAACACGTTAGAATTCTTACTTTGCTACTACTGTTTACACTAAAAAGGGAAAAATAAAAACTTTTTAACAAAAAAATAAAAACCGACTTCAAACAAAAGCACTAAAAAGTAAAAAATAACTGATTGGTAGTTTTCATTTACTATACATACCTAATCAAATATTTTCGAAGTCGGTGTGCTTTGCTTTGTATGGGCTGGCACCGATTTCGAAAATATTTGATTAGGTACGTATTTAATAGGTAGGCTTTAATTAAATTTTGTGTGTAAATTATTAGTTTTTTACACAAAATAACATTAACAGAACTAGTTTTTTTTCATTATGTTAAAAAGAAAGATAATAAAATTCTCACCTATGCTGTACATTGTAGAATGTACGCTAAAGAAATTACAAAATCATAAAGCCGTTTCTTGCAATAACAACAAGTTCTGGCAATCCAGCAATATAGAATTAAAATTTTGCTGAGTGCAGCAAAATGAATTCAACTCATTTAATAAAATCAACAAGAAACTTTCCGGTGAACGGTTGCGCAATTAGTTCCCTACTCGTTTTGTAATCGAAAGCCAAGTCTTTTCTAGCTTAGGAAAAAGTTATTTGCCATAACACTTTAAGCTTATTTTTTATTTTACTTTTACTAAAACCATTCTTTAGCCATTGTTTATGTTTCTTGTTTAACAATTTCTCTTTAGATATTATTATACTCTATCTCTGCAAATATCTATACATATAATAAAACTGTAACTAAGCCGAATCTGTACATTAAATATTTTGTGGAAAATCTTATTGAAATAAACATTATTATCGATACAGAGGCCGAATCTATAGTTTTTAGAATTTTTGTCTGTCTGTCTGTTACCGCATCACATAAAAATCACTGGAGGGATTTTGATGAAATTTGGTATGATGATAGCTGGTTATCCGGGTCAACATATAGGATAGTTTTTACCGCGGGAAAATGTCTCATTTCTGAGAAAAAACTCAAAAACTTCAATGTAAAAGTATACTAATATGTGAAGCCTAAGAATTTGGTTTTGGTTATATGAACGCGGGCGGAGCCGCGGACAATGCTAGTCAGAGTATAATTTTAATATTATTTATTCAATTGATTAGCCATATGATGTACAGGATATTTTTTGCCCAGATTACAGATAAGGTTAGCGAATAAAACGATTTTTTTAAGTACGAATCGTACGCCCATCATTGGATTAAGGCACCTTATTCTATATACGAACGTATACCAAATAGGTTCATTACATACAGTGGATTCGATAAAAATAGGCTATAACGGCTAAAATACGTACAGACAATAACAACAGAAATAAATAAAATGCTTTTGATTTGTAAAGTAAAAGTAAAATATTTATTAAAAAGTAACTATCCGATTATGAATATTTATAGTTTATAACTATTGATTACAATTCATTCTATGAAAATTTTAACGTGTATTGACTGCCAATATAACAAACTAACGAGATATGTTGCTGTAGTTTTAAATAAGTTTTAATTTTAATGCGCTGAAAAGACGAAAATAAACCTATGAACGCTTGTTTATAATATATATAAATATACTGTTAATCCTACTAATATTATAAATGTAAAAGCTTGTAAGGTTGTATGGATGTTTGGATAAATAAATATTATATGGGTATTTGGTCTGTATCTCTTTCAAGCAAAAACTACTAAATGGATTTTTATGAAACCTTACAATAATATAGGTCATACATCAGAATAACACGTAGGCTACTTTATATCTCGGAAAAATGTATGGTGTCTGTGGGATAGGTTTGTCTTTGTATCGCTAGAGGCGAAATGAGGATGAGCCGCTCGTTTGATAATATTCATGTCTCAGATTTACACTCGCATGATAGCGTACTCTAGATAAAACATTCATTAAAAAAACTCGAGGGGAAATTTTAGTTACTAAAACAACTTGTAAAAATCAAAAACTTTAATTTTACCTGCTATTTTTATGATGAATATTAATAACTAGTCATAAAAAAACATCACAGCGCACTAGTTTTCTTATGCAGTTTGTATATATTTAATTTTTGAAACGTATTTCGTTTACGTGTAAATAGTACAAATACAGACATACACTTTTATTTTTACATAATTATTATTTCGTTTATAAAAAAATATAGAATAACGTAATAAATTAATGCTTTATATAGGAATAAAAAGCTAAAATTATAATAAAATATTTATAATACTCGTCGCAAGCTTTTTAAATTCAAATATGTTAAAGCTTCCATAACCAGTTGGTAGGATAAAGTAATTTTCCTGTTTGCAGGATCACTGACGCGTGACCACTATTACGTATCATTACATCGCATTACGTTCGCTAACATAGCAACTAATCACGAGCCTAATAATGCTTATAATGAAAATGAGAAAAAAAATCAATTTAGTTTTATCTTAATGAAAAACATTGTAAATGGAAATAAATTCTTAATAAGTTTTCTACTTATAACAAAATTAATTATTCACGTTATTTTTAGCTAAAAATAAATATATTTTACTATTTCAAAAAAAATTGTCTGCCTATCTTTCTGTGGCACATAATTAGAGAAGAACCATTTACTTATACATATCTATAAAACAGTCTAAATAATACGTACCTATGATATATTTTATTTGTATTTCATTCAACTGCACTACAGGTCGAGCTTTCCGTTCTGCATGCTCTTGTTTATGGCGGAGATAATGTTGCGGACTAAAATAATTACTTGTTTACTAAAAAGTTACACACACCAGCTTCAATATAACTAAGAAAATTTTCTACTCTTGGGGTGGATTTTTTTCTTGAAATCTTATCTATTCTGATTTAAAATGCTACGTTTTCTATATTTTTGTAAAAATAATAAACTAACTAATAGACCCAATAGATTGAGGAATCCCCTAAGCCGCACTTTACAAGCGAATTAAGCCCGTGCCCAGCAGTAGAACCTTAAAAAGGGTTCATCAAGTGCTGCCACAGATCTCGTTCAATCGAAATATAAAAAAATAACACTAGCTCTACCTACCGGGCTTAACTATAGTGAAAAATTATCCAGGTGACTCCAACAAGTAAACAAAAAAAATCTCACGCCAAAATCCAATTCGGAGTAGAAAATTGATGAATACACACCGGAATTTTTAATATTATAATGATACTCTTGAGTATGCATTTTATAGTATAATCTGGTAAAATATAACTTTTGCATTGAATTTTACACAACGAAGTATATATATTTTGTTTTATTTGATTGTTTATTTTTTTCTTTATTATATAGTATTGTTCTAACTAAAATACAATACATTATTTTGTAACTGATCTCTGGTTTCAATTAGAACAATAAATTGAAACCAAATATTTACTTTATGCAACAATTAATTTAATAAAGTTCGATAACTAACAACTACAAAAAATATATTTTTATATATCACTAATGAATTAATTTGAACGCGATGTTTTTAACAATTATACCTACTATCATTGTAATTGTATTTGCTTTGAAGCTACTGGCTGAAGTTCATATCCATATACTAATATTATAAATGTGAAATTCTGTTTGTTTGTTTGTCTTTCTTTCACGTCGAAACGACTTGGCAGATTGGCGTGATTTTTTGTGTGGACAAAGTTGGAGAGCTGGAGAGTGACATAGGCTACTTTTAACCACGGGAAATTATCTCTTTCCCACGGAAAAACACATTATAATACAATCCAAAAAAATATTTATGATCAGAACTTAATATAAATGCTCTTTAATACAATTAATTACTTGTTTTAGCATTTTCCGAAATTCATCCCATGAGGGAGTAAAATAGCGGATGAAAGTTTG
The DNA here is from genome assembly GCA_947093115.1 of Brenthis daphne. Classification (NCBI taxonomy): domain Eukaryota; kingdom Metazoa; phylum Arthropoda; class Insecta; order Lepidoptera; family Nymphalidae; genus Brenthis; species Brenthis daphne. The sequence continues at coordinate 43,318,498 of OX352471.1, forward strand.
TATGAACCTACCATTTTAGAGGGTTTTTTGTAGTTTTAGCGCGAGCGAAGCCGCGGGTTCTGCTAGTTTATAATAAATACGTAAAAATCAAAAGTTCAAATTGATTATATAAAGAAAATAGTTCGTAAGGCTTGTAAACGCAGAGAATAACTGTTTGCTAATATTTAGAAGGAAACATGTCCATCAGTTTTTACTTAAACTTATTTGCAAGTGGGTACTTATTACCTTTATTATTTAAGATTTGTTAAATTAATAGACAGCGAGTTATTGTAACGATAAATGAAGATAAATAAAAACATTCAAGCGACGAAGTTTAATTATTAACCGACTTCCAAAAAGGGGAGGTTCTTAATTCGTCCAAATCTTTTTTTTTTCTTATGTATGTTCACCGATTACTCGAAAATGCCTGAACCGATTTGGATTTTTTTGTTTTAAAGGGTATACTTCCCCGGTGGTCCCATATACATTTTATCGAAATCGGTCCAGTTGGTTTTTTTTTAATGTTGTTATACTTAAGTTAATTATACTTTACTACTAGGTATACTAAAAGCCCTTTAATGCCTAATACTTTAAAATTTCAATAAAAAACTTATTTATATTTTAAATTATCTGAAAGTAAAAATTAGACCAGTAAAAGTCTAGATATCAATTTTAACTTTACATGCTACCTAACAATTTTCATGTTTGTTTCGCAACTACGCCAAACAACGCAAACTTCTTGAATATAGTCACTGAATATTAATCTACCACTGGTTGTGCGATTTTGCTTAAATTATCTGAAACTCAGAGCAGCGTGTTCAGCTCAATAAATTAGAATATATATTTTGACGCAGTGGAGTAATTGGCTAAGTAGCATTGTCTGTTACGCCAAAGGTCCGTAGATTCGATTTCCGCGTGGAGTCAATGTTTGATTTCCAGTTTTTGTAATAGTAAAAATTAAGACAGAAGATTTTTCAAGTATATTTCATCTGCACATTTTATAGAGGAAAGGATGTCAAAGGAGAATCCATATAGAGTTTTCTATCTACTTTTTAGAATTGCTTAAGGGAATATAACCAAATTAGTATAGTAGTTTATTTGTATGTATTATACGAATTTATATCTGTTATGACGAATTACGAATTTATGTATGTTTTCATGATTACTATAGTAACACTTTACTAATCTTGTCATAAATAAATTCGATAGTAATCAAATAATTCAATCTCTGACTACGAATATTAGGACAATCTACAAACATGTTAATAATAATAATAAAAACAGTATATTTTAAATAATGCAATTATGCAACCTGTAGACAGTACAGGCGGTTATGTGGGACTCACCGGCTAGAAAACCCATTACTACCCACTAAAACCCATCTAAGCCTCCCCTGTCTTAATGGGGCTTCCCATGATCGTTTGTGCACTCAACCACGACGCTCCGACGGCAGGTCTGTCGAAGCAGACCACAACAACCATGGGGTTGTTCCAAGAGTCTAGTCTGCTATCAGAGAAGTGCCAGAAGCAACCCGCATGGTACACCGCCCACCCATACAAGCCACGTCCCTGTGCACATAGACTACTATTATATGTATATGTACTGCCTGTGCGTCTCTTGGCTTCGCACCCGGCTGAACTGCCGAACGCTAATGAGACCCCTCACCATGACAAGGTGAACGTACGTTGGGAGAACTCTAGTATTAAGCTTAGGCCAACTCTATCCTTTCCTTATACAATTCTATTGATAAATATGTAACACGAACAATGTATTTATTTATTGTTATGTTATAAACATAAAATATTATAACTTTAACTGGCCGTGACCCATTACAAACACTATAGACATTGTGCGCCGTTACGCTATAGGCGCTATAGTTTATTACTAAAACTTTATACGCAAACAATAGAAAGATAACTTACTACAATCATTTACGCCGATGGAAAACTAAATAAAATAATATAAGTATGGCATATTATGACTATTTGACTAATGCTTATATTTGTCACTAGTGACTCACCCTCGCTCCGCTCGGGTTCGTCCCTAGTTAAGTTTTAACGTTAAGCTAAGAGATGAGATATAATCCCGCAACAAAAAGTATCACATTTGTAGACCCAGATAATCAGGTATTATCATACCAAATTTCAGCAAAATCTGCAAAGTGGTTTTTGAGTGATGCGGTGATAGAGAGAAAGAGAGACAGACAGACAAAAATTCAAAAAACTATAGATTCGGCCTCCGCCTCGGTATTAATGTTTATTTCAATAAGATTTTCCAAAAAAAAAAATTTTCTTCTTTACAAAGCTTGAACTGACAATAACAAACACAAAAAACATTATCCAGTTTGGTGCAGTCGATCCGAAGTTATGTGCGTTCACATTTTGGTGATAATTTTTTTTAGGTATATAGATTATATGTATATTATAAATATTGTTATATATATATGTATATATATATATATATATATATATATATATATATATACGGTGACTGCCCTTAGAGGCCTGATACAATTTTAAAACACTTGCCGTAATATCCAGTCAGTTGACGCTTGACGCTACGTCAGACATTTATAAAAGACTCCGGCCATAAAAATATCTGGGCCAATGTTTATGCAACTCAAGTAAAAAATGGTAGAATTAACAAACATAACGTTTTCAAATGAATAGGTATAGGTATATATATTCATAATTATATCAAAATTTTTGTATAGCTAAAACAAAAAACGTATTTTGAAATAACCAACTTTTAAGCTCTTAAGCTCTATCGGCATAGCACAATCAAACCCAGTCAAAATAAAAGCTACCCTTCATAAAATTATATTTTAATATAAAATGATAAGTTGCAAGTTTTAAATGAATGCGCTCCATTTTTCCGAGTTCTGGCAGAGGAGTAGGTACATACAGTAAAGAATCTTATTTTATGAACGGTTCCATTAAAACTTTACATCTGTTTCGCTGTTTGGCTCAGATATAACTTGTACTTGACAAAAATTATAGACAAATAAAACATTGTACCACGACCTGGTACTTTTAATCTTAGAAATGTGTTTCTATTTTTAGAATAGGGTTGGCTTTGGACTTAGCTAAGTTTCACATTAGCGAATTTACGTCGTATACAATTTATTTAAGTTAAATGTTACATAATATATACCTTAAAAATATTTAACTGGAAGGTATATGTGGGGAATTTAACATCAAAGCTTTTCTTGTGAAAGTTTTCCGTAAGTTGATTGGCATAAAGAATTCATCACTAAATACTAATGAAAGATACTTAATGATACTATTATTTTTTTACCTAAAATTGTACTAGGCATTCAACTTTTATTTAACACTGAAGGAGCTTAATATGTGATCATATCTTTTCCCAAGGTAAAAGTAAAGAAATATATTTAAAAATTTTAAATAATATTTTTAAGACCAAATGGTTTTTTTTGTGTATACTCCATATGAATTTTGTCTTACATACGGCTGCATTCTTAAACGATAAGTAAATTAATTTTACCATACGAAGCGATATTTTGGACTTCGAAACGAAGTACTTACGCAAAGTTCATTAAGTTTTTATGTACATAATACACATGTTTAGCTTCGACTGCTTAACTATACATAAATTATTGTTATGTCATAAATCAAAATTTACTTGACACCTCCAGGTAAATTTCTAAGAAATTAATTAAATTTCTAAGAAATCTATTGTTAACGGTAACGGCCGCGCCGGCGTGTCCGCGGTCGTGGAGTGATAAATACAATAAAATAATAAAAAGTTGTGATTATTGACTTGAATATGATTTTATTATATTTTAACGTAAGCTAATATTTTTACGGCAAAAGTATTGATATTTGTGGAACAAGTTGTGAAAACACGTTTCATAAACATGCGTAAACACATTTTCCTCGTAAATATTTAAATGAACCGAATAGAGGAAACGTATAAATTTGATATGAAATATTTTTGACCGTTGCTTTTATGTATTTTACGGAAGAAATGGTTTTTAGTTTTTTTTTCAATATAATTAATGTCGTGATTTGTTTGTCTTTTGTTATTTCATAAGTATTTCATTCCATCAATATATATTTCATAGTAAAAGCAAGTTTTTGTCATCATAATTTTGGTTACAGATAAAATTATATTTTTAGGTATGCTTAAATATAGGTATATAATATATGCAATGAGCCATAAATGTCCGTCCTGTTTGTAAATATGATGATAAGTTTATCTCTCATTGCGGATATAATTATAAAAAAGATTCATTGTTTTTAATAACATAATTTTCATTATAATATAATGATATTAATAATATAAAAATATAAATTATTCTATCAAAAAGCTTAAACTTTTATTAGTATTAACAAAATTCGGTCTCATTATTTGCTATCATCTTTCTTATTATAAATGTGAAAGTTTAGAATTTAGATGGATGTTTGGTTGATTATTACTCAATCACGCCAGAACGGCTGAACGGATCTAGAATAAATTTGACACAGAGATAGATTATACTCTGGGAATAGCACATAGTCTTCTTTTTATTCGAGAAAAATATACAGTTCCCGTGGGATAGATTTGTCTCTGTTTTTCTAGAGGCGAACCCAAGCGAAGCGATTGTAAGCCGCTAGTAATAAATAATTTAAATATTAGTTCAATATTTATCATAATTTCTTTAAAAGTAAAATTGATAAAAAGTTAATGATAATAATCTAAGCATTGGCCTTCGTCACGTTACTCTTTTGTGTTATACAATATAGTGTAGTATATACATTTTATACAATATAGTGCACAAAATTAAGAAAGTATTAATTTTTAATTTCAAAAGTTTCACATTATATGCGCTTACTCTTTAATAAGGTACTTACCGCACAGCGCTAAGAGTGTTAAAAACTTCATTGTCACGCTTTGAAGCACTGATCGCATTACATAATCTATCGTTCTACTTCACCAGCACATCTGTCAAGTTAATGACATAGTCACAGTAAGAACTCACAAAAAAAATCTTTTTCTGATTTTCATTTCATAAAAAAAATCATCAAATACACAAAGAAAAAATCCGATAGATTTATACCACAGATATATCAAAATAAGTATACGATAAATATTGCTAGAAACTTGAAATAAGTTCTGTTGACGAACACGTTGTTTACAAGTCACCGGACGCACCCGTATTCTATTATAGAATGGTTGGGAGCGACTCGTGCTACCCGCGCCGGGCCCGTTCGCTGAATGTCCCTTGGTTTTCCCGCTAGGCTAACGTCATGCGCAATGCGATCTCTTCAAAAGGGTCCTTAAGTTGATTAAGTTTTTAAACTTTGACAATTGATAAAATGAGATCCAGTTTGTGAGGAATCGTTAAGTGAAAAGTTACAAATAAAGCCATTCTTTCTTAACTAAATGTGATCGAACAATGAGAGCGCACGTTAATTTTCTATACCTACTATAAATTAATGTTACTCGCGAGCAGTCTCGTTTACTTACTTGTACTCTGTTACTCGTACAGTATACATATAGGTCCCCCCCAACGTGCGTTCACCTTCTAGTGGTGGGGGGGCTCAGTAGTGCCCGGCAACCCAACCGGGCGCGAAGCCAAGAAACGCACAGGGAGGTGGTCCGCTTCGGTGGGCGGTAGGAGTTGGCCCTCTTCGGAGGGCGGTGTACCATGCGGGTTGCTCCTGGTACTTCTCTGATAGCAGAGTGGACCTTGGAGCAACCCCGTGGTTGTTGTGGTCTGCTTTGGCAGACCTGCCGTCGGGGCGTCGTAGTTGAATGCGTAAGCGATCCTGCGACGCCCCATTAAGACGGTGGAAGGCTTTGTTGGGTTTTAGTGGGTAGTACTGGCTTTGCCGGTGAGTCCCACACCTCGTGCGTAAAAGCATTTCCCAACGTTAAAAAAAAATACATATAGGTATATTAGTTTAATACTACGACGCGGTTTTATATATATAGTTTAATACCACGACGCGGTTTCTATTTCATTTCTTATTAATTTATTAATGCTAATAAATACTGTAGAAAACCTATGTACTATTTGTATAAAACCTATATAAGTATGTCCTTTTTAACGTTCCACTGCTGGGCACGGGCCTCCCTTCAGTACGAGGGGAATCAGGCCATAATCCACCACGCTGGCCAAGTGCGGGTGGGCGGACTTCACATGTCTTTTGAAAACTTGCTAGGTTCTCTCAGTCATGCAGGTTTCCTCACGATGTTTTCCTTTACCGTTAAGACAAGTGGTAATCATGTTGGAAATGATTCGTACATGAAAATATCAGAGGTGCGAAACCCTGGATTTGAACTTGCTTCACTCTGTTTCCCAAGCGAACGAGTTACCACTGGGCTACCACTGCCTTGTAGAAAACCTAGTGTAGTTTAACTATTATAGTGACCAACTTGACCAAATAATATGATATTTTCGTATTAAATAATTACACGAACTATAAATTTGGTTTAACTATACGCACATACGGACGAGATTGTTATAGAGACGTTGTTTTATAATGTTTAAGGATATATAGTATGTGAATAGAGTACATTAATTAGTTTGCGGAGTAGCGGCAGCATCCGGTGACTGATAAAGCTACCCCACCAATAGGCATCTTGTCGGAAGGCTGGTTGTGACGCGTACAGTAAATACATTATAAACTAGCGATAAAGTTAAACGGATGTAAGCAAAACAAACCCTTGCCCCATTGCTTACATAATAGTTTGGATAATATGTAAGGCATCATACGAATTAAATTAAATTAAATTGCTTTGTATTGATTTTTTTACTATATTTGATAAATACAATCTTGACAAAATATAATACTCGTAACTATTCTATACTAATATTATAAAGAGGTAAAGTTTGTGAGTTTGTGATGTTGTAGAGGGTAATCTCTGGATCTACTGAACCGATTTAGATGAAATTTGGTAAGAAGATAGTTTGAGACCCTGGGAAGATCATAGGATATTTTTATCCTGGAAATCATCCCTTAAGGGAGTGAAAATGGTGATGAAAGATTGTATTGGGAATCAAGCTAGGGACGAACCCGAGCGAAGCGAGGTTGAGGCGCTAGTAATGTATAAATAACCAGATTTCAATAAAAAATTACCTAAATCATAATATTTCACTATTCATAATTTAAAAAAAAAGAACAAAAAATATATTATATCTTATTGTTTGGTGGATTACAGTAGAAAATGAAAATGCTAAGCAAAATAAGAACATAAGACGATTCGAGCGAATAAAATACCATTCTATAAAAATAAACTTTCTAAACAATAATATTATTTTACACCCTAAAGTTATGCAATACATACAATCGAGGGTGTTGAACTTTGACAGGGCGACAAACATCGAGCACAAATAATTTATTCCTCATGCGTCACACTAACCCCCAGTAAACTTTGCCTACACCCATGTGTGTTACCAAAAAGCGAAACGTGCGAGATAACCATATAGAACATTACATTTTTTACACCGACGTGAGAATAATTTAGAGTTTAGCTCTTCATATTTATAGCTATTTCAAAGTACTACCCTTATAAAAATACTAGCGACTGACTCTCGCTCCGCTCGGGTTCGTCCCTAGTTACGTTTTAACGTTTAGCTCGGTGATGAGATATTTTCCCGCAGTAAAAATTCTGAATAGAATATGTACATTAAATATTTTTTGGTAAATCTTAATGAAAAAGTCATTATTATCAATACAGAGGGCGAATCTATAGTTTTTAGAATTTTTGTTTGTCTGTCTGGGAACGCATCACGAGAAAATTACAGGATAGATTTTGATGAAATTTGGTATGATGATAGCTGGTTATCCGGGTCAACATATAGGATACTCTTTACTGCGAAAAAATATCTAATCTCTGCGAAATTTATACTAATAATAATAATTAATTAATATAATAGGATTTTTAACAATAGTATAACAAACATTTACAATCAACTATAATATCTTAACAAACTCTATGAATAACCTTTTCTTAAAGAGCAATGAAATCAAGTACAATGCCATTTGTCCTCAAGTATCCTCAAGTAATCAAAATGTATTTCTTTAGAAGATAGATTTCAGCCTTTGATACAAATTGTTTGTATCTTCTATTTCTAGTAAATTATATTACAATTTAGCTAATATAGGGTGCCTAAAAATTCATGCAAAATTTGAATTTGCCGGAGGGTTGTCAACCAAAAAAAGTACAATTTGATTTGTTTTGACATTAATTATTATAAATTTATAATTCAGTACGACGAATAAGTGACTTAGTTTTACATTCTTAATAGAGACCACTCTCGCTTGGCTATAAAAGTTCTAAGTAGGGCCATTTAGACGACCTAAAATACAAATATCGTCATATCGGCAACCTATTATCGCAATATATTTAAAAATTATAGCATAACTAGAGAAACTAACTTTCCAAGAGAATCCTTCTTTCCATCGGTGAAAACAGTATGAAAATCCGTAAAGCAAGTACCGAATTAACACAAAATAAAAATTAACATTACATCATACACTTTGAAGTTTTAAAACTATACTAGCTAATTCATCAGACGTTGTTCTGCCCAAATTTCAATTTATTTGTGAGCTTTAAAAAAATTGTTGGATCTATACAATAGTATCACCGGGACCAATTATACCATTACATAAACCAATATAGCTATGAACTATCTGACCCCACAGAACCGTTCAGGTGGAGAAAAATTATAAACCTAGGTGTGTTTTATATATGATTGTATCGAATTAATAAAATATAATTATTTTTTCAAAATTATTAGCTGTAATTACATTTAATATGAAGTATTTCCATAAACTTTTCAACTTAGAGACTTTCTCATATAGAAACCTATTATTTCACCCTCAGTGCCATTTTATCGGCAATCAAAATGTTCGTACAGACACAATCCAATTATACGACACTACGAACGGACGAAAAGTCGTTGACGCCGCCGCGTTCTGATACTATAATTTTGATAGTTATTATGTGATAAAATCTTATTTATTGCGAATCATATATTTCTCACTACAGTAGGGTTGCTACAGTGTGACACGTTTCGACGTTGTTTTCCATATTTTAATTATTAATATTTCTTAAATATACGACGTATATATATAAACAAAACTCAGCTTATATTTTATTTATAAGCAACATGTAACATGTTATATTCAAAACAGAGTACTTTAAGATCCTAGAATTTTAGCTACTACAAATGTTTTGTTACTACAGTGTTACTAATGCAAAAATAGGTTTATATCAAAAATATTTCAAAGCATAGTCATAATCTGAAATCTGAATTCTGAATCTGAATCCGTACTACGTACAAAATCTCTACGCCCTTCACACCCGCAGATCTACGAGAATGCCAAAAGCTCTCGGAAGGCCCTTACCTTATAATAATCTTTACAGAAACTATTGGATTTCATGGTATGAGAAGTTCTTGCTTTTCAAACAGTAAGGATAAAAATCTATTACAATGTCGCGAGCAGACATTCATATAAATAATTTTGACGACACGTTTGGCTCGTAATGACCCTACTTGCTGTGCCAGCTGCCGCGGGTTCGAGTCCCGCTGGGGGCATTCATTTCTGTGACGAGCACGAATGTTTGTACTCCAGTCATGAGTGTTTATATTTATAATATGTATGTATTTAAAGTTATATATGTGTAGTGTATCAACTATCTGGTGTCCAAAACACAAGCCTCGTAGCTTACATTGGAACTAGATGGCGCTGTGTGTTAATGTCCCAATATTTATTTATTTATTTAACTCTGACTTTTATAGATTTTTTTTATAATTATTCTTGTTTTATTTTTCATCGTAACATTTTACTTTTATTAAAATAAACATTTCACACTTGACCATTCCTGTGTTTCAAAATGTAAGCGCTATATAATGAAATTTTATCAAAATAGACTCACCAGTTTGGCATTGAAGAAGTAATAAAACGAAAGACATATGCTCTCATAAATAAAGTACTTAACTGATTAAAAATAATAGAATGAATAATGGAGTATAAGAACTTCATGTAATTTGCAATAAGTAGTATTTATTACTTTGTTATAAAACTAGCTTTTTATAGTCATCCGAGATACTTAAACTAATACTTTGCGTATCAGATATCTACTTTATCAATCTTTATCATAAAAAAAATACTAAGTTTACTTAATATTTTTTTCAACAAATACCTAATGGATTATATGAAATAATTTATATTTCTTTTATTTAATACTTTCTTAGATTTACGCGAATATTTGACATTTTAAATAAAACTATCCTTTCGGAGTATTTCGCGGATTTATTTTGATTTTTGGTTCCCGACGTTTCGAATGCTTTACAGCAATCATGGTCACGGGAGAGACTATCCCGTGACCATGATTGCTGTCCCGAAAAGATGGTTTTATTTATAATATCTTTTATTTGTGTAAATCTTAAAGGGCTATGATTATATTCATCTAAATGCTCCTATAATTTGTATAATCCTGCATATGTCGTCTTTGTCGGTAAACATGTTACGGGGTGCATCCATACATTTAAAGCCGGTTCTATTCTTTTATCTCTTTCACGATGTGTTATCTTATCAAATTATGAAATTAAGTACATATCAGATTTTCTGCTATGACTAAAATTTTTTTAGGAAGGGTGTATATCATTTTATTATTGTGTGGCTTTTTAGTTAAATATATGAGTGATCATGTCTAATGATAATTTAGTGATAATTCTTTTATTTCATAGAGGAAGGAACTGTCGTCTGTAATACAGGCTCAGCCTAGTACAGTCGACAGTGAGAAACCGATGTAACATAAATTGTACTTTATTTTGCGCTTAGTATAAATTTAATGTCAAAACTTATTGCCAATAAAGTTTTTTTTTTATTATTTATTTTATGAGTAGTGGAGATGTATCTAAATATACATTGCCAGTTTCACGACTTTATTTACCAAAACAAAATTCCTACAGAAACGTATTTTTTATTGCCCATGCGAGGCCCGAGAACGTGACCTCTGGTTGTGTAATAAAGAAAAAAAATTTTTTTTTGAAATAAGTTATTTTGAAAAAAAAAATTATTAAAAGTACAGAAGTAAATGAGGAACTATGGAAAGTTAGACCACAGATAAGAATTTCAAAGTTACACGCGAGCACAAGAATCTACCCCTGCAAGATAATTTGGTCAAGTGCCAAGATGTAAGCACTCATACCATTACTTTTAAAAATGTGATTATAGTCTGGGGTACTTTTTATACGCTGATGTTACAGCGCTTTAATATGATGATAAAATCTAAAAGTTATTTAATTTTTTACATTTTTTGGTAAAACTTGTACAACAGTTTTATGAAGAAACTAGACTTAGACCATGGCTTCACAAGCATGTACTTACTTTTCAACTTTGTTACTTTAACTCAGCAAAATTCAAAATATTATAAAATTTTATAAAACCATATCATTTTTTTTTTGTCGCAGTATTAAAATCTCGTAGTAAAAGAGATTTTTGAACTGAATTTGAAATGAATGAAATGATTGAACATATGTATGCACTCATATTATAAAATTAAAAAAGAGATCTTCTGTCCTTATTTTAAAAGTCACAAAGACCATTCTCATATTTTATCTCGAGAATCAGTAAAAGTACGAACTAAAATATTTCTATTATAAATAAATCGCTTTAGAAATAAGTATAATAAAAAAAGACTATGTATCTTGCTAGCTGTTTCTTGTATCAAACAACCAAATTCATTTTCTTTTAAAATAAAATTTATTTACATTTGAATCCCAATTTTCTATTCAGGAATAATTATTTTTAGTGCAATCTGATCAATTGCCATCACAAACCATACAGATAATAAATTAAAATAAGCATAAATAATTATTACCTGAGCAAGAGACCCGTGTTACTAAGCTGAGGGAAGTAAAGATTCTGTACAAAGTGAAGACTTACAAAAACGAACTAGAAAGACGGTAGGTATGTATTCTGCCAATAAAAAAATGACTTGTAACAATAAATATCCTTTAAAAAGTAAAAATCTATCTTAGATTTACGCAAATATTTGACATTTTAAATAAAACTATCTTTTCGAATTTTATCCCGAATTTATTTAGATTTTTGGTTCTCGACGTTTCGAATGCTTTACAGCAATCGTGGTCACGGGAGAGATTAAGGTTTAAGATGTCTCGAAAGCCTTATATAGTTGTTACAGACAGTCTACCCATAAATATCTTACACTTTATAGTAAAGCTCCACATTTAGCCAAACAAAGCCTTTTTTACATCCTACTATGGGCACGGACTTCCCGTCAATACGAGGGGGATCAAGCCATAGTTTACATGCCACGCTGGCCTAGTGCGGTTTGGCGGACTTCACATGTCTTTCTAAAACTAGCTAGGTTCTCTCATGTACACTTTTCCTCACGATGCTTTCCTTCACCGTAAATCAACTGGTAATCGTGTTAGAAAATATTTGCACATGAAAATATTAGAAATGCGAGATCCGGGATTTGAACCTGCTTCAAAAAAAAATATTTTTGCTTTAACTGTTTATTTTTAGTGCTTTGCATAAAAATAAAATATCTACTATACAATAATAGTTATCTACAGAATGCGGACAAAAGTTAGAGATAAATTGCTTCTTCTGAGCTTGCGATAGAAGTCACCCATATTTCGCTACAAGCGTCCTTCCAATGGTTGCAATTTCGTATGTGTAAAGTTCCTTTTCCTACTTTGTAATATAAAATTTCCTTTAGTGGTCAAGTGCTTGTTGAATCTCTGATTTCAATATATATATATATATATATATATATATATATATATATATATATATATATATAGGTTAGGATGTTATGGATTTAATTATTAACTGTTGTTCTATAATGTTTATCCTTAATGATTTTATGAAAAAATTGTACTTTCTACATTATTTAAAAAAAAAGTTTAATTACTTAAACTTTACTAATATTCTTACGAATATTTAATTAACATTAAAATTATTAAAGAAATTATCAATTTAATCGACTATAATATATATGACTCGCTCTGTTGAACTCAAACACTGTAGCTCAGTAACCGTTAAAGATTACAATTTGTTTCTTCTGGTTCCGTCGCTAGATGGACTTAGTGGTATCAAAATAGTGTCAGCTGGATTTCATAAACTTATAAAAAAATCACGTCGATAAGATTGTAAGGTTCAGATTAAAATGGACTCCCAACATTTGATTACAATAAAGTAATACTATTTTTCGAATATTTTAGCGATTTTTTATCTAAAAAAAAATAGTAATTTTATTTGAAATGTCAAACATTCGCGTACAATCTTAGAAAGTATTATGTAGTTACAAGACAAAATAATAACAGAACCTCACGAGAAATATTATTTTAAAGAAAATGACAGAACTAAAGTCAGCATTCATAACAAGTATTTTTTATAATATAAACATCGCGCACCTAATCTTGCATAAAATATCCATAATAGATTTGATAAAAGGGATAGAATGCGGGCTATATATAAAATCTTTTGGTATCCAAGATTGAAGCGGGACAAAAGGGAAGATTTCGACAAGTTCGCGGCCAACGAGGAAAATTTACATTACAAAATAAGAAAAGGAACTTGTCTGACACGAAATTACAACCTTTGAGATTATGCGTTTGTTTCAATTTATAATAAAGTTAGTGTTTCCTGTTCTGATTTGGCAATGAAATTTTTAACAAAAATAATGATTAAAAAATAATTAAATGTATATAATTGGTTGTCTAAAAAGTTATCTATTGTATAGCAAATCCTTATTAAGTACGCAATATAAAATATTTTATTTAATTTCAGGGCAGTTTTCCCACAAGCTGCACTGACGACTTGTTTAATGTCGATGGAACTCACTGGATGCGGATAGCGCAAGACACACAGTAATGGTAATCTTATAGGCCTATATAATATGTCCAGCAATGGACTTTGGACTGATATGGGGATGATGATCATAAAAACGTTGAATATATTACAACATATTCTTTATCTATACTAATAGTATAAAGAGGTAAAGTATGTGAGTTTGTGAGATGTTTGTGATGTAGGGAGTATTCTCTAGATCTACTGAACTAATTTAGATGAAATTTTGTAAGAAGATAGTTTGAGACCCTGGGAATGACATAAAATACTTTTTATCCCGGAAATCATTCCTTAAGGGGGTAAAAATGGGGATGAAAGTTTGTATCGGGAAGCAAGCTAATGACGAACCCGAGCGAAGCGAGGGTGGGTCGCTAGTTATATATAAACCGAACAATATAAATATAAATCTGTGCACAAAGTCACAGTCTAAAATTAGTAGTAAAGTAGAACATATTAAAGGAAAGTTATAATATGAGTACAGCGTACTTAATTACCAACCAAATTCCAGTGCCAAATTATAGCGATTTGAAATGTCATCAGAAGTTTTCATTAGGCAATAAAGACACCCGCAAATTGGATGTGTGGCGCTCTCTGTGTATATACATAATATGCATGTACATACATATCTTGCTCACACGATCGTCATAGTATACTGGTGTCGAGTTTGGCGAATTCAATAGGTATAAGATGCAATTCGGACTTGTTTTGAATAAAAAATGACTACATACATTTGGTAAATGTAAATATTGATAATGTATAATTAAAGGGGTTACTATTTCATAATATCCGCTTCGTGATCCCGATTTTCAAAGTACTACCTAAGTTCTTTTTATTTATTTCTTTACGTAAGATACAATACCCTATTTTATAAAAACACATTTTCTTGTTTATTTTTTATCTCTAATAGATTCATCATACTAATGATAGGAAAAAAAATGTCATATCATTAAATTACCCAATACCCATTCCTGCGGAGACGGTATTTATTCTGCTATTTGCATTAAAATCGTTGTTTGTTAAAAATGTGCAAAAAATTCAATCATTAAAATATCTAAAATTTTCATCAGTAACAAATTATAATTAGTCTATAATACTCCTCTTTTAAAAATCGGACTGATAGTTACATACTTGCGTATTTGTTAAGTTACATAAAAATATGGATTAAAGAAAAGCCGAGTACACAGTATTCGACTGTAAAATCAGCTTAAAACCCATTAAACACTTTTCAGATAATCCCGATCGTATAAGCATGTGCATTAGCGGCATTCTGATCAACATTGTACTAAGATAATGATTTTATCGTATACCTAATTGAGTTGAAAATTATAATTTACTAGCCCTTTCTTGCAGATTATATGTATATATAACTTCTCTGCTATTAAGGTTCTAAGGTTTTGCTTTTCAAGTTTATCTCTATAAGTGTCTTTCCGCAAAAAAAAAACACAATTTTTGTATCTTTTCCGAAAATCGCCGAACGAAGCCATGTCAGACGGGTACTAGTCTAAATCTTTTTTAAATTGTTATTGTTATTGTAATTTCAGACATTATATGCTCAAGCAAAAAACAACTTAGATTTTTTTCTTAAACGTATTAATCTCTGAAATTGAAATAGGTATCTCTTCAGCTTTTATGATATTAGCATAAATATAATCCAAGTTTCAATAAAATGGTTTCCATATACATTATACATAATAATATGATTAGGGGAATGATAATATCTTGCAGCAAAAAAGCAATGGTAAAATTTTATGTGTTTTATTTTGAAAGACGAATGGTTTTTCTTCCGAGTAAATAAATCAACAAATAACATGTTTTATGTATCAACATTATAATATGCATGTTTTATTTATAAACATTAAATATATTTTTAGCCTACATAATATTAAAACAGCTGCCATCTTCTCGTTTTGGATCAAAAATTATATTCGATAAATTACGTAAATTAAAATTGGGTTACAGAGACATGCTTTCAATTTATTAGATAATATATTATGATTTGACTGCTGATGTCCTTTTGTAGGTAAATTTGTTGGCTCTAATGACAGTTTATCTAAATAATAAAGTTAATTATGAATAATTCGTTTTCTTCCGCTCGCACGGCGAGGCGGTGCGAGGATAAAAGGTTTCGATTTTCCTGTAGTAATAGATATCCTAAATGTTGACTCAAATAATAAGTTATCAGTATATAAAATTTAGTAAAATCGTTACAGTACTTTTTGCGTGAAAAACGCACACACAAACAGACACAAAAAACAAACAGACAAACATT
The DNA here is from genome assembly GCA_947093115.1 of Brenthis daphne. Taxonomy (NCBI): domain Eukaryota; kingdom Metazoa; phylum Arthropoda; class Insecta; order Lepidoptera; family Nymphalidae; genus Brenthis; species Brenthis daphne. The sequence continues at coordinate 43,334,587 of OX352471.1, forward strand.
TTTATAACAATTGTGTTACAGTCTTTGTTTTTAAAAATATACCATATATAGATGTCGCTAATTTACTGTTTTATGATATGTATAGATAAAAACAGGTGTTGTGAGTGTAGTTTAGGTGATAGATATATGCTATTGCAGAATTTTTCTGTAGGCCTTTTTAAGATCTACATTTTTTTAGTACATTGTTTTGATGTATCTCTTAAGGTTTAGCCAGCGTTTGCTATATTAATTCCTAAGGAGGACTCGATAGAACAAGTTATTGTGTTTTCCTGTAGGAATGAAAGATTTACCTGTAGTAAAAAGTATCCTAAATGTTGACCCGAGTAATAAGTTATTGCTACACAAAATTTAGTTAAAATCGGTCTAGTAATTTTACGTAAAACGCGCACACACAAACAGACATATAGACAAAAAGACAACATTTTTAATAACTATTGCTTTGGGTTTTATAATCTTTACACAATACGTTACTGTCACTGTTTTTAAAAAAAACATTTCATATATAGATTCGTCGTTTATTCTATGTATAGATTCAATGATTTCCTTGTTCTCATCGACTAAACTATAACCCAACTAAATTAAGAAAGAAAACAATCGGACTATTTCATTTATAAAATTGTTATTTTTAATTTGTTTATGTCGTGATGAGTATGTTTTATCGACATCATCGTCTCCCTGCCCATTTCCCAATCACTTGGGGTCGGCGCAGTACATCTTCTGTACTGCTGATAGGATTTGGCAAAAGTTTTACGACCGGCCGCCTGCCTGACATCTACCCTCCTTGGGAATACAACGAGATGACTACGTTTTATATTATGAATAATTATTATTTTTTTAATTATTTTTTTAATTATAAGGCTGACTCTTTGAAATTTACTTTTAGTAAGTATAAAAAAAATAGTGCCTACTAAAATATCTATAAAAAACACAATATATAAACACATTTATTTTAAAAGAACACAATGGCACAAGGCTATAACATCCAGTTCCATCAAAACGTTACGTAAAAGGAGCGTAAAGCTCGTACCTTCATTATTATTCTCAATATATTTCCAATATTATTTCAACTCCTTTTTATGTTTCCCTGGTGGTCAGTTACATACATGAGCATGCCATCAATATTAAAAAATATCGCATTTAAGACTATACACATTTTATGTCATCAAGATATTTTAATTTCTTTGTTTTTATATTTTAGTCAAGTTAACATCTCCAATGTCAGGTAGAAACAAATTATTATTTTAACTAGTATTTTTAAAGAATTAAATATTATTTAATGCGTATCTAAGGTTTATAAAAATAATGTTTCTAGAAACATGAAATAAATCTATAACAAAAATATCGAATTTGTAAAATACATTATATACATAAGGTTATATTTACTACATTTATGCAAATAATTTTATGAGTTATATAGTGAAGTTATTTTAAAATCACCTACATTGCAATGTTATTTACATAATATTTATCACATTATAAATACCAAAACTCATATATAAGATTATATATTTTATTATTATATTTATTTCTGTATTATTTTAAAAATAAAAATATATTGAAGTAAAGAATTGTGATGCAACATCAAATTTTTATATTAAAATTATTTATCGGAAACGTACAAATTTGAATATGTCACAACACTACCCAAGGTACAAAGTGATGTAATACTATCAAATTGTATAATTAAAAATGTAATTCAGTTTGAATGTAAATTATGGTATAAGAATAAAGCATTTGTAATAATATTCAATTAAGTTCACAATGCTTGAACATAGACATTTTATTGTTAATAATATTAAATGTCAAAGACGTATTCCCGGAAAAGGCAACCTATAAATATTTTCTTTTTTCCGTACAGATTTTATCTTTTTTTGACATACTTTAACGAACGTCAACGGAAATACATAAAACTTCTGCTTTTATACTACAATGAATTTAACACAGCAATCGTTTCAAATGAATCGATTTAAAATTGGGCTTTAAACGGTTTATGGCTCGATACCTAATTATTGGATTTTTTTAAGTCTCTACTTACTTATCTATTATAGCTCTCTATATTGTTTTTTTTATTGAATAAATAAAAATGGAATAAAAAGATTATACTTTAACAAACAGAGAGTTGTGACATACAGGATGAAATGTTCAGCTATTTTTGTTCTGTTACGCCAAAAAAGTATGACTACTTATAGTCCGGTCAATATAGACATTTAAAATAACAAAAATACCCGGAAAACAAAATATATATATAATATATATCATGTATAATGTGACTTTTAGAATCGCGATATCTTACGAATGGTAACAGTTAGGAAAAATTATAAGGACCATTTTTGTAGATAATTTTAAGATCTAAAACTTTGGTTTGAGGTTTTTTTTTTGATAAAAATTACATTTTCCGAGAAAAATCCAAAAAAAATCAAATTTTGACCTTTGACCCCGAATAACTTTTGTAGCACACATAGGATCGATGGGATTTTTTAAAACTTTATTTGTAATGCTAAACCCCAGCTCTCCACCAATATTTGGCTTTCCGGGAATTTTTGTTATTTGACCACTATCTTTATGTCTAAATTGACCGGACTATTACGTGCGTACATAAGTACACACACACACACACACGTTTTTTTTTGAAACTAAGATAATCAAATTTAAGTATACACAAATATGTTTATAGTGTAGTGGCATATCCGATTCGCACTTAATAGTTTTATATAAGGGCAAAGTAACACTTTATATCAAAAAGCTGCCAATAAATCGGAAATGAATTTTGCGTACCGTGTAATGAAAAATCCGATCGTCTATCAAATTTATCTTTACATCACTGTAGTTATACGAATCCTTCCTGAAATTGTTCTATCGTGAGATTGAAAGTGAATGAACATAAGCCTCCGCTGTCAAGTGTAAAAAAATCGACCCACGTAAGGTGGAGAGTAATTGTAATATAATAAAATTGTTTCCAACTAATTTCCATCTTGTTTTCTCCATTTTACATTACATTTACAAATTAAATTTAGCTCAATTTTCAGGCTTAAAATTCGTTAACGAGAAAAAGTTCAATTTTTTTGGGTTCGGGTTTCGGGTCCGCACCTATGTAGTTTTACATTTTAAATAAATAAAAATAATTATTACGAATGTACCTTAGGAGATAGACATATTATGCTTTGCAGATTTCTCTGTAGACGTTTTTAAGACCTACAATTTTCTAGTACTAATATATTAGAAAATTGTACGTTTGGCTAAACCTTAAGAGATAACAAATAGACACAAAAAGAGAAATATATTACATGAAATAAGATATACACAGTTCTCAGTTTTAACGCTATACCTAAGGGCTCTTTTCCATTCAAACTTAGGGTTGAGCAGTAAGCCTAAGCATGCAAAATGGGTAGGTAGTGTATTATGTTATCTATGGTATAAATATGAATTTCTGCGTTGGCAAAATTTATTTTCTTTCAGAAAATCTAATCTCTATCTCAAGAACGTATCGAAGGAAATATTGTTCTAGAGCTTTGTAGAGATTCTTATACTCCACAACTTTTATAATGACTTCAAATCTCATTTTGAGCAAAGGAAATGAGTTATTTACAAAAGGGAGATTTCCATGACCTCTGACCTATCTTGTGAGGCGTACATGAGAATCTACGAGACTTTTGAGCCAATATATAAATTTTCAAAACAAAGGTATACCTAAATATTATTATTAATTCGAATTCAAGGTTAAATTTCTATTTGTCTGTAATAATAGTAATAAGGCAATAAATGTACAAAACGATTATATCAATGTTAGTCATTATAAAATAAACGAATTAAATGATATTTTGATGAAATATTTATTTAATTCCGTTATGTAATTTCATTTTTAATTAAAATTAAATTAGTTGACCTGAAAATAATTTAATGTAAAAACAATAAAACAATGTAAAATAAACTAAACATTTATTTATAACTAGCGGCTCACCCTCGCTTCGCTTGGATTCGCCTCTAGAAATGCACGAACAGATGTATCCCATATGATGAAAAGTAAGCTGTTATTTGACCGGAAATATAAGGTATCAGCATGCCAAATTTTACTAAATAGGTGCACAAGTTGTTGTGTATTAAGCTGTATAAGTTACTGTAGTTTTTTAACTATCCCACGGGAACTCTTTAATTTTCCGGGATGAAAAGTAGCCGATTTGTTTTTGTCATGTATGAACTATATTATTGTAAAGGTCCAATAAGTAGTTTTTGTGTACTAAGCTGTATAATTTGTTATAGTTTTTTAATTATCCCATGGCAACTCTTTAATTTTTCGGGATGAAAAGTATCTAAGATGTTGCCCGGAGATATAAGGTACCACCATGCAAAATTTCATTTAAATCGGTTCAATAGATTCGGAGATTAGCCCGTACAAACAGACAAACAGACAGAGAAACAAAAAAATTGAAAAAATCTGGATTTGGTCTATTTCTCTCTTACACCCCCCTGACTCGGTTTTGTACAGACATTCGACCTCTACTGTTTTATTATAGTATAGATAATTAGCGATTTACCCTCGCTCCGCTCGGGTTCGTCCCTGGGTGATTCTTTATGAACCGATTGAAATAAAACAAATACTAAATGTGAAGTGAAGCTTACTACAATATATTAGTGAAAATCGCATCCAAATTGGTTAAGCTATTTTTGAGATTAGTGCGCACAAACGCACAGACAGACAAACCGACAAACAGACAAAAATTCTAAAAATCATTGTTTTTGGTTCTATTGTGTAAATAAAAACCCCTAATGATAGTTTTTCTGAAATATCTTCCATGTACAGACAACGGTCAGTTACACTATTATTATATATATAGGATAACGTCAAAAAAATGAGATTTAATGGAAATCGAAATTTCAAACTTTCGCATTGACAAAACAGTTGGCTTTAGAGTGACACAACCAAACCCCAAAATGTTTATGACAATTGGCTTTCTGAATACAAAATTCAAAACTAACTTAAGCCTTTGTGAAAACTCGCATCTAAGGAGGAAATCCTCATGATTACATTGAAATTGAATCGTTCTAATCTTAGTGCTTTACGTGACTTAATATTTAAGTGGGTAAGTTAGGCCTCATCTTCACTCGAAACCGCAGTTCATGTGCCGAAACTACTTCTCTGAGCTGGAGTTATTTATTCTATGTAATATATAGCCATTATGTATTATTCGCGGATGCTTTGATATTATCATGAAACTTATTAATTAATATGATTTTTTTAATAGAAATTATGAAGTTTAATTCGAAAGCTTTTACTGTACTAAGAACAATATTATAGTCATTTTCTTTCATTTGTATTAGTACATGTAACAATTGTTCTTTGCATACCAAATTCATACTAATATTATAAATACACTAGCATTGCCCGCGGCTCATCAAACCAAATTCTTAGGTTTTACATATTAGTATGCTCATACATTGCAGTTTTTGTATTTTTTCTCAGAAATAAGATATTTTCCCAGGGTAAAAAGTATTCTATATGTTGACTATGAGTAACCATCTATTACCATACCAAATTTCACCAAAATCCCTTCAGTGGTTTTTCTGTGATGCGGTAACAGACACATAGACAAAAATCCTAAAAACTATAGATTCGGCCTCTGTATCGATAATAATGTCAATTTCTATAAGATTTTCCAAAAAATATTTAATGTACAGATTCGGCTTAGTTACAATTTTATTATATATAACCGTGCCTGTTTGTTTGTTAACTTTTCATACTTAACCCGCTTTATATAGATTACATTACGTAATCGCTGGGACACATGTAGATTACATCATCAATCTCGCCTTGTTTGCTATGAGTAGAGCCGCGATCAAACAATATTATATTACAATAACTTTTAATGTGTATAGAGTTGAAGCTTCAATATAAAGATTATAGCCCATGCTCTTCATATCTACATACTTGGTAACTTCACAAAACAGTACAAAATGACTCAAAGAGGTGTCAACCTAATGTTAGCTCACTTAACTTGATAAAATACAAACAATTTACTCGAAACATAAATATCTTGATAATTTTCCACAAGTCCTCTTTCAAAATCAACTGCTCAACTCTAAAGAACTGGCAAGTTAACCTCTTGGCATGTTCACTTGCAGCCAACTTATAACTAATTAAAGAAACTAATTAGACTCTACTTTTGGTGTATGGGCTTCTCAACTTTAAAAATTACTTATAAATACGGCTATAGTTTGAAAATAATTTGCAAAGAAGAAGTCAATGTTGTTCAAGGAGTTGCAAAAAGAGATAAGACCCGAAATGCAATCTAAATAAGAAGTATAAAATCGATTTATAATCGGAACATAAATAATATTTATGTCACTAAACATATTTTTTTATTATATTAAGTGGCTCAGAATTGAATTCGCTAACTTTCACCCTGTCTAATAACCCTATACTTAATACTGTATATACTAAATACGAGTATATAGACACTTGCGCTATTATGATAGGTATAACTTTGTACGGACGTCCGTTATACAATAAGTTGTATGCTCTTGGGGGCTTAAATTAAAAAAAATATATATTGTTTTTTTTTTTTTGTGTGTATGTTTTTTATTTTTAATCTTGATTCCCAAGGAGGGTTGATGTCAGGCAGGCGGGCGGTCGTAAAACTTTTGCCAAATCCTTTCAGCAGTACAGAATATGTACTGCGCCGACCCCAAGTGATTGGGAAATGGGCAGGGAGAAGAAGAAGAAGTTTGAAAATAATTTACAACTACTAAATATAGGACATAATTATTAAATTCAATTCTTTTGTTCAGTGGTTTCTAGAGTGTAGGATAAATACTGGTGATAGAATTACTTCACTCAGAAGTGAGCTGTAGGTAAATTTTACAACAAACTGATATTCCCCAGAAATCGATAAACGTGAAATATATCATGGTCTATAAATGATATATGTATTTAACTGGAAAGTTTGAAAGTTTGAGTTAGCTCTTAGATGATGCAATGTCGTGGTCGAAGGGTACTAGCGTCCAGCAATCCAGCTAAGTTTGAACCCAACAGACACAAAAAGGTGACCCATCTCGGTGGGCGGTGTTGATAGAATTGCTTCTGGTACTTTTTTGACAGCAGATTGGACCGTTTGAGTTTGGTCTGCTTCGGCAGACCGTCGGCGTCGTGGTTGTGTTAAGTTTTAAAGGGTAGTGCTGTTTTTTTTAGCTGATGAGTCCCAAGAAACCATACATATATACAGTATACAGGTGGTATGCGTAAATGCATCATGCTCACCGTTAAAAAAAGCTCTTACGTGTGGAATATTTTTCTTGTTTGTATGTGACTTGATTCTTCTTAATTAAATTGAATAAAATTATTTTTGAATTTGGCTAAAACATTGTGTAATATACATATAAAAACATACACTCCTTCTTTTTCTGCGTGAAAGATAATTTACCTGAAACATTAATAGTACAACAGCCCAGTAAAAAGGATATACTTGTGCCAGTGATTAAACAATATGTAATTTCTAATTAGATAACAACTACTTTGGCCGTTTACATATTATATATTAGACTATCCACTAAAGTAGTAAATAGATGTTTGGTGTATCCATTTGAAAGTTTTCAGACATTTTATTATCTCGAGAATAAGCTAATTTATTATTCAGACGCTAAGCAGTCGTACTGTTGTCTCAACACATCACGTCGGGTACTTGTAATTCTTCGCATAAAATGAATGATGTTGTTGCTCGTTTAAATGTTGTCATGCAGCTCAATGCTGAATAAAACGGCACTGTTTTAGTATTCATTGACCAAAAAGCTTACAGCAAAACTTTATATATTTGTTTTTGAAAGCTTAACTCGAAAAATATAAGCTTAGATCTACGTACAATAATTAATTTTATTTCACTTGTAAAATATTAAAAAACTACTGAGTAAATTATAATATAATATATGACACACCGCCAACCCGCAATTGGCCAGAGTGATGGACTATGGCCTGATGCCCCTCGTTCTGAAGGGATTCCCGTGCCTAGCAGTGGGACGTTAAAAAGGGCTGAATACACATATGATATACATAAGAACAATACATTAAAAAAACCTGACTTCCAGGCACTAAAATGTAAAGAATAACTAAACGGGGGTTTTCATTTAGAATAGATAGATACCTAATCAGATATTTTCGAAGTCGGTGCCGGAAATAGAAATTCGAAAATAGAAATCTCGAAAGAAAAACAAAATACGGTATCTGTAAATATTTCAACTCTCTACCTATTCTGTTCTATTCATGAGATACAGCCTGCTGACAGACTGACAGACGGACAGCGCAGGCTTATTAACAGGTTCGCTACGCGAGCTACGCTACCCTAAAAAGTACCTCGCACGCTTCTCACGATTACTCTGTCTGGAGACCTTCGTTAAATGACTGTATATATTAATAGACAGTGTTAGTGTTAATAACATGTAATAATTTATGTATTTACTAAAAAATATCACATCGTTTTCATATTACGTATTTTTCTCTGTAAAATCCAAAGTATGTATATATTACATTATTATGTGATTAGAAGATTTTAAAAGCAAACAAATATTTTTTTATAAATAAGGATATTACGAAGAAATAAAAAAATAATTACAACACAAACTTCTTTCACAGCTTGCGTATTTTCCTTTATCTCTTATTTACAGTCTGAAAAACTTATTTACCACTTCTCTAAATAGAAACTTTTTAATTTATGGGTCTTATTGTTTATAGCTTTCGTTGTTCTAACTGGAGCGAGTTTTAAAACACATAAATAAAGCAAAGCTTTTCAACATATCCGTAGAGAAACGTAATTATTGTTTCTTTAGCTTAAAGTCAAATATCGTTTAGATATGTTTTGTATTTAGTTCGATATTTATAGTAGTAATTACACATACTTTAAACATTTTTTTTAGAAACCTCCTTAATTTTTATCAATATTTAGAATCTATACTAATATTATAAAGAGTTAAGTTTGTGAGTTTGTGACGTTGTGAGTTTATGAGTTTGTGACGTTATATGGGGTAATCTCTGGATTTGGATCTCTGGATTTGGTAAGAAGATAGTTTGAAACCCTGGAAAGGACATAGGATGATTTTTATCCCAGAAATCATCCCTTAAGGGAGCGAAAATGGGGATGAAAGTTTGTATAGGGAAGCAAGCTAGGGACGAACCCGTTTAATTTATTTAACGAGTCGCTAGTGTTAAATAAATGTAATATTTTATTTAAAATCTAAACATTGCACAATCTCCTTAATTTATATATTCAATGCAATGCTCGTATTCAATAATGTAGAAGATTTTTGCGATTCTATACTTTGTTTATATGCTCCTAGAAGTTTATTGTAAAAATATCGTTAGTTTTTATAGTTGTTTTTTCTTATCGTTATAGATCTACTTTTGCAGGTGTTTTTTTATATTACCCTAAAAGGTAACGACTCGCATAATTGCGCTTTCACCTTCCAAATCGTATTCGATAATTTCGACTTAGCAGAAGAGCCTGTTGTTCGTGTATCGGCAACATTATATTATGTTATACGACTAGTGATTTGTTCTAGCTTCACACGGCAACTTTTATTTTTTCTTCATTTAAAGGGCTTTTTCTAAGAGCAGCTTTTATTTTTCATCATTTCAATTTGTAAAACAACTTCCTTTTCGCGTGTCATGCTTCTTGACAAAGTATAAAGTATTTGGCCGATACTTTATCCATCAAAATACCTGCGGCCTGCCAAAAAATAAAAAAATATAGATTAGAAGTCAAATTGAACCATTTTTTTTTAACGTTGGGAAATGCATTTACGCACGACGTGTGGGACTCACCGGCGTAATACAGCCAGTACTACCCACTAAAACCCAACAAAACCTTCCCCCGTCTTAATGGGGCGTCGCAGGATCGCTTACGCATTCAACTACGACGCCCCGACGGCAGGTCTGCCGAAGCAGACCACCACAACCATGGGGTTGCTCCAAGGTCCACTCTGCTATCAGAGAAGTACCAGGAGCAACCCGCATGGTACACCACCCCCCGAAGAGGGCCACCTCCCACCGCCCACCGAAGTGGGCAACCTCCCTGTGCGTTTCTTAGCTTCGCGCCCGGTTGGATTGCCGGGCACTACTGAGTCCCCCCACTACGACAAGGTGAACGCACGTTGGGGGGGAAGTCAAATTTAACCACGTGTTAATATTTACACATATGATTTTACAATTTTATGAGGTAAAAGTGAAGAATAATGCTCTATCATAATCACTGTAATATGTACATTAGACTTTAACATATGTTACTTTCATAATACGTGACTTTTCGCTGATATGAAGCCCGCTTCAACACTTTCTGAGAAAATTGATTTTGTAAAGGTAATATTATAAATTTTCCAGCCGGATAAGCGCGTGTCAGCGAAGTATTAACTTTAGATTCGTGCGATAAAGCTCACTGCAACTAAAATGAGAAAAAAACAATATAAAATTTTATAACTAACATTATAATATTTGACGACACGTTTGGCTCAGTAAGTAGTAACCCTACTTGCTGTGCCAGCGGTCGCAGGTTCGAGTCCCGCTGGGGGCATTCATGTTTGTGATGAGCACAAATGTTTACACTCCAGTCATGGGTGTTTATATTTATAATATGTATGTATTTAAAGTTTATATATGTGTAGTCATAATGTCCCAAAATATTTAATTTTTAATTTTAATTATAATGTTCAAATAAGGCCTTACAAATGAAATTATTTCATAAAAGAACAACTCATTCGAAAGTTGTCGAAATAAAAGGTATTAAACTAAGACCTGATAAGCGTACTACGCACTTTATGCTACCAAATTCCTCTGCTAAATTATAGCGATTTCAAACATCGTCAGAACTTTTCTTTAGGTAATAAACGCTCTCGCAAATTGCCGACATTTATTTTACTAAGGAAATGTGCTATGGAGAAAATTCTTTGTTAACATGAAATATAAATATTTTGTACTACGTCGTTTTGTAAATTCGAATAAAATGTAAAAATAAATAATACTGCCAGTATTCATTAAAATAAACTCTTATAGGTTTTATATATATATTCTGCAAAGAAATAACAATTGATTTAGATGAACTTCACATTTAACAACAGTTATGATCTATGCAAAGAAATTAGTTATCTACATATAATATATGTACTAATATTTTGAAGAAGAAAGATTGTTTGTTTGTATGGAATAGGTTTCGAAACTACTGAACTGATTTAGATGAAATTTGGTAAGAAGATAGTTTGAGATCCTAGGAAGGACGGAAGGACATATGATAGTTTTTTATCCCGGAAATCATCCCTTAAGGGTATAAAAATGGAGATGAAAGTGTATATGGGGAAGCAACCTAGGAACGAACCCGAGCGAAGCGAGGGTGAGTCGCTAGTCTTAAAATAAGCCAATTAGTGTTTTATATATACTTGTAGTCTCTTTTAAACCACACAAAAGCTTCGATAACTGTCGCATAAAATTCTAAAGTTCATGGGGCGTGAATAAAACATTTTCAAAAACAATATAACAAATAAACTTTACTACTTTAACGTTATAGTAAGAGAGGTAACATAACAGTTCACCTAATCAATTTATAACGACTGAAATTCATAACCAATAATAGTTTTTTTATTGAAAGATCCATCAGAAAAGATTCCATTGCAAGATGTTGATATTTTTTTTTTTTGATCAAGATCATTCATAACTAAAAAATAATAACAAGCCTCATTGAAGATCCCGAATGCCATTGACATCTGTCATTTCATACCTGACTTAAGATAATACCATATATAAAAATTCTAAACATGAACTTAATATTAAAAATAAATCTATGAACTACGACGTAAGTATTACAATGATGGAAAAATTATATAAAACAATAATATTTCTAAATTGCAATTCTGCATTTCTGTCCCGGTGACGTGAATGTCTATTTATTCGAATCGTGGGAATTGATATATCAGTGATCCTCTTGGGGCATGTGTGTGTAACATGCTTTATAAATTAAATATTTATTTCATGAATAACAAATAAATAAGATTATATTATTATTATTAGACCAGCAAAAAAAAGGAGCAAGAATTCGAGTGCACCTTTTTTTTGCTTGGATGTCGCGATACCCGACACGTTATTTTCCACTTTTATTTTCCATTTTTGATTTTTGAAGTGAAACTTCTTTAGGCGCACCATGAAAGAGAAAAACAGGATTAGTGTTACGATTTTTGTAACGCAAACGGATATGCTTGGTTACGGAAGTGAAACTTCTTTTTTTATAATTACATTTCAAGTAATTTTGATGACTCTGTTAGTGAAACAGTAATTATTATACAAAGCCGGGCTTATGCATAATGGTTGTCGTTATATAAATAAAGCAGTGGCTGATGATTAATATGAAAAATAAAATTGCCATTTAACATTACACTTTCTAAGTATAACATCACAATTAAAAGATGCATTTCTACTTTTTAAACTGTGGTAGATATATTTTGGGATAAACTCTTAGCATGTACTTTACGGAACAAGAAACGTTCTGTTGCATTGCCTTAAATCCGTCCAAAAAAGAAATAGGAGTAGACGTTTCGTACGTTGCCTGTCTTCATTCCTTAAAAGGAACATGGCCTCGACTAAAACAGCTTTCATCGATTTGGACAGGAAATGAAATTTTCTAGTTTTGTTATTTTAAAGATATATTAATTTAAAATTTATTTGAATACACATATAATATGTTATGTTTAACAGATTGTATTCAGCGCTTTTTAATGTCTCACTGCTTGGAACCGGCCTTCAACACAAGGGAATCAGGCCAGCCAGGTCAGTCCACCGCGCTGGCCAAGTGCGGGTTGGCGGACAAAGGTTTAAGGGGTTACATATTATAAAATATATATTTTACAATCTTCGAGGAGTTTTTTCAATGAGATTATAAAAAAATACATTTTCAAATGAGTTCTGTTTATAAACTTGTTTCATTAATGGAAATTGCAGTTAACAATCTGCGATATTAAACCTCGAGTTTCAGCGTGTATGAGCGTCGTTAGAACTTTTCTTTGGATGATAGACGGTCTCGCAAATTGCCCACATTTATTTAACTCTGTAGAAAACCGGTTCCTAATGCTTACTGGGAAATTCCTCTCAGAGTATCAATAAAGCTTTTTGTGAGGAGTATTTTTATATATCTTTTGTTATGCCAAAAATTTTATTTTAACAAAAATGTCTACAGCTTTTCAGATCATCACTGTTTTCGCTTTACTGTTTTCTTTTAAGATATAAATGTGATAAGCGTCGGAAACAAGCCCACACAATACCGCATGATCTGTAAATTGTCTCAGCGTAATAAATAACAAATGTTATACTACTCCTAAAATGTACATATGAAAAATTGGTACATTAAACTATTTGTATTATATCAAGGGAACCAAAAATTGGAAAATTAGTGTACATAACGTGTAATAAAAAATCCGACCGGCTATCGAGTTTATCTTTACGTTAGTCATGGTAGTTACCCGATATCGTTTCTAAAATATGTAATTCTTCGTAAAATAATATAAAAATGTTACTCCGTTGAAAAAATTTATGTTTTTGTGTCTTTCCCATCGCAATACAGTCAACTACTCTACATAACTACTTACTATACATAGGTACAAAATAAACAGTTCTGAACTTTTTGATTTTCCAGCAGTTTTTTTGGGTTTTCCCTATTTTTTTTAAATTAACTCACCCCTGACACACCCCCAACAAAACAAAAAAAGAATTATTCAAATGGGTCCAGCTGTTTTTGAATTTTAGTGAGACTTACGAACGGCAATTAATTTTTTATATCCATACTTCCATATTCATACTAATACTATAAATATGAAAGTGTGTTTGTTTGTGTGTTTGTTTGTATTTTTTCCACGTCGAAACGGAGTGACGGACTGGCGTGGTTTTTGATGTGAAGATAGTTGGAGCTAGAGAGTGACATAGGCTACTTTTTATCTCTGGAGATTATCTCATTCTCACGAGAAAACAGGTTATAATACAATCCAAAAATATTTCTGATAAGAATTACTTAAAACTTGGTATTAATGCTCTTCAATACAATTAAATAAATACGGGTTTTAGCATATTTCGAAATTCATCCTATACGGGTAAAATAGGAGATAATAGTTTGTATGAAACCTAGGTACCTACCTACCTTTTTAGATATTTTTCAACCGACTTCAAAAAGGAGGAGGTTCTCAATTCGACTGTATGTTTTTTTTTTTTTTTTATGTTTGTTACCTCAGAACTCCGTCATTTATTAACCGATTTGGACAATTTTTGTGTCGTTTGAAAGGGTATACTTCCAGATTGGTCCCATTTAAATTTCAAAAAAAAAACACCACCCCTAAGGGTGGAAAAACTACTAATGATGAATTTAACCTACTTCTAATTGTCATATTGACTTGAAACTTTGCAAGTATTTCTATTTCCGTTGATAGTACAGTGGTTCGGTGTTGTTGACCTGATCTGATGGCAAGGCCAGAAGGTGGATAGGTGGAACTCTTCAACGGCTAATAGTAGATACTTTGAGTTTGGGCTTATTTTGTTTGATTTGACAAGCCTAACACGTTAGAATCCTTACTTTTCTACTACTGTCTACACTAAAAAGGGAAAAATAAAAACTTTTTAACAAAAAAATAAAAACCGACTTCAAACAAAAGCACTAAAAAGTAAAAAATAACTGATTGGTAGTTTTCATTTACTATACATACCTAATCAAATATTTTCGATGTCGGTGTGCTTTGGCTAAGTAATTAAAGTCTACCTATTAAATACATACCTAATCAAATATTTTCGAAATCGGTGCCAGCCCATACAAAGCAAATTTTTTACTTTTTAGTGCTTTTGTTTGAAGTCGGTTTTTATTTTTTTGTTAAAAAGTTTTTATTTGTAGTTTTAGCGAAGCCATGGGTTCTGCTAGTATAGATACATATAGAACATATCACCATTCGTTGAACTCTATAAAATTAAAAAGAAGAAAAATAAAATTAAACTAAAAATAAATTAACTATTAGTTGGATACTAATCTAAACGATAAAGGCTGTACTGGTGCTTTACTAGCAAGGTATACCATGTTTTTCTGTCGGAAATCGATCATATCCATATATTAGGTACAGTTCATAAACCAGTCCATTCAACATAGTAAATTTCTTTTAAAGGTTCGGTCATGCAGAAACTCGAAGCCTAACATACATATCTATTGGCTAGGGTTACTTAATGAGGGTTCATATTAGTAATACCTAACGTATTGCTATTTAAAATATATTGCGTGTGTTAAATCAGTTCATTTAACATGAATAGAGCCTGCGGCGTGTTTTATGATATATCTATCTTTTTGATTTCATACTGATTTAAAATTAACCTGTACATGTAAGAGGTATTTAAAACCGTGTTAAATATTAAAAATATAGCACTCTAATAACAAGTAGGATAATAGCTAATCCTGAATTATGAAACAATATATTATAATTTATCAGACCTTAATATATGATATGACTATATCTATCTATACATATAATAAAATTCTAACTAAGCCGAATCTGTAAATTAAATATTTTTTGGATAATGTTATTGAAATAGACATTATTATCGATACAGAGGCCGAATCTACACTTTTTAGAATTTTTGTCTGTCTGTCTGTCTGGTACCGCATCACGAAAAAACCACTGGAGGGATTTTTATGAAATTTGATATGGTGATAGCTCTTTCAACATATAGGATTCTTTTTACCGCGGAAAATATCTTATTTCTGATAAAAAATACAAAAACTGCATTGTAAGGATATACTAATATGTAAAACCTAAGAATTTGGTTTTTGGTCAACTGAACGCGGGCGGAGCCGCGCGCAATGCTAGTTTATACATAAGTATGTTTATATGTTTTATTTATATATAGAAGGTATGTTACATTCAATAATTGTTTTTAAATTATGTTATTCTGTATCACGACTTCGTCTTGAGATGTATATTACTGAGACTTTTCTTCGATCAAGTTTCAATGGTAGCTTGAGCCTCACTCACGCCTTCTATTTATTTATTTTTTTTTAATTTCATGCGCAAACTGATTAATAATAAATAAATATTAACTATATGAACAGCTTCAAGTCTCAATATTCTGACACTATTCTTTTTTAGGCATGCTTATTCTTCGCTACTTAAATATATACTAATACTAGCGACTCACCCTCGGTCCGCTCGGGTTCGTCCCTGGGGTGGGGTCTGGGAGGAACACCCTTATCCTTATCACTTAGGGGTATGGAAAATAGATAGTAGCCGATTCTCAGACCTACTGAATACGCATATAAAATTTAGTAAAAATCGGTAAAGCCGTTTCGGAGGAGTACGGTAACTAACATTGTGACATGAAAATTTTATATATTAGATTATAAAGAGGTAGAGTTTGTTTGTTTGAACACGCTAATCTCAGGAATTACTAATCCGATTTGAAAACTTCTTATTGCATTGGATAGTCCGTTTATTGAGGAAGGCTATAAGCTATAATATCATCCCGGAAATTGTACGGTTCCCGTGGGACAGATTTATGTTTGCCTACGGACGTACCCAAAGCGAAGCAAGTTTTTATTATAAAGAAACATCTAAAACATTAACACAGAATTTATAAAGTATATTTATGAATAATATACAAACAATTCGCAAGAAACGGAATTAATTAGCATATTATTGGTTACATAAAAAGGGAATTCATTGCGGCCACGCACAATAAACTGTCGTTATTGCTTTATGCAATAACAAAACGATTGGGGTAGAATAAAATTATACCAATAAATTGCCTGAAATTTTCCCAAAAGCTCCGAATTTTTATATTTTTTTCGTATAATTCTCTAAAATTAATAATCTTAATTTAATAAATACTAAATTTTTGCTTGAATAATGTAAATAAAAGTTACATATTAGATAAATTTAAAATTTCAGATAAACATTTTTAACTGTATATGCACATGTAGGTACATTTAACTTGGTCATAAACCGATTTTGTCAATGTAATAAACACCAAATTTAAAAAATAAAACTTAAAAAAAATTATTATATATATGTATATATATATATATATATATGTATATATATCTATATATGTATATATATATATAATATTAAATAATATCCACTCAATTACGACAATAATTCTACATCTACTATAAGCTATAACAAAAAAAAACAAAAACTAGCTACCAATTAATTTCAAACCCTCTCGAAAACACATAAATTTTAAAGCTGTAGTATCTTTAGCATCCCTAGTTGTTACTCGCTTAAACAAATTTAAGTTTGACTTACATAATAGACTTTCAAGTACAGTCCTCGTTTTAATTAGTTTCTTTAATTACTTACTCGTTGCTTGTGAAAACAGCACATGCAAAGAGGTTGTCTCCGTTAGTTAGTTCACTACTAAAAGTTTGAGTCTATAAAGCTTTCTAGTGCTAAGTACGTAAAATAGAAAATCTAAATTATTTTACCTATTCTCAATTACACTGTCCATTTTAGTATTCGTTATTGAAATAAATATACATTTTTATTATTTTATTTTTAACTAGGGTCTCACGCTCGCTTTGCTCGGGTTCTTCGCTAGGTACGTTTTAGCGGTTAGTGATTCCCATACAAAATCTAAACTTTTCGAATTTCCGGCAGTTTTTTTGGATTTTCCCTATTTTCTATTTTTAAAACACCCCTGACACACTCCCAACAAAACAAAAAACAAAATAGTTCAAATCGGTACAGCCATTTTTGAGTTTTAGCGAGACTTACGAACAACAATTGATTTATATATACATATATATTACTAGCGGCTCACCCTCTCTTCACTCGGGTTCGCCTCTAGAAAAACACTGCTAGAGATCTAGTAGTTCCCACGGGAACCGTTCATTTTTCTGGGATGAAAAGTAACCTGTTGTTTGACCGGCAATATAAGATATCAGAATGTTAAATTTTACTAAATTAGGTGCATAAGTTGTTGTGTACTAAGCTGTATAAGATACTATAGATTTTTAACTATCCCACGGGAACTCTTTAATTTTCTGGGATGAAAAGTATCTAAGATGTAGCCCGGGGATATAAGGTACCATCATGCAAAATTTCATTTAAATAGGTCCAACATTTTCGGAGATTAGCCTGTACTAACATACAAACTTACAAACAGACATACAGGCAAACAGACAAACAGACAAAATTTTTAATAACTATTATTTTGGAGTCTATATTGTGTACATAACACGTTAGAAACAAACAAAAACAGATCTATCCCACGGAAACCGTTCATTTTTCCGGGAGAAAAGTAACCTGTTGTTTGACCGGCAATATAAGGTATCCGCATGGAAAGTTTTACCAAATTAGGTGCATAAGTTATTGTGTGCTAAGCTGTATAAGTTACTATAGTTTTTTAACTATTCCACGGGAACTCTTTAATTTTCCGGAATGAAAAGTGTCTTACATGTTGACCGGGGATATATAAGGTACGACCACGCAAAATTTCATTTAAATTGGTCCAATAGTTTCGGAGATTAGTCCGTACAAACAGACAAACAGACACAGAAATAAAAAAATTGAAAAAAATCTGGATTTGTTCTACATATTTGTCTGCTTACATCCCCCTGACTCGGTTTTTAGCATTTTTTTGCTATGTACAGACATTCGACCTCTACCGTTTCATTATAGTATAGATATAGATAATGTCAACCTTTAAGAACAGCTCAATCCTTTAATAAGACAATGTGTAGGCAGTACTGTGTATTAATATAAGTATTAATAAAAAAATAAAAGTAACAATATCATTTATTAGGTTACAAAAATACTCCTTACATGAATTGTTATGATTAAAACAATACAAATAATTCAGAAGGAGTACTTAGACACTCGTGCTTGTATTGCGAACACTGCGACCTTACTGTAGACTTTTACAATTTCAAGACTTCAGCTTAATCGTTTGTATGTATACTCGTAATACGTGTGTGATATATTATAGTAGGAAAATTAAATTGGTCTCAGGGATAGATTTGATTCAATTAACGGACAAAATAACTTGAATTAAATAATTTTCCTTATATTCAGTCCTTTTAACGTCTTTTCTTTTTTTTTTTATGGGGCTAAGGGGGCAAACGGGCAAGAGGCTCACCTGATGGAAAGTGATCACCGCCGCCGTATTTGTATTTGATATATTTATTTATTTATTTTATATTTATTTATTTATTTATTTCTTTATTTCATATATTTCTTCACCGTATTAGCGTATACTAATAATTATATGAAGAAAAAAGAAAGATGTGCTCAGATTTGAACCCGTTTACCTTGGATATATGTACAGTTGAACGTATTACAGATGAGCAATCACTACTATTTGAATCAAAATTTGTACACAAATCTTAACAGAATAAAACATCAAAAAATTTTCAAATTAAAAAAGCACGTCGATGGCATATAAAACGTTTAAATAATAAAACATTAACTATAATTTAATAAAAATCAAATAAAATATTCTAGATAACTATAAAAGTGTATCTTGCAAACATTATTTTACCACCTGTTTCACATCGTCCCTTGCACCGCAGGTACCTAACACCGTGTTCTATTTAAAAAACTAAACAAATATAAGTATAATCAATAAAAAACTCATGACCTTCTTATCTACGATATAGAGAAATACAAATTTACTAAAGGCATTATTATATATTACTAAATCAATTTGTGTTGCTAACGTAATTAAAATCATTTCGATTCAATATTACTCCTTGAATATGTAATAGGCCGTCACTAGATACGAGAGTACAGTGTAATCACTCGTTTGGTCGCACACAATACGTATAGATGTTCGGTCTCTTTGTGGCATCAATAGGGTATGGGTCCATGAAGATTACCAAGTCATGTCTCTAGCATTATAATCTTGTATTATGTCTTATGGATAGTAAGTGTAAAATAATGTATTTCAATATATTTAATATACATCTTTGATTCAATTGTTTTATAAATAGCCCATATGATATCTTTATTTACAAAAAAGAAAATTACAAATATACTTGTCAAGTTGACTTTACTTTTTCTCGAGCTGGCGCGATATGAGAATCGGTGTATCACTGTATAGTTTTTATAGAATTGTATTCACAAACCAGAAATTAATACAAGTGCTTAAAAATAATTGTCAGATTTATGTAAATAAGTTTCTACTATTGTTCTTTTGTGTTTATAATATATATATACATACACATATATACATACTTATATATATACATACATATATATATATATATATATATTAACTGCCCACACTAGCCTTTAATTAAGAGCTCGCACAAAAGACACGCAATTAAAGTTCAGGTGTAAATAAATTCTCATAGTGCTTAGAACTTTGCAAAATCTATTTGAACGTGCAGAGTTCTGTACGTGTTAAACGTACTTCGATAGTTAATTTATGTGCTTTGAGGAGGAGTCTGTGGTTTAATTAGTAAATCTAAAATGTGGTTGATCACAGCAGAACATTCTAGACATCTAGTGTGATACAAAGCTAAGGAACGAACATACTCGTATATATACATATATTGTCTTTAATACTTGTTAGTTAGACTTGTTCCAATAAAGGTTTTGTCTGCCATGTTCATTTGCCCGAAATTGCTCATGACTAAATTACGAATATCATTGAACTTTATAGGTATAATTACATGAGTACTGACCACCTGCTCAAGTGGATGTGTTCTTCCAGATGGGTTAATAGTAGATTAGATACTATTATACATAATATGTATCTAAATTTATAGTTATTTTATTTTACAAAAATTCAGAGCTGTTCTTAAAGAAACATTTAAAATTTTGAATACAAACATAGTCAAAATATTTTTATTTTTTTTATTTTTTTATGGAACTCAGTAATAAATGAGCAGACAGCCCACCTGATGGAACGTGGTAACTATCGCCTATAACACCTACGGTTCATGCACTTAAGTTTTACGTAACAAAACCGCAGAACCGCCGGTACGTTATCACTGTGAGGACTTGATATGCCTGTAATTGCGCTCGCTACCTTATCCTTCAAATCGGAACACAACAATGTAATCATTGTTGCTTGGCGGGAGAAATAGATATATGAAAATAAACAGAAATAATGTATTTTATATATATAAACAATATTATATTATGTATGTACACTTTTTAAAGCAGCTAGTAATAATTCAAGGACCTGTATCCCCAAATCAACAGTACATTACGAGATTGTAATACACTCTAACTATATCATATGCATGCAGTGAACGTAAATATTCTAAAAAACGTATAAATGTTTTACGTCATAATTCACTTGGGCTATAAAAACCGTAGACACGTCTCGGAATGATTTTCTTTCCTCCCTAGGGATCAGGCTTGAAATATATTTACAGTACGGGAATTTTGATCCCTGCCTCAACCCATAAAATAAGAAGAAAATACTATAGCGTTTGAGTTTACGAATGCGATACGAATTATTGCTATAAAACCGCATCAGAAACATGAAATAATTTGTAATAAAACCTCTGAAGCCGGAAATATTCCATAGATAATGGATCCACATTTTGGGAAAATCTTTTAACATTCATTTTTATGTGACTTAGTTTTCTGATCAAAGTATGCTGTATATATAATACAATGACTGTCTTTATATAACTTCCGCAACCATTTTGGATGTGCTCTATTATACAAATAGATAAAAATGTGGAAATGTTACGTTGACGAAAAACGACACTGTACTGCGTAGTTCGTTCCGAGATCATAAATTGGAATATCGAATTCTTAGACATGTTATACCAACAATTTTCATTGATATTATGGAATATATCATTTATTAATTAACAAAATTGCTAGAAAGACGAGAATTTTCGACGACCGTAAATCTGTCCCTAGAATCTCCAACACCGCAATAGATGCTTTGTCATTTGTCTCAAATGTCTCAGCAGACCGCGACAAGTATTTACAACTTCGATTACAACACTCTATGTAATCCACCTAAATAGAGTATCAATCAGTGCTTTATTTTGTTTCATTTAAAGCTATTATTAAAAATGGTCAGTTAAATTGACTTCAGCAGGATTCCCTTAATTAGCTATACAATTAAGTAGGTTTATTGTACTAACAAAATTTACTTATAATAAGTTAAATAACTTAAATAATTAGAACTTTCGAGGATCTACATCACGTTTCTCAGCAAAAAAAATCATCTCATAGGTATAGTTTTTCAACCGACTTCAAAAAGGAGGAGATTGTCAATTCGACTGTATTTTTTTTTTTTTTTTTTATGTTTGTTACCTCAGAACTCCGTCATTTATTAACCGATTTGGACCATTTTTGTGTTGTTTGAAAGGGTTTACTTCCAGATTGGTCCCATTTAAATTTCAAAAAAAAATACCACCCCTAAGGGTGGAAAAATAGCGAATGATGAATTTTACCTACTTCTTATTGTCATATTGACTTGAAAATTTGCAAGTGTTTCTATTTCCGTTGATAGTACAGTGGTTCGGTGTTGTTGACCTGATCTGATGGTAAGGCCAGAAAGTGGATAAGTGGAACTCTTCAACGGCTAATAGTAGATACTTTGAGTTTGGGCTTATTTTGTTTGATTTGACAAGCCTAACACGTTAGAATTCTTACTTTGCTACTACTGTCTACACTAAAAAGGGAAAAATAAAAACTTTTTAACAAAAAAATAAAAACCGACTTCAAACAAAAGCACTAAAAAGTATAAAATAACTGATTGGTAGTTTTCATTTACTATACATACCTAATCAAATATTTTCGAAGTCGGTGTGCTTTGGCTAAGTAATTAAAGCCTACCTATTAAATACATACCTAATCAAATATTTTTGAAATCGGTGCCAGCCCATACAAAGCAAAGCACACCGACTTCGAAAATATTTGATTAGGTATGTATAGTAAATGAAAACTACCAATCAGTTATTTTATACTTTTTAGTGCTTTTGTTTGAAGTCGGTTTTTATTTTTTTGTTATATAATGATCGTATCAGATTAAGGTATCATGTTTTTTCTGAGTGTTTGAATAAATTTAATTCGTATACAAATGAAGACCGATACTTGTAATAATATGTTTATGTATATGTACACTGTTAGTTTTCGTATTAAATAAATAAACACGTCAATCGAAGTCATTGAGTCGACAATGAAATAAACAAACAAAAGACTTCATCATAATTTATCTACGTATATAAAATATAAAATATTTTAAAGGAAAAAAGTTAGAGCTTAAAAATTCCTTAAACTCTAACTTTACACTCGGAACATTAAATGAGTAACAATACTGAAAGCGAGGTGGCGTGCAAAATTAATATCAAATGATCAAAACTTTCAGTCGCAT
Source organism: Brenthis daphne (assembly GCA_947093115.1). Lineage (NCBI taxonomy): Eukaryota > Metazoa > Arthropoda > Insecta > Lepidoptera > Nymphalidae > Brenthis > Brenthis daphne. The sequence continues at coordinate 43,357,916 of OX352471.1, forward strand.
GGAAACAGTTTTGCAAATTGCATGTAATTTGCACAGCTACCTAAAGAGGAATCTCGTAATGGCCGACCGGTATTCGGACACATAACTACAATCCTCAAAAAGGTCTCCATCTAATGACTTTCATAAATTATTGTTTCAAACGCAGATTAAACATACAGCAACTATTTTCTAATAGAACTTAAAGTATGTGAACTTAATGTGAGCTAGACGTAATGGACCCAAGCTTTATGTCGAAAGTTGACGTAAGTAAAAGAACGTAAGTCCAAACCGAAACGTGAAGTATTTATTTAGAGAAATATATATCTGTGGCTTTTGTACCGTACTAGAACTACCGATTTTTTTAAATTAAAAACATAATTGATATAAATGAAAAATTACATACAACATATCAACATAGGTACATTATTATTCTGATGTTTATTATAAATAGTTTTTTTTAATTTCATTATGTTTTTTATCTTAATGAAATAAATATATCAAAGTGCATCCTTATAAAAAGCTATGTATATTTATATTACATAATATAGATTATATTTATGTACATACATATTATATATAGGTACTAGTGGTCGTAATTTAACCGTAATATATAAAACTTATTTTATGTATAGAATTTACCTATCTAAAAAATGTAACAAAGTAACTGCTTCGAAATGTTTTTATTGGTAACACTAAAACTCCTCAAAAATACAAAAAAAATGTTAGACAAACAGAGGAGAAAAAGATACTGAATTTTTTTATCTTTGCCTATTCCTATAAATATAAGCTAGGTATATAGGAAAAACCAGAATTGAATCGTCGCGAATACCGTCTTCATAAATAAATATAAAATGATATACTTTATATACTGAATGGATTTAGCTACATTCAGACCTTGTTCTCGGTCGTAGTTCAAACAAAGGCTCAATGTCTACAGTATGATTTAGTAACTGAGGGCATAATATGAGTTTCAGTATTTATGATGTTATATGCGGTTGAACTTTATCATTACAATATATTTCGGCAGGCATATATATATCTATACATATAATTAAATTGTAACTTATCCGAATCTGTACATTACATATATTTTGGAAAATCTTATTGAAATAGACATTATTATCAATACAGAGGCCGAATCTATAGTTTTTAGAATTTTTGTCTGTCTGTCTGTCTATCTGTCATTCTGTCTGTTACCGTATCACAGAAAGACCACTGGAAGGATTTTGATGAAATTTGGTATGGTGATATTTGGTTATCCGGGTCAACATGTATACTTTTTACTGCGGAATCTCATTTTTGAGAAAAAATACAAAAACTGCAATGTAAGAGTATACTAATATGTAAAACCTAAGAATTTGGTTTTTGGTCACCTGAATGCGGACGGAACTGCGGGCAATACTAGTGATATGATAATAAAATATTAATGACTTCACTAGTCTACCTTACCCTAGGTTTTGGACTTACCCTAGGTTAGCTCGGGCTTATGCTTTATACAATGCTTTAAAATATGAATATCTAATAGATAAATATGACAAGGTATGAACTTTAACTATAGTTAAAATATTAGCGACTCACACTTGCTCCGCTCGTGTTCGTCCCTACGTTACGTATTAATGTTTAGTATACATTTCTCAGAGATGAGATATTTTCCTGCAGTAAAAAGTTCTATAAGTTGACCCGGATAACCAGCTATCATCATATTAAATTTGATCAAAATCCCGCCAGTGGCTTTTCCGTGATGCGGTCGCAGACAGACAGAGAGACAAACATTCTAAAAACTGATAGATTTGGCCTCTGTATCGGTAATAATGTCTATTTCAATAAAATTTTCCAAAAAATATTTAATGGACAGATTCGGCTTATTTACAATTTTATTATATGTACAGATTATACATCCATTTGTAATGTATTTATACATATCGAAATAAAGCCTTGCTCTGCATCAGCTGGAACCGACTTCGAAAACATCTCATAATTTAATGTAAGCCTCCATTCAGATAATTTTTGCTTCTTAATGTCTAAAAATAGGTTTTTATTTTATTTTTTAAGTTTTTACTTTTTAGTGTCTGGAAACCAGTTCTTTTTTTTATATTTAAATCTTGATTCTTTTAAATCATTTATCATGTTAAATCTATATAAATCTAACGTCAACATTATGAACGATAGTAGTAACATTTTTGGTATAAGGCTACATTGGCACGATCGATCTTATACAGCGCCATATCTAATTCATTATAGATCTTCAATGAACGAATGGAAAACGGCCGCTTCTTGTTTAATCGTGCATAACACGGACATGGATGGATAGACGTCAATAGATTTTTTAATGATGTACAGACAATAGTATTAATTAAAATCACGAGAAAACTTATAATCATTGGTATAAATCCTGCTGCTATATGCAAAATGAAGATCATGGGGGCTTAGATAAGATGTCATTCTAAAACCGTTTATGTGATGGAACCCTTATAGATACTGCTATCACAAGTACTCAACATTAAAAAATATATATTAAAATTATACAGAAATCACCATTTATTAATACAAAAAAAATTCATATCAAACACTTGGAATTTTTTAAATTATTTACCACGTGTTTTTTTTTCTATTTTGTATAGTTATCAAAACTTCATAATAATAATACTTTTACTCCAATAATTACGTTTTCTTGATATCGCAATTATTAAAGTTTTATTTATTATAATAGAATTAATAATTTGGAGGCTTTTGCCCTGCGGTGGGACACCACAGGCTTATTATAATAATAGCCTAAGCTAATATTATAAATATTATAAAGAGGCAGACTTTGTTTGTTTGAACGCGCTAATCTCAGGAACTACTAATCCGATTAAAAAAGATATTTTTTGCATCAGATAGCCCGTTTATTGAGAAAGGCTATATATCATATAACTGCCTCCGTGGTGTAGTGGCTAGCATGTACGGCTGCACACCCGGAGGTCCTGGGTTCGAGTCCCGGGTCGGGCCAAGTTTAGTTATTGAGTCTTTCTGTATAAGTAAGCCTCAGTAACAGCCCGGAGTTGGGAAGTTGGCGGTGTTTCACCCCCGTGCCTCGGAGAGCACGTAAAGCCGTCGGTCCTGCGCCTTAACTCTCACTGGTCGTGTCGAGCAGTCGTCCCACCGGAATATGAGAGTGACAGGAATAGAGAGTGCACTTGTGTCTGCGCGTACACTTGTGCACTATAATATCTCCTACGCAGTTGGCTAGTCTCAATGAGATTGGCCGCCGTGGCCGGAATCGGTCGGGAGAACATCATCATCATCATATCATATAATATATTATAGTCTATCTATTCCATACTAACCCGTCTAGGGATGAACTCGAACGAAGCGAGATTGAGGCGCTAGTATTTAATAATTTGGTACAATATCAAGAAAATAATATAAAACCAGAATAAAAAGCAACATGACTTATGCTACTAAGAGATAATTTGAGCTTTTTGTTTAGGAAATGATTAAAATAATTCAGACAGTACTATCGGAGTTTACCTCGCACATCGAAACTCACAAACTGATTTGATCGATATAGCGATTTAGCCTTGAAGAGACCAAATAAAAACAAACAGACATTTTCGAATATATAAATCAACTAGCGTTTTCCTTCGGCTCGCATAGCACATTAATCACCAACATATCATATACTAAAATCTTCTCCGAAACACGCTGCATCTTACGGTATGAGTATTATTCCGATCGGTTCAAGAGTTATCGCAGTATAACCGAACAAATAAATCGGCTCTCCATTTATTAGTATAGATATTAAAATTTCATCCATTAATACACGTACTCTTACATTTAATACATTAAAGAACACGTAAAAGCACTTTCTAGTTAATAAAGTAAGAAAATAATAAACAAAAACTACAGAAACGTTAGCAAATATTTCTAAATTAAGCAACTGAGCTTCAGTTCGTAGTAAATGAGAAATCAGTGTAAATGTAAAGCAGTTCGTTTACATATTCACAGAGCGTATCAATGGCTAGGTATCGTGACGAAAATTTAAAGAGCTCATTAGTCCTAAAACAACACTAACTTGTGGCTTATTTATACAAGTCCCGGCAATCAGTGGACGGTGTATTAAACATGCGTAAAGTTTGAACTCACGCAGCTGTTGATAACACAGGTGACTTCAAATGTCAATATTGTCATTTTATTTAGCGAAGATACTTTAAATATTATTATTATTATATGTTTTCTTCTTTATTTATTTGATTTATATAATAATTCAATATATACAATGTAAAAATAGGGATAGGGAGTTGAGATAACATAACGATTGTTACCATAGCGATAGCCGACCGGTTATCAGGTAAAAGAATACGAATATAGCTTATATTTCTAGTATGTTAATAAAAAATATAAGGGAGGTTGAATTTTTTTTATTGCTAAAATGGAAGCGGTGAAAAACGCGCTATTTAATAACATATTACAAGTAACATAGTTCATAGTACAATTTACATTTACCATAGTAAATTTTCATATAAGCAAATCCACATGTAAAATCTAGTATTTTCCCATCTCAGAATAAAAATAAACTTTCATTCAATCTCATAACAAAACCTCTACTCATGATAATGCCATTTGCAATCAACTTAAATATATAAAAAAATTACCCCTCGCATACTTCCTCAAATTGAAGTGGAATTAATACAATTTTGTCCCAGCGTAATCCGTATTAATATTATAAATGTGAAAGTTTGTGAGTATGGATGTTTGTTACTCTTTCACCCTAGAACTGCTGAACGGATCTGGATGAAATTTGGCACAGAGACAGATTATAATCTAGAATATCATATACGATACTTTTAATCCCGGAAAAATATACAGTTCCCGTGGGATAGATTTGTTTTTGTTTTCCTAGAGGCGAATCCGAGCGCAGCGAGGGTAAACCGCTAGTGTAAAATAAAAGAACAGACAGTGTATCAGTTATATATAACAATATAAAAGCTTGAATCGAACGTATAGTTATTAAATTTCAATTTCAAGCTTTATGCGTCTGAGTGATAAGAGGATTTTCCGTTTCGTTTTTACCATGCCTACTGTACACGTGTGCTCATGGCAGTGTAAAAACGTTTCTCTCTTGCACGGATTACGACATCAATGTAAACAAGATCAGTAGAAATATTTTTCACGCGACCTACGCAAATGTTAGGCGCTCCATCATTTCCCCCATCTTCGTTTCGTAAGCTAACATTTATTTCATTTCATTGTTTTGTTGGTATTTTACTGAAAGAGGAATTGATGTTTGTATTATATTTAAGCAAGCTTGTTTCTTTTTGTTAACAAAATGCGTAATATTTGTTTGCGAACCGCTTATTGAAATATTCAATTAGTTGTTGCTTACTATGCAAGTTTTGTAAATACTAGCCTAGTACGAAAATGATATAATCAAGTAATTTTATTATGAACTAAAATAATCTATACTAATATTATAAATGGGTAAATTTTGTAAGCTTGTGAGTTTGTGACGTTGTAGGGGGTAATATCTGGATCTACGGAACCGATTTAGATGATTTTTTTAAGAAGATAGTTTGAGACCCTCAGAAGGACATAGGATACTTTTTATCCCTTAAGGGGGTGAATATAGTATTCTATATCCTTTCCAGGATCTCAAACTATCTTCTTACCAAATTTCATCTAAATCAGTACAGTAGATCCAGAGATTACTCTCTACAACGTCACAAACTCACAAACTTTACCTCTTTGTTATATTAGTACCTAAAGATTATTATTATTTTAAAAAGCCTATTCCAAGTCAAAGTTATTTACTATCCGTGTAATCAATTTCATCCACATACAAATTTTTCCATATATCATAGTAGACCGATATCAAAAAGGATACATCACCCGACGGGATCGCGCCGTTGCGTATATGTAATATTTTCCAATTTGCCTCGTTTAATCAGGATATATTCATAGTCGATGAATGTGTTGATTATAATTAAAACAAGGCGTACATTGAGACGGCATGTTAATTAGGAGCTATAATCAATTAGGTTCCAATTAGGCTATCGTCATCGGGATGTGAATTTAGCTGGAAAATTGGTTGTATTGTAATTAAACCGACCACATAAATGGATTTTGCTTGATAAAAAACTGAAATTGTGAGTCTATCCACAAAAGAAGTGGTGAATTAATAATTAATTTAGAGAAACAGTCGTATTGTATTCAGCCCTTCTTAACGTGCCACTGCTGGGCACGGGCCTCCCTTCAATACGAGGGGGATCAGGCCATAGTTCATCACGCTGGCCAAGTGCGGGTTGGCAGACTTTACATGTCTTTCGAAAACTTGCTAGGTTCTCTCAGACATGCATCCTTTTGTTTTTCCTTCACCGTAAATCATTTTTTTTATGGGACTAAGGAGGCAAACGGGCAGGAGGCTCACCTGATGGAAAGTGATCACCGCCGCCCATGGACATCTGCAGCACCGCAGGGCTTGCAGATGCGTTGCCGGCCTTTAAGGAAGGAATACGTTGTCTTCTTGAAGGTGGCCAGGTCGTAGCGGTTCGGAAAGACCGCCGGCGATAGCTGGTTCCACAGAGTGGTTGTGCGGGGCAGAAAATGCCATAAAAATCGCATTATTGTGGAACGTTGGACATCGAGGTGGTGTGGATGGAATTTACTATTTTGGCGCGATGTCCGATGATGAAATTCAGCAGCCGGGATCAGTCCGAACAATTCCTCGGAACACTCCCCGTAGTAAATGCGGTAGAAGATGCAGATTGATCCAACATCTCTACGCATCAAATGGTAATCATGTTGAAAATGATACGCACATTAAAATATCTGAGGTGCGAGACCCGAGACTTGAACTCGCTTAACTCCGTTTTCCAAGCAAGCGCAGAAGTGGTAATCATGTTGGAAATGATTCGCACATGAAAATATCAGAGATGCGGCACCCGGGATTTGAACCCGCTTCACTCAGTTATCCAAGCGAGCGCGTCACCACTGGGCTACCATTGCCCTGCCTCAAACAACAAAAACAGTCGTATTATTGTAATATAATGCAAGTATCCTAATTATGTAACTTCTTGCATTCTATTATCTCATAATTGTATAGCGAGTGAAGCGAGGGTGAGTGGCTTGTAAGTAGTAATGACATATAAGCATTAACATAAAGATACTTATTAATTTCAATAGTTTTAGTCAGTGCTCTTCTATGTATATCTTCTAATTTTCTATTATCTATACATATAATAAAATTGTAATTAAGCCGAATCTGTAGATTAAATATTTTTTGGAAAATCTTATTGAAATAGAAATTATTATCGATACAAAGGCCGAATCTATAGTTTTTAGAATTTTTGTCTGTCTGTCTGTGTGTCTAGGATTTTGATGAAATTTGGTATGGTGTTAGCTGGTTATCCGGGTCAGCATATAGGATACTTTTTACCGCGGAAAATGTCTCTTTTCTGAGAAAATATATAAAAACTGCAATGTAAGAGTATACTAATATGTAAATACTAAGAATTTGTTTTTTGGTCATACTGAACGCGGGCGGAGCCGCGCGCAATGCTAGTGTATAATAATAGTACCTACCTTTATCCTATAAAATAGAATTGGGCAATCGAGTGTTTCGTAGCATGAAACCTTAATAATACATAAAAACATAAAACATATTTACGTATTTTGTTACGTTAAAATAAATTATTTCTGTGAGAAGCATAGTTAATTTTGGTTCCTATCACGTGGAAACAAATATATTATACATGCCATAACTTACAAATTTACGAGTTTTATATTTTTTATTTACATGTGCTGTCCTTGCTTCTTAGCAAATGAAAGGATTCTAGACTAACATAAAGTATCCTGTAGATTTTGATTAGCATACGAGTATCAATATAAATGGGCGGGTTTTCTATTATATTGACTTAGAAGCTTGATATTTTTACAACTCTAAGGAAACGTAAACCTTAGTTACTTAGGTATATATATTATTTTGATATTCATTTCAACTTCACGAGAAACAGGGTATTGACCAGACAAAGAGGTTTACAATGAAGTGATCCCATAAGCGTTCCTTCCTTTTCATGTAGGAAACCTTAAAATATCAACAAATTTTATTAAAATCAGAGATATTAATATCAGAATATATTTGAAAATAACATTACATACAAATATTTTATACTTATTATTTTATAAAAGGAAATAGTTTATAAGAAATATGTTTAATTGAAGCTTATTTTAATTATTATTAAAGCTTTAACGGTCCCGAACATGCCGGCATGTCAGTCAAAAATTGATTTCCCGGAAACTAACCACGGAGGCGTGATTCTTCAGAACTTTCATCGCTAACCGTCAGCGTTTTATCGTTGCATTTGACACTAATGTAATTCTAGTATGAACAAAGTGAGTTAAGGCTAAAAATAACTTGAACCAAACACATTTTGTTTATATACATTATAAAACAATATTTCAACCTACATCTTTAACAATGTGGTATATTGCATTTGATAGATTTTAATACGATTAAATCCATTTTCTAGGAGTTTTAAACACATTTTTCCAGTAGTTTTGTTTTTTTTTTATAAGTTTTGCTCTTTATCAGTGGAATACGTTAATATTTATTAAAATACTAATTGTATGGTTACCCCTCCTTATGAGTGCCATAGCTGTACTGTATAATATGATGAAAGTCACAGTTCCTTTAACCATATGGTGAATTCTTGTATAAATAAAAAAATGATCTAAAATTTGTATATTTCCGTATATACGAGTATGTATAAAAAGATTTAAAATATCAGAGAATCATATTTACTTATTATAATATATTAAATTAGTAAACTATTCCAACTAATATTCGCATTACAAATGTTTTATATACTCCTTTCTACGTAAGATCTAATATTAAGAAAAATATTGCCATGACGTTGAGCACAATGCATTTCTGGTGGCTTTCCAGTAAACAAACGAAATGATAGACATTCTCCACTGAAAGGATTAAGCAATTTTCCGACCCTAGCCTGGCTATAGTTCAAACAAAAGTCCTTTGTCAACAGCAGCTTGATTTAGTAAGTTAAAGCACATGGGTTACGGTATTTATGATAGCTTTGGTTACCTACAACACTATGAGTGTACTCTATATATGTGTATCATGTAACAATTTTAATTAAATAAATTGTATTTTAATTAGTGTATATGACAATCAATACTAAGATTCAAGAAAATTAAATTGGTGAGCTTTAAAATCTTATTATTAATCGACATATAAAGATAATATTTAAAAATAGCTACTGGCCTTTGCCTAGTTGCATTTCTAGATGTTTATCGATAGTCTATATGTTACTCTTGGCCATAATCTATCCTTGCAGGAATGCAAATATATACAAACACATAAAAGTTTCAAAATTATAATAGTATTTCTATAAGTATATTCCTTGTCATTGTAGGTATATTAATAACTTCACTATAACAACTAAAATATATATATTGTAGATAAAAAAATATATAATCAGTTTATGGAGAAGGAACACGCTATAGTCCACCACGTTGGGTTAGCGGACTTCACATGTCTTTCGAAAACTTGCTAGGTTCTCTCAGACATGCAAGTTTCCTCACTTTGTTTTTCCTTCACCGTAAATCGAATGGTAATCATGTTGAAAATGATACGCACATTAAAATATCAGAGGTGCGAGACCCGAGACTTGAACTCGCTTAACTCGGTTTTCCAAGCAAGCACGTTCTGAGCTACCACTGCCTTAATAAATATATTTCATTAGATATTTTTTATTGCACAGAAAAAATGAATCTATATACGGTTTTTCCATTTAAATTGATCATAAGTTTATATTTATATTATATGAAAGCACGCATTTTCCCCTGGAGCTAAAACGGTATTTATTATCCAACAAATTATAATGTAACGAATTTTTTTCTAAGGAATATTTGTACAACAGAAGCTATTAGAGGTTTAGCTAAAAATACATTTTTTCAAACCGATTTATTATTTGCAGATAAAATCTATACTACTATTGTAACAAAGCCGAATCTGTACATTAAATATTTTTTGGAATTTTTTATTGAAATAAACATTATTATCGATACAGAGGCCGAATCTATAGTTTTTAGAATTTTTGTCTGTCTGTCTGTTACCGCATCACAGAAAAGCCACTGGAGGGATTTTGATGAAATTTGGTATGGTGATAGCTGGTTATCCGGATCAACATATAGGATACTTTTTATGGTGGGAAAATATCTCATTACGGAGAAAAAATACGAAAACTGCATTGTAAGAGTATAAGAATTTGGTTTTTGTTCATCTGAACAGGCGAAGCCGCGGACAATGCTAGTAATAAATAGAAATCTAAATCTCCTTTTAATCATTCCTTTCTATTATAAATTACTAAAATTAGTTTAAATATTTAAAAATAATTTAAAATACACATAGTAAAATTATTTAAAAATACACAAAATATTAATACCAAGATAATACAAGATAATACTACTAATAAGTATAATTTAAGGGTCGACAATATGTTAAGATTCACGGACAGATATGCCTTCATGATGTCATCATATTTTATGTTAAATCCAAACTTTATTTCAGAACTAAAGTTATAAGAGTGAAAGCCTCAAAATAATATGATAATAATTTTAAGCTGCTTTAATACATAATTCATTTTGATAACTTAACATAATCTATAAATGTTGTTTAACTTATACCGTCAGTTCATAAATCAGTTAGAAAGACGTTATTATTAAGTTACCAGATAGTTTTTAAGAGGTGCTGTACTCCATAAGAATCTGGGTAAGACCAGGGTTAAAAATTAAAATAAAAAAAAATATATTGGGACATTAACTCATAGCACCATCTAGTTCCATGGTAAGCTACGAGGCTTGTGTTATGGATACCAGACAGTTGATACACTACACATATATCACTTTAAATATATACATATTATAAATATAAACACCCATGACTAGAGTACACACATTCGTGCTCATCACACAAATGAATGCTCCTAGCGGGACTCGAACCCGCGACTGCTGGCACAGCAAGTAGGGTCACTACAAACTGAGCCAAACGTGTCGTCAAAACGGGTTATGCGATAAAACGGTTAATAATGCTTTATGCCGGAAGTCACTGGTTTTACGCATGAGGACGTAATTATATTGTTCAAACAGATATTTGTACATAGCTTCGTTAGAAATTGCAAAGATGAGAATTATTCAGGATACGTAAATTTTCTATTTTCTTGGAAATAAAATAATAAATATAGAGATTTTTCCTCTTATTACTCTTCGTGTTTGGGCAACAAGGAAAACTTCAAATATCTTCCTACAATCAGTTTATTACGTTTACAATAAGATAACGTGCGCGTGCGCCGGCTCGTATCGTCTCGTAATAAAAGTTAAAGGTAGTGACGGCTGCCGAGGGTCCACCCTGCCCCCCGCGGATCGATCTATCGCCCCACCTGAGCGCTAGACGCGTGAACATCCTCCCCCGTTGGAGATGGAGTCTTCAACTCTTCTTCATCCTCAGGAAGCCAAAGAGGACAGAGTCGAGTCAATGCACGGCGAACCACTCCATTACCAGTGGCCACGTCGGCAACCCGAGACACACCATCAGTGCCAGGGAATAGTGCGTGTACTCGTCCAATACGGCATTTCAGTGGTGGCAGGTTGTCTTCCTTGAGAACCACCATATCTCCTATTTTCAATGCAGGATGTCGCTGACGCCATTTTGTGCGTTGTTGTAATTCAGCAATGTATTCACTACTCCAGCGCTCCCAAAAATGTTGCTTTAATTGGGATAGTTGCGCATATCTATCCAGCCGACTAATCTTAATATCGGTTAGCTTCTCTGACGGTACTGCAGTTAATGGCCTCCCAATCAAGAAATGCCCTGGAGTAAGCGGGCTCAAATCTGACGGATCTGAAGATAACGGGCACAGCGGGCGCGAATTAAGAATGGCCTCTATTTGTGCGAAAAGTGTCGCCAATTCTTCATATGTAAGATGCCTTTCTCCCATTATTCTTTTCAAGTGAAATTTTGATGACTTTACGCCTGCCTCCCACAAACCCCCGAAATGCGGTGCATAGGGTGGCGAAAAGTGAAATGATATACCTTCATCAGAACTAAACTGCATTAAAGAGTTTTGGTTATAAAAAAGAAACTTATCTAATTCATTCTTAGCTCCCACAAAATTACTTCCGTTGTCACAGAAAATATAACGGGGTTTACCTCTCCTCGATATAAATCTTTTTAAAGTTAATATAAAGGCTGCTGTACTTAAATCACTAACAGCTTCTAAGTGAAGGGCCTTGGTTGTAAAACATACGAAAATACATAAATAACACTTGCTTATTTTACAACCACGGCCTTTCCTATCTACTATATAGAAAGGGCCTGCGAAATCAACGCCTGTTGACTCAAACGGTATACCCGGAGTTAGACGTTGCTTTGGCAGATTACCCATAATCGATTCTAAAGTTTTACTACCTATACGTCTACAAATAATACATTTATGTGGAATACTTCTAGCAAGATTCCTACCATTAATAACCCAATAGTTTTCTCTAACTGAAGCTAATAAGAGTTGAGGACCCGCGTGCAAAAGGCGTTTATGTTCTTCTTGAAATATAAGAATGGACAAACGATGTTTTGAATCTAAAAGTATAGGGTGTTTTTTATTATAATTAAATTTTGAATTTTGAATTCTACCACCAACTCTTACTACTCCATCGCCATCAATAAACGGGTTTAATGACAATATATTTGATCTTTTTGGTAACGATTTATTATTTTTAAGTACTTGAATTTCAGAATAAAACGATTCTAATTGAGCCATTTTTACTAAAGCAATTATACTACTAGTCAGTTCTTCAACAGTTAATATAAGTGAATTTTGTCTACTATTCGACTTTTTACAATTATTTATAAATCTAAGAACATATCCAAATACACGCTTTAATTTACCTAATGTTGAATATCTAGAAAAGTTAATAATTTCATTTTTTGGCAAACAGTGCAATACATTACAATTTACATTACTACTATCATTACAAAACATATGAGGACCATATTTTTCATTTGGCCACTCAGACTCGTGCTGAGCCAAAAACGTAGGGCCTCCCCACCAGAAGCTAGACAGCTTATCATCAAAGGAATCTACACCTCGCGATACTAGGTCTGCCGGATTGTCCCTTGTTGGCACATACTTCCATTCACTATTTGGTGATAATTCTTTTATTTTATTTACCCTATTTACAATAAAAACGTTTAATTTTTGAGTGGAGGCAGTACGTAGCCATCCAAGGACAACCATGGAGTCAGTCCAATGAATACAGCGCAACAATTGACACCGTAGTGCCTTTCTTATTTTTGCACTCATCTCAGCCGACAGTAACGCCCCACACAATTCCAATCGTGGTATTGTGAGGGTTTTTTAAGGGTGATACTCGAGATTTAGCACATAACAATTTTACATGAATCTGTCCCTTACTATCTACTGAGCGTACATAAGCACATGCACCATAAGCTGACTGAGATGCGTCCGAAAATAAGTGTAATTCGACTGACAACACATTTTTACATAATACATGCCTGGGTACATTAACACACGAGAGCGAATTAACAGTTTTTGTAAACTGTTCCCACATTTTTTTAATTTCTCCGGTAATTATTTCATCCCAATTTAATTTACATTTCCATATAGCTTGTAATATAATTTTTGCCTTTACTATAAATATACTTAAAAGACCCAATGGATCGAATATTTTAGCTATCATAGATAAAATAAGCCGTTTTGTAACATTTTCACTGATTTTAAAATCTATAGGAAAGATGAAAACATCTGACGTAGGTGACCACATAAGCCCTAAAGTGCCGGTACTGTTTTTTATATCAGATAAATTTTTATTATTTACCAAACTATTTTCACTAATTAATTTATTTGTATTTGAACGAAATTTTCTAAGCTCGAAACCGGCTTCATTTAATTTTTTAGTAATTATTTTACATATGTATTGCAATTCATGTTCACTTTCACTACCAGTTAAAATGTCATCTATATAAAAATCATGCTTAATTATCTCCGCTATACATTTATTATCACATTCATCGGCTAATTGAAATAAACAGCGAGTGCTTAAAAAAGGTGCCGATGCGGTCCCATACGTCACTGTATTTAATTCATAATGCATCAACGGTTCGTTTTCATTTTCCCTCCATAATATCATTTGCCACTGCCTATCATCTTCATGTACCATAATCTGCCTATACATTTTAGTTATATCCCCCGTAAAAACAAAACTATGCTGTCTAAATCTAATTAAAATACTAAATAAATCCTGGTCACGGCACCAATTTCCTTGTTTGGGCAACAAGGAAAACTTCAAATATCTTCCTACAATCAGTTTATTACGTTTACAATAAGATAACGTGCGCGTGCGCCGGCTCGTATCGTCTCGTATAACATTACCTATACCTTGTATATCATTTAACGACCGCCCGGTACTAGTTTTCGCGGACGCGTCAAATACAACACGAAGCTTTGTCGTCTCGCTCCTTTCCTGTAACACCGGGTGATGCGGTAAATAATATCCAGGGTCACTACTATTCGATAAAGATAGATGCCCTAATTCCATATATTCACGAATAAATTCTACATAAAGTTTCCTTATATGTGGTTGCCTTTTAAACCTCTTTTCTAAATTATAAAACCGTTGCTTAGCAATATGCAAAGAATCTCCTAATGTTTTAGGTGAAGTGTGAAAAGGTATTTTGACACAAAACCTACCGTTTTGCAATCTACGTGTATTTTCTACAAAATGAGTTTCACAAAAATCTTCATCATAACTACTCTTTAATTTATTAGGAGACATTTCTTCAATCATCCAAAATCTTTGTAACTGCTGGCTAATATCTACATTTAATTGACAAATAACATTACTGCTGTTACAATGTTGAATACCTATTGGTCCACATACTAACCAACCTAAACTTGAATACTGCAAAGTGGGCTTACCCTTACCTAATCTTACCTGATTACCGTTCACGATGTCCCAATACAAATCAGCTCCAATCAAAATATCTATTTCGGCCGGTTCAAAAAATTGTGGATCCGCCAAATCTACCAAAACATACTTAGGAATATTTAAGTTATCTATTTTTACCTTTACATTTGGTAACATACTAGTTATGCGCGGAACTACCATACAATTAACTTCCATCGAAAACTTACTGTTTATCGAACTCATTACAAATTTACAACTGTCCATAATACATAACTGTATATTTCCAATACCCGATATTGTCATAGGCCGCTCGTTCTTTACACTACATAATCCCAACTTATCGCGTAGACTATCGGTCATCATAGTTATTTGACTCCCGCTGTCTAATAATGCGCGTACTACAAATACTTCATTACTACAATTGTTAATTACGCGAACGAGCGCCGTAGACAAAAGAATGTGTTGACTCGCTACCTGTGCGGACGCTGATAAGGACACCGGTTCTAATGCCGATGTGTCACCGCTATCGCCGGCGCATCGCGATTCCTGCGTTGATACAAATGATTGCAATCCGTTTACTGGATTATGCACCCTTGTCCTATGCAATAAGGTGTTATGTTTAAATTTACATATCTTACATAATTTATACTTACAATTATTTGCAAAATGCCCATTACTTAAACAGTTAATACATAATTTATGTTTCGATACTAATTTATGACGATCATCTAAATTCATAGAAATAAAACTAGGACATTCGTATAAGCGATGTGATTGTTGACATAATATACAATTTTTATTACTATTCATTAGCGGTGTATGAGAAGATGTTACAAAATTAGAAATCCTTTCATTTTTTGAGTTCCTTGTGATTTTTACAGTTTCTAAAAAGTCTGCTCGGTTTCGTAAAAATGTCATAAATTCCTTTAATGTAGGTATTTCGCCCAGTGTACATGTATGTTCTTCCCACAGTCTACTAGTTGAGTAATCAAGTTTCATAGTAATCAAATGGATAATTAATGTATCCCAATAGTCAACAGGTTGATCTAAATTTCTTAATGCTTGTAAATTTTTTGAAACCTGGTCTATAATGTAACGAAATATCCGACTCCTTGTTAATAATTTCAATGCTAAACAAAGCCCTAACGTGATTAGTAATTAGCAGTCTTTTATTATTGTATCTGTCACATAATAGGTTCCACGCTGCATTATAGTTATCTGCACAAAATTCTATTGATTTAATAACCGAAGCAGCGCCGCCTTCCAAAGAAGACCTTAAATAATGAAACTTATTTATAGCACTTAAACCTTCATTTTTGTGAATCAATGAAGTAAATGTATCCCTATACTCCAACCATTTATTGTAACATCCCTCAAAAGTCGGTAACTTAATTGTAGGTAAAGAAATACTATTACTAGATGTACAATTATCAAAACTCGACAAATTACCGACAGTTGTGTTGGAAAAACTTTGTCTCTTACCACTTAAATTATTCGCTGTATCTATAATAGATTGTATCTTAGACATTAATGAATAAAAATTATTTTCTATAACTTCTCTTTCTGCAAATTGTTCACTACAATCGTCGAAGGACATTTCAATGTCAGTCTGCAAACTATCAAATAAAGCAAGATTTTTATCTAATTTACTTAACCTTATTTTTAACTCTGAAATCTGTTGATTAGTTAATTTTGACACACTTATCTGCCCTATAGTATCCAAATAATTTTTACACACTGTTAATTGTCCTTTCATACTACTACGTTTTTTAATTAATTTTTCTAAGTTCTCGTTAGTGTCAGTCATTTTGTGGGAATTAAGAATTATATACTAACCAAACGAATATACCTACCTAGTTGAAGATTTTCTACACAATAAATACCTCAAATAATGCAGTTCAGTTCTCCAGAGCTACTTCTGGAATTACAATTTAATCTCCACGCAATACACACCACAAGTCGGTAGCAGTAGAAAGGCCTTAGCGATTTACTTATATTTCGTTTATCCTGGTCACGGCACCAATTTCCTTGTTTGGGCAACAAGGAAAACTTCAAATATCTTCCTACAATCAGTTTATTACGTTTACAATAAGATAACGTGCGCGTGCGCCGGCTCGTATCGTCTCGTAATAAAAGTTAAAGGTAGTGACGGCTGCCGAGGGTCCACCCTGCCCCCCGCGGATCGATCTATCGCCCCACCTGAGCGCTAGACGCGTGAACACTTCGTAATACCTAATTATAATATATTAGCTACTTACACTCCCTTCGCTTGGGTGTTTTTTCTATTTGTAATATTATTTACAAGTAGCGCTTTTTGGCAAATATTACATACAATTGCTTATATTTCACTTCAGGTCATGGTCTCTCATCATCTAAACCTATCCAACGGTACATTAAATATATAAAATTTATATCATTACACTTATAAAATTTACATTAATAGTATGATTACCATATGTTACGTTATTTAGACTGTAATAATTAAAATAGGTATATTTATGTACCTCTTTTATCTAAGCCAGAAAATATGCTTTTCTCATTTATACTTTTTTCATTGAGTACAATCTATATTTTAGGCATTATTCTACGAAGTAAATTAGTTTAAAATGATAATTAAGATGTTGGTTAATGTGCCAACATTGCCATGATAACATTTCCGGTACTTAATGCATACTATTTGTACCAAAAATACGTTGTTTCTTATCTTTACGCACTTTTCCTTAAAGGTAAAAATTACTCTAAATTACTCTAAATTACTCTTTTCCTTTTCAACATTTCATAATAATAGAGCAAGAATTCAAAGCCGCTAAAACCTAGGATTTATAGCAAAGTGGAAAAGAGGATTAATCGTCAAACATGAGGACGTAAAGGATTTGTTAACATTAAAGTAGAGCTTTTTTATGCTTATTAGTACTAAAAATAGTCTAGATCATATTTGAATGACTGATGTGCATTTATTTTATAGAATATTGTATTGAATATTGAAAAAAAATGGGATTTTTACATATTTTTTTATGACAATAAATAAATGTAGAGTCAAAGAGAGGTATCTCCGATATCATAAACGCTTTATATTATTATTATATTATTTTAACCTTTTACTACAGCAGTATGTGTAAAGATAATTTTCAAGAATTTTAATGATAACTGTTATATGCCGAATAAAATAATAATAAATTGCAACGTTAATATGAACTAAGTAGCTTCTACGTAAATGTCCGCCAATAAGACTCATTTTTTACCTCGTAAACTCTCTTAGGTGCGCTTTAAGAGGCAGCATTATCGCAGCCGTTACTGATAAGAATGCTCATAAAAAATCCGCTTAATCGACTCATGTGCCAAAGTTACGTGAAGTTTGAAAATCCTACTTTATACTACGGATCCGACGATCCGAACTTTAAGTCCATAGGCATTAAATTACTTATAAGATTCATATAGAATAACTATTCCATCTTAATTAGATAGTATTATTACAATATATTAAAAAATAATTTTTTTTTTAAATAATATGTACATTTTTTTTCAAAAATTAAATCTAGAGATCACAACTTCAAGTTTAAGTCAAAGTAAACATTTATCTTTTTAATTAAATATCACTGTTAAGCATATAACAAAAGTGCGTTTTACAAACGAAAAATAGTTGAGTTAGACAAAAATCAAGATGGTAACCTTAGCGAACTGGTAATGAAGGTGCTACGTTCTCAATTTTTTTGCTATTTTTAAATTTCATTTATTTTACCATTAATTTCATTTTATTTTAGTTATAATTTAAAACAAACATGATAGAAATAAATATGGTGTGTATCAAGCGTTTAGTCAGCAATAATAAAGTAATGATAAACTCTATCGCTTTACTGAAAGGATTTAGCAATATTCCAAACTAATTCTCAGTTATCCAAACAAGAGCCTAACGTCAACAACGGCCTGATTTAGTAAGTGAGAATCACCGTAGTGTCCATACCGTCACTGTAAATAACATTTCATTTAAACACAGAAATATAACGACAAAATTTTCTATTTATTGTAATTTATAACCCTAAATGAAAATATAATTTTATATGAAGTATATATATAATTATATATAAATAGGCAAAGACAAAATAGTTTAGTACCTTTTTCTCGTCAACCGTTTTTCACTTTTTTTAGTTTAGTTTAGAGAGTTTAGAGAGTTTAATGTTTCTATAAAAAAAATGAAAACAGGTCTTTTACCGTCAATAAAAAAGCTGGTAGCTGGAAAGGGCTAACCAGATTTCAAACAAAACATATATTAACAAAAAAAATAAAAACCGACTTCAAACAAAAGCACTAAAAAATAAAAAATAACTGATTGGTAGTTTTCATTTACTATACATACCTAATCAAATGTTTTCGAAGTCGGTGTGCTTTGCTTTGTATGGGCTGGCACCGATTTCGAAAACTATTAGCCGTTGAAGAGTTCCACCTATCCACCTTCTGACCTTACCATCAGATCAGGTCAACAATACGGAACCACTGTACTATCAACGGAAATAGAAACACTTGCAAAGTTTCAAGTCAATATGACAATTAGAAGTAGGTTAAATTCATCATTAGCTATTTTTCCACCCTTAGGGGTGGTATTTTTTTTTTTTTGAAATTTAAATGGGACCAATCTGGAAGTATACACTTTCAAACAACACAAAAATTGTCCAAATCGGTTAATAAATGACGGAGTTCTGAGGTAACAAACATAAAAAAAATACAGTCGAATTGAGAACCTCCTCCTTTTTGAAGTCGGTTGAAAATTAAAATCAATTCACTCGTTTGGGAGATACGATGCCCTAAACAGATACGCAGACACACAGACACACAGATACATACGTTAAACTTTAAAACTCGTTGAAAAGGAAGAGTTACATAATAGCAATGTTTATTTTTAGTGTATTACGTGATCTCTTCAACTAACTGTAAACTGATTTTCACGGTTTCAGAGAGCAAAAAAATATTTTTAATAACACCATACTCGCTCACTATTGAAGATTTCTTGAAGAAGCTAGCTTTGTGAGCTTATATAGATTCCTCCTTCCATTTCGATCCTTTGATATTTTAAGAAAAAAAACTAAGAAAAGAACTAAAATCTCTTTGCAAATATCATGAATTGAGTATTCTTACTCGCACTATTAATGTCTCATAACTTCAATAAAAGCACGACAACATATTATATGTGGCTTCATCGTTTTATCGACTTCGTTTTGTACGCTACAATTTATTACGTTTCATTGTTTTGTTATTTCACTGGAGACTGAATTCGTGTTTGTATTGTATCTAAGCGAGCGTGCTTCTTTCCTCTCCCAATAGAATAGGTACTTATTTCAACGCTAAGAATTTTATGATGGAACTTATGATGGAACAAAATTATATTATGAACTTTTTGCTAACATAGACTTAGTTTGTACTGTGGTTTATTTTTGTTCAAAAATCAAGATTTATGTAATTTTGACGACACGTTTGGCTCAGTTTGTAGTGACCCTACTTGCTGTGCCAGCGGTCGCGGGTTCGAGTCCCGCTGGGGGCATCATTTGTGTGATGAGCACGAATGTTTGTACTCCAGTTGTAGTGGACTGTATTTATTTTTCTTCCTTCGATGTAATAAAACACTTCTTGATTTAACTTGCTTTTATTTTCCCTTTTTACAATACTTGAACTGAAGAGAACACTTTATTCAACTGAAGTCAACTGAATACTGAATTGAATACTGAATAATTTGCATACAAAATGCCCTAAACTTATTCTGGCATAAATACTGGCAATAGGTATACTACTAAACGAGATAAAATAATTTCCTTAATTCTAATTGGTTGCTTTATACAATGCAAGGGGGGGGGGGCATCTATTGCGCGTACATTATACTATTGCGTGCACATAGATTCATGAGAGGGAGAGACGGGACATATGCTACTATCGCCGTCGGGGGCGGTCGGGATTCGTCGGGGTCCGTCGTCACTCGTCGTTGCTCGTCGTCCGTAACACCAGTCATGGGTGTTTATATTTATAATATGTATGTATTTAAAGTTATATGTGTGTAGTGTATCAACTATCTGGTATCCATAACACACGCCTCGTAGCTTACCATGGAACTAGATGGTGCTGTGTGTTAATGTCCCAACATATTTAAATAATTACAAGTAATTTCATTATAATAACTATGTAGATTGTAGACATTCAATTACCGTAGATATCGAACGTTTACTTATTTAAATAACATCATCATCGACGTGGCGATTGTGTTTTTCTCGTTTAGAACAAGCGAATACCGAGCAATCTCGTGTTTTTCATTCGTGTAGGAAGCAGAAGTATCGGCAAATTAGATCAGTCTGCTACTCCCCGGGGCTTGAACCGCGGTAATGTTTCGTTAAGCCCATTACGCTTATTTTTCTTTTTATTGAGTGAAACCCTCTATATGTTTACCAATTTTCCAATACCAAAATATATATTCTTTTTTGATGAAAGGCAAATTGTTAACAAAAACAATTTTGACACGTTAGAGTTAACAGTACTTATTACAGCATTGAAATTCAATAATTCATTTCATAATTATATTACTTTGGCTAAATACTTTAAAACAGCTTTGAAATCATATTTTATTAATTTGTCGTCGATTTATTCCTCAAAAAAACTTTTATATGTAAGTAAAAATGTGTGAAATAATGATTTTTATTTATAAAACGGCAATGCAGTAATAAATATAAATAAAGTCGTAATTTTATACAGAACACTCCATAAAGATACTTTTATTTGATGTCAAATTACTTTCAGAGTTCTTACGGTCATGGTAAGTCTTTAAAAATCGCCACATTACCATTTATATTAGATATATACTTAGAGGGAGCTAAATATATGTCGAGGGGCTCATGTGAGGTTAGAATTGAAGTCTTGAATTATGAGGTATAAGGGAAAACTAGAAAACTGCTTTTACCTCTTCGTACTACTGAGAAACGAGGCACCGCGAATAAATTGAGAGATTTAGGCCCTCAACAAGTCGGGTCGTCACTAAACGCGTTTTATTTTGTCACGTAGATGTGAACGAAAATGTACTAAAACAGGTTTTTAATGACCCTTTTCAGCATTACTGTTTAAACTAGAAAGGTATTTACAGAATACTTATGTATAATGAGTTTTAAAGACCCAATATATATACTAGCATTGCCCGCGGCTCCTCCCGCGTTCAGATGACCAAAAACCAAATTCTAAGGTTTTACATATTAGTATACTCTTACAATGCAGTTTTTGTATTTTTTCATAGAAATTAGATATTTTCCCGCGATAAAAAGTATTCTATATGTTGACCCGGATAACCAGCTACCATCCTACCGAATTTCATCAAAATCCCTCCGTTAGTTTTTCCGTGATGCGGTAACAGACAGACAGACAGACAAAATTCTAAAAACTATAGATTCGGCTTCTGTATCGATAATAATGTCGATTTCAATAAGATTTTCAAAAAAATACTTAATGTACAATGTTAGAATTTTATTATATGTATAGATATTGGTTCTTATTATCAATAATCACGCGTTATTATTCTACGTATTGGTTATTTTTTTTGCACCTTTTGTGACAATCATCAATCTATCGTCATTGTGTTTTTTTTGTTAATTTTATAAACATCACATTTAAAAAAACGTGTGTGTGTGTACTTATGTACGCACGTAAGAAGTTATATTTCTTTGGCGTAACAAAACAAAAATAGCTAAAGATTTCATCCCGTATGTCACAACTCTCTGTTCGGAAAAAAATGATAAATTAATAAAATAATTAAATAAGGCATATTACAATCATATATTTATAGAATATCTTTTGAGGAAAGAATATAATATTATTATATATCGCCGTAAACATTTTACCATCATATTTTTTCCAAACGTCTTAACAGAAGTAAATATACATGATGATACACACAATTAATTTTATCTAATGTATCTTTTAGATAATTCAAGATATTTTTCTGAATTATTATTTATATAAAATAGTTATTTTTATTAGTATTACAATATGTTAATTTTAATATAGTTTAGTTTTCAAAGTATACAGACACAAAATATTAATTTATAATAATTTGCTACGCGTTCAGTGTAGCAGTGCCGAAAGAGTCTTAGTAAGAAATTTGTCACCCCTGAGGGTGCTTGTGAAATTGTACTCATATTGTAAAGGCTAATCCTCCAGAAGAATTCATCAGGTTTAACTAGGGTCCATATCAGTACGACCCTCGCCATCTATTTGTCACTATTATGTTTTTGTATAATCAGAACAAATACGCTCTTAAAGCTTTTATTATACCCATTTGTTTTTATATAAAACTAGTAAATATGATGGAAAATATCATTATTCTTGGTCTTTTGCCTTCAGATTAGAAAAATTATCTTTTCTATATTTTAAATTAATTGTTCATATTAAAACACCGGTATAGTGCCTACTTAGGTGCGTTCTCGACTTAAAACGAAAACATCGACTCTTTTTATATAGAGTCGATGTTTTCATATGAATTCATCTTTTCTACAAACAGGCAACGCTACTTTTCAGCAAATTTTATTGTTGATAGTAAACAATATTCTATTCCAGGAGATAGTCTGTTCCATTTTAGTAATAGTAGGATATATGGAAATACCAAATTGATTCCAAATATTGCGTATAAGACGTAAACCGGTTTAAAAAATATTTGATAATTGATAGTACTGAGGAAACCACACTTAAATTAGGTTAGCACGTACTAAAGAAGAAGAATCATAATTAATTGATGCGAAAAAATGTTTTCCTTTGTTTGGAATTAAAAAATAAGGCCAGTTTCATTTAAACCTCAGCGGTGTCTACATTTTCAGCAAGCTTCTAAAAAGTAAATTTATCAAAAGGAACGCTTACTTGGGAGTTAATGAGCCGACATTGTGATGATAATGTCTCTGGTACTTAATGCTTAGTACGCGGCGAAAGGAATAATATGGTAGGCAGGATTGTGGTGACTTTGTAGAAAAGTTTTAAATTTTTACTCTAGCTGATGCTTTGTGTTACTTTATCACAGTGAAACATATATTATAGGATTATTTTATGTGTATAGTAACTTCTAGAAACGGTATATAATTTTCATTTAAAATGCAAAACTGGGTATTCTGCCTATCACCCGATCACGATTTTTTATACAAACACTTATACCATATACTTCATTTCTCTCTCACCATAAAAGTTGTAGACATAACAGATACTTATCAAATTTCTAAATAATAAGTGTCCTATGTATAGACTGAGTATAAGGTACTCAGCGTATATGTATGTATGTATACTACCAGGATACTTTTTGCTAACCATACCATCAATATGTGATCAAAATCTTTTAAATAGCCTTAGCATAGTTTACAGACTAATTAGTTTACAAACAGATTCTACTCATAATTAACACTAGTAAGATCCACAAAGTATTTCCGCAAACTCTTAGATAGGATAATGTAACACCTAAAAGTTCAGACAAAAATGAAAATATTTTATACCCTAGAAAACTAAGAGTTTATTAAACATAAAAAATAAATTTAAAAATTATTGTAGCCTTACATTAATTCATTCTTCCTCTTCTTCTTTGTCCTCGCCTTATCCCGTTACGCGGGGTCAGCTTTCCTTATCATGCGACGCCACGTAGATCGTGTGTTCGCGTCCTCATCGGTGAGGCCGAGGCATTTCATGTCCTTCTGGACATTCGTCATCCAAGTAGCTTGGAGTCTTCCCCCGCCCCTCTTTCTTATTGCAATGGAAAAGCACTTTTTCAACACGTAATCGTTGGACCTACGCATTACGTGTCCACATTAATTCATTCATTTCCATTACCTAATCAAATTAATAAACAAAATTGTTATTTACCAAACAATAATTTAGATATAGATACACCTAAATATACGTTACTATTAACACAAAAATTTTAATAATAATTTTATTATAATACTACACAGTTAATAATGTATGTTAAAAAGTACTCGATTTCACTTTGATTAGGCTTCCCTTGGTTAATTTCTGCAACAAACTATGTACATCAGAAGTGACACTTGACGTACCGTGATAAATTGACCCACAGTATTATAGCTCTAAACTACTTGCAAAAATCAAACCGATCTGCAACGTTTTCGTCCTAGCGAAAAAAAGGTAGGCAACAAACCAATAAACAAACCTTTATATTTATAATAATTTCTGGAAAAATTACGCTTGGAATAAAAATAAAAGTCATAGTAAAGAATCTAATAATAAGCAAAACTTATAATATGAATTTCAATGTAACCTTGATATATTTCTTACTCAGAAGTTAAGTTCGAACACATTGTATCCAAGAATATCTAAAAATCCAAAAGTACCATATATAAAAGATGGCACTTTGTGAAAATTATCTTATTATGTGGTAGATAACAATTTTTTTTCTTTTTGTAATTTAGTACATAAGATGATGTAATAATATATGTTTAGTTATTAATAGTATATTATATGTTTTGTATTGAGGAATTTAGGTACAATCAGTTATATATACATATAATAAAATTGTAACTAAGTCGAATCTGTACATTAAATATTTTTTGAGAAATCTAATTGAAATAGACATTACTATCGATACAGGTTTCGAATCTATAGTTTTTAGAATTTTTGTCTGTCTGTCTGTTACCGCATCACGAGAATACCACTGGACAGATATTGATGAAATTTGGTATGATGATAGCTGGTTGTCCGGGTCAACATATAGGATACTTTTTACCCCGGGAAAATATCTCATTTCTGAGAAAAAATACAAAAACTGCATTGTAAGAGTATACTAATATGTAAAACCTAAGAATTTGGTTTTTGGTCATCTGAACGCGGGCGGAGCCGCGGGCAATTCTAGTAGTTATATAATTACTGCAGTAATTATCAACATTATGTGACTAAAATAAAGCTTCAGGTTTAATAAAGCTATAAATATATGAGTATTTATATAACTCTTTTAAAGTGCATATTACAAGGTCTACAATTTTCACAACAAATAAATAACCTTTGCAACAAGAACTTTACTTATAACGGCTACCAAAGTGTTCCATTGTCTCCTAATAAATACGCCACAAAATATTTAATATTGTAATAATTTGAAATTTTATAAAATGAAAAATAAACAGGTTTTCTTTTGAAGATAACACAAAAGCGGTCATAAGTATGAGATAGATGAAAAGCTTTTGTTTGCAACTTCAAAACAATACCCTGTTTGTTTACAACTAGATAGATTTCCGAACGGTAAAAAGTTTTAACAAGTAGTTCAATTTCTGATTTTATATTGAAATATTTCTGACAAAGAGAATCTTAGAAGATGTCAAAAGCACTACCTTATAATATTCTACTGTTGAGTTGATTTTAATGACATATTGATCATAGTAATTGCAATTTATCTCAAAATATAAATATTATTAACATCATCCCTTAGTCAAATTTATGCCAAATTTATTGTAGAAACCTTAACCTTAACCTATACACTTCTTAAAAGATATAACGCCTCGTCTTTTGCCCCTACTGTTATAAGAAATTCTACTGCTAATAGCTCGTTTCATCGTCGCCCAAAGAATTGGCTTTGGCATTGAGCGGGGGAATGGAGGTAGCATCCTTACCGCTATTCCAAGCGGACATGTCATGTCCGCGTACAGTAATAATTAGGTACATTTGTAATTTTAATAGTAAACATTTTGTTACATTATGTTTTAATGTTTAGTATATATAGTCAAAGATGAGATATTATCACGCAGTAAAAAGTATCCTATTTATTGACCAGGACAACCATACCATCATCATACCAAATTTCATCAAAATCTGCCCGGTGGTTTTCTCGTGATGCTTTCCCAGATAGACAGACAAGCAGACAAAAATTCATAAAACTATAGATTCGGCCTCCGTATCTAATAATAATAATAACTACGAGTATAATAATAAGATTTTCCAAAAAATAGTTAATGTACAGATTCGACTCTTTTCGACAATTTGTATATATATAGATTTATTTTAACTTTTGGTAGGCATAGGCCTCCCTCAAATTTAAAAGAACAAACTCCGCGTCCTCTTCAATTAGAAAGAGCCTCGTGCCATGAGGCCGTAGTCCATCACAATAGAAAATGTTAGGTTAGCAGACATCACATGTTTGCTCTCAACCATGTAAGTTTCCTAACGATAAATTATTTCGCTATTAACACCTCCAAGTAAATTTCTAAGAAATTAATTAAAATTCTAAGAAATCTATTGTTAACTGACACGCCGGCGTGTCCGCGGTCGTGGAGGGACTAAGCAAGTGGTCATCGTATTAAAAATATGATTCGCATATGAAAATATCACAGGCGCGAAGTATACATATTATTATGTTTAAATTATATTATATTCAAGCAAAGAATCTATTTCTCTGATAATAATCGAACTAATAAAAGATATCTAGGTATATATGATATTTTCTTTATGTTCCTATAAAAAACTTATTAACTTATCGGGTAATAAAGACTTTTAATAATAACTATAATTAAAATATTATAAAATGTATAAAATTCTTAATCTAATAATAAGATTTTTATACTTAGGTTTTTAATAAATCTACACCAGAACGTATATTTTTATTTTACGTATATTTTTAGTTTATTCTTAGATTTACGCGAATATTTGACATTTTAGTTTTATTTATAACTAGCGGCTCACCCTCGCTTCGCTCGGGTTCGTCGCTAGGTACGTTTTAAATAGATATAAATAGCCAGCGTTAGCCATATATATTTTTTTTATAATATTGACAAATATTGACATTAATATTTATATGATACTAACGTCAATCAATTGTTTTGCCTTCCCGGAACCTCTCCACTAACACTTAAACTTTATGATATGGAATTAAAGTTCAAATTGACTTTTAAGTATTATCACGAATCTTTTGTATGGGAGTATAGAAAAGTGTTGTTTTTAGACTTTTCAGGCATTTTTTTAAATTTTTCTCTCGTACCATCCTCATACTTCAAGAAATATTCTAAAAAAAGAAATAGCGAAATCGGTTCAGCTGCTCTCGAGATTTGCGCTTACCAACAGATTCAGCGATTCATTTTTATATTATAGATGTAATTTTAGTTTTATTTATAATGTAATTATCTTTAAAAGTACTAGGATAGAAAAACTCTTTTGTAATACTTTGGGGCTATCACTTAAGGAGGTTGATATCCATTCAAGAGTTCAGGTACAAGAAAGGGGAGGAACTCGCTGACCATTAGATATCCACTATTCAGTTTGACCCATTTAAACTAAGAGTGCAATGTCAGCAGGTTGGAAAGTTAAATTTTATTTTGAAGAGACTCGATCCTATTTACTTATACAATGTAATAGCTAAAAGATTTTCATATATTATATTATCCTATGTTAAACCACAGTCTTTGAAATAAAATCCATAGTAGCACAATATTACAGGACGTATTAAAATGACAATTTATTATAATACTAGCAACTTACCCTTGCTTCGCTCGGGTCCCTGGTACAAACAGTAAGTAACATGTTGTGTGTGATGTGTTACTCCATGGTCTCCATGGTTTTTGGTCATCTATGTACTAAACTCCATCCAAATCTGTGAAGACATTTCAGCGTAATTAACAAACATACACATGTACATAAGCACTCACATATTTCATAATAGTACATTATATTTAACTTGAAGTAAGTATTATTGTATTCTGAAGCAAAGTTATCATAAACATGCACTCTACTTTGAAAGTTCGACAAACTACATCAAACTATCTCCAAGTTAAGGCTCAATATCCTGGCTATTAAGTGAACAATTATAAACAGATGTTAAACAAGTTCTGTTGTAGATTCAATAAATTAACTATGGGATCGTTGGAACTTGGAATATGACAATTGTATGATACTATTATTAATATTATATAAATAGATAAGTATAAAAATAAAAGATTAAAAATTATTCTTAGTTAGAAAAGTAGCTTGGTAAGTAAAATGTAATCATGATTGATCTAAAAGAGTAAATATAATAATAAATATGATTAACACACAGCATCATCTAGTTCCATGGTAAGCTACGAGGCTTGTGTAATGGATACCAGATAGTTGGTACACTACACATATATAACTTTAAATACATACATATTATAAATATAAACACCTATGACTGGAGTACAAAAATTCGTGCTCATTACACAAATGAATGCCCAGCGGGACTCAAACCCGCGACCGCTAGCATAGCGTGAAGGGTCACTACAAACTGAGCTAAACATGTCGTGAAAGTCAAGTATATTATCAGTAATATACTCAAATATGGCAAAACAGTCTGTAAAGAAATATAATACTTTATAACTAATTGATGTTCAAATAAAATGATTTTTAGCAACAGAGTAGCTCTTGTGATAATCGTTCTTTTACCGTCCATGTCTTTTGTACGTGACTTTCGTTGAAGACAGTAATAGCAGTCCATCGCATTTTTCACCAGAACAAAATTTGTGAGGAAAAATTGCAAATTTCTGCAACGATGACGAGATGAGATGTTTCGTCGCGGTAAAACCGATAACCGATAAAATTCTCATTACACGCTACACAAATTGAGTAAAATTATTTATAGAAAGATTTCTCATTAAATTCTAAATATGCATTCACACACATATATTCCATTAATTTAAGTAAGAGTAGTTATTAACATAGTTGTGCTAATATATTTTACTTATTCTAAGTATTAAACTTCATTTAGAATAGAGGAAATAGAATATTTACCAGATAGTATATTTATCTGTTTGCTTATAGTAAAAGTCATTCTGACCAAATTTCAACCACGACGGCCAAACTCACGGAGACTAGCTATTTACGGAGGAAATATTAAAGTGCACAAGCGTTTCAGCAGACACATATTTTCCTGATTCTAATAGTCCAACACAAAGTCGTCTCCGAGCCATTGCTGCGTTTTCTTAAGAAAAATCTCAATTTTTTTTACAATTGAGACTAGAATTAGGATTAAAGATCCAATCTGAAATCAAAAATAAGTTACAAGTCCTCTACTATAGAATACTCTTAAAGTATATCCGTAGATTATACTAAAGAAAATAATTTATTATGTAATATCGATCATTAATTAATATTTTTTCAGCACTTCGACCAATTCGTACATGATCGTGAAATAATTAAAAAATTAACTCCCACTAAAATTTTATTCCTATTGTTAAAGAGGTTAGTTATGACAAACAAACGATGTTCCTATCAAATTTACTGGTGCATGAATAAGCTAGCTTATCTAGAGAGATTTTATATAAAGAGCACTTTGCAAAGACGAACTTTTTACGGTCTATATTACAAGTAGAAGCAATTCTGCAGAGTTGGAAAAATGAGTCGATTCACATCACTGAAAAAATATGTCACTATTATTCAAAATGTATGAAAAAGTGTAATGGAATATGAGGAGTAACATAAAAAAAACATATGACAGTGAATATATGAAGGTTTTCTATAATAATTTTGATTTATTTGTAGTTTTAGCAGTATCGTATAAATTTTACTTTAATCATCAATTTACTTGAACTTAAGCAAACTCATTTAGTAATTTTACGCTTGAAAAATAACAAGTAATTGATCTTCTTCGCGGTGGTTTTGTAAATAACATGAGGTAAATGTTTCATTAGACTTTAGCCAAATATGATATTTCACATCATATTTCTACTTTTTATAAGCTTCAAGCTTATTTCAGCTACATTTTACTCAGAAGAAAATTCAACTGACGTGTTCAGTTTATATAAAGAAAAATATAATAAGGTTTACAAAACGCCAGATGAAGAAAAAATCCGACTAAAGTTATTTGTCAGAAATTTGAACACTGTTGAAAAACTTAATGAGGAGACGACAGATAATAATGCATTTTTTGTACTAAATCAGTACGCTGATTTAGACCCTGAAGAAGTTGAAGAACAATATGCGATTAGAGTGAAACCCTGTAAGTAACAGTTATATTAAGAAATTATAGTACATATTAGCATTACTCGCGGCTCCACCCGCGTTCTGACGGCGGAGTATCAAATTCTTAGGTTTTACATATTAATATATATATATATATATATATATATATATATATATATATATATATATATATATATATATATTAGTTTCATTGTATACCGCAAGATTGAGAAAAATTGGTGGTGATTGGCAATACCACCATATTCCTTTCTTGCATTTTCCGTTTTAACAATAACATTTATAGTAGATAGGTAGGTCTACGAGTATACATCTATTCTAATATTATAACGAGGGAAGATTTATTACGTTCCATACACCTTTCCAATTTTCATCAAAATCCATTAAGTGGTTTTCTCGAGATGCGTTCTAAGACAGACAGAGAGACAGACAGAGAGATAAATATTCTAAAAACTATAGATTCGGCCTCTGTATCGATAACAATGACTATTTCAATAAGATTTTCGAAAAAATGTTTAATATACAGATTCGACTCAGTA
This sequence comes from Brenthis daphne, assembly GCA_947093115.1. Lineage (NCBI taxonomy): Eukaryota > Metazoa > Arthropoda > Insecta > Lepidoptera > Nymphalidae > Brenthis > Brenthis daphne. The sequence continues at coordinate 43,389,337 of OX352471.1, forward strand.
AGGATTTTATTATATCTACTAGCGAATCACCCTCGCTCCGCTCGAGTTCATCCCTGTTTTAAGGTTACACTACGTTTAGAAGGGCAAAACCAACAAACACATTATTACATTTTATAACGTCAATATGGAGTTTTACGTCACCAGAGCTAACTTAAGTTCGCTTTTTACTAGCGATGGCGATTATAGAAACTCAATTTGGCTAAGCCTCTGAATATAAATTTATAACGCCTCTCGATTTAACTTTAAATCGTGCCAGTATTTTTAAGTAATTTTGTGACAAAAAAATATTTCATTGTTTTTTTAATATTAGTAAATTCAACGTTAACCAGCTCTTAAATATTTCAGATAATAATGTTTATAATATTGAACACACACAAATTGTTGCGAGACAAAAAACTAAAAATTTTGATACCTCAGAGCTTTACAACTTGGATAATGCAACAGAATTGTACAAAGAGTTTCTCCAAAAATTTGGAAAACAAAATCACAAGAAACAATATGACTATACAGCTCATTTTTATCGCTTTGTAAAGACATTAATTAAACTGAACAAACATAATTTCGATGGTAATGGAACTTTGACTCTTGATGAAAAAGCAGATGTTATTAAGGAGCCTAATGAGTATTTTTACTAAGTAAAAAATATGTATAGTTATAATATATAATTACATTTTATTCTTAGCAAACTCAACTGTTTCAGCTATGAAGCTATTTCTAAAAATAACTGTCTAGAGGTATCTATTGAACAACATCTTATTTATATCAGAGTCAGATTTAAAAGACTTGTCACTTAACAAGGCCGCTTTTCTAGTCTTTCTTGTAGTAAATTCTACGATTCATAAGCGCCAGTCTATTTAAAGTAAAATGAATGTGCTAAAACTTTTAACAGAATCTCAATAGTACCAAACTATAACAGAATGAATTATTCAAATTAGTATTGTATGACAATGGAAACTATTTATGGTATTAAGACGACACTTTTGGCTCAGTTTGTACTTGCTGTGCCAGTGGTCGCGGGTTCGAGTCCCGCTGTGGGCATGTTTATACTCCAGTCATGGGTGTTTATATTTATAATATGTATGTATTTAAAGTTATATGTGTATTGTGCAGTGTACCAACTATCTGGTATCCATAACACAAGCGTCGTAGCTTACTATGGAACTAGATGGTGCTGTGTATTAATGTCCCAACATATTTATATTTATTATTATTAATCATAAAATAATGTTCATGTAATATAATAAATTATAATTATTTTATATAACAGCCGATTAGTACCAAATTAAAAAAAAGAAAATAAATATTAGTGAAACAAATTGAAATATAGTGAATTTGATTGTAGTCTACAAACAAAAGTGTACAATTATAAAAATTACAAAGTCTGTAACAGAATTATTATCACTTAGTAAATATTGAAATAAATATCTAAACAATAAAAGTAGAGACACTCGAGGGACATAAACCTATGTATTAAAACTATATAAGCCTTACGATACAACCGATCTGTTTATAAAGACAGTATAAAATGTTGAAAGTATTTTATTTCATATATTTAAAACATTTACTCATTTTAATGAAATAATATAGAGGCTGACGTCAGCTATGGCTTTATTTGCTAAGTTTGTGTGTATTTGAAATCATACAATGCTTTCATATCACGTTTAACACCCTTCTCCTCTATATATATATATATATATATATATATATATATATATATATATATATTTGGTATTATTTATATGTTCTTCTTTATAAATAGTCGATCGAATTGCCAAAATACAATTACTAGAAGTTAAAGTAATCTTCACGTTCAGCTCTTAACTAAAACTAATAAGCCTATTAGCTATTCGTATTGTTTAACTTTGAGATGCGAAATTAAGCATAAACTTTAGCGTCAACAAATCTGTTCTACGTTTAGTTAATCGTACCTACAAGTTTAATGGAAAATCGGTACTTTATCTATACTAATCTATACTAATATTATAAAGAGATAAAGTTTGTGAGTTGGTGAGATTGTGAGTTTGTGACGTTGTAGGGGGTAATCTCTGGATCTACTGAACCGATTTAGATGAAATTTGGTAAGAAAACAGTTTGCGGCCCTGGGAAGAACACAGGATACGTTTTATTCCGAAATTCATCCCTTAAGGGGTGAAAATGGGAATGAAAGTTTGTATTGGGAAGCAACCTAGGGACGAACTCGAGCGAAGCGAGGGTGAGTCGCTAGTATATTATAATTTAGTATTAATGAATGTAAGACAGAAGGAAAGTGACAAAATTTTAGATGATTTAGTTTTCAATAAAAAGACCGTGTGGAAAATTTTATTGTATGTTTAATTTTGCATGTATATATCCATACATACATACATGGATATATGCGCGCCTTTGAGTAAACCTAAAAACTAGTATTTATGTAAAGACACCTTGTTTAAAAATTGGGCTTAACTATATTTTCTTGTGCGTGATTTTTTTTTATTATATATTAGAAACATCATAATAATTAACATCTATAGGTACATATAATAAAATTGTAATGAAGCCGAATCTGTACATTAAATATTTTTTTGGAAAATCTTATTGAAATAAACATTATTATCGATCCAGAAGCCGAATCTATAGTTTTTAGAATTTTTGTCTGTCTGTCTGTTTGTTACCGCATCACAGAAAAACCACTATAGGGATTTTGATTAAATTTGGTATGGTGATAGCTGGTTATCCGGGTCAACATATAGGATTCTTTTTACCCTGGAAAAATATCTCATTTCTGAGAAAAAACACAAAAACTGCGATGTAAGAGTATACTATATGTATAATATATGTAAAACCTAAGTTTTTGGTCATCTGAACGCGGGTGAAGCTGCGGGCAATGCTAGTTTAATATATAAACTGAAATAACGAATCAACGCGAGGTCTTTTTTTCTGCATTAGAAGTTTTAACTCAGGATCAATTTTCGTAGTTTTCTCTACATTTATAAATCTCTTCTGGTCATCAGTTAAATCCGCGTACTGATTAAGACGAACTTTCCGCGATCCCAACCGAGAATTAATCTGGTTTATGGTTTTTAGAGTTTTCATAAATTGATCATAACGATTATAATAATCCTTTTGTCCTTTAAAAGTTTTGCCAAACTTTTTAATGTACTTTTCAAACAATTGTGGTCCGTCGCGAAGGTCATACACTAAAACGTCTAATTCTTGCCCAGACACTTTATAACTAGATAAATTATACAACAAAACTAACAAAAATATTGAAATTATATACATATTTCAGGACGCATATACTATTGTTAACTGAATCTCTATATCATATTTTAGGTAATAATTTAGATAATCAAAAGGCACCGTGAACACTTGTTTTTAATTAGTCTTTGATGATGATTCCAATCAATTAAAACGTTGGCCGAACATAACAACTTCATCAAAAAATAATCTAAAATATTCTCTACAACAATGCCCATCCTCAAGTCAGCGATTTTATACTCTTTCTTAAATAAGGAGTTTTGAAACGGCACTTAAGTAGTCGCCCGCGCTGAGTGTCATTCTAACTCGTCTACAAAAGATAGGCTTTACCAACAAATTATCTGTTTAATTATTATTTATTATTTAAAAAATACGCTAGTAGTTTAAAATAATTAACCACGGCTAGTAGTAACGTGCTTGCTTGAGAAACCAATTAAAGCAGGTTCAAATCCCGGGTCTCGCACCTGAAAATATCAAATGTGCGAATAATTTTCAACATGATGACACTTGTCTTACGGTAAATGAAAACATCGTGAGGATACCTGCATGTCTGAGATAACCTAACAAGTTTTCGAAAGACATGTGAAGTTCGCTAGCCCGCTCATAAAAATATCAGATGTGCGAAACCCGGGATTTGAACCCGCTTCACTTAGTTACCCAAGCGAGCGCGTTACCACTGGGCTACCACTGCCACAATATCAATATATTTAGTTACAATTTTTAATTATATTGTAATTAAATATAAGCAACTGTTTGATATCATTGACGTCTTATTTACATCAATAATTTCATTTACTTTTATAATTTAAAACTTATTTTATAACAATAAGAAATATAATATTAAAACGCTCTTGTTTAAAGCAAACATTTGAGAGATGATTTAATTATTATTTTCGTATTATGTTTCGAAAATTTTTCACCCTAGTATAAAATGATATGTAATAACATAGGTTCTTGGACTGTAGTAATAAAATGATGTGATGTTTTGTATAGCGGTAGTTTATGGGGCTAGAATTCATTATTAAAAGGAATAATTAAATAAAAATCATGATTTTTCTTTATTTTTAACATAATTAATTATTATTTTTAATATCAAAATCAAGTGACTACAAACACCAATTACGGTGCGTGACGTCACTTATCATTGTCACTAGTGTCTAATATAGTATTATAATATGATCTGTGTTAGTTTTTTGTGTATAGAGTGTAGTTTCGAAAAATCAATTTTCGGTAATCTCAAAGTTTTAATCGTTTAAGTAATATTTTAATTTACTTACGTTCCTGACCAATGCCATGGCGAACAGTTCGCTCTGACAACTCAAATTTACCACGTATACAAATTTACGACGTCTCGCTCGATGATTGTTAAAAGAGTAGCGTTTCAGCGCCAAATTCAAAAGTGAAAAATAATTTTCAATTGTTTAACATAAGAATATAGTAATTTCTGCGGTAAAATATTTTAGTAGCATTTTATTTATGTAAACAATAGGCTGAGATACTTTTCATAAAACAGTCCAAGACCCTATTGTGATGGAAAAACCTAATTCATAGGTATCAACATATCAGTGCAGATGCAGCTGCACAGAGCTAGTTTCAATAATATTGGTTGAAATCGGTGAGGACGTACATATATTATGTATGTATAATATAACAATTGCGTATAGAAGCGCCACGTGACAGTGTGAGCTGAAAAAAATGAAACCTTCGTTACTATTTACATATAAAATTTTGTAACGCGGGGTTTTTACAAACAACGGTGATCGCGGGGTATCGTGTCGGAACATGTACGATCCTGGAGGGCCGTGTTTCGTGCGATCGTATAGTTTAGGCGCCCCCCCCCCCCCCCCCCCCTCCCCCGTCTCCCGCGAACGCGTGAGCGACGGCGTGGCTCGACCAGGCAGAGAGCCGCGAGCGCCGAACGCGTAAACATTTGTATCATAACGATCCCCCACGACTCTCATCTTCGCGCAGTTGTAAGATTTTATGTAATTTTTTTGTGTAACTTCCATAACCATAAGTTTTCTTGTCAAACCTCAAGTGAAATAAATATATTTTAATAGACTGTTGTGTACCTATTAAAATTTTTAAACTTGTACATAAACAGATTTTAATAATAAACATGTATCGAACCCTATCAAATAACCGACTGGTAGTGTAGTTACTATTGAGTTTAGTTTACTTAACTATTATAAGCTTTGAAAGGCGAGACTTTTCAAAGGCAAACTACGATCACATCATAACTTTGTGTTTGTATTTAAGTTTAGAAGGATCTGTCAGAAATATCCGAAGCTTATCAGTTATGTAAACATTACACACTGACATTATACCTATTTTACAACGAATCGCTCTGTTTCTACATGTAATCAAATTAGTTAATTTTTTATCCTCTTTTACTGGTCATTCCATATATAACGTGCCTCTCTAATCTACGCGACATTGGCACAGTAAATTGTGCCCAAAGGCACGCCTAGAAGCCACGAAACTAAAGAATTGCATTGATTAACGTAACTTTTTCATATAAATTACTCATTTAAATAAAAGAAAAAAGTTGGGTAAGTAAGGCCGGTTTTACCACCCTAACGTGTAATATTAGGATGATAGAACATATTAATATGTATGGACATTGTACATACATACAAACAGGCACTTTTCTAATTAATAAGAGAGTCTACCCCGGCGCGGCCTTCTTATGTTATTTGGGTTCATCACCCAAAAATATTATTTCCCAAAATAAATTTTCACCATTGTCGTCCATTTAGGTTATGAATTTTAATAAATACTTTCTCAAAATTCCATTTAATTTTAGTCTGTGTCGAAAAATAAATTAAATCTTTGTCGACAACTAACATGAAAATTTTAGCATTTTCTCACTTTTAATTTACAAATAAACTAGCTAAAACACTTAATAAAATATGGATGGACATGAGAAGCTCACAATAAATATTAAAAATTTTTTTTTTTAATATTCGTACTAATGTTATAAATGTGAAAGTATGTTTGTTTGTTTGTTCTTCTTTCACGTCGAAACGGAGTGACGGATTGGCGTAATTTTTTGTATGGAGATAGTTGGACGGCTGGGGAGTGACATAGGCTACTTTTTACCGCAGGAGATTATCTAGTTCCCACGGGAAAACACGTTATAATATAACTCAATAAAATATTTATGATCAGAATTACTTGAAACTTGGTATTAATGCTCTTCAATACAATTAAATATATACATGTCTCAGCGTTTTTTGAAATTCATCCCATTATGGGGGTAAAATAGGGGATGAAAATTTGTATGAAACCTATCTTTTTAGAGTTTTTTTGTAGTTTTAGCGCGAGCGAAGCCGCGGGTTCTGCTAGTTTATAATATAATTTTGCAAAGTTCACATTGTATCCACTTATCATTTATTTATTAAATATAATGGTATTAACGAAAAATCAATATCCGTTCAGTATCAATTATAGAATTAAGTTGCAAATGAAGCAGTTATTTCAGGTAATAAAGTAAGCCACTATAACATGAAATAATTAAAACGTATTAATGAACACATTTCATACCACTTTTAAAATACTTTTCATAACTGATAATAATATTGCCTAAATCTTACTCAATTTTGAATATATGAGTAGGTACTATAATAATTTTGCTTAATTTATCACCTTAAAAGTGACTTCTCACTTTTTTTTATTTTGAAGTGTAACTTCTTTAGAATCGTTGTGATTTGTAACTCGATGAAACGAAAATACGACACTAAAAAGAGACAAATACATAAGTATTAAGCCGGCGAGAGAATGAGATAGAATACATTGCCACGTTGCCATAGTAACCGTTGTTATTGTCTGACAAATATATAGTATTATATTCTTTCCGTATAAGGTATTTTATAAATATATGATTGTAATATACTTTATATGCCTGATTTAATTATTTGAGATACAATACATTACACAGGAAGTAAATAATAATAAAATTAATTACTGAATAATATCTAGTATATATTTATGTCAAATAAAATGTAAAATAAGTTTTAAACTTAGCAAAAATATTATAAGAAATAAACCTTATAACTATCCCACTCCTGATACTCTATATTCGTCTCTTTCTCTCGTAGGTTACTTTTCTGAACGTTCAATTCTACCATGTGTGAACACACACACGCATTTTTTTTTATTTTTAGTACTTTATTACCTTAAGTCGATTTGACTTGAAAATATTTTTTTAATCACTAGTAAATCTAATTCCTCGACATAGTTTTCAACCGACTTCCTCAAAAAGGAGGAGGTTGTCAATTAGGCTGTATTTTTTTTATGTTTGTTATATTGAGTGTCTTGGAATAAAAAGTACAAAATAAATCCTTTAACTCGATACCTGTATAAAACCTTATATTATAATCAAACGTTGTTGTCCGATTGATTTATAATGACGATTAATTTATAAAACACCAGCAGTACCCGCAGCCTCGCTCGAGCTAAAACTACAAATAAATCTCTAAAAAGGTAGTTTCATAAAAACTTTCATCCTCTGTTTACCCTCTTATGGGAAGAATTTCGAAAAATGCTAAAACACGTATTTATTTAATTTTATTGAACATTAATACCAAGTTGCAAGTAATTCTGATCATAAATATTTTTTGGATTGTATTATAAAGTGTTTTCCCGTAGGAATAAGGAAAACTCCCGTGGTAAAAAGTAGCCTATGTCACTTTCCAGCCCTCTAACTATCTCCATACAAAAAATCACGCCAATCCGTCACTCCGTTTCTACGTGAAAGAAAGACAAACAAACAAACACACTTTCACATTTATAATATTAGTATGGATGTAAATTGTACATACAGATAAGATGTTATACATATGGACATTTACGGGATTTATAATTAAAATAAGGTTTTGTGACATTTTCTTTGTTTATTAGACTAGACGTCATACAAATATTGCTTTAGCAGTTGTTAACGCTTAACAATTAGCAGTCTTTGTTTTTGTTGGTATTATTATTATTAAAATAAATTACCTTTTTTTAAAAACACTTAATTTCTTCACAGGTACAACCTGTGATTGTGCCTTTGAACCCCTTACCCTTACTTAAAATTGTAATAAAATCGGCAGTTCCAAGGTAAAACCATCAGAGACATCTAGATCTTCATCATCTAAAACGTACTAAAAAGTAAAATGTATTAGAAAAGGTTTATCTACTTATTTATCCTGACGCCTTGAGTCTATATTACTAAAGTAACTCATGCTTTCATAAGCTACTAATCCTCTTAGGTCTCGACTCTCGGTTGTAATTTTTTTACGAAATATTTCGCAAAAATCATAAAATTCTGCTCGAATTTCTTTTTCATACAATGTAGTTATCAATTGACTACATTTTTCATTTGTATTTTAGTTTTATAGCTAAGTGCACATGACACTAATTTCTGGTTAGAAAACCATAGCGAGACTGAATCGAGGGGCGGAAGGGCGAGTGGCACCCAATGCTTGATAGCTTGAATACTTTTTAAGCAGCAAAACAAACGGTTATTTTCAAAATTGATATAGCATAGCTTCTTATGCAGAATCCTTTGTAAATTATATAATAAATACTACTTGATTATAGTACGGTTTGGAGATACTGTTCCAAATTACAATATATCGTTTTTTTTTTAATGCAAACATGTTTTCGCCACACATAATAATTAGCAATAAACTCTCAACTTTACCATATAATCCGTGTTAATATTATAAATGTGAGTTTGTGAGTATGGATGTTTGTTACTCTTTCACGCCAGAACGGCTGGAAGTATCTGGATGAAATTTGGCACAGAGATAGATGATAATCTGGAATAACACATAAGCTACTTTTTATCCCGAAAAAATGTATGGTTCCCGTGTGATAGGTTTGTTTTTGATTTTCGCCGTAGTGAGCCGCTAGTAATAAATACAAAACGAATGCTACAATATAATCGATATCATGGACTTCACTACTAAGATGGTTAGTGATTTCGATAATTATATGATTTGTTGAGATATAGTGTATAAATTATATATATTTTACAAAAAACAATTTTTTTTGTATTATATTCTTCTTTATTCTAGCTTAATAGAGTTCAGAATAATTTTCTGTTATTAATAATTATAACCAAAGAAGAACTTTAAAAACTATATTAGAAGCTGTTTCTAACAGTTTCAAATAAATGCGAGCAATTCACAGGATCATTCATCCCATAAAGAAAAGGCCTTGTGACAATCTAAACTGACGTAATTTCAGCTTTGAGGGTTAATCACGGATGCTATATATCACGTGGGACACAATGTGGGTTTGCTCTAGTTTCATATTCTTTAATACTTAGTGACTTCGGCTAAATCAGAGCTTGCTATGTATGGAGATAAGTGTGTTTTTATATAATTCTACATACAAAGCCATGGTATTTTTGATTACATCAATTTTTATATTACTTTTTTAAATTTTAGATTTATTTAGATTTATTTATTATTATACGCGGATTTATTTAGATTTTTGGTTCTCGTTAACTTATTTTTTTTATTTGCTATACGTTTCTTGCGCTCTTGATGAAACAAAAAAAGCATAATTAGTCTCAAAATGAAATTAAAAGCAATAGCTTTTGTTTTTACAAATCTAGATTCGGCTTAAGTAAAAGTAAAATCTAAAGTATTGTAAGCTATTTTACCTATAACTACTCCAAAATACGCAGCGTACTATGACAATATGTAAAACATCACTCATTTATACCCATTTATGATTCAACTACAAAAAATAGCGTTATTCACAACATGATATATACATTATTGAAATTTCCACCTAAAATCATAGCGTGAAATCGAAAAAGAGTATCAAATCCAATGATTAAAAACATAAATGAATACGCCAAAATATTGCAAACGGGTCCGTTCATATTCAGTTTGTCATGTATGTGATTAATATTCAATGATTTATGTCATCCTCATTACAAGACGAAATTTTTATACGGATTGCGTATATCATTGGACGCGGTGCTCATCACTGTCAATACAGGTAATAAATCAAAAAAGATGATATTCCAGAGCTTTGGAAAGGGGATAGGTACTTTGTTTATGTGCATTTCTCATACTGATAAACGATGAAAATGATTGAAACTCCCCCATGAATATGTCATTTTTACCTTTTTCATTTCTTCTGTGTTTGATTCTATACATATCATTTATCAACATTTATTCGTAATTATATTGTATTTGTGAAATTTTCCATTCTATATTGACTCAAGAAATATATATTTACTAGGAATAAAATTTATTAGAACCAACTATAAGTGAAGCCTTTGTACTTAGGATTGAGTGTATGGATAGTACTCACAAGTTAATATCACTTTTTTACGACTGTCATTTTCTTACTATTTATCAACTGAAATAAAAAAATATACTACTGGTTATAACGGGTGACTTGGGTCTGATTTTCACGCTATATTTACGTGAAATATTAATAAAAATATGGTTTTTTCTCTTAGTATTTATTTATAAGTAAATTTATCTACTATGCAATTTAAATATTCATCACAAATCTATGAGTTATTAGCGTTCTCCAGAGATATCTTAAAAATAAATTGTGTTCGTTAAGAAAACTGCCCAAAGCTGTTGAACTGGAGTTCGGAAGGACTTAGTCCTCTGGGAGTCTCGTTACGGGTGTCAGTGGACTTAACTTTGACTATGGCATTGGAATTCAAATGCTAAAATTTTTATATTATGTAAACTTTCAGTTTATATTTATTTTTTTAAATTATTTTAAATACCACGAGGATTCTTAAAAAATATGTACCTATAACTTTCTTTACTCTTACATACAGAAATTTTTACTTATATGTTACATATAAGTAAAAATTTCTGTATACATAAACAAAAGTACGCTCTAAATCTGGATGAAAAATAATATATTAATAAATAATTATATCGAAGTTAGGAATTAAGTTTCAGATAAAATTGGGCAATTTATTATTCATCCTCGCAATATCTTCATCTCAATAGGATTAGTGTATTCAACCATTAGGTACAGTTTTATTGTTCTTTTGTTTTATGATAATACTTTGTCGATATCATGTTAAAAGTGGCCAAAAATATAACAATATTTTGTAGGGATCCTTAATCATCTGTATATACATATCTATGTGTGTACATATAAGCTTGCGTGCGTACGTGTTTATTTTTTAAAATTAAGGTATGTGTTAATTTTTCAAACGACTGGACCTATTTGATGACACGTTTGGCTCAGGTGGTACTGACACTACTTTGCCAGCAGTCGCGGGTTCGAGTCCCGCTGAGGGCATTCATTTATATGATGAGCACGAATGTTTGTACTCCAGTTATGGGTGTTTATATTTATAATATGTATGTATTTAAAGTTATATATGTGTAGTGTATCGACCTTCTGGTATCCATAACACAAGCCTCGTAGCTTACCATGAAACTAGATGGCGCTGTGTGTTAATGTCCCAACATATTTATTTATTTATTGGAATGAAATATTGTATACAGATACTGACTTGGAATAACACACAGCTACCAGGATACTGTCAGAGTTAAGGACGCACGCAAACGAAGCGAATGTAAGTTGCTAGTACAATATAGTTTTCAAGAATATACCTATTGTTTTGGTATAATAGAGTAATAGATAGTGTGAGCTGTAGAATTTTAAATTCTGTTTCATTCTAAAATGAAAATTCAAACTTGTTATGGCAGGTTCGGCAGTGATTGGCACTTCATGGGTCAGCGTACTGTTTACTACATCTCAAACATCCTCTGCTAGTGTTGTCAGCAAACTACATTCATTCAGAATCAAATATTTGGCTGCTGTATTAAATAAAATGTAAGTAACATATGATAACTTTGTGTTTATTCTGTGTGAAAGTATTAATATTTTTATTTATTTAAAACATTTAAGAAGTTGGTACCTATTAAGTATGTAGAGATAAGAAAAAACTAACATATTATGTATATATCAGTATACTTACATAATATCATTTAAAATCATTAATCATTGATGATTGAACCCTTGATCATTTTAATTTATGATTCTAAGCCCAAGTGACTTCTCTATTAAGCTTAAATAAATTCACTTTAAGCCAAACACCTTACAATATTATATTACTAAACACTTCATAATAAAATAATATATTCAAGTAGTTAAACACCTATAGACGGCGTACGTGAGTTCGAAAAGGTATCGAACGTGAGTTCTAAAGTGAAACCCCTCGAGAACCTCGTTATTAAGATGTCAAGGATGAAACTTTTGCTGCGATAGCCCAGTTTAAACTTATAGAATATGGTAACCAAACCCTTTGAGATAGAATTCTATGTATTTTGTAGCTGTAGCTATTCGGGAATGATTACTTATAGGTAGTAAGTATATCTTCCTTTGGAATATTACATATCGTATATGGATTATAGGTATAATATATGGAATTATTTTTATCAACGTAATATTAAAGACTCAAAAAAATATAATATAGTAAGATTGTAATCAGGGAACGGTTTTATAATGGTTTTTAAGCAAAATCTTTTAAAGAATGTTTGGAATATAATAGAAAATACAGTAATTTTCCTGATTATTTCTAACATGACATAGTATATACTGTAAAATATTTAATTTAGATTTAAAAAATCTTTATATTAAAAAAAGAATTGTAAATGTTTGTGCGGCTAAATTATCTTTATATGTACGAGTATATAAAATTAAAATACACTAAATATTTTTGCTTTTATAGGTCTGTCGTCATTATTTCTAAGCTTTTTAGTTATATACATAGTTCACAATTAACGAAGTAAGTAAAAACATTATGAACAAAAATACATACAACATAGAAGTCGAAAAAGTCCTAACCGTACGTAATGGTCAGTGATTCCGTCCCCTTTCTTGTAGAGAGGTCTTGAATGGACGGTATCCAACCGGACAACCTCAAGCACTTCTCTCACAAGCTCCATTTCTGTGCCCCATTTCGGATTTACTTTGAAGAAACCACTAAATTCGTCGGATATTGCTATCCGTATTTTGTTGTTTTGTTTATTTTTTTTATTAAATAGAAAAAATAAATATAAATGAATATAATTTTCTATCAATAAAGTAAAACTGTTAGAAACTAGCGGCAAGCCCTCGCTTCGTTTGGGTTCGTCGCTAAGTACGTTTTAAATAGGTATAAATAGTTATTAACCAGCGTTAGCCATATAAATTTTTTTTTTCCTTAATTTTTTTTTTTTTTTTCTTTATTAAAATTTTCCGAACATACGAAAAAAAATAGCTGAATTGGTCGAGCCATTCTCGAGTTTTGCGCTTAGCAACATTCATTTTTATTTATATATAGAACAGATAGCTAATAATTTCAAACTAACCAAATAAAAAGATATATTGTTAAATAATATCTTTTATAGATTACGCGGATATTGAGGGCTGATACTGGATAGCTAAATAAGGCTATTCCTAATTTAATATCTGTGAAACTTATTCAATTTCTTCCTATAAATATGTTCTATATGCTTATATCAAAATCAAAATTTTATATATTGTATTTAAATAAATTTATACAGGCACTTTTCAATCGTTGATTTTTTAATTTTTATAATGATGAAATTATCATTTTCAAGTACAGCAACTTTTTTACCGAATTCCAAAAAGGAGGAGGTTTTCAATTCGTCGGAATCTTTTTTTATGTATGTTCACCGATTACTCGAAGACGCCTGAACCGATTTGGATTTTTTTTCAAAGGGTACTCATGTTTTCAAGGTTTCAAGGGGTAATACTTCCCAGGTGGTCCAATATAAATTTTATGGAAATCGGTCGAGCGGTTTTAAAAAAAAATCAACAATACATATATTTTTAAATAAATTGTTTAATCGAATATGTTATTAAAAAACTTTCTTCTTATAAATTACCTGTTTATTACGTCTACACCAAAAATTGAAAAAAATAAAAACTTAAAAAAACTGACTTCCAGGCACTAAAATGTAAAAAATAACTAAACTGAGTTTTCATTTAGAATAGATACCTGATCAGATATTTTCGAAGTCGGTGCCAGCCAACAATATTTTAAGAGATGAACATCTAATAGGTAAACATGTACATATTTTACGTATCGAAATATATAAGATTTGCTTTGCTTCGGCTGGCCCACTGCTGGACAGAGAACATCCTCGAGAGTGTTCTGCCCATAGTCCACTACGCTGATGAAACGTGGATCTATATTTATATATTACTATTATTATACAACAAAAACAAACAGAAGGATGAACTGACGGTGGCATACTCGTAAGGTAATAATACCTCGATATCTATCAGTCTTGATACGGAAGATAAAAAACAATATATATATATATATATATATATATATATATATATATATATATATATATATATATATATTAGAATAATAATATATTAGAAAATTAAACGTGCTGTCTAATCGTATTTTGCTCGCATCTAAGCTTTAATCTCGAGCTTACAGAATTTTGCTTTTATTTTTTGTTAGAAAGTCACGATAAAGCAAATTAAATGGCTCTTCGCTATAACACTACAGAGAGTTATTTCATTTTAAAGGGATTCTCTAAATAGACATTTTTAATAATAATTAAATTTCATATAAAATAAGACAAAAAAATTATAAATGTATGAAAACTCTAATACTATTTTATTTATATACTAGCATTGCCCACGGCTCGTTCAGATGATCAAAAACCAAATACTTAGGTTTTACATATTAGTATAACTCTTACATTACAGTTTTTGTATTTTTTCTCAGAAATAAGATATTTTCCCGCGGTAAAAAGTGTCCTTTATGTTGACCCGGATAACCAGCTATCACCATAGCAAGTTTCATCAAAATCCCTCTGGTGGTTTTTCCGTGATGCGGTAACAGACAGACAGACAGACAAAGATTCTAAAAACTATAGATTTGGCCTCTGTATTAATAATAATGACTATTTCAATAAGATTTTCCCAAAAATATTTAATGTACAGATTCGACTTAAATAGAATTTTATTATATGTATAGATTGACAATGATAATTAGCCCTTTTAAAGTCCCATTGCTGGGCACGAGCCTTTCTTTAATACAAGGAGGATAAGGCCGTAGTCGACCACGCTGGCCAAGTGCAGTAGAAGAGTGCACCTCTTTCGAAAACTAGTTAGCTCTTTTCAGACATACGAGTACAAGTTTCCAGATGTTTTCCTTTACCATATATCCAAATAGTATTCATGTTAAAAATGATTCGCACTTGAAGATATCATCTATATATAATTGTATTTAGCCCTTTTTAACGTCTCACTGCAGGGCAACGGGCCTCCTTTCATTACGAGGGGGATCAAGCCATTGTCCGCCACGCTTCCCAAGTGCGAGTTGGCGAACACTATATATAATATTAATAATATTGTAATAAGACTACTATTGTAATGGCGAAAGCTTCAATATGTGTATATATGTATACGTGTTATTTTTTAGGCTGTAATAGCTAAACAGATTTGGATGAAATTTTGTATATAGAATAACTTTAAGCTAAATTAACTGTTGCTGAACAGCTACTTCGCACCCGAGTGAAGTGAGAATAAGTCGCTAGTTAATATATAAACGCGAAGTTACCTGCTAACATAATGAATAAAAGAATATAGAACCACTACACTTTTGAGTTAATTATTGAAGCTCAAGTTTAAATTGTTGGAGTGGCACACCGAGAGTCTAAGGATACTGAAAGTTCACAATTTATGTTCTCTGCGGTGAGTGCTGGATGCACTAAATTGGAGTCTTAATTACCTCAAGTTATCTGAAATTGAATTTCATAAACAATGGAAATCAACCGATTTTAAAAAAAGGAGGTGTTAATTCGATGCCTATATAATACTTTCTTAAATTTGATTTTTCTTATGTTTATTTAAAATGTTTGGTGCTTATACTCGTACAGTGTCAGATTTTGCACTTAATCAGAGTTTAAAGTGTTTCTTTTTTTATTTAGGTATTTCACGAAATAACAGTGTTATATTGTATTCGTTTTTGCAATTTGATTCCCACATACACACGCCACATGTCTAAGATATAATTATTAATTATACCTAGACAATAAATAAGATAATTTATAACCTACGATAGTAACATAAAATATATTAAACAATCATTAAAAAAAATTAAAAAAAATAAAATAAAAACCGACTTCCAGGCACTAAAATGTAAAAAATAACCATCCAAATAAAATAGCCAGCCGATGTAAAGCAAATCTAATATATTTCGATACGTAAAATACATATTTACCTATTAGATATTCATATCTTAAAATATTGTAGGCTGGCACCGACTTCGAAAATATCTGATTAGGTATCTATTCTAAATGAAAACCTCAGTTTAGTTATTTTTTAAATTTTAGTGCCTGGAAGTCGGGTTTTTTTCCATTTTTAGTGTAGACGTAATAAGCAGGTTATTTTTGTAAGAAGAAAGTCTTTTAATAACATATTTGATAAAACAATTTATTTAAAAAATATATATATTTATTGTTGATTTTTAAATAACCGCTCGACCGATTTCGATAAAAATTTTATCAGTAATGGGACCACCTGGGAAGTATAAAACAAAAAAAATATTTTTAAATCGGTTCAGGCGTCTTCGAGTAATCGGTGAACACACATAAAAAAAATTGTGACCTGAGAACCTCCTCCTTTTATAAACTGAAAAAAAGCGAGGGTTGTTCACTTTTTATTTTTATATAAAACTAGCATTGCCCGCGGCTTCGCCCGCGTTCAGATTACCAAATTGTTAGGTTTTACATATTAGTTTAATGTTACATTGCAGTTTTCGTATTTTTTCTCAGAAATGAGATATTTTCCCGCGGTAAAAAGTATCCTATATGTTGACCTGGATAACCAGCTATCATCATACCAAATTTCATGAAAATCCCTCCAGTAGTTTTTCCGTGATGCGGTAACAGACAGACAGACAGACAGACAGACAGACAGACAGACAGACAGACAGACAGACAGACAGACAGACAGACAGACAGACAGACAGACAGACAAAAATTCTAAAAACTATAGATTCAGCCTCTGTATCGATAATAATGTCTATTTCAATAATATTTTCTAAAAAATATTTAATGTACAGATTTGACTTAGTTAGAATTTTATTATATGTATAGACAACAAATATTTTGTTTGAATAATGGTATAAAAATAGTAAATATAATGTAAGTTTTAGCGCAAAATTATTTAATACACTATAAAAATGCAACAAATCCTATCAAGAATCTCCAAATGGCCATAAAAATAATCCTCACTTGGTCAACTTTAGGTGTCCCTACATTCAGAATTCGTGCTCGACCTGATACTATTTAAATGTAGTTCTATTTTCCGCACACTGTACAGAGTGTACAGTTATAGCCGGCGCAAACGAGAGAACTTTGAAAAGCACCAAGTTGACATTTTAGCTGTGGGCCTTTATTCCCAGCCGTTTATAAGATGAAAAGTCTATTTTACCAAACATTGAACTTGCTTTTAGAATTTATTGTATGATGTTTTAGTGAAACCTTTATTGATTTTATTATACTGTAGCGTCTCCCGGTAGTTCCACTTGCATTGTTTTTTATATGAAACTAGCATTGCCCGCGGCTCCGCTCGCGTTTAGATGACCAAAAACCAAATTCTTAGGTTTTACATATTAGTATACTCTTACATTGCAGTTTTTGTATATTTTCTCAGAAATGAGATATTTTCACGCGGTAAAAAGTATCCTTTATGTTGACCCGGATAACCAGCTATCATCATACCGAATTTCATCAAAATCCCTCTAGTGGTTTTTCTGTTATGCGGTAACAGACAGACAGACAAACAGACAGACAGACAGGCAAAAATTCTAAAAACTATAGATTCGACCTCTGTATCGATAATAATGTTTATTTCAATAAGATTTTCCAAAAAAATTTTAATGTACCGATTCGGCTTAGTTACAATTTTATTATATGTATAGATTGTTCCACTGCTAAAGCTCGCATGATGAAAATATAATAATAAAAAGTGAACAGTCCAAAGTTTTATAATTTTATTTTATGAAAAGTAAAAATATTTTAATAGGTTCTGAGATGATGAGATATAATAAATTTTTGCAAAGATCGTTTTTGCTACCTAATTCCATTTTTATTTTTTTTAAATCGTTTTTAAATTCATTTTTATTAAAATCGTTATATTTACAAAATTTAATGTGTAATTTGATTCTATTGGCGTTTTCGTATTATTTTCTTAATTCTTAATATAGGTAAATAAGAACTGTAATATAAGCTTCTAAGAACTATTGTTTGGTTTCTGTAGCTCTTCAAATATATATAAAATATAATTATTTTTCATGAAATATTTAATTTACAACATCGATATTATTATTATATTATATAGATGATAGAGAATATCATTAATTAAATAACAAAGTGATGCCTATGAGATTTCTCATCAAGAAAATAAACAGAAGCTTACACAATTATTTCCATACATGTGACATATCCGTCCCTAGGTGTCTTTTATATTTATTTACTAGCAACTCACCCTCGCTCCACTCAAGTCCCTAGATACCTTATAAATAGATAAAAATAGTTATTTTGAGTAGGACCGCTAGGATTTTTCTGTAGGCCTTTTAAGGGCCTACAACTTTCCGAAGGTTTAGCGAGTGTTAGCTATCGTACGAAAACGGTTATTTTTTTTGTTAGAACACCGTCATAATTCAGCCATCTTGTGCAAAATATTTACAAATTATACACACCAACCTTCCTCGCTTAGCATGTGTAGTAAGCGGTATCCTAATTGTTGACTCGAGTAATAAGCTCTCACCACACAAAATTTAGTTATAATCTAATTCAGTATTTTTTACGTGTGTGTAGAGTATGTGTAGAAATACAAACAAGCAGGTAAACAGATAAAAAAATCAACTACTATTATTTTGGGGTCTATATTCTGTATCTATACATACATAATAGTCATTGTTTTTAAAAAATATTTCATGTACCTATTTCGCTTTGTTACTATTTTATTATATGTATAGATGCTCCCAATGAAAAAATATATTTTCTCGCGAAGTCTGGAAAGTGATGACATTGTGAAATGAAATATATCGTTCTCTTTACTGAGTTGAGATCTTACTTTGAACTAATAGAGCTTTATCAACATAATGGATTTAAAAATAATCATATATTTTGAATTTTTAATATAAAATATCGGTGCATAACGCTATATTGTTAAACTAAACTTGTATTGATTATGTAGGTGTCTCCCGTAAGAATTGATGTGGCAAACTCTTGCTAATAAATAGGACAAAATTGTCTATGCCAGGACCGGCAACTATTCGGAAAAAAATTTTAGGAATAAAAAAAAATCATTTAATATATAGTAGCATTATAAAATTTTAGTGTTATTAAGTAACATACACTATGAATGCTTTATTGCTGAACACATAATTACCCGAATTAATTAACTAATATTATTCCTTATAAGC
This sequence comes from Brenthis daphne, assembly GCA_947093115.1. Lineage (NCBI taxonomy): Eukaryota > Metazoa > Arthropoda > Insecta > Lepidoptera > Nymphalidae > Brenthis > Brenthis daphne. The sequence continues at coordinate 43,409,030 of OX352471.1, forward strand.
TGTGAACAATACATTAATATTAAGCAAAATAAATATGGGCTCATTTCCTGCTACATTTGTAAGAACGTAGTAAATGATGGTGATATGTGACAACGCGAGCGTTTCTTTATTGTTCACCACAAGTAATTTAGAGGATAATTTGTCAAAATCTCCATCAAAACTGACTAACACATTTCGGAAATTGTACTGTAAATTAAAAAAAACAACTGAAAATTTATGTAGGTCGTATACCAGAATAAAATAACATTTTTCTCTTTTGTATAAAGGTCAATTGTCGAAGTTTAAGTGTTTTAAAAAAAACTTTATCAAGAAACATTTTTTATTACAAAAGTGTCTGATATAACATAAGTACATACACATTTTAACACTGAAAACGACTCAGCTTTCATTGATAATAATTTTCTTTCATACTTCTCCCCTCATAAACAGAATTTATCAAGCTTTATCAAGCTTTTTTTATAAAAGCCGACGGAAAGTACCTACATCTGAAGAGGTTGTCATAACTTCGCCGAGTTCGAACGCCCCTGCATTAAAAAACTTGTGTTCGCTTGAATGTCATTTTGACACAGTTCTATTTCCCACGAACTGTTATGTATATAGCCATAGCCTTCGAGGAGAGGCAAAGTTTTTAAAGTAACGAGTTGATATTTTAGTGACTCGTACATGGTAGCGAGCTTTTACAGTCGTTTCTTATAAAATAAGAATTCTACTTTCTTAACGTTTCCATAAGGGAAATATACTTGCAATAATACGTTTGTGTTTATAATATAGAGGTAATCAAAATATGATTCATCATTTTAGATTTATTCCTGAAACTAAAATATTATAAAAAATTCTAGAAAAGTAAAGGGAGGCCGCCCTCCCTTTACTCTAGTCATAACTACAACTGTGGGTCTTTTACTAACCGTACAATATGGTGAAATTTTACGGGACTATGTCCATCCGTTACCTGCCGCAGGGTGAAAGCACAAAAAAATATATAACAGTAATAAGAAAGCATTTAACAATTTAATGGTAAATACTAGCGACTTAGGTATGTAACAAGAGGCTATGTGATAATATAGATCATGATCTATTTGTATTCTAAATTACGAGATGAGTCTGTCCTGACGTTTCAGCGTAAGGGAGTAACAAATTTATGCACACACATACGTGCACGCGCACGCACAGCACACATGAACAAAATATACATTTACACGTCTACACATACACATTACACGTATGCACATACACGCATACACATACACACACACGCTTGGGCAGCTTACTATGTAGTAGTTAATAAAAAGTGTTATTTTTAAGCTTGATTCGATAAAGCTTTTAAGTTCAATTTGCAAATAAATAGCATGTTGCCTTTCTACAATAAAACGCCCTACCCTACTCATATGGAAGCAATGTTTTCTACTACTCATCAATAAAAGTGATATGATATTTTATTCGCTCTGTACCACGTATAGCTAAAGTTACACTTTCATATTTACTATAATTACTATCGTTTTTATGCAAATAACGAATGTAAATATGCTTAGAAAAATTGAATTTGTGATTTCTCAATGAATACTTATTTACTAACTGTAAATAAAATACGGAGGTAGTGGTAGCCCAGTGGTAAAGTTCTCGCTCGGGATACCGATTTCACTTGTTTTACGGTGAAGGAAAATATCGTGAGGAAACCTGCATGTCTGCATGTTTTCGAAAGACATGTGAGGTCCGCCAACCTGCACTTGGCCAGCGTGATTGACTATGGCCTGATCCCCCTCGTATTGAAGGGAAGCCCGTGCCCAGCAGTGGGACGTTAAATACATACATACATAAACGTATATTTATTATATTATAAAATATTGTTGACTATAATATGATGCAGTTTTTATACGAGTATTTAATTAGTGGTATTCATTACAACTATGGTTTATATCAACATTATTTCAGATTATTACAAGGTATAGGCTTGCTTTTATCTGTGATCATTATGTACATAATAAACATAGAAATCTGTTTCCTATTTATTATATGATGTGCACTATTGATATATTTGAATTGTGATAGAAATCAAATATTGTAATAATATTGTACATTATCCTACTGTATATTGATCGAATATAAACGAGCAATTCTTGTATATTTATTTATACCGGCGATCTCGGAAACGGCTCTAACGATTTCGCTGAAATTTGGTATGTGAGGATTTTCGGGGGCGAAAAATCGATTTAGATTAGTCATATGTCTGATAAAACGCATGTTTTCGAGTTTTCTTTTGCTACGCAAAATAAGGTAGCTAATTTCGCACGCTCGGGCATAAACACCGTGGTCAAGCGGCCAAGGCGCAAAATTGACAATCACAGATGTCCGGGTTCGAATCCCAGTCAGATACAAATTTTTTTTTATTTATTCAAGTTTTTAGCTTTTTTTCACGACATACCAAAAAAGAACTCCGAGCGAAGCTCGGTCGCCCAGGTACTATTTATAATTTATCACTTACCACAATTCACCTAAATAAATATGAAAACGGTGTAGTATATAAGACTCGCGATAACGACTTAAACGAGCTTAAATTTAATAGGAAAGAAGCCATTATAGAGTTCACTTATCCTGGCTCCATAATCAGATCAACTCAATTGCATCAAATTATTCTGTTATCATCCGGATTTCATATCTGATAAAATTTGAAATCGATATAACTGTAAAAGGGAGCTTAAACGATTTCTAATATTTCTTTGCAAAGTTTATAATTTACTAGTTATGAATAATGCTAATAAATCATGTTCATAAAAATTCAGCATGTAACTTAGATTCCATATTATTTTACTATTTTCTAAACGATACGCCATACATTCTAATGTGTTAAATGTTAGCTTTACCTCAGTAACATTATAATCATTAAAACACTTATTGCTATCGTTTATTTATATTTTGTTATATTATTATCGCTAGCGACTCATCCTCGTTTCGCTCGGATTCGTCCCTAGGTTGATTCCCGATACAAACTTTCATCCCCATTTTCACCCTCTTAAGGGATGATTTCCGGGATAAAAAGTATCGTATGTCCTTCCCAGGGTGTCAAACTATCTTCTTTTCTAATTTGATCTAAATCAGTTCAGTAGATACAAAAATTACCCCCTATAACTTCACAAACTCACAAGAAACACTCTTTATAGAATTACGAGTAGTATAGATTAAAAAGTCACACTTACTACTAAACTACTGTATTTAGCCCATAGTAGGGGTAAAGAACTATTTTCTTTGTATGTTGCCAGTATATTTGTACAACGCAATAATATTGTCAAAGTATCTTTTCTCGCAGGATTTGCGAGGATATGAAATATATCGGTTTCTTTATTTAAGTGGGTTGGTATTTTCTTCGTGAAAACGAGGAGTAGCTATAAAAAATACAGTTTAAATACCATCTGGATAAGTGGCAGTCTTGTGTAATATGTAATACTGGTCTGGAATTTGATGCTTGTAAGAATTGTTTTACTGACCATACGAATAACACAAATTAAGTTCCTTATGTAAGTAACTTTTGAATTTCCTTAAAAGTAATAAACTGCCTGAAATCAGACATCTGACCGTTAGTAATAAAATTTGCTATAAGTTAGTTCTAATTGTATTCTCTCAGTTGCTAAAAGTACATACATACATTTATATATATACAAAAAGCAATTGCTGTTCGTAATTCTCTAAAACTAAAACTTAAAAACGGCTGGACTGATTTGTTTTTTTGGGGGTGTGTCAGAGGTAGTTTAATTTTAAACAAATATGGAAAACCCATAAGAACCACTTCGGATTACTTTCAATAGATAGTTTTAGTGGCGGTCTTATATCTATCACAATGCATTAAGTTTAAGTTGGAAAAAAATAATATATATGTACGTATAGTCTATCTACTCCATATTAACCGTTAAAATGTACCTAGGAACGAACCCGAGCAAAGCGAGGGTGAGCCGCTAGTTATAATCTATACATATAATAAAATTGTAACTTAGTCGAATCTGTACATTCAATATTTTTTGAAAAATGTAATTGAAATAGACATTATTATCGATACAGAGTCCTATAGTTTTAGATTTTTTGTCTGTCTGTCTGTCTGTTACCGCATCACGAGAAAACCACTGGACAGATTTTGATTTACAAAAACTGCATTGTAAGAGTATACTAATATGTAAAACCTAAAAATTTGGTTATTGTCATCTGAACGCGGGCGGAGCCGCGGGCAATGCTAGTATAAATATAAAGGAAAGTCAATATTTTTGTATCAAGTCGCTAAACGATTGATCCCTTCCAGCGAAGCAAGGGTAATTTACTAGTAGTAAATGAAATAATAAGAAGTTTATCATTTTACTTCTGAGCATCTTATCTTAGATCAATCCATTCTTCGGCCAAACCACAAGCAATCTAATGGGATTAGCTCACTCGTCTATTAGATACTGTTTTACTGCTCTTTTATTTTATGATCACACTTCGCCGATAATGTATTGAAAGTGGCCTCAAAATGTCGCTGTTTATTTCGATAAAATGTTTTTTACGCGGATATCGCTACGCTATTGGATATTTAGAAGCAGTAATTTTTTTATGTATTCTTGTAATAATAATTTTTTCGTCTTTTATGTACAATTTTTAGGGTTTGAAGCGTGAATTCTAAACTTCTTCAGTTATCTTGACATTTATTTGTCTGTCCCCGCATTTCTTTAAAGAATTACATTTATGGGAAAATCATGAGCAACCAGTTTAAAAATATTATTACCTTATATTTGTTTTATTCTTTATAACTTAAGAATTAACTGTGTTAAAAATAATCTACATAAAAAAACATTACTTTAGACTACAACTTGTTTTAGCTCTATCGGAAAACTGTAATATATTGCAAATCAAAGAAACAATCTTGAGTGTTTAATATGATTATAATTCTAACTGTAAATAAAAAAAAGAACAAATATTAAGAATTTAATATATTATTTTGTAGTTGTACGGGACCCACCGGAACCGATACTAATCCAAACTCTGATTGAGTTCGGATTAGAATCAAAGGATTTTTACTTTCATTTATGCTATTGTATATTATCCTGTTGATCTGTTTTCACATATAACATTAGGAAATGATTAAACCGAGCCTTACAAAACATTTCTTTATAGCATAGATATTATATTCTGACTTAAATATAGGTCATATATGTATCAGTAATAGAGGGTCGTAGTACAAAATCCAGTACGCGATTATATAATGCTTGAAAATGCAAAAAAAAACAGTTATCCATCACTCCTTTTTTTATTATTGCCTATACAAGAATCGAACACACGTTCTCCGTCTAGAGTTGGTCAGCCGGTATCTACGAATAAATCATAAGTCATTTATTCGTAGACCCCTATAGATAACCAAATATCCTGCAGTCTACACCATGATGATAAATGTTGATTTGTAATATCAGTCACGTATGAAATTTCCTTTCACAATGCAATATTCAAAAACAAATAACTATATAGAAATCGCTATAATAAAACACATTTTGCTATTATTTTATACTAGCGACTCACCCTCGCTTCGCTACGGGTTCGTTCCTAGACAAAAACAAATTTATCCCACGGGAACCGTAAATATTTTTCCTAAATAAAAATTATGCTATTCCAGCCTATAATCTATATCTGTGCCAAATTTCATCCAGATCTGTTCAGCCGTCCTGGCGTGAAACATAACAAACATCCATCCATCCTCACAAACTTTCTCATTAATAATATGAGTATGGATAGTAATTCTAGAATAACATTAACATTTTAAATTAATAATAGTGTTTTAATGTACACGATTTTCGAGACCTTTAGGTAGATGATCATTGCAGATTTAATTTTCCTTATCTGCTTATATTAGAAGGAAGGGATACCAAAATAAGGTCGAATTCTAAAACATTCTATATATCTTACATTAGCAGTAAATGTTTATAAATAATTTTCTTTAAAAGTCTTATACCTGACCTAACACATCTTTTCACATGAAATGAAATGGAAATTTAATAGAATAGAAGAAAAGCTCGGCCAAAAGAACATAAACAAGCTTTTCACTCAGACAAATTACATGTGTATCGTATTTCTTAGTCTGAATTACTAAATGCTGAGACAGACTATAATGTTTGCTTAATCATTAAATTCAATTACATTTCAATCAAACATAATTGTTTGTAATTGAAAGCGAGCTTTTACCACAAACTTTTTATGATTATGCTATAATATTTGATATAAAGTGGAAGAAATGTAACAATTCGTTTATGACAAATGCATCACTCGGAAATCTAGACGAATTCTTTTTGAACTTTTTTAAAGTCATTTAATTTTTTTATTTAATCCTTTTGAACCAATTCTACTGAATCGTTTGAACAGGTCCGAATTCTTAACTGAAGCTCTCTTTATGCTGTGGTTTTGCTTAGATGTATTAGATTTAAAGCTGTAATTGTACATATTTCTTGTCTTTTATATAACGAATATTGTAACAATTACGTGTATGTACAAATATTCTGAATCTACATTATATAGCGTAAGTATACGAAGCCACAAATATTCACAATTGTTAGGCGGCTATCATGTAATTATACCAAAACTACTCGTGGATTCAGTCATAGGTAAAACTTTTTTACAAATTCTATGTTATCTATTATTAGTGGTTACTACCTACTACTAACTTTGGAAATGTATCATTATTATAATGATAAAAATTCTCCAAACATATAACATAATTCGTCGAAAAGAAAAATTCATCTATTATAAATATAATACAAGAGCTAATCCCAAGCGAGAAAGGAAAATCATTTCTAGACGTTCGTGTCTGCACACACCCTTTTTATAGCTCAAGTGAATTATAACATAAAATATTTATGTCGTTTTGAGGATATGTAACACGCCTGTTTATTTTAGATGGTAATAATATTCTAAATACTTACTTTATAAAACAAGAGAATTAAGTAGTTGATAAAAACACATTGTATCAATTATTTTTTTATTTTCTTTTTTGTGTTGGCATTTTCTAGAGATCATAATATGGCTTATTGAAATAACAGCCTTACATCAGATAACATTTAACCATCTTGTAGTGGACTGTATTTATTTTTCTTCCTTCGATGTAATAAAACACTTCTTGAGTATAACTTGCTTTTATTTTACTTTACAATATTTGAACTGAAGAGAACACTTTATTCAACGGTAGTCAACTGAATACTGAATTTACATACAAAATGCCCTAATACTTATTCTAGCATTAACATTGACAATAGGCATACTACTAAACGAGATAAGATAATTTCCTTAATTCTAATTGGTTGCTTTATACAATGCAAGGGGGGGGCATCTATTGCGCGTACATGATACTTTGCGTGCACATAGATTTGTTAGAGAGAGACGGACATATGCTACTATCGCCGTCGGGGGCGGTCGTGGTTCGTCGGGCCCGTCGTCACTCGTTGCTCGTCGTCCGTAACAGTTCTCCCCCCGGCGCAGCGCTGCGAGCCTCCTCCTTCACGAGCACGACGAGCTTCGTGACGGGACGCTTGAAGACTCCGGTCTTCGTTTGGATATCCGCTACTCGCACGCCGCCATCAGGTCCCCTGTAGATTTGCTTCACGATTCCCATAGGCCACACGTTGCGTGGCAGGATGTGGTCGACTATGACCACGACGTCTCCTTGCTGTAGCTGCTTGGTGTTGTTTGTCGGCTCGCCGCGAGGAACGAGAGTTGGTAGGTACTCTCGCACCCATCGCTGCCAGAAGTGGTCGGCGAGCGCCTGGCTGGCCCGCCAGGTGCGTCGATCGTCGTCGGCGCATGGCCCAGTGATGGGTAGGCCAGCAGATGATCCCAACAAGAAGTGGTTGGGTGTCAGTGCCTCCGGGTCGTCTGGACTCACGCTAACGTGAGTCAGGGGTCGGGCGTTGATAGAGTACTCCGCTTCGACCAGCAGAGTCCATAGTACTTCCTCCGTCGGCTCCTTTTCCTTTAAGGTGGAGGCTAGTGCGACTTTCACTGACCGCACTAGTCGTTCCCATGCGCCCCCTTGGTTCGGGGCACCTGGAGGTATGTAGCGCCACTCCATACGATGAAGTAGGCCCTCTTCTTTCAGTGCTGGCGCCCACTCGGCGTAGGCGGCCCGTAGCTCGTTGTCGGCGCCTCGGAAATTCGTGGCGTTGTCTGAGTACATAGTGCTCGGCCATCCTCTTCTTGCTGCCATTCTTCGCAATGCCATGATCGCCGAACTCGTAGATAATGATGAAACGATCTCTAGGTGTACGGCGCGCGACGTGAGGCACGTAAACAACGCACCCCATCTCTTCTCTCGACGTCGTCCTATTTTCACCATCATAGGTCCGAAGTAATCCACCCCACAGTGAGTGAAAGGGCGGCGAAATGGTTCGAGGCGAGCGCGGGGTAGGTCTCCCATCGACGGGACCTGGGGCTTCGCTCTTCTTACTCTGCAGAGGGCGCACTCCCTTTCTATGGTGCGCACAGTAGGCCGTAGGTGTATAATCCAATATCGCTGCCTCAGATCGTTGGTCACACGCTCACGGTTAGCGTGACCCGCAGCGCAATGCTCTCGTAGCACTATGAGCTTAGTAATGCGGTGGCGTCCGTCGAGGATGATGGGTCGCTTCACTTCGAGCGGTGCAGTGGCGGCTCCTATACGGCCTCGCACCCGCAATATTCCCTCCTCTAGCACTGGATCCAGCCGGAACAGTCGGCTCGCCTTGGGAAGAGGATGTGAGGCCTTCATCCGTAGCAGCTCTTCTTGAAAGCTGTCCTTTTGAGCGCGGCGTATGAGTGCGCGCTCGGCCTTTTCGATGTGTCGATGCTCCAGTCCCGTAGCCCGACGCCGACATTTGTCCACGAACACTAACACCCTCGCGGCTGCTCTGACCAGTGTCTCGAACTTGGAGAAGCGCGCAGGATCCGGCAACCACTCGTCACCCTGCTGGTCCTCTGTGGTCACGTGCAGTAGGACCTCCTCCTCTGCTGTCGATCGTTCATCGACCGGCCATAGTTCCTCTGGCTGACGTAGGAATTCTGGTCCCCGGAACCATCGATCGTCACTGGTGATGCGAGTGTGCGCAAATCGTGTAGCGTCGTCAGCTACATTATCACTGGTCGGGACCCATCGCCACTCTTCTGGTTGTGTCAGCTCGGCCAACTCTCCGAGCCGGTGCGCGACGAACGGTGTGTACCTCCGCGCGTCGTGCCGTATCCAATGAATGACAGTTGTGGAGTCGGTCCAGTACATTGTCCTCTGGACCTCCACACGATGCTCTTTCTTTATAGTTTCCGCCAGTCTGGCGCCGATGACTGCTGCTTGTAGCTCCAGGCGAGGTATCGTTTGTGTGCGCCTTGGAGCCACCTTCGCCTTGGCGGTCACGAGGCTTACGGTAATTGCTCCATTGGGTCGTGCGACCCGCCAATAAGCCACGGCTGCGTAGGCTTGCTCGCTGGCGTCACAAAATATATGTAGCTCCAGGCCCTGGTAACCCTCCAGGGCGTAACAGCGTTCCAGTCGCAGACAGGTGAGGTCGGGTAACTGCCGCAGCCACGCTTCAAACATTTCGTTTTCTTCTGCAGGAATCGGTTCATCCCACTCCATCTTCATGCGCCAGAGACTCTGCAGGATGATTTTTGCTCTTATTGTATAGTGGCTGAGCAGTCCCAAGGGGTCATACAAAGACATGACCGCGCTGAGCGCCTCTCGCTTGGTAGGCGGACGGGTCTGGGCGCGTACTTCCGCAGGAACTCGGTTCATTGAGGTATTGAACCCCAGCTCGTCCCGTTCGGCGTCCCAGTGCAGGCCAAGTATCTTGTTCTCGGGCCCGTCTCCTCCTAGTCGCGTCGGTGATGTCGCCCGCAGCTGCGTGGGCACGTCGCCAATCACTTCTTTTGCGTTGGCGTTCCATCCACGTAGGGTGAATCCAGCCGCTGCGTGCACCTCCCTGGTTTCCTGGATGGCGCGTCGAGCTTCTTCTGTGGTGTGGTAGCTCGCCACCAAATCGTCCATGTAGTGACTCCTCGTGATGGCTTCCAAGGCACGAGGATGCGTCTGCGCGTGCTCCTGCGCATTGTGATTTCGCACGTAGTGGGCCATGAAGGGTGAACTCGCTGCGCCAAAAATCATGCTCGTCATTTTGTAGTGGCGAGGTGGATTGTCTCGGTCGGCGCCCCTCCACAGGAACTGTTGTGCTGGTTGATCCTCCGGTCGAATCTTTACCCGGAGAAACATCTCCTGTATGTCAGCAGTGATGGCTACTGGTCGCTCCCTGAATCTGAACAGGATGCCTTGAAGCGACGTCAGTAGATCAGGTCCCTCCAGTAGGTAATCGTTGAGGCTGACCCCTCGGCTCTTGGCTGCTGCATCAAATACCAATCTTTGTCTCCCCGGCTTGTTTGGATTCTGCACGGCAAAGTGTGGTAGGTACCAACAGACCGGGCTCGAACGCTCCGTGCCGTTGCATGGCACAGCGTATCCTTTTGCAAGCAGGTTTTCTATCTGTTTGGTGTATTCTTTGGCGAAGGCAGGTGCGGCATCCATCTTCTGTTCTATCTTCGTAAGACGGCGAAGTGCTGCGTCGAAACTAGGCGGCATCTTAATGTCGTCTTGTTTCCAGGGCAATCCCACCTGAGATCCACCTTCGACCTTCTTTAAGGTTTGCTCGACGATCTTTGTTGCCCGGGAGTTCACCTCGCTCACCCGTGACTTGTGAGCGATGCCGAGCGCGTCGATCCGAAAATGTTCCTCCACCAGGTCATGAAGGCGTTGGTCTTGCTGCTCCTTCAAGCCTCCACTAGGTTCAACAGTGAATACATGAAGAACGCCATCCTGGTTGTGGATTACGCTGCGTGGTGCTGTTCCGTGTACCACCCAGCCGAGTTGTGTTCTGGAGGCGGCTGGTTGATTCGGGCCTCCAACTCGTAGCTCTCGGGATACAATATACTCCCAGTGGTCTGTCCCCACCAGGATGCCAGGGTGTGTCTGGTCGTAGCACACTTCCTCCTTTGGCAGATCTCGTAGGTGTTCTTGCTTCAGTAGCGCGCTGGGAATGGACTGCTGGTGAAGCTTCATATTCTTGATCGTTCGTGCTCGAAGCTTGTGTCTCTTTCCATCCTTCCCCTCCAGGTGTACCGTAACCAGCTGACTATCTTCCTCGTGCTGAGTCATGTTGACCCCGTGCATGTGAAGCGGTGTGAGAGGTCCCTTGGCGCCGATTTTCTTCGCCAGCTCTTCGTCGATGAGGGTGATGGTAGCCCCTTCGTCCAGTAGAGCATAGGTCTTCTCCTCCCCCCGTGGCCCGACGACGGTGACTGGGCACATCTTCAGAAGAACCGCTTGAGTTGACACAGTGGCTTTGGTTGCCACCGATAGCACGGCTTCGGTTTCACTTATCAAGGGTTTGGGTGTCTTCTCCTCTCGGTGCAGGGTCGGATGGTGTGGACTGCGACACTCGTTCACACCGCATAGCTTCGCTTTACAATTGCTGCGTCTGTGCTTCTTAGTTATACACTTGAAGCATAACTTCTTTTCCTTCACCAGTTCCCATCGTTCATCTAGCGAGAGCCCTTTGTACTTGGGGCACTGTGGCAGTGCGTGAGTCTGCTCACAGCTAGGACATTGGCTGACTTGTTCCTCTTCAGCTTCAGTCACGTTATACACGGCGCTCATCTTCTTCCTCTGGTTCCCGGTGTTCATCGAGGGTCTAGTCTCCCTCCGGGTTGCAGCAGGTGTTGAGACGCTCGTAGGTGGGGCATATGCATGCTTCAATGCCCGGTCTGCCTCGCGCATGAGAAAGCGAGACAGCACTACAATCTCTGGTTGTAGTGTAACTTCATGTTCCTCGGCGTAGTCACACCAGCGTGCTCTGATGTGTGAACTCAGTTTGTCCAAGACCTCTCTTGCAAGCATTGGGTTGTAGAGGTATCCCTGGCGTCCGATGCTGTTCAGGATGCTGACTACGCTTTGAACCTTCACTGCAAAGCTGTTCAGGTCTACTGCTGATGATCCGGGTCTCGGAAGCTTCTTTAATTCCAGGAAGGCTTGATCTATGATGACCTCAGGCCTTCCGAAGCACTGTTCGAGGGTCTTCATCACGACGTCAGGATCTGTAGCGGCATGTAACAGGCCGGCTACGACGTTTCTTGCTTCTCCCCGCAGGCAGCTCCTCAGTCTCTGCAGGTTCTCGTTCGCTGATATCTGGTATATCCTCGTAGAGTCTTGATAGGCTGCTCTGAACGACAGCCACTCGTTGGCTATTCCAGAAAAGATCGGTAGGTCAGCGCATCTTATTCTGGGTCTAGCCATCTTCTCCAGGGCTTCAGCCAAATGCTCAATCCCTGGTTTCCTTCTGGTCGGAGTGGGTGATCTTCCTCTAACGTTGAACCGGAGGTGTTGTTCCCCTCCCCTCCTTCTCTGCTCTCCTCCTCCTCCCCCCGTGCACTGACGGGGTTGGTGCGGAGCCATGTGTCCACCTTCTGTTGGTGGTCGAGGTTCTCTTCATGCAGGCTCTCCTGCTCCTCTTGGATATTGGTGATGTCTGCAGCCAGTCGCTTTCTGACGAGTTCAGCTTCGATCTCCAATTCCTTCTTCCTCAGGGCTGCAAGCTTCTCTGCAGCTTCAAGTTCTGCCAGCCGTACTCTAGCAGCCACGCTTGCCGTCGATCGCACTGAATGCCCTGGTGACCTGGTTCGGGGTCGGTCTCCAGTCTTCAAGGGTCTGTAGGCAGCAGAGGTTGTGGGGGCAGAGGCGTCGTTCGTAGCCCCTAGCCCAACCTCCGTATCCATGGGCGTGGTTGGTGATGCTGGTGGATTCAGAGACAGTCTTCGTCTTCGCTCCAGTTCAATTTGTTCAGCTCCCTGGCTCCAATCTTCCACACGGGGTTGACCTTCCAGGTGTTGCTGTTCTTCCATGTGCTGCTGATCTTCCAAGCGTTGCTGTTCCCCTGGGCGGCGCAGATCCTCTGGGCGACGTAGATCCTCTGGGCGGCGCAGGTCCTCTGGGCGGCGCAGGTCTGGACGACGCTGATCTAGGCGGCGGGGGGTGCCAGGGCGGCGCGGCTCCTCTGAGCGGTGCGGCTCCTCTGGGCGGCGCTGGGCGTCCATCTCGGCAGCGTCTCCTTGGCTCCTGGTGATGACCATTCTTCAATACTGGATTGATCTTCTATCCGGGTCGGAGGGCCAGCTTGTAGTGGACTGTATTTATTTTTCTTCCTTCGATGTAATAAAACACTTCTTGAGTATAACTTGCTTTTATTTTACTTTACAATATTTGAACTGAAGAGAACACTTTATTCAACGGTAGTCAACTGAATACTGAATTTACATACAAAATGCCCTAATACTTATTCTAGCATTAACATTGACAATAGGCATACTACTAAACGAGATAAGATAATTTCCTTAATTCTAATTGGTTGCTTTATACAATGCAAGGGGGGGGCATCTATTGCGCGTACATGATACTTTGCGTGCACACAGATTTGTTAGAGAGAGACGGACATATGCTACTATCGCCGTCGGGGGCGGTCGTGGTTCGTCGGGCCCGTCGTCACTCGTTGCTCGTCGTCCGTAACACATCTTCTTCTTCTTCTTCTTCTCGCTGCCCATTTCCCAACACTTGGAGTCGGCGCAGAACCTACATCTTCTGTACTGCTGATAGGCTTTGGCAAAAGTTTAAAAAGATCAAAAAACAAAGTCACTAAAAGATAATTTAAAAAAATACATACAGACGAACATAGATCCTCCTCCTTTTTGGAAATCGGTTAAAAATATGGAAATAACGATTAGTAGAAATATACAGCAGTAAAGTCAACTTATTGAAAACATTCGATTATCTGCTACGCTAGGAATCGCCAGTTTAATTTCAAAATTATAATTACGCACGTAATCGCTAGTATAATAAGAATAAAGCGTCTGTCAATGATTTCAAAATTACAAATAACTACCTATTGCCGAGCTCAAATGATTATTTCTTTAAATTGAACATCTATTTGTTTCCTCCCCCTAATCTCTGAAACCGCTCAACCTATTTTAATGAGATTTTCACTGTCGGACAGATTATTTGACTTGAGATGAAAATCTCAAGAAAACCACTCCCGCGTAATAGGATTTTAGATATTATAGTGTAGTACGTGTGGGCAGAAACAGTGCCCTCTCTAATTTCTTTCACTCTCAAAATTCAATGGGACGACACTTCGACATAAGCGCTAAATGATCAGGCACAGGACCAACAGCTTGACGCGTTTTATGGGGTTAATACAGCTATCTTTTCAAACCTGGGATGTTCATCGTATATGCTGTTGTGCAATATCCATCGATTTTTTCCAAAAGCACAGTATTGCATAGCACGATGTGTCTTATGACTTTTACTTTAGGTCAAGGACGTGTGTAAAGATGGATAATGGTAATGGAGATACCTTATAACGCAGATACATTTTATAACGGAAATACATAGTTTACTTACTTTCTATTGATGTATCTATACAAAAATCATGAATGACATATTGTTTTTACTATTGAGTTTTATTAGTTATTAAACATTCTTTGAAAAGTAAATTGTAAATAAAGATTTATCCAAGACATTGAATATTTTACATAATAAATATAATTGTAAATGCTTGGGATATTACAGTATCTCACAATAACATTAAGCTCGTACTGCTTACGATAGCTATCAGTAAAATGGACAAAGTATTTTGTTTCAACAATGGCACTTAAAATGAAAATTATTCAGTTTTACGTGGGATACAGTCGTTGGGCAATAAGAATGCTTTTACAAAATAACCGTTATTTATTTGATTGGTGAAACGCTAAATATTTATAATATAGCGAGTACGCGTCTTGCAGAATCCCATAATTATATTAAGTCACTATGTTTTAAGTTATATGTGGTATTATTATAATAATAATATTATTGGAGATTTGTTATTTTGTACAGGTATAATCAATTCTTGAAAAGTTATAAATATTTAATACTTTCTTAGATTCGAGAGTACCTTCGAGACATCTAACACCTCAGTCTCTTCCGTGACCATGATTGCTGTAAAGCATTCGAAACGTCGGGAACCAACAATCAAAATAAATCCGCGAAATAATCCGAACAGATGGTTTTATTTAAAAAGTTATAAATACCTGTTAATTACTATGTTTATGTGAGATGTATGTATTAAATTAAACTTTTTTTGAAATATATTTCTTAATAAAAAAATTTAGAGAGCACAAAATTAACAGTCTTTAAGATAATGACATCGTCAAAAGAAAGAGATAGCCAATCAATCAACCTTTCTTTTCCCACAATATTTGTTCAGAATTTTACTTTACGTCTTGGCAAAATTACTTTATGAATATTATGAAATTAATACTTTATGATGAGATTTTGCTGTTAAGTTAAAGACATAATGTAGGTAAATGAAATATGTGATGAAAATGCAGATAGATTTGAAGTCCTTGCTAATTTTGTTATTAATAATTTTAACACAAGACTTCTGAAACGTCTCCATAATAAAATAAGTTGAAAGTGACAGTGACAGTTAAATTAGCATTAACTTTCACAAGTATATTAACCATAAATCATTGTACGTAAACAATTTAGTAGGCAGACATTCTTGCCAAAAGGTTTTTCACACTCATATATTTCATAGATAAGGAGCACGCTTCAAATTTTTAATTTGTTGAAGTAGCAAACTACGAGAGTCTAGATACAGTAACTTTATAATTTATGTTCTCTACAATGGCAGAGTCTACTAACTTGCAACCTAAATTACCTCGGCCAAATTAAAATTAATTTATTCCGTTTGAAAACTTACTTCATGTCACATTTTATAGTCATTGCGTTACATTATATTAACTATCAGTTTGTATATTTAGAACTACATATGTAACTACTTTTAACAATTTTTTGTAAAGTTTTTACTTGTAATGTTTATAAGTAAATCCTTCCGTTCAATATTTGCAATCTATCTTTCAACCACTTGCTAGCGTCCAATTCAGTTAATTGAGATATTTGGCATATTTATGTAAGTTTGATGACAATCCAATATTGCACATCATCATTATCTGCATTGAGTTTGATTATGAAAATGCAGGATCATATGAACTCCTTTTTTAACATTGGGAAATGCATTTGCGCATTTCATAAGAACTCCTAAAATAATTACCTTATTGTGAGGTAACTGGAAACTCGTCATTAAAACACACCTCTTTGAGTTTAGACTCATCTAAATTGGTTTTAATACGTACGTTAACTCTACTATAAAATAAAACAGTTTTACCGCACTTGGATAAGCAAAAAAATAAGATCAAAAGAATAAAAAGTGATTAATAATGTGAAGACTTTCACTTTTAATCATTGGATAATAATTGAGAAAACTTGATGGCAAAGCTACTCATGTAATCTATATTAATATTATAAAGAGAAAAGATTTGATTTTTTGTTTGTTTGTACTGAATAGGTTCCGAAACTACTGAATCGATTTAGATGAAATTTGGTAAAAAGATATTTTTAGACCCTGGGATGGACATAGGATAGTTTTTATCCCGGAAATCATGCCTTCAGTGGGCCAAAATGGGGATGGAAGTTTGTATGTGGAACCTACCTCAACCTAGGGACGAACCGAGCAAAGCGAGGCTGAGTCGCTAGTGAATTATAACCTGACAGTATATAAAAGTGTAACAATTAAAGTACTTATATTACTAACACAACTGTATTTTTTAAGTTATTTTTGGATTTTATTAAAAGAAAAGCTTTGCTTGATTATAGAAAATCAGCTCCAATTAGTATAGTAAATAGATCATCAAGACCATAAGACATCAGAAATCTTTCAGACAGTCTATATAATTATTATGTACTAGCAGAACTATTTTACCCCCTTATGGGATAAATGTCGAAAAATGCTAAAACATGTATTTATTTAATTTTATTGAAGAGGATTAATACCAAGTTTCAAATTATTCTGACCATAAATATTTTTTTGGATTGTATTATAAAGTGTCTTCCCGTGGGAATTAGGTGATCTCCCGCAGTAAAAAATAACGTATATCACTCTCCAGCCATCCAATTATCTCCACACAAAAAATCAAGCCAATCCGTCACTCCGTTTCGACATGAAAGAAGGACAAACAAACACACAAACACACTTTCACATTTATAATATTAGTATGAATTTTGACAAGCCTAATTTATATTATCTATTATTACTAAAGCTGTTTCAACAGATTTCATCTCACATGATGTATCTTATGTGATAAGTAATCCAAAGTTATATACAAGCAATTCAAAGCGTGAAGTGGAACTAAAAGTCGCTGTTATCATAACATCAACTTCGTTCGAAAGTCCTCGCATTTACAACTTCTGCTCAATGAATGTTGCTTTAACACGAATCTATTTTCTGCTGCAATGTCTATTCCTACACAATTTTATAGATATGATGTCTATTTAAATAAAACTTAATGAGAGTTTTGGTACGTAATAAACTTTTATTAAAACTGTTTTATTTGCCTTAAGATTTAATGATTTTCGTCTCTCTATTTTTTAACAGCATATTACTCGAAAACAACTAGTTGGGACTTTATATGCTAACTAGCATTGCCCGCGACTCCGCCCACATGCAGATGACCAAAAACCAAATTCTTAGGTTTTACATATTTAGTATACTTTTAACGTTGCAATTTTTGTATTTTTCTCAGAAATGAGACATTTTCTGGCGGTAAAAAGTATCTTATATGTTGACCCGGATAACCAGCTCATCACCATACAAAATTTCATCAAAATACATCCAGTGGTTTTTCTGTGATGCGTTAACAGACAGACAGACAGACAAAAATTCAAAAAACTAAACATTCGGCCTCTGTATCGATAATAATATCTATATCAATAAGATTTTCCAAAAAAATATTTAATGTACAGATTCGGCTTAGTTACAATTTTATTATATGTATAGATATAGCCGTCATAGTTAAGTTTAATGTCATTTAATAGAGATTTTAAGACGTAACTTGAGTTCTTTTTATAATATATTTCCATATAAGCGGAAGTCACATTTAGTCGTTACGTGGTTAAAAGACTGAAGTAACCTAGCTAAGGCAAAAAGTTGTTGACTTATGATCTTTTAGATGTAAAAACTACTATAGAAACAAAGTTTATACTGATGTTTTTTGAAATGCATTCATTACCATATTTAAAATAAATTTAGTAGTTGGTGCTTTCGTAGATTGATTATTTCGTTTCAAGTTTTTAATGTATGTTTAACTGGTCTGTAAATTAGAAGTGCCTTTCAAGCATGCTAAGTTAGCACTTAAATAGAATATATATTGTAAAATTAACTTATTTTAAAGGTTTAGTTTAAAAAACTTTTTATATTATGTTGGATTTACAACTACCTGTATAAATTAATAAACTTTATTAGAACCAAAGATATTAAAATATTTATATGATTTTTCTACAAACTTTATGGCAGATATATAGATATTTAAAATAATTTATTGTGAGTAATCGTAAAATGATATAAAATTCAAATTTAATTTAAAATTTGGTGCATAGTCAGCCCAAACTTAACATTTATATTAATGAACAAATGAACAAAATCCTTGAAAAATCGTGCTCGCAATGAAGCAATATTTTCAACTCATCAATAAAAGTTATAAGAGATTGTACTCAGAACTTTATTCTATTTGTTTACTGCCAGTATTTTCGTATATCGCGATAATATTGTCAAAGGTATCTATTCTCTCAGGATTTGCGGAACGACATTGTTAGATAAAATATATCGGTTTTTATATTAAATACCATTGTTATTTTTTCAACATTTAGACATAAGTTCTTATTATTGCTTATTAGTTATTACTATAATAATGGTTTGGTTGATAAGTTCATTTATGTATTCTAGAGAAAGAAATAAAAGTATGTATTCTGAAGTCTGATAAAAGCTCTATATTGGTTTGGTCTGTCAATTCCAACGTTTTTTGAAATTTGTCTGTCCAATTAGTTCATGCAATCAATATAAAATATATTTTTTCGATTACAATACAACTAGATTTTTAATAACAAAAAAACTAACTAATCTAAGGGTACTTTTATGATGGAAAATAAGAGGGTTCCCTAGGGAAAGAATATTTTATTAAAAATCCATTCTTACTCGGAAACTACTGCATTGCATTGCTGCATTGATGTAAATTTATTATTACTCTTTTACCATACATTTTAATAAACTTATTCCTTTCGTAAATTTCTGGGTAAGCTTTACGTACTCTAAAAATTGATATTGAATAAATTTCTCGGATCTCGTATATGGTCATACCTGATTGTAGTGGACTGTATTTATTTTTCTTCCTTCGATGTAATAAAACACTTCTTGAGTATAACTTGCTTTTATTTTACTTTACAATATTTGAACTGAAGAGAACACTTTATTCAACGGTAGTCAACTGAATACTGAATTTACATACAAAATGCCCTAATACTTATTCTAGCATTAACATTGACAATAGGCATACTACTAAACGAGATAAGATAATTTCCTTAATTCTAATTGGTTGCTTTATACAATGCAAGGGGGGGGCATCTATTGCGCGTACATGATACTTTGCGTGCACATAGATTTGTTAGAGAGAGACGGACATATGCTACTATCGCCGTCGGGGGCGGTCGTGGTTCGTCGGGCCCGTCGTCACTCGTTGCTCGTCGTCCGTAACAGTTCTCCCCCCGGCGCAGCGCTGCGAGCCTCCTCCTTCACGAGCACGACGAGCTTCGTGACGGGACGCTTGAAGACTCCGGTCTTCGTTTGGATATCCGCTACTCGCACGCCGCCATCAGGTCCCCTGTAGATTTGCTTCACGATTCCCATAGGCCACACGTTGCGTGGCAGGATGTGGTCGACTATGACCACGACGTCTCCTTGCTGTAGCTGCTTGGTGTTGTTTGTCGGCTCGCCGCGAGGAACGAGAGTTGGTAGGTACTCTCGCACCCATCGCTGCCAGAAGTGGTCGGCGAGCGCCTGGCTGGCCCGCCAGGTGCGTCGATCGTCGTCGGCGCATGGCCCAGTGATGGGTAGGCCAGCAGATGATCCCAACAAGAAGTGGTTGGGTGTCAGTGCCTCCGGGTCGTCTGGACTCACGCTAACGTGAGTCAGGGGTCGGGCGTTGATAGAGTACTCCGCTTCGACCAGCAGAGTCCATAGTACTTCCTCCGTCGGCTCCTTTTCCTTTAAGGTGGAGGCTAGTGCGACTTTCACTGACCGCACTAGTCGTTCCCATGCGCCCCCTTGGTTCGGGGCACCTGGAGGTATGTAGCGCCACTCCATACGATGAAGTAGGCCCTCTTCTTTCAGTGCTGGCGCCCACTCGGCGTAGGCGGCCCGTAGCTCGTTGTCGGCGCCTCGGAAATTCGTGGCGTTGTCTGAGTACATAGTGCTCGGCCATCCTCTTCTTGCTGCCATTCTTCGCAATGCCATGATCGCCGAACTCGTAGATAATGATGAAACGATCTCTAGGTGTACGGCGCGCGACGTGAGGCACGTAAACAACGCACCCCATCTCTTCTCTCGACGTCGTCCTATTTTCACCATCATAGGTCCGAAGTAATCCACCCCACAGTGAGTGAAAGGGCGGCGAAATGGTTCGAGGCGAGCGCGGGGTAGGTCTCCCATCGACGGGACCTGGGGCTTCGCTCTTCTTACTCTGCAGAGGGCGCACTCCCTTTCTATGGTGCGCACAGTAGGCCGTAGGTGTATAATCCAATATCACTGCCTCAGATCGTTGGTCACACGCTCACGGTTAGCGTGACCCGCAGCGCAATGCTCTCGTAGCACTATGAGCTTAGTAATGCGGTGGCGTCCGTCGAGGATGATGGGTCGCTTCACTTCGAGCGGTGCAGTGGCGGCTCCTATACGGCCTCGCACCCGCAATATTCCCTCCTCTAGCACTGGATCCAGCCGGAACAGTCGGCTCGCCTTGGGAAGAGGATGTGAGGCCTTCATCCGTAGCAGCTCTTCTTGAAAGCTGTCCTTTTGAGCGCGGCGTATGAGTGCGCGCTCGGCCTTTTCGATGTGTCGATGCTCCAGTCCCGTAGCCCGACGCCGACATTTGTCCACGAACACTAACACCCTCGCGGCTGCTCTGACCAGTGTCTCGAACTTGGAGAAGCGCGCAGGATCCGGCAACCACTCGTCACCCTGCTGGTCCTCTGTGGTCACGTGCAGTAGGACCTCCTCCTCTTCTGTCGATCGTTCATCGACTGGCCATAGTTCCTCTGGCTGACGTAGGAATTCTGGTCCCCGGAACCATCGGTCGTCACTGGTGATGCGAGTGTGCGCAAATCGTGTAGCGTCGTCAGCTACATTATCACTGGTCGGGACCCATCGCCACTCTTCTGGTTGTGTCAGCTCGGCCAACTCTCCGAGCCGGTGCGCGACGAACGGTGTGTACCTCCGCGCGTCGTGCCGTATCCAATGAATGACAGTTGTGGAGTCGGTCCAGTACATTGTCCTCTGGACCTCCACACGATGCTCTTTCTTTATAGTTTCCGCCAGTCTGGCGCCGATGACTGCTGCTTGTAGCTCCAGGCGAGGTATCGTTTGTGTGCGCCTTGGAGCCACCTTCGCCTTGGCGGTCACGAGGCTTACGGTAATTGCTCCATTGGGTCGTGCGACCCGCCAATAAGCCACGGCTGCGTAGGCTTGCTCGCTGGCGTCACAAAATATATGTAGCTCCAGGCCCTGGTAACCCTCCAGGGCGTAACAGCGTTCCAGTCGCAGACAGGTGAGGTCGGGTAACTGCCGCAGCCACGCTTCAAACATTTCGTTTTCTTCTGCAGGAATCGGTTCATCCCACTCCATCTTCATGCGCCAGAGACTCTGCAGGATGATTTTTGCTCTTATTGTATAGTGGCTGAGCAGTCCCAAGGGGTCATACAAAGACATGACCGCGCTGAGCGCCTCTCGCTTGGTAGGCGGACGGGTCTGGGCGCGTACTTCCGCAGGAACTCGGTTCATTGAGGTATTGAACCCCAGCTCGTCCCGTTCGGCGTCCCAGTGCAGGCCAAGTATCTTGTTCTCGGGCCCGTCTCCTCCTAGTCGCGTCGGTGATGTCGCCCGCAGCTGCGTGGGCACGTCGCCAATCACTTCTTTTGCGTTGGCGTTCCATCCACGTAGGGTGAATCCAGCCGCTGCGTGCACCTCCCTGGTTTCCTGGATGGCGCGTCGAGCTTCTTCTGTGGTGTCGTAGCTCGCCACCAAATCGTCCATGTAGTGACTCCTCGTGATGGCTTCCAAGGCACGAGGATGCGTCTGAGCGTGCTCCTGCGCATTGTGATTTCGCACGTAGTGGGCCATGAAGGGTGAACTCGCTGCGCCAAAAATCATGCTCGTCATTTTGTAGTGGCGAGGTGGATTGTCTCGGTCGGCGCCCCTCCACAGGAACTGTTGTGCTGGTTGATCCTCCGGTCGAATCTTTACCCGGAGAAACATCTCCTGTATGTCAGCAGTGATGGCTACTGGTCGCTCCCTGAATCTGAACAGGATGCCTTGAAGCGACGTCAGTAGATCAGGTCCCTCCAGTAGGTAATCGTTGAGGCTGACCCCTCGGCTCTTGGCTGCTGCATCAAATACCAATCTTTGTCTCCCCGGCTTGTTTGGATTCTGCACGGCAAAGTGTGGTAGGTACCAACAGACCGGGCTCGAACGCTCCGTGCCGTTGCATGGCACAGCGTATCCTTTTGCAAGCAGGTTTTCTATCTGTTTGGTGTATTCTTTGGCGAAGGCAGGTGCGGCATCCATCTTCTGTTCTATCTTCGTAAGACGGCGAAGTGCTGCGTCGAAACTAGGCGGCATCTTAATGTCGTCTTGTTTCCAGGGCAATCCCACCTGGTATCCACCTTCGACCTTCTTTAAGGTTTGCTCGACGATCTTTGTTGCCCGGGAGTTCACCTCGCTCACCCGTGACTTGTGAGCGATGCCGAGCGCGTCGATCCGAAAATGTTCCTCCACCAGGTCATGAAGGCGTTGGTCTTGCTGCTCCTTCAAGCCTCCACTAGGTTCAACAGTGAATACATGAAGAACGCCATCCTGGTTGTGGATTACGCTGCGTGGTGCTGTTCCGTGTACCACCCAGCCGAGTTGTGTTCTGGAGGCGGCTGGTTGATTCGGGCCTCCAACTCGTAGCTCTCAGGATACAATATACTCCCAGTGGTCTGTCCCCACCAGGATGCCAGGGTGTGCCTGGTCGTAGCACACTTCCTCCTTTGGCAGATCTCGTAGGTGTTCTTGCTTCAGTAGCGCGCTGGGAATGGACTGCTGGTGAAGCTTCATATTCTTGATCGTTCGTGCTCGAAGCTTGTGTCTCTTTCCATCCTTCCCCTCCAGGTGTACCGTAACCAGCTGACTATCTTCCTCGTGCTGAGTCATGTTGACCCCGTGCATGTGAAGCGGTGTGAGAGGTCCCTTGGCGCCGATTTTCTTCGCCAGCTCTTCGTCGATGAGGGTGATGGTAGCCCCTTCGTCCAGTAGAGCATAGGTCTTCTCCTCCCCCCGTGGCCCGACGACGGTGACTGGGCACATCTTCAGAAGAACCGCTTGAGTTGACACAGTGGCTTTGGTTGCCACCGATAGCACGGCTTCGGTTTCACTTATCAAGGGTTTGGGTGTCTTCTCCTCTCGGTGCAGGGTCGGATGGTGTGGACTGCGACACTCGTTCACACCGCATAGCTTCGCTTTACAATTGCTGCGTCTGTGCTTCTTAGTTATGCACTTGAAGCATAACTTCTTTTCCTTCACCAGTTCCCATCGTTCATCTAGCGAGAGCCCTTTGTACTTGGGGCACTGTGGCAGTGCGTGAGTCTGCTCACAGCTAGGACATTGGCTGACTTGTTCCTCTTCAGCTTCAGTCACGTTATACACGGCGCTCATCTTCTTCCTCTGGTTCCCGGTGTTCATCGAGGGTCTAGTCTCCCTCCGGGTTGCAGCAGGTGTTGAGACGCTCGTAGGTGGGGCATATGCATGCTTCAATGCCCGGTCTGCCTCGCGCATGAGAAAGCGAGACAGCACTACAATCTCTGGTTGTAGTGTAACTTCATGTTCCTCGGCGTAGTCACACCAGCGTGCTCTGATGTGTGGACTCAGTTTGTCCAAGACCTCTCTTGCAAGCATTGGGTTGTAGAGGTATCCCTGGCGTCCGATGCTGTTCAGGATGCTGACTACGCTTTGAACCTTCACTGCAAAGCTATTCAGGTCTACTGCTGATGATCCGGGTCTCGGAAGCTTCTTTAATTCCAGGAAGGCTTGATCTATGATGACCTCAGGCCTTCCGAAGCACTGTTCGAGGGTCTTCATCACGACGTCAGGATCTGTAGCGGCATGTAACAGGCCGGCTACGACGTTTCTTGCTTCTCCCCGCAGGCAGCTCCTCAGTCTCTGCAGGTTCTCGTTCGCTGATATCTGGTATATCCTCGTAGAGTCTTGATAGGCTGCTCTGAACGACAGCCACTCGTTGGCTATTCCAGAAAAGATCGGTAGGTCAGCGCATCTTATTCTGGGTCTAGCCATCTTCTCCAGGGCTTCAGCCAAATGCTCAATCCCTGGTTTCCTTCTGGTCGGAGTGGGTGATCTTCCTCTAACGTTGAACCGGAGGTGTTGTTCCCCTCCCCTCCTTCTCTGCTCCTCCTCCTCCCCCCGTGCACTGACGGGGTTGGTGCGGAGCCATGTGTCCACCTTCTGTTGGTGGTCGAGGTTCTCTTCATGCAGGCTCTCCTGCTCCTCTTGGATATTGGTGATGTCTGCAGCCAGTCGCTTTCTGACGAGTTCAGCTTCGATCTCCAATTCCTTCTTCCTCAGGGCTGCAAGCTTCTCTGCAGCTTCAAGTTCTGCCAGCCGTACTCTAGCAGCCACGCTTGCCGTCGATCGCACTGAATGCCCTGGTGACCTGGTTCGGGGTCGGTCTCCAGTCTTCAAGGGTCTGTAGGCAGCAGAGGTTGTGGGGGCAGAGGCGTCGTTCGTAGCCCCTAGCCCAACCTCCGTATCCATGGGCGTGGTTGGTGATGCTGGTGGATTCAGAGACAGTCTTCGTCTTCGCTCCAGTTCAATTTGTTCAGCTCCCTGGCTCCAATCTTCCACACGGGGTTGACCTTCCAGGTGTTGCTGTTCTTCCATGTGCTGCTGATCTTCCAAGCGTTGCTGTTCCCCTGGGCGGCGCAGATCCTCTGGGCGACGTAGATCCTCTGGGCGGCGCAGGTCCTCTGGGCGGCGCAGGTCTGGACGACGCTGATCTAGGCGGCGGGGGGTGCCAGGGCGGCGCGGCTCCTCTGAGCGGTGCGGCTCCTCTGGGCGGCGCTGGGCGTCCATCTCGGCAGCGTCTCCTTGGCTCCTGGTGATGACCATTCTTCAATACTGGATTGATCTTCTATCCGGGTCGGAGGGCCAGCTTGTAGTGGACTGTATTTATTTTTCTTCCTTCGATGTAATAAAACACTTCTTGAGTATAACTTGCTTTTATTTTACTTTACAATATTTGAACTGAAGAGAACACTTTATTCAACGGTAGTCAACTGAATACTGAATTTACATACAAAATGCCCTAATACTTATTCTAGCATTAACATTGACAATAGGCATACTACTAAACGAGATAAGATAATTTCCTTAATTCTAATTGGTTGCTTTATACAATGCAAGGGGGGGGCATCTATTGCGCGTACATGATACTTTGCGTGCACATAGATTTGTTAGAGAGAGACGGACATATGCTACTATCGCCGTCGGGGGCGGTCGTGGTTCGTCGGGCCCGTCGTCACTCGTTGCTCGTCGTCCGTAACACTGATGGTATTCGTTGATACGAATTGTGGCTAATACGTTCATGGGTCATACTATCTTTTATCCCATTTTCAATCAATTTAAAGGTGAAAGTGACAACAAGATATACCATACAAAAACTATTTATTTGAAATATACACAACATATTTTAGACTTAATAACCATTTAATAAGTTTCAAATTGGCACCTACTAATGTTTTTTTCTGACATGACTTAATAATTTTGTTTCGACGACAATCAAACTAAAAGTATCCGGAACCCTCAAACAAAATATGTACCTAATACGAATTCCTTGAATAAACAAACCCAACTAAATCCTATTTGATTATGCATAAAATGTAGCACTAAAAATGTACTGATGTGAAATTGACCGACAAATCCCCTACAAGATCCGGATTCCTGACAAGAATACGTTTGAAGGACACGTATCCTTTATCTCTTCCTTTTGTTATGTAAATATATATTTGGTAAAACTTTTCTAACAAATACCCCTAAAATATTCCTCAGATCCATTAGAAAATGAAAGGCTTGCCTCGCTCTAAGAAACAAGAGCTCGTTGCGTTTCGTCCCCTCCAATGTTTACCAAACACTACGTATAGAAAGAAGGGTTAAATTATTGAACGACTAATGATTGCTTTTCCACGCTCAAAAAGTTAATTAAGTATTCGTGGCTAAATGAACTTGACTTTGGTTAATCATGTTTTTTTTTAATTCCTTTAAAATAATTATTGAAATTATTGACAATATTTCCAAAATTGTTTGGCTTTAATACTTAAATGCCTCAGACCCGTAACCACTAAGTTTGACCCCCAGATTATATGAGAATATGCAGAATTGAAAACTTAAGTTGAATCAATTGGTTTGATTTTCGCAGATGCAAAGAAAAACAATATTATTTTTTGCATTTGTTTATAATTATGTGAAAGTTACTATTTGTTACCTTTTGTGTTTACTCTTATATGCACCCCTTCTCTCTTACGCCCACCGTCCAGTTTATACAGTTGCTGAGAAAATATTTTTTACGAATGATATAAATTTAAGTATCGATTATAAATGTGAGAAATACCTTTTAATTTATTATGACCTGAGCTCTCCCGTAGCAAATGAAATTATCTATCTCATAGACGAAAATACGAGAGCTAAAACTACGCCAACCACCTATAAAAAGTTACGTATTTCATTTCAACAATAATAATTAATTTTAAAAGCCTTATTTAAAAAAAACTTGAAAATTTGTAAATAAACTATACAGGATAAGTATTTAAAATAGTATATTTAGTAGAAAAATAACAATTTATTTATAAAAATCTGCCTTAGTTTGCTTAGTTAATTTTGTAGAAATCATCGCAGTTACTTCGAGCTGTTTTCGTCAACCGTCACGTCCCGGCTGCTTAATCATGAATGACACGTTTACGTATTCAGGAGGCTCACTAGCCGCTAACGAGAACACGAGATAAGTTTACGAATGTCGCCTCGAATTTCCGAAGACGTTGTCCCAGCTTTGATTATCTGAGTCTTCAAATTAACATAACGAAACTAGAACATTATTACACTAGGTATATATATTTAGGCGATTTGGTCACTTTCTATGTATAGTTGTCTTTAGTTTTACATTATATTATCTTTTTGTACGTTACAAAAGATTTTATTAGGTTTATTTTATGCAAACATACAAAATATACCAATTTCGTTTAACATAATACTTTCTTAGATTTACGCGAATATTTGACATTTTATTAAAACTGTCTTTTTGGATTTTTTCCAGATTTATATTGAATATTATTATTATTAGATATTATATATTATTATTATTAGATTTATCTGGACTTTTGGTTCCCGACGTTTCGAATGCTTTACAGCAATCATGATCACGGGAGAGACTAAGGTTTTAGACGTCTCAACGGTGCGAACCGGACAGTGCCTATCCACAATTTTACAAAATGATTTCAAAAAATTCTAATTTATTATTTTAGGTACTTACTATTATTTAGAAAACCATACATCATACACTATAGAAAACTTGTTATTCCTTGTTAAAATTGCCTAACTTGCATATCGAATTATAATAATAAAATCAAAAATCAGAAATTTTGTACATATGGGTAGGCACGCTTGTTATGCCGTCATGCTGTAACAGCAGAAAGGGTTTGGATGATACAGATAGACTATAGTTAAGCATTCAGATACCCAAACAAAGCGAGATTAAATATAAAACATTGGTAATTAACTTATTTGTTTTAATGCGATAGAATTTTTCATTTTTGTTCATTTCCGAATCACTAGATCGTACAAATTAAAATCAGTAGTTACTCATCATTCTTATACACATTTGTGTGATATAAATGAAGCTGGGAAAGTTGCGGCTTGTACGTACATCGCATATACATCATTTGAATGGCGGATTGAGGTCTGTACTCTTGCTTCCTCGTAAACAATTCTAATGTTTGTCATGCTCTATATAAATTCGTATGTATATGCGGTGCGCGTTTAATTAAACGCAAGTCTAAACATTATCTTCGCCTCAACAGTAGTCGGTTGATATCAATGACAGATGTTTATCTTTCTAGTGAATATGTACCTATTTAATTTATAAAATACTAGCAGAACCCGCGGTTTCGCTCGCGCTAAAACTACATAGAAATCTCTAAAAAGGTAGTTTCATACAAACTTTCATCCCCTATTTACCCCCTTATAGGATGGATTTCGAAAAATGCTAAAACACGTATTTATTTAATTGCATTAAAGAGCATCATACCAAGTTCCAAATAATTCTGATAATAAATATGTTTTTGGATTGTATTATAATGTGTTATCCCGTGGGAATTAGATAATCTCCCGCGTTAAAATGTAGCCTATGTTAGTCTCCAGCTCTTCAACTATCTCCACACAAAAAATCACGCCAACCCGTCATTCCGTTTCGACGTAAAAGAAGGACAAACAAACAAACAAACAAACAAACAAACAAACAAATAAACAAACAAACAAACAAACAAACAAACAAACAAACAAACAAACAAACAAACAAACAAACAAACAAACAAACACACTTTCACATTTATAATATTAAGTATGAATTCTCGTTTGAAAATTGATACTTAATATATCGAATTGAAAATGTTGTTATTCTTTCATGAAGCGACATTTGTTGTTAGCTGTAAACTCTGAACAATATACTTACTTTGATCATTTTTTGTAAGCTAAGGCACATTTTTCAAAACTATAAAATACTAGCGACTCACCCTCGCTCCGCTCGGGTTCGTCCCTAGTGAAAATTTAGGTTTGTATGTATTTTTTAATGCCGAATCATAACATTTTTTTTGGGGTGGACCACCCTTATCACTTAGGGGGATGAAAAATAGATGTTGGCCGATTCTCATAGATACCGGATAAGCACAAAAAATTTCATCAAAATCGGTCAAGCCGTTTCGGAGGAGTATGGCAACGAAAACTGTGACACGAGAATTTTATATATTAGATGAAAATGTACCACATATTATGATTACTATAGATTTAAAAAACTAAAATTACATTTTTAGCCAATTGTATGGTCAAAATGAATCAAACCAGCCAAAAATCATTCCATTAGATCGGCTCAATTCAAATGAAATTATCTGATTGTAATTCGAATACATAGTACAATACACATTAGAGATATTATACTGACTAGTGGCCGATTAGTCGGGAAAGCCAGCTATCCGGCCACATTAAGACTAGTCGGCGACTAATCGGCAAAAAACACGACTAGTCGGGCCATTACTTTATTCATATAGTATTCTTTAAATAGGGTAATTCAAATGAAACTCCGTCATTTATCAGAAGACTTAGGATAGCACTTATATGACTAATATATTTTACTTAGTCGTATACTTAGTATTTATAGATTAAAAATAAGCAAAAAACATAATAATCATGTAATCTCCTGTTTATTATTTATTTTTAAATCACAGCTCCAAATACTATGTATTCATTAATAAAAGAAATATAACCTAGAGGCAGGAACCGACTAATCGACCTTTTTTCAACCGACCAGTGTCGGCTAGTCGGCAAAACTCATAGTCTATATATATATATATATATATATATATATATATATATATATATATATATGTAACAAAATATCAAATCGATATGACAATAGAGAATAGGTTAATTTAGTTACAAGTGAAATTAATCAAATTGTGTTACAAAAATATACACTTATAGGTAAAATACTAATTTTATTATTCCTTAAAGGGCTGAAACGATTATAACGAGACTTACTATAGATAGACAGATAGTGAATTTAAGCGAATTCGATACCCACTAGGCCACTTTTAATCTTTTTATATAGTTTCCGCTTGATAAAGAAAGACGAACTTTGTTATTGATATCTGGTTAATGAAAGAACAAAATAAATTATAATGTTTTACTTAAAAGCGTTATAACTTATTTTACTTTTTAATTTATCAGTACAATAGGGTATAGTGGGAACCGAAGTGAACCTAAAGTGAATCGCTGGTATATAAAAGTAAGAGGTATAAACAAATCACGAAAACACGTGCATTCTGTGTAAATATATCTAGTCAAGTAAATTAAAACAATTGCGCCATTATTCGGTTACAGGCGACAGAGTAATGACATCAAGAAATTTGTTCGGGTATAGCAAATACGTGAGAAGCATGTTTGTTGGAAGCTATGTTGCCTAGTAGGGAAAGAAGCCGCATAGCCAAGAGCGATAAGAGAAAATTCTCAAATTTTATATTAAACTCTGTTAAGATAGTTAACAGAAATAATTTAATAGCTTTAGTCCGCAGCTTCGTACACGAGCTTTTTATTTGTAATCATTTATCATATCTCAAGCTTAATATGAATAAAACAATTATTTCTACAATAAAGTGCCATGCTATATAAAAGTTTTTAGAGTACAATATATATCGGCTGGGTCAGTGACTAAAAGTGAAAAAGTGTAAAATCGTCGTATTTGCAGTTAAATTGAACATAGCTGCAATAATATGTTATAGTATGGAGTAAAGTATGGGCCACATAATTGTATCATATTATTTGTTAGGGTTGTACATATTTCCGCACTGTTTTTGAGCTTAAATATCATAGATAGAATTAAATCTCTTAAAGCACATCTATAAACTTAAAGCTCATATGTAAAGTACATATGACATAAGTCACTTTTAGACAATGAGCTTTGATAGCAACTATAACGATGTATCTTCTCATGTTCAAGAATGTCAGATCTTCTCAGATTCTGAAATAAAATAGAACTTTTCAATATTCATATTAGATATATTTGTATGATTAAAGAAAATTATTTTTAACACGGAAAAATATCTCGCAACTCTTTCTCCAGTAGGTAGAGGCGATGTAGTAAAAAACTTAGAGACAAACACAAATATATGAATGAGCCCGTAATGCGATACATCAATACATTTGGCACGCAACGTCTTTTATGAGACATCCACAAATTGAGATGAAGCACAGAGCCTTGGGAAGCGTATCATTGGCATCCCGGAGCGCGGCAAACGAGCCCGAAAATTGCTTGCAATTTATTCGGTTCAAGGTTGACCCGGAATGAGAAAGAGGCTTTTGTCACTCACTATACACTGTATTATTTGCCGCGGACATTCAGTGTATTGTGCTACATAAATGCGCCTTTATGCATTGGGTCTTATATTTGGCAAAAGCCTACGTTATACGAGTATCTTCAATTCAAGAAAATTGAGTGTGTGTTTTCATACATACGTAAACGCGAGAGTCAATAAGAAGAGAAGAATCAGAAAACAGAAGAAAAGATTCTACGTGAATTATTGTTAAATTATATAATTTGTTGTATTTTACTTTCGGGTAAATACTTTTTTATTTTTATATAAATACTAGCGACTCGCCCTCGCTTTGCTCAGATTCATCCCTAGTGAAAAAAAAACAATCCTATCCCACGAGAACCGTACATTTTTCCGGGGTAAAAAGTAACCTATGTGATATTCCAGACTATAAGTAATCTATCTCTGTGCCAAATTTCATCCAGATCCGTTAGCAGTTCTGGTGTGATTTAGTAACAAACATCCATCCATCCACCCAAACTTTCGCATTTATAATATTTATATTTTTATAATAATATTATTTACCAAAAAATAATTTGCCACTTGCATAGTCATAATAAATAAATTCTGTATTTACATAATTTTATACATACACAAGTGATAACGATTTCTCTATCGCCTGTGCTCGTTAAAAACTGTGTTGCAGGAGCCAGTAATAATATTAGTACCTATTCTATATTTATAGTAAAATTTACCGCTAAGTTGAGGGTATTATTTTTGTTGACCTCAATGTTTTCAAATGTTGTTCATCAAGTCTGTCTAATCTTCTTATCTGAATGAACAAAAGCTAAGTAATTTATGAACCTTCATGTAAAATGGATGAAGAAATGGCAACGCGAAGTATTATCATAAAACTTTTGCACCTTTATAGCTACGGTCGCCATCTTTGGACGATAAAACTTGTAGTTCTAGTAAACAGTAAACAACAAATATTTGACAAAGTCTAGTGTCTTTTGGCGGGTATAAACATAAGCTTAAAAGTTTTAGATAGTATATTTAAGAACGTCTGCAATTTTCTTTTCTGTAAAAAGCTTCTCTCCCAAGTGACCCATAAGAACGAAGTCTGTTATTCGTCGCAGTTGGTTGTATTAAGTAATTAAAATTGTGTTTAAAATAACATTAAAACTTTGCGATATAACTTTTTTTAATTTTTAATGATAAAAAAGTTGTTATAGATTGAACATATACTTTGTATTTATTTAAATAACAAAATAAAGATAAATAAACTTTCATTAATTACAGTCCCAAAAAATAGTTTGAGCATATCTATTCGAGGAGGGCAAAAAGAACTTTAGAAGACTGTATTGTGTATACTATACTATATATGTATACTATAAGAAGGAAAATTTAGTAAGCACATTTTAATACTTAATTTTAAACCTATC
Organism: Brenthis daphne; assembly: GCA_947093115.1. Taxonomy (NCBI): domain Eukaryota; kingdom Metazoa; phylum Arthropoda; class Insecta; order Lepidoptera; family Nymphalidae; genus Brenthis; species Brenthis daphne. The sequence goes on from OX352471.1 coordinate 43,441,796, forward strand.
TTGTAAAACAACGTTAAGTATGAATAAATACTTACATAGAAATTTTAAGGAAAGATAAAAGTGTTAGTTAAGTTACTTAAAAGTTTCAAAGAATATTAATTATAATTCAAAACATGATCCCGTCCCGACTACTATAAAATTAATATGTATAATAATAATAATAATAAATTTTCTGTATATATATTTTCTTTAAGCTTTCACGGTAATTGACATTTTGTATGGTGTAACACCATGGTTTTGGATTTCCTTACATTTCGGCACTATGGCAACTGTCATTAACTCGAATAACAAGTTGATGAGGGAATATAATATATTATATTATGCAGTCGAAGACATACAGGTTACATCCTTGCCGCGAGATGTATGTACTTGTGTATGTCTCCGATAATATAAATATTCCTTCATCAATTTATTTTCATCTTTTTTTAATCATTTTATTTCTTTTAAATCAAAAAAAAAATAGTACCTAATTATGAAAGGCCCACTACCGGACTGGGCTTAAAAGTTGCATGATGGATAGATTTAACTTTTGAAGATTACAATTCAAAAGTTTCGATTAAAACATTTTAAATATTTTTAAAGGTAATCCAAAAACAAAAAAAATTGAAAAAAAATATAATTGAACTTCGATCATTATTAATGAAATGAAAGCAAAAAACAAAAAAAAGAGCGGCTCTAACTCTAAATCTCAAAATACACCGGGAAGCCTCTTTTGAAGAGTACTAAAAATACTAAAATATTTTTTATTATATCAACCAAAGTTGCTCATTATTCTTTAATGTTATTTGTAATTGGTTTTTTTTAATAAAATTATGATTAAATAATATGTTTTTATGTATATACATCCTTTTATTCTCTATTTCTATATTAATGTCGTTTATCTACATCTAGACATATAATAAAAATGTTACTTATCGCTGCCTGTACATGGAAGATATTTGAGAAAATCTACTTTTGAGATTTAGTGTTTATTTCAATCGGTTCATAAATTAAAAAAAAATGTATTTTAAAAGAATCACCTAGGGAAGCGAGAGTGAGCGCTAGTAATAAAATATATAGGTATACTATTTGCTTTCGAATACAAACTTTTAACCCCATTGTCACCCCCTTAAAGAATGATTTCCGGGATAAAAAGTATCCTATGTCCTTCCCAGGGTCTCAAACTATCTTTTAACCAAATAACATCTAAATCGGTTCAGTAGATTCAGAGATTACCCCCTAGAACGTCACAAACTCACAAACTTTACCTCTTTATAATATTAGTATAGATTATTTACTTGTAAGTTTAATATAGATACAGTCTTTTATTAACTTAGGTTTCACCAACATAAACCTTAATAAGCTTAAATGAAAAATGTATGCTATCTTATTTTCAACCGACTTCCAAAAAGGAGGAGGTTCTCAATTCGACTGTTTTTTTTTTTTATGTTTGTTACCTCAGAACTCCGTCATTTATTAACCGATTTGGAAAATTTTTGTTTTGTTTGAAAGGGTATACTTCCAGATTGGTCCCATTTAAATTTCAAAAAAAAATACCACCCCTAAGGGTGGAAAAATAGCTAATGATGAATTTAACCTACTTCTAATTGTCATATTGACTTGAAAAATTCAAAATAAAAATTTTTGAAACCATCCGCTTTGGCGTGGAAAGCCCCATATGTATCTCGATTGTCTCCTCTTCTACAATATAACGGGACATTTTTAGGTAAATTATAATTTCCTCTAGCCATTAGTTAAACATAAAGCCAAAAAGTTTGGTTTATTTTGTAGCTTGAACGCGGGCAAAGCCGCGGATTATTGCTAGTAATACAATACATTAAGCTGTTACTTTATTCACGTCATTATTATTATTTATCTTCGTTATTAAAGTATCTAATATTTTCAATATCCCTGTCCAAAATACCGCGGCAACAGCGCAGATAAGCCTTTGGAGGCGTTATCTTAAATTTATCAGCGGGCGCTCGGAAAGCATCTCACGCCTTGTTTTCAGTTACCTTTCTGTAGGTGCCCATTTCAGGTATCTTGTTGACAGATAAGCCCAAGCCAAGTCGGGTTTCGTAGCATAATTCAACAGCTTTGCGCAGTACGTGCCTACAGTTAGAAACTGATAAACCTTTGTTGTTCTCTTATCTCGTGTCGCCACTGGGCCTTTTTCGCTGTACTGAAATTAAAAAAATCGTCTTTTGTAATTTCAGATATGTCTGCCGTTACTTTTGTTGTCCTCGACTGTGTCAGGTCAAAATGATATTAAAGCTAAGATCTTTTATAGCGCAAAGAATACTTTGGTAACTGTTACATAAAAGATTTTTTATTCTTTGTAAAAATATCTATGTTGACACTTCCAAGGAAATAAACTGGAATGCTTTAGACATCAAAGAACTACCCTAGTTGTTGTTGTGTTTTCTATACAAATACATTGCAAGTAACAAAAATCCGCACCATATTTATTTATTTATATCGCTATTGATATAGTTTTTTCAAGTAAAGCTATTTATAATTATATTTTACCTATTTTGTAAGTCATCGTGATAAAAAGTAGCCTATTTGTTATTGTAATGTATGAAGTAATAAAATTTCATTAAAATCCAATCAGTAGTTTTTGTGTACTAAGCTGTATAAGTTTATATAGATATTTAACTATCCCACGGAATTCTTTAATTATCCGTGATGAAAAGTATCTAAAATGTTGACCGGAGATATAAGGTACCACCATGCAAAATTTCATTTAAATCAGTCCTACAGTTTCGGAGATTAGCCCGTACAAACAGACAAACAGAGAAACAAAAAAATTGAAAAAATCTGGATTTGTTCCGTTTCTCTTCTTACATCCTCCAGGCTCGGTTTTTAGCATTTTTTTTTTGTACAGATATTCGACCTTAACAATTTTATTATATGTATAGATATTATCTTTATGCATCCAAATACTTTTTTATAGTCTGAACGCGGACAAGATCGGTTGTTCTGTTAGTAATTAATGTGTTAAAAATTTAATTCAATTCATTTGGCTGATTCACTTTCAATGTACTCTAAGGTCGTGGCAGACACGAGATCTGTGGATTTTTATTCCGAAAATTGACATATAACTAAATTAAACATGGAATTAGAAGAGGATACTTAGTGGCAAGGCAAGACCACTCACCGCCATTTTTTATTTAATCTTGCGGTGCACAATGAATCTGGCCGGTGTACATGTATGTATAAATAAGTAAAATCGTAAATTTTGGTATTCGATATTAGTGACCATCTCTTAGTAAAATAATTATTATTTTTTTATTTATTATTAATTAATTTAGTTTAGTAATTTGAGAGTTAATCGCCTACAAACAAATAAATATTTCCTCTTTATAATATTAGTGTAAATGTAAAGTCACAACAACAACATACCTACTTTAAATGTTGTTTTTAAATATGAGATTAAAGCCAATCACAGCCATTTTTACTCAATCATGCGGTAAAAGTTAAACTGGTATATTTTATTAATATGTAAAACCTAAGAAATGGGTTTCCGGTCATCTAAACGCGGACGGAGCCGCGAGCAATGCTAGTTTCTATACATAAATAATCGTTATTATTTACAATTCGATGTAGATAATACGATCAATATTATTCATAATTCGATATAGTTCGGATACAAATGTAACCTTTGATACGCATATAAACAAGTTTCTCGAGGTCGACGTTTGGTAGGAAATTTGAACAGACGCATCCTATTCTTCGCGTGAAACGCGTGTCTTTAAATATGAATCGTGCAATTCTTTTATTAGCTATATGTGTCCTAGTAATAAGTGCAGTTAAAAGTTTTGAATATGAAGATGACGAAATGCTCTACGATGAAAAATCAGAATCGGACGAATCTAAACCTCCTATATACGATCTGAGACAAGCACGACAATTATTCGACAAATTCGTTATAGATTATCACAAGGATTACAAAGATAAGGCTGAATATGAAAAACGTTATAAAATCTTCGAGTCAAATTTGAAATATATTAATGATATCAACCGAGAAGGACAGTCGGAATCAGACATCAACATGTTTACAGATCTACAGGATGAAGAGATACCTTAGACTTCTGTTATAATTAATTATTATTGAATATTAAGCAATTACGAATAAATAAACGTCTGGTTCGATGATTTAAAAATTCAAATAAATGCATTTGAAACTGGTTGGATACGTGTTTTATTTTGTGTTTTCCGATTCAAAGTGGTAATTCGACACATTTTATATGCAGATGTTTGAGTGAAGCGCATAATAAGGAAATAGAAAAAATCCAAGCCTGTTATTACTGAGTAGTATTTTTTTTATCAATAGTAGTTATGCATGTAGCTTGTAACAAACATATGATTAAACTTAATTATTAATAAACGAATTGTTTTATTATTTCATTAAGAATATAAATAATTTTAAAATTACATTTTTCCGTTTAATATGTAATTATTATAAACTTAATTTACAGTTAACTGTAATCTTCAATTTACATACATATATAGTTACTCGCACTGGTATGCTAGTAATATTAGTTTGCCAATGAACGTTTTTCCATCTATGTAGGCTTTTATTCCTTAAAAGCAATACAATAATTATTATAATTATTTTTATAAACATTAAATTTCAATAAAAAATAAAACGTAATGTTCATAAATTGTTATAATAAAAAATCTAATTGAACGGCATTCTTATTACTTACTTGCAAATATTGGTATGATGCTGTTTATACTAGTTATTTTTTTATTATTAATGTTATTTAGCATATTTATATTGTAGATCAAAGAAATGCCAGAAATTAAGCGTTGAAATTGTTTTTAAGCTTAAATACTTACTTTAAATATAATAAATATGTAATATTTTTTACTTTATTTGTGATTTAACTCAGCAACATGACAATGCATAAGGTGATTTTTTGCATAAAAATAGTTTTTAGGTCGATATTTTATATTAGAGTATTTAGTAAGTAATTATTTAAAAAACTATTAACTTGTGTTGTTATATTATGTAACTAGAAGAAATAAAACTTAAAATCTAACAAATTTCATTTCATCTAATAAAGAACTGGTGTCTGGTTATATTTATTTTAATTAGCAACTTGTCTTCGTTTCGCTCGGGTGCGTCTATAGGTATGTTTTAAATAGATAAAAATAGTTATTTCGAGTGCATCTTAGGAGATAGATTTAAGCTATTTCGGATTTTTCTGTAGGCCTGTTTGAGATCTACAATTTTCTATCACCTTAATCTCATGTATATATTAAGATTAAGCCAGCGATTATAGCCATTTAAATTTCTCACGGACGACTCTACAGAACCTAATATTGTGTTTTTCCGTAGGAACGAAAGGTTTTCCTGTAGTAAAAGGTATCCTAATTGTTGGCCTGACTAATAAGTTATCACTGCACAAATTTTTGTTAAAGTTAGTTCAATACTTTTTGCGTGAAAAGTAAACAGAAATACAGACCAAAATGTTAACTTTGTTTTAGTATATATTCTGTACACAATACGTAAGTCTTTGTTTTTAAAAAATATTTCATGTACAGGTTTTACTTTGTTACTATTTTATTACATGTATATTGATTAAATATTTGCATTATTAAAAATTACTTAGCAATATTTCAAGTACGGGGTAAATTATTCCATTAGCATTTAATGGCAGTCATTAACACCATCAGGTGTGAGTGATGTCAATAATGGTGCGGGACTTAACACTCTCATTAAAGGAAAGCCGCAAACATGACGCCTTGTCCATATAACTGTCTACTATATTACAAATAAAATTTCTTCTATATATAAAAATCTACTTTAATAATGATCCACCATATTTTAAATTAAATCAATTATGCTAAATAACATTAATAATAAAAAAATAACTAGTATAAACAGCATCATACAAATATTTGCAAGTAAGAATTGTTTCTGAATACCATGTAAATAAAAGTACTGTTCAATTAGATTTTTATTATAACAGTTTTATAAGCATTACGTCTTATTTTTTATTGAAACTTAATGTTTGTAAAAATTATTTTAATAATTATTGTATTTCTTTTAAGGAATAGAAGCCTACATAGATCGAAAAACATTCATTGGCGTACTAAAATTAATATTACTAGCATACCAGCGCGTATTCAATAAAATTTCAACACCTTTAATATGATAGTACAAAAATTAATGATTATTACTTAATTAATTAATTATTACGACTTAAATAAATTATGTTATTATATAACATTTTAACTATTATATTTATTTATATCTTTTATAAATGTGGAATTAAGATCTTTTCTACTCAACATCAGTCGAGTGTAGAATTCAGCTCTTTTCTATCTCAACATCAGTCGAGAAGAAAATATACTACTTTTATTTCCTTTTTATTAAAGGGGAATTACGGAAACGTAACCAAAACTTCAAAATAACATATTTTTTCAAAACCAATAAATAATATTAATCTAAAGATTATATGTTAATTCAGTAGTGCATTATTATATTACTGTCAAAAATTAGTATCTTGTTATTCTATAGTATGTTTATTTAATTACTAGTAGCTCACCATCGTTTCACTCGAGTTCGCCTCTAGAAAAACAAAAACAAATCTATCCCACGGGAACCGTACATTTTTCCGGGATAAAAAGTAGCCTATGTGCTATTCTCATGTATGTGCTCTATTTTTGTAAAGTTCATTAAAATCCATTAAGTAGTTTCTGCGTGAAATAGTAACAAATATCCACACATCTATACATCCAGACATCCTCACAAACTTTCGCATTAATAATATTATATTCAGCCATTTTTGACGTCCCACTGCTGGGCACGAGCCTCCCTTCAATACGAGGGGTATCAAGCCATAGTCCACCACGCTGGCCAAGTGCGGGTTGGCGGACTTCATATGTCTTTCGAAAACTTGCTAGGTTCTCTCAGACATACAGTTTCCTCACGATATTTTCCTTCACCGTAAGGCAAGTTACAATCATGTTAGACATGATTCACCCATAAAAATATAAGAGGCGCGAGACCCGGGATTTCAACCAGCTTCACTTGGTTTCCCAAACGAGCACGTTACCATTGGGCTATCACTGCGTTATTTATAATATTAAATATAGATATATATAATAATTCAAGGCTGTTGTACTCATAGAGTTATATTATAACGTCTTTCTATATTTAAAGCATATCTAATACTGACAATATTCCGTATATTTAAGAGCCTTTAGAGGTCCTAAGAAAGTAGATCTTGACATAATAATGGAAAAGCTTTTTAGCCGCCGGTTAGTATGCATAAACATCAATAACCGGCTATAAATGGACGCCTTCCACTTCAGTTATGGCTCATTCCATTTACATTTTGGGTGTTTTCCCTTCACATTAAGTTACTTAGAAACTATATAGAATTTTATATTGTGATTTAATCATGGTTAATACCATGGTGCCTTTGGCATATTTAATTTAACAAGTATTAAGCGAAGCAACATTTTGAAATCTATTTTGTTCCGTCCATAGCTTTTTTTCCGAATCGTACAAAGAAGATTATAATTTCTTAAGAAGTCTTGCATATTATATTGAGAAAAACACAATATGTGCAAGTATAATTATAATGCTTTTAGATTAGCTTATTATAATAAATTATATGAATATAAATGAATGCGGAAACTAGATGAGGTTAAGTTAGTTTATAACCTATATGGTAAACTTATTGTAAACTTACGATTTGATTCTGTGGTAAACTGCGATAATTAATAATTTTATATTAGCCACTGCTTACGACTTTACCTGCATGCTCATTTCTAAGCAATCCGCCACCAATGAACCAAAGCTTACAGCTTAAAGCTTACAGTTCAAAATAAAAAGATCAACCCTTCAGACAAAAAACACACTTTATATCTACGATTAAAATAAAACTGAAACATTTATTTAGTTTTAAACATTTAGGGGCATTATTTAGCTTCCGCCAATCCAGCCGGGCATGAAGGTAAGAGACACATGGGAGGCCCACCTCGGTGGGCGGTATACCATGCGGGCTTCTGGTACTTCTTTACTTCTCTGATAACAGAGCCTGAGAAGCACCCCTAGTTTGTTGTCTGCTTCGAAAACCCTGTTTTCGAGACGCCGTGGTTGAATCCGTAAGCGAACCTGCAACGTCCCATTAAGACAGGTGAGGTACCGTGGAGTTTTAGTGCGTACTAGGTGAATCTTTGTATGTATCCAGGTGGTATAAGTAAATGCATTTCCCAACGTTAAAAAAGCTCCTACAACTTTGTATAGCAATGCTTATTGAATACACACTTCCAATTTTATGATTGCACAGAAGATAACATCTTATTCTGTTAAAGCTTAATTTTTCACTTATTATTGTATTACATTTTACACATCCTGGATTAAGAAATTCCTTACTTAGTATACAGTATTATAATTAACTAAATTAAGATAAATTTGTTTGATGTAATATCCAATTAGATGATAAAAAATTTCAAGGTACTTAAACTTATTTTTTCTGTATTTTTTTTATATTATTTTACTACAATCTTTTAATTATTTAAACTTATGTTAATTTTAGTAATAAAATAAAGACTCATCATTTTCTCATCGTTTTTCGTCACAGTTGGCAAATTCGATTGTTATACGAGATTATTATGTTTGTATTAATCACTATCCCGGCTGCATTCAGATGAATTAAGGAAATAAAAACTTAAAAAAAACCGACTCCCAGGCACTAAAATGTATAAAATAACTAAACGGAGGTTTTCACTTAGAATAGATACCTAATCAGATATTTTCGAAGTTAGTGCCAGCCAATGCAAATCAAATCTAATATATTTCGATACGTAAAATGCATCACAAATTGATGTATAATATTTTAACTATAATTAGAGGTCATACCTAATCATATTATTTACCTATTACGAGTAGATATTCATGTCTTAAAATATTGGCCGCTGGCACCGACTTTAGTTTAGTTTTTTTTTTACATTTTAGTGCCTGGAAGTTGGTTTTCATTTTTTTTTAAGTTTTTATTTTTTCATTTTTATTGTAGACGTAATAAGCAGGTTATTTGTAAGAAGAAAGTTTTTAATAACATATTCGATTAAGAAATTTATTTAAAAAATTATTTATTGGTGATATTTAAAAAAACCGCTCGACCGATTTCGATAAAATTTAAATGGAACCACCTGGGAAGTATACTCTTCGCAACAAAAAAAATCAAATCGGTTCAGACGTCTTCGAGTAATCGGTGAACATACATAAAAAAACAAGTAACGGGTATCTGTACATGTCTTACATGGAAAATTGCGTGTAGTTGAAAGAAAAAGGTTCACGCTTCACAATCGATTTCCGTCAACGAAGGTATTATTTCTTAGCTAACTCAACTTCATTCCGTTATTCTACATTGGATCCTTTGAGCTATGGTTATTCATTTTCTTTGATTTCCTTTGACAAAATGCTATAGGAAACAGTAAAAATTCTTCCTTTTCTTAACGTATTCGACCCCAATAGCAAATCATAAACAAAGAAATAAGAATAAATAAAACATTGCATTTAAAAGTTCTTCGCAAAAATAAATAGGGTAATTGTACGTCTTTTGTTTCTATTTATATATTAATTACGAGTCGAATCATCAAAGTAAAATAGAAGCTACTTTTTTTTTCAAAATTATAATTGGCATATTGGAAAAAATATTTGCCAAAAACCCTAATCTCCTAATATAATTTATATTAAGTGTACCACAAGACTTTCAACAGTTAGGCAATAATAAGTTTTTTTTTAATTAATATGTTTTACCACAGTATACATAACTTGAGCACGTGTTTTCAACGTAAATTTTTCTAACCTTTCTCATTTTATCTTACAAGTCCAGTGGAAACAAAAGGTTTAGAAGCAACATTCTCATTACTCTTTTATTCTTCTTACATAATAGGCCACGGTAACGAATAATTAACTTGTTATATGTAAATGAAAAAGCTAATAAGCGAAAAACATAAGAAAATGAACGGCTTTAAAGCGGCCCACATTAATATGCGTAGTTAAAGATTTTTGCATAGGGTCGTTTACGCTTTGTCGGGAAAGGGTCGACAAGGCGGGGATAATGAATTAAATTAGGCCTCACTGATAACCTCCTGCGATCTCAGAGGTTTAATATTCACTAAAAAGGATCACGCGACGGCTTACTTCATAATTATATTTAAATAATATTGTAAGGTACCGTGTCTGGCTCAGCTCACGTGTTAAAATATGTGTACGTAGAAATTTCATCTTGACTATTATGATATGTGCAGAGAAGATGGCTTTATTTTTCTTTTATTTCTTTATAATAATGCAGGTTGTAGCCAATGTAGGCCAAACTCAATTTCAATTTTTATATTAGAGACAAACAATTTAGCCACCTTATAGGTAGTTGAATTATTTGAACAAAACCCCGTAACACCTCACAATACCATATAATAATATTTTTTTTAACAAATCACTACATATTATAAAATAAAGTCCTTCGGCCGCGTCTGTCGGTCTGTTCGCGATAAACTCAAAAACTATAACACCGATTTTCATGTTGTTTTCACCAATGGATAGGATGGTTCTCGAGGAAGGTTTTAATATATAATTTGTTAAGCTTTTGTAAACATTGGCGAAAATATAACGATATTTGTTGGGGGTGTCGGACTACGAGTATAATAAGCCGTCTGGGAGCTTTCAACGACAACGCTGCCTAAACCCTTTGAGATATAACAAAATAATGTATGGTGAAATTGTGTGTCTTATATAGGTCTACAGAAAAGTCCGTGATGGCATATGTCTATCTCTTAAGAATCCATTGTAATTTAAAACGTACCTAGGGACGAAACCTAGCGAAGCGAGAGAGTTAATAAAAATAATTATTTATTATATTGAAAAAATGTTTAAGAGTTATAAACATTCAATTAGTTTATTAATTGCTAAATGCCCATTTTATATGTATATTTTTGATCAGCACGCGTAGTTGTCTTGAATACTTATAGTCAAGTGCTGTTATTTGCGTGCATCCTTTTTTTTAACGTTCATACATTAGCTTAAGTCTTTATTAATTTTTATCCACGACTCCGTTCGTGTGTACATATGTCAAAACACCTATGTATTCCGGAGTGTAAACTATCTACTTTCCAATGACTTAAGCCAGTAAAGCCTTTATAGCAAGAAGAATGACAAGCACACTTGCTCATTAATTTTTCATGATTCATTCAGAATAAGGGTAAAAACTTTCAGTGAGTAGAGTAGAGTGAAAACGAGCAATAAAATCACAATAGTTATTGAAACTCAATACAATATCCTTAAAAATATTTCTATTCCAGGATTTAATGATCCATGGTAGGGGACAAGCCCTTGCTAATGTCAAGTGGTCCGAAGCCGAAGAGTTATGTGCATAACGCCTGTGCTGTGATTTATCTCGTTTTAGATTTTGACCGCATACATATGTATTGCTCCGGTCACATACATTTTAACTAACGGTTTTTGACCGCTATTGAAAAGGATCCATTTATTTTCACAATATGTGTATAAAATTTCTTGTTTTGTTTCGAGGACAAAGGGCTTCATGGTCTACTTTATTATAGACATAAATGTTACAATAAAGTTATTTATTTAAATTTAATTTACATGTCTATTCATTTTAATGTAAAAATAACCTGTGATCCATCCTTCTACGTACATATAAGACAGTTGGTGACTGAATAAATGATAGACGAAAGAAGTGGGTAGGTAGACCTAGCGATTTAAAAAAAGATTTAAAGTATCATCAAAGTACATCAAAAGATATGCCTAAAAAGCCGTTCTTAAAAACTGTGTCACTTCAGGGTTTAGTTTATTTTCTTGTAAATTTATTTAAAACTTGGCACACGTGCTCTCGATTATTACTAAATACTTTAAATAATAAATACTCAAACTCACTGGCTATAACTAGTACATTCTAAAATATCGATAAAGGTTAACAATATAATAGTAAATTAATAATTACTCCTAACATAACATTATCATTAAAATCTATATATACATAAAATGCTTTGTCCTGACTGACTGATCGATCAATACACAGCCTAAACTGCTGGTCGTATAAACGTGAAAGGAGGACGTATTCCTTATATCATGTAGGCATCCGCTAAGAAAGGATTTTTCGAAATTTATCCCCTAAGTGGATAAAATAGGGGATAGAAGATTGTATGAAACTATGTCGTTCTTAATGTGATATACACAGAAAGTGGTATTTAGCTTAAAAATTAAAAATAAGAAATATATTTATTTGATTTTTTTCGAAATTCCTCCCTTAAAGGGGTAATAAAGTTTATATGGGCAAAAAAATATTTATGATCAGAATTACTTGAAACTTGGTATTAATGCCCTTCCATACAATTAAATAAATACGTGTTTTAGCATTTTTCGATATTCATTTCATAAGAGGGTAAAATGGGGGGTGAAAGTTTGTATGAAATTCTGTAATTGATGCTCGGAACGTGGTATTTTTTTCTCTAAAATGAAAAATAAAACACAACAAATATCATTTTTTTTCGAAATTCATTCCTTAAAAGGGTGTTTGTACTGTTTATATGAGGAAAAAATTGTTTATGATCAAAATTATGTGAAACTTGGAATTAGTGCTCTTCAATACAATTAATTAAACATGTATTTTAGTTTTTTTTTAAATTCACCTCCTAAGTGGATAAATAGGAATTAAAGTGAAATAAATAAATAAATTAATTATTCCTTGGTGAAGTTGGAGTTGTTGAATAAATTAAGCAGAGTTACATGGCTCAAGTTCTCCGTAATGTGTGGGATATAAAGTAGAGAAATGAAATTATTCCGAATTCAAAGCAAAATTATGTATAACTTCTCGGCTGGCCACAGCAGTGACAACTATAACAGACCTAAAGCGCGAGAGAGAGAACCTAGCTAGAGAGTATCTTGCTATCTTCTTCTGAAGGTTGGCACAACTGTAATAAAAAACCCGCATAAGCTATGTAACGGACATATGTAAGACTAGACTGCGAGTAATTCATTAAACATCATAATGGCCACTGTGTTAGCTGGATGTGCTCGAGGGGAATCAGAATTCATACATCAAATACCACTGACACCTTCTGACTACGGACATTTTAGCAGAACCTAGAATCAGACGTCGAATCTAAAGTTTTACTCTAGAAATAATATTGAAAATTCGATATGACAACATATAAATCCTATGGAAATTAAAACAGAGCAAATTTTTCAGTCCATGCGAGCACAGCCGTGTGCAATAAGCTACAGCAAAATAAGAATGGCACTTTATATATGTAACTTTAAAAAAAGGAGAAGGAAAATGGAAAAAGAAAAGAAAAAAATGGAAGGGAGACTGTAAGCTTCAGGTGTACAATTGTACATAGCATTGAGTCTTTAAATATAACGTAAATATTAGCCTATTAGCGTTAGTAAAAAAGGCATACTAGCCGAGTTACAAGATTTTAAAGACGTAAACATTATAAGCGAATGTATCATTGTACTCTCTTCCTCTAACTTTGGAAAGATGGAGTAGAAAAAAGTGTAAAAAATACAGAACTATGTGGAGCTTACTAAATACCTAAAATGAAAATTTATTTACAGAATATGTAACTATGTTTAACATCTTTTAAGATACTGGATATTTTGAGTAACGATTTATTACTAAGAAATTTGTTTTCCATATAGGTATCTTTAGGAAATAATAAAACTTACATGAACTTATTTTTGCAAATAATAAACTATGTGTAGCGAAAAACTTTATTTTTCCGTAATTTGATTGCGGGCGAAGCCGCGGGTTCTGTTTGTCTACAATAAAATGCTAATTTTCACAAAGACTGCTGGAGTAATGACTGTTGTCAGAAATGTTTGTTAGTTAATGATTTCGCAGAGAGCAATCTGGCCACAAAATACGGTAGCATCTGTCTTCACACAACAGCAAACATTTATATTATGAGCTAAATGTAACACAGTTAATTTTCGCTAGTCATGGAACTCACTGTATATGTACTTATTACGTTCAGCTTCAAAAGCTACGTAAAATTAACGTCATGAATTCTGTTCAACGTTATGTAACTGCTAAGTTGTAGGAATTAACGTCTATGTACAATATATGGTTAACGTATGCTTCAAACATATTTACTGCTACGCACAATGTAATTGCTATACTTATTTTCAGAATTTACTAATTCCTATTACACTTATAAAGAATCGCAAAAACATAAACAAAAACACCGGTCCGAACACATGTAACATCACTAGCACCCAGGTAAAGGTATAGGTGTGTATGACCAATACAAATAATTGCCTTCTGTTGAGATCGAGTCCGTAACCGGAGATCCAAATTTCTAACAACAACATCAACGAGCCTGTCCATGAATTATATCAAACCAAACCCTTGACCCCATACAAATATAATAAAACAGAACCAAATGCCTCAAACCTTCATACTAAACTACATAAACCTAAACCGCAAATAAATATCCCTAAATAACAGACAGGTAACACTCACTTCATATATTATGTGGAATTTTATGAGTTCCCGCGTACGAGGATAAATCACGGATGTACGTAATTGGATCAACGAGCAATATACCCCTAGTTTCAGTTTTCGGCAACGCAAGCTGATAGTCGGCTAAATACAAACAAAATAAAGCTTGGAGCACAATGACGAGGCAACAAGGAATAGTAAGTAAATAGGAGCATGCTTAGCAAGTTTCTTCGACCGTGAATAGGTTGGATTTGTTCAGCCGATCGTCTAGGAAGAACTGTTCAAAAGGAACGATCATGCGTGAATATTGACGTTGCCCTAACAAAATACATCGAGGTGAATTCATACCTGAAATATGTACCGGATTAGAACAAAGAGTAGCTTGATTACTTCCATATCCATAGAAATGAAATCAACTAAAATTGTTGTTACTTACAATTTGTAGTTACAGTTCTGAGTGCAAAACTTTTGGGCTTTAATGTTTGCTGCTGTTTGTAGTTAAAGTTATATTTCGTGTTGCTCAGTTTCATCATCTTAATTTTGTCTGGTGATTAGGAATGAATAAATGAAGATTTACGGCTACATTCTTAACAGGGACCTAAGAATATAAACGTAATTTTCTATATCAACCATAACCAACTTTGGTTGTATTTTTCCTTTTGGATTTCATGCGATATCTTCACACCCATCATGACGAGGTTTCCGTTATTTTTTTGTTTATTATTGGGTTATACCTCAAGCAAGAATAGACTAACAATTAAACAAGAATAAATAGCCTCTCACTAGAGCGGAATAATTACTTTTAAAGTAAATCTGCGAGCCTTTTTAGTAAAAAAGTAAAATTTTTATAGTAAAATATCTTATTGATACTTGATATTATTTACATAGGAATAAAAACTATTTTATTGGCTTTTATATAAATCTTTAAGTTTATATATAAAATTAAAGAACAGCCCTATTTTCTGAAAGTCAATACTTATATATTTTAACACTTTATCATAGCGCTCTAAACGTGGAAGAAACTATAGCGTTTTCATTGATTTTTTTTTAATTTTATGGTTATAATCAAAAAAATATATTATGTGAAAAAATTTCACTAAAACTGATATTATGCACAAATTGAATTCGTAAAGTATAAAAGTTAAAATCAAATATTATAACAGTCTTATGATAGCGAAGTTATAAGAAATATATTTCTCAAACTCCGCGACATTTGCTCACAGGCTAGTAAATATAAGAATATGCTTATCGAATTCACTGAATAAAATACCTAATAAATTATTTTACCCGCGAAATTGAAAGCTGCAAAGAAGATTACAGAATAATAAGAAAAATATTCTACTATTACGTAACAAATATAAAAAGAAACTATCAAAAGTACTTTGAAAGTACGTTCCACAAACAAAATGAGCAACATTTGAAATTGGCTTTTACAAACAAAGCTGCATCTCCTACAAAGTAGTGTCTCTTAGTAATATCGTTCTAAATTTTCGCTGCAGTATGTAAGTACGCTGCTTTAGGTGAAAACGTGAGAAGCGTTTCAATTTTCGTCTGATATCAGGTAGATAGGTAAGCGTGTTAGAAGAAAGATACGGAGACGTGAACATTAAATGTTACATGGTAAGGAATCTCGGAAAATATTAACGTGCTCGCAGCATTTTCACGGCGTCGCGTCGCCTTCCTTGCTTATTAAAGAAATAAGGATATGAAAATATTCTTACTGCATCGTGTTAGATTATATATTCTGAAAACAATTTATTAAAAATATATTTAAAAAGTCATTTTATTATTTTTATATAAATGTAATTTTATTATTTTACTTTTACCAGTTCGATTTTTATACTGTTTGTTAGACGTGTTAGATTTTGTTTTATTTAATATTATTAATTCAATTATGTTTTGCATCTTCTCCCCTAACTTTGATATATGTAGTTTTGTAACATTGGAAACTGTTATTGGTTGAGTTATATTAATCATTTTCTATTCTATATTTTTTGTAAATGCCGTTTGTTTCCAAAATAAATAAATACTGGATGGATTTATATATTAAATTGGAAAGATTAGATAAGGTAAGTAAAGATATTCCCCCCGATGTGTGTTCATCCTTGTCGTAGGGGGGTTAGGGGAAGGGGATGGGAGGAGGGGATGGGAGGAGGGGGGAGTGGCTCATTAGCGTCCGGCTACCAGCCGGGCGCGAAGCTAAGAGACACACAGGGAGGTGGCCCACTTCGGTGTATCATGCAGATTGCTCCTGATACTACTCTGACAGCAGAGTGGACCGTGGGAGCATCCAAATGGTTGCGTGGTCTGCTGTCGGGACATCGTAGTTAAGAGCGTAACCGATCCTGCGGCGCCCTATTAAAACGGGGGAGTTTCTGTTGGGTTTCAGTGGGTAGTGCTGGCTTTTATAGCCAGTGAGTCCCACGTAACCACTTGTAGGCTGTATGTGTACAGCATGGTATGCGTAAATGCATTTCCCAACATTTAAAAAAAGTGAGTAGAGATACTATTATAGATAGAGATTCTAGTAAAAATCTAGCAAATCAACTCGTATGCTCAGTGGAATATTTAGCTATATAAGTCTAAGAATACTACTTATCAGAACTAGGTTGTAACAGAGTGACACAACCTCCTACATTGCCGTAATTTACTTTTCCCACTCGAGGTGAATGTTTTTACTAACCACCATTTTCCTTATAACCTACTAAAGATAATGCAAGGCGTAGAAAAGCCCAACATAACATCTGCTTGATTTCGACGTGACTACTCTACAAAGAAAAAATTTACACATAATATTACATTCTTATTTTTATTTGTCAATTTTAGAAATCAAGTGCTCTACATTTTGAAAAGTTATATCAACTTCTTGATATAATTTTACTATCTTAAAATCAGTGCTCTAAATAAACCATAGCGAGAAATAAACTTCGTTTTGTATGCAAGCTTCATAATAAGAGCAATTCTAAACAAGCCATAGATTAGCCAGCTAGCCGGTAAGCTAGACAATGAATACCTATTCTTATGCAAACTCCACTTCCACTTCCGGCGCCCCGTGTGGTTTGAATAAATTATAAAAATAGTATTGTTTGCCTAAGTAAGTATATATGCGTAATTGACATTCTTATTAAAACAATCAAGTTTTGTATAAGACATAACATTTTAAGTTAAACTTTCAGTATCATGAATTATTAAGAATCAAGTATAAGAGCTTTAGATGTTTCTATCTTAAAGCTATTTATGTGATCCTACGGTGTCCCACTATAGCGATGAGGATTAGTGGGTATTATTGCTTCGAAAAGTCGTACGCACGGAGGGTGCGTAAAAGTATTTACGAGCGAAAAAATTGAGCTCACTTACAGTGGATTCCTTATCAGGTTTATTTTAACTTTAAATGTTATTTAGTCAAAAGGAGTACACAATAAGGACGCATTCCCAATATTCATTTCATTGACAGCAAAATTAATTTTGCATTTCATAGTATTCCCTATTTGCCGAAAATATCCCGTGACCCAATAACTTCTCAACATAACGAAATAATAGGGGTTCTTCGATAGCCTTTTGGATACGGTGCCCTAAAAATTACTCTTGTTACGTTGATGAAAATTACCTATACGAATATTACCCCAAGTTGATAGGTATAAGATATTAAGGTTTTCAAATTATTATAATAACTCTTGAAACGTAATTTTTTCAATAGTTACGGGATAATTAGTTGCTAAAACTACCCTATAAAAATAATTATTATATTCAAAGTCATTTATACAAATACAAAACCATGTACATATTCAGGTGCCGCTTCTCATAAATTAAAATAAAAATATAGCACCTGAAAACGCAGCAATAAAATAAAATGAAGATTCGTAACCATCCTAACTATCAACATTAGCCAATAGAGAAACGAAAAAGTAAAAAAAGAAATTTCTCTATTGGCCTTTTAACTTCAATAAAAATAGCTATACCTATACGCAGCGACGCTTATCATCAAAATATTGATAGGTACTTTTAATTAAGTTAAAAGGCCAAGAGAGAAGTTTTATTATTTTTTTTTTAATTTTTAGAGGTTTTTTGTGTCGTAGGTTACTTAAAATTTTTATTTTTATTTTTTTTTATTTTTTTTATACAAAACATTGAATTACATTTATTGTGCTTAGATTCCCCATCGGCAAGTTGCATCATTAGCTTAAGCTAGGTTTAAACCGATGTGCCTAGTCAATATTATTTAATCTGTATAATAAGAAACAAAAAAAAAGCACTAAAAAGTAAAAAATAACTGATTGGTAGTTTTTATTTACTATATGGGTATATAATCAGATCATTTTCGACGTCAGTGCCAGCCGATACAAATCAAAATATATTTTCTGCTTTTAGTGCTTTTTTGAAATCGGTTTTTTAACTTTTTTTTATGTAGGTAGACTTACTAGTAGCAAAGTACTTTACAATTAAATATTTGCTTAAGCCGTTTAAGTAGTTGAATGCCAAATTTTATATGAAGACTGCCAAACTAAAATTCGCTTTTATTAGTAACGCTAAAAATCTAGCTCTAAAATTCAATTCTAACGTATTGGACTTGTTAAATCAAACAAAATAAGCCCCAACTCAAAATATCTATAATTAGACGTTGAAGAGTGCCACCTATGCACCTACTGACCTTACCATCAGATCAGGTCGACGATACCGAACCACTGCACTATCAACGGAAATAGAAACACTTGCAAAATTTTAAGTCAATATGACAATTAGAAGTAGGTAAAAATTTTATTACCTATTTTTCCACTTTTGGGGTGGTATTTTTTTTCTAATTTAAATGAGACCAAAAACAAACAAAATAAAAATAGTCCAAATCGGTTAATATATCGTTGGCTCACTATTACAAGGTTCTATGTTACAATTTTAGTAGTCATTTAGTTATTAATGCTACAAGGCTCTATGTGTCATTAGCTACAGTTTTGCAAAAACAAACCACTAGATAGCGGCACTTTCACTACAAAATATTCAATTTTACATAGTTCTATGTTGTTTTTTTTTACGATAACAAAATAACGAATTTCTATGTAAAAATTACTAAACTTCATTAAAATTAACCTTGTAATAGTAAGCCAACGAATTATGACGAAGTTCTAAGGTAACAAACATAAAAAAATACAGCCGAATTGAGAACCTCCTCCTTTTTTAGTCCGTTGAAAATGTATCGAAATCAAAGTCGATGAAATAATAATTAGGACTCTTTATTACGCTTTGTTAAATAAATAATTTATTTGTAGAATTTCTTTCTTTTAGTTTTGAAACGTCACTAAAAAGTAATATTTCCAGTTGCCAAATGGAACGTACTTGTCCCTCTGTATTCCGTTTTTCGCTAAAGTAAAATTGATACATTTTGTATGACGCAATTAAAATTTATTTTATATTAAAAAGATACAAAACTAAGATGGTTTTTTTGTAAATTTTTATAGTATAAAAATTACAAAAGAGAACGTGGCTGCATATATTTGACATCTGTCAGTTCAACATTTGAACATGCTTTTGACGTGTGAGTTGTGACTTTAACAGTAAAGTGTAAACTAAATTGTAAACGTAAAAATAAAACAAACCGATGCTGCTGAAAGTTACACACATTACGAAAAAAATATTTCCGAGTTGTAGACGTGTGCTCAATATTTAATATGTATTTCGTATAACTGTACTAGGGGAATATTTAAGTGCTAATGTTAACAGTTTATCACGTTAGTGCTTCTACTTTTTGCGAAAACAAAATTATTAGGTGAGAATTATTACTACATTATTATTTTAACGGAATATTACAAATTTATTGCATTGTTTTATCATAAATTGCAAGTTCATAGACTCCAATTTACTTGAATAGTCAATAAAAAATATATATAACATGAATAATAATTGAAATAAATTATAGCCAATTTATATAAAGGTGTTGGATGAATTGTAAAGATAACTAACATTTTTGAGTTCTCATAAAGAAAAATATGATAAATATAATTAGTTAATGCTTGCTGCCAAGTGCATATAATCATTGTGAATTAGTGCCATAAGTTCTCTTTTAATGTAAGATCACTTCGAACTAAACAAAAATTTGTCAATATTAGTTTTCACGGATGTTAACACATGAGACGCAGGCATATCTCATACACTGAACAGGGAGAAATGGATTATATTTTTAAATAGTGGAGGAGAATTTCCTCAGAAGATTTGTTGTATTAAGTTACCACCGTTTTTGCATATTCTTCAAAGTACTTTGTTTAGGCTGAATATTTTATGCTCGTAAGCTGCCGAGTGGGCATAACTATTAACTAGTCCCTTTTTATTTTATTATGTGCTTTTATTGCACTTATGTGCACTAAAATAATATGTAGATATATAAAATAAAATGTATGAAATGTAGTAAAATGAAAACAAGATATTTTATAATTACTAGTTTCACCCATTGATGAAATATAGCTTAAAGCGGGCAAAAATTGGACTGTAATATTTTCTTCAACTGTCTTACTCAAAAATTATTTGTATGTACTGTATTGGTGTTATGCAGTTGGTAGAAGTTCCATGTAAAACACTTAAATGCTTAAGTCTAAATTAAAAAAAATAAAAATTAACAGATCCCCTTAGTTATCTATGTGTAATATTTTCATTTTGTATTTTAATTTGTAATTTTTCGGGTTTTTCGCGGACGTTTTGATTTACAGCAATCATATCATGAGACTCTCCCGATATCCACGAAGCAATCCGAAAAGATAGTTTTATTTAAAACTAGCGGGTCACCCTCGCTTCGCTCGGGTTCGTCTCTAGACAAATAAAAACAAATCTATCCCAAGGGAACCGTACATTTTCCGGGATAAAAAGTTGCCTATTTGTTATTCTGATGTATGAACTATATTATTGTAAAGTTTTATTAAAATCCAATCAGTAGTTTGTGCGTGTAAGCGGTATAATTTACTATAGTTTTTTTACTATTCTGCGGGAACTCTTTAATTTTTCGGGATGAAAAGTATCGTAGTAGTAAGTATAGTAGTAGTATAAAATATTGAGCGGGGATATAAGTTACCACCATGCAAAATTTCTATTAAATCGGCCCAACAGTTTCCGAGATTAGCCCGTACAAACAGACAGACAGAAACAAAAAACAGACATTTGACCTCTACAGTTTTATTATAAGTATAGACTAGCGACTCACACCCGCTCCGCTAGCGTTCGGCCCTATGAACGATTTAACGGTTCGTATAAACTCAAGAGATATTTTCCCGCATAAATAGTATTCTAAATGTTGAGCCGGATACCCAGCTATCATCATACAAAATTTCAACAAAATCTGCCCAATGGTTTTTTTCTTAATGCGTTCCTAGATAGACAGACATACAGAGAGACAAAAAAATCTAAAAACAATAGATTCGGCCTCTGTATCGATAATAATGAATATTGCAATAAGATTTTCTAAAAAATATGTATAGATATCTACAAGTACATAATATCCATGCAATGTAACAGAGAGGTGAAATAAAGTTGAGTGTAGTTTATGGGATATCTCTTGTTAGGTCTTTTAAAATGACATAGATTTAATTGTTTTAGTCAAGACATGTTGAATAGTTTACAAGAACTGCCTCGGTGGTGTAGTGGCTAGCATGTACGGCTGCACACTCGGAGGTCCTGGGTTCGAGTCCCGGGTCGGGCCAAATTTAGTTATTGAGTCTTTCTGTATAGTAAGTCTCAGTAACAGCCCGGAGTTAGGAAGTTGGCGCTGTTTCACCCCCGTGCCTCGGAGAGCACGTAAAGCCGTCGGTCCTGCGCCTTAATTCTCACTGGTCGTGTGGAGTGGTCGTTCCAACGGAGTATGAGAGTGACAGGAATAGAGAGTGCACGTTGTGTCTGCGCGTACACTTGTGCACTATAATATCTCCTGCGCAGTTGGCTAGTCTCAATGAGATTGGCCGCCGTGGCCGGAATCGGCTAGGACAACATCATCATCATCATCAGTTTCCAAGATATGGTATATTTACGGTTTTCCGCTATGATAATTTATCGGCCGCAAATTATCCAGTAACAAATTGTCTAAAATATAAATTTATTTATGCTATCAATACAACAGCTAATAAACGTTTTATTTTACTTTTATTCTAACAAAGGATGTAAAACATGCTATTTTATTGCCTAAATGCCATGAAGTCCTTGGAAGTTGGTACACGAGTTCGGCTCACACTAGTACGATTTTTTTTATTTATTTACAAAAGCACACTAATACATAATTAACATTTATATACATTTAGACGATAATAAATTAATTAATTAGATATATATTATGTCTTTTCAAGTGTACATAACATTCGCTGTAATTACTTACATAAATTTAGAAAAAAAGATTTTGTAAAGAATATTGTATATATTCTTTGTCATGATGTATTTTTTTTATTTTTACATAATCATCAAAAACAAATGCATAATCTATACATATAATAAAATTGTAACTAAGCTGAATCTGTACATTAACTATTTTTAGAAAATCTTATTGAAATAAACATTATTATCGATACAGAGGCCGAACCTATAGTTTTTAGAATTTTTGTCTGACTGTCGGTCTGTCTGTCTGTCCGTCTGTTAACGCATCACAGAAAAACCACTGGAGGGATTTTGATGAAATTTGGTATAGTGATAGCTGGTTATCCAGGTCAACATATATATATATATATATATATATATATATATATATATATATATATATACGAAAATATCTCATTTCTGAAAAAAATACAAAAAATCTATCAATTTCAAAAACTGCAAAGTAAGAGTATACTAATATGTAAAACCTAAGAATTTGGTTTATGGTCATCAGAACGCGGGCGGAGTTGCGGGCAATGCTAGTAATAATATAAAGTGGTGGCTGTATCTTTTTTTTATTCAGTAGATTCGTCTTCAACTTACCTATTACATTGATTAAGGTTATTTGTTAACGATGCTCATTAGTATATAATTTTACGCACCAGTGACTAAAAATTACTGCAATAACCAAAAGTCAAATTGTAAGTTAGTGTATTGTTGCTAGTAACTAAACGCTTTCAACTGGGCATGAACTGCTATTGAATGGTGTTTATGTAATCATCAAATTACAATTTGTTACATGCGATAATGTGTCCATTTTCGTGGATACTCTAATTTTTATTTTAAATGTTTCATTAATATTAATTAATTGTATTTATTTTATACGTCATTAATCCTTTACAATTTAATATCAATTACTTAATAACAACTTTGCAGTGTCATGAAAACCTCGAAATATTGTAATTTGTAGCTTTAACTTTAATTGGTATTTATCAAACAATAAATAAAAATATTACATGCAACAATATAAATTTTAATATATAGGTACATATAAAATATGTTGCTATTTCATTTAGATTTAAAGATACAGAAACGAAAATAACTTATTGGTAACTAACACACATTCTTGTTTTCACTTAATAGAATTCCACTATCGGATTTCCTTTCAAAGTGCTCTACTTCACAATTAATTTGTGATTTCCTCAAGACACAGCGTTAAATAAGAAAGGTACAGTAATCACTAGTATAATTGTATTTGTATAACATCTGATACTTTGCCATAGATTTGACGACACGTTTGGCTCAGTGTGTAGTAACCCTTCTTGCTTTGCCAGCGGTTGCGGGTTCGAATCCCGCTGGGGGCATTCATTTTTGTGATGAGCACGAATGTTTGTACTCCAGTCATGGGTGTTTATATTTATAATATGTATGTATTTAAAGTTATATATAGGTACTGTATCAACTATCTAGTATCCATAACACAAGCTTCGTAGCTTACCATGGAACTAGATGGTGCTGTGTGTTAATGTCCAAACATATTTATAGGTATTTTTATTCTTGATTAATTTCATTACGATAATAGTGTAAAGCAATGAAATTGTGAATCTTAGGCTTAAACCTCATTGAGAATTAACGCTCATGACTGGTTAAGACCGTCTGGCCAAGAGCCAGTAAAGTTATACGGTAAGCCAAGATTAGTGCTTAGGTATCCCATATTAGAGTGAAGGACGAGAATTAATTAGCGAATAACTGCAACATAAGCTGTCGGAGCATCTTATCTCGGTATCCGCAGTGAAATTACATATGTACATAACGATATGTACCCTATATAGGGCAATTGCTGTCAGACAGTTGCCCAATTTTACGAGTAGTTACATGGAAAACTCTAAAAAACTTCATTAGTCTGGCTGTCTGTTCACATTCATGAACACTGCAATAAAGCACCATGGAAATTTGTTTAAGTTAAATGTTTGTTTGGAATTTTTTCGATTTTCTCTGTAGCTTTTTTTTTTTGAAAACACTCATTTATATTTTAGCTACGGTCAAAATATATTTTGTTTAATATCGTTATTGCTTTACATTTTTTGCTAGCGTCGATAGTTCATCATTGAGATTTATTTGTAACGGAGCCTAAAATTAATTTCGTTGTTCATTTAAAGCCTAGGGTAGGGTTCTCCGATAGCGTTGACGGATCGAGGATCGGACGGGACACAATTGATGATCGCAGTACGTGCTATGCTGCCGACGCCTGCGTGATGAATCGGTGACTTGTAATCGGCGGACTAACACGAATACCGTAATTTGTTAGAAAAAAGTCAAACTCGACCCTTGCAGATTTGCACCATCATTGTCGATCGTTCTAATATTGGGAAATTAGTTTATAAATTCGTTTTTACTAGGTAAGGTAATCTAGCGATTCCCGCCACTTTCCTTAAACATAAAATGATTAGTATTTAAAATGTGTAGCAAAATGATGGCCTTAAACGCAGATATTTAGTAAGTACATATATATACATATATACGAGTAGTAAAAACTCGTAAATTTATATCAGGCACGTCGGTATACGTAACTACAACTAGAGTTAAGTTTTATTACATCTATCATAATATATTTTAGTTATCAACTAGATATATTGGTTTTATTTATGTGTAAATCATTGTTTTTATAAATCAATTTGATCATTGCAAAAGCACTGCACTACAGTTCTACTCATTATATATGTGATCAATTGTTTTGTTAAAATTAACCTAATTTTTTTCTGCTTATATAAACTGGATATCATACAGGTATATGAAATCATATTGATGGTTCTACATTAGTGAAACGTAAAATGTAGTAAAATGTAGTGAACTAAAGGGGAATTTCTTAGTATTAATGAGTAATACGTGTCGAGTTTGCTCTTGGTGCGTTATAAATCGCAGCCTCGTAATCGACGCGCGATCTCAGCAATTTGCTCGACAGCAAATAATATATTTTTCTTCAGCTATTTGTTAGTTAAGTCTATTAACAGGATGCCGGTGTGTAATTTTCTACAACAATGTTTTGTTCTATTATTTGATTTTAATACACAAATAGATACAATCGTATCTAGGAAGTAGAGTTTAAAAAAATATCGATTAATTAAAGAAATAAATATATCTAATATTGATACGGTCACTATACGAGTAAAATGTTGTTAATTAACTGATTGGGCAACGATTTATGACCAAGTTGTTGGATAGATGCTTCCTTAGATAGGTACTGAATAAATTAACCGACTTGCTTTTACACAATATCTCATAACTTTTTTCGGTAGAAGAAATGCGTTGCGAGACTTGCATTTTTTTACATGTTATGTTTTTGATTGGTTCTGTAAGAAGCATGTTAAGTAATTTAATTTATATTATTTCGTATATTCAATGTATTTTCACGAAAAATTGGTTTATGGCGATGTGTTACCAAAACATTCATTAATGCCCAAAAAAGCGTTCAATGATATATTGCCTTATTTTTAACAACTTTCTTTTCATTTAAATATTCACTGCTCGAAATCTTAACGATAATTAATTATTATTATTGAGGTATCTAATAATTTCTTAGATTTACTCGAATATTTAACATTTTAAATAAAACTATCTTTTTGGATTATTTCGCGGATTTATTTTGATTTTTGGTTCCCGACGTTTCGAATGCTTTACAGCAATCATAATCACGGGAGCGATTAAGATTTTAGACGTCTCAAGGCATTATATACATACTTGGTACTTGTTATATACTATAACGCGAAATAATCCGAAAAGATTGTTATATTTTAAATTATTAAGTAACATGAAAAATACACCAAAAGCCAAAATATCTTATAAATTAAGTGTTTTTTTTTAAATTGCTATTAAAAATAAATTTTAACTGAACCTAAAAGTCAACAAATGAGATCTTATGTCATTGATATAGTTATCGTAAGTGTGTTAACCATTAACGTTCCCTACAACATAGTCATAGTTTCGATACTTACATATTTAATTTCGTTGTCTATTTCTCACTCTTTTTGTCACACAATAGCGTGAACTGTTTATACTCGTATGTATTACTTCTTGTATTGCTTGTGACTTCTTGCACTGCACTTTATTAAATGCGTTTTCTGATATTATAGCAATTGTTATATATATATATATATATATATATATATATATATATATATATATATATATATATATATATATATATATAAATTATAGTGTTTGTCTGTCTGTCTGGGAACGCATCATGAGAAAACCACTGGACGGATTTTGATTAAATTTGATACGGTGATAGCTCAACATATAGGGGGCCGTTCATAAAATACGTCACACTAAAATCAGCTTTTTTTGACCCCCCTCCCCCCCCTATCGTCACGCTGTGTCACACTTTCTGTGACCCCCCTAGAAATATTTCGTCACAAAAACTAAGACCCCCCCCCCCTGCTGAGTATGATAAATTCGAAATGATAGTACACAAATTCTGAAAATTAAAAATATTTATTTAGTTATTATAATAAAATTTAAATAAATTAATAAATATCTTTCATAACGAACATATAAATAATGAATAATATTTCTATTATTCAGAAGTCCAAGGATTTTCTAAATGGGCCGAAATATCTACAATCGGTATTGCACCATCTTCTTCTTCATCTTCAAAACTACCGTCCACTTCATCGTCATCTAATATTAAATTGAGAAGATGAAAAAAGCGTCTGTATTAGTTCACTGCTAAATGGCGAATGAAGGAATAAAATAATAATAAATACATGAAAAACAGTATTTTCATTTGTTAACCGACTTCAAAAAAAGGAGGAGGTTCTCAATTCGTCGGGGACTTTTTTTATGTATGTACCCCGATTACTCGACGATGGCTGGACCGATTTGTAAAATTCTTTTTTTGTTTGAAAGGGTATAGTTTCTAGTTGTCCCATAGTCACCAAGTCACGATCTGATGATGGGATCCCAGGGAAATCGAAGACAACTCAAATTTTATAGGCACTTATTACGTTTTTCATATATTTCCTAAAGCTGTTCAAGTATTTGCGTCTGATAATCATCATCTCCTGTGGTTGAGCTAATGATGGAAGGTACAACTCCTCAACGGTTAGGAGTTAAAAGAAAATTCTTTCAATATTATACGTAATTATAGACCGATAGTTAAATTCTTTCAGGCTCTTATTAACCGACTTCAAAAAGGAGGAGGTTCTCAATTCGACTGTTTTTTTTTCTTTTTATGTTTGTTACCTCAGAACTCCGTCATTTATTAACCGATTTGGACAATTTTTGAGTTGTTTGAAAGTGTATACTTCCAGATTGGTCCCATTTAAATTTAAAAAAAAATACCACCCCTAAGGGTGAAAAAATAGCTAATGATGGATTTAACCTACTTCTAATTGTTATATTGACTTGAAACTTTGCAAGTGTTTCTATTTCCGTTGATAGTACAGTGGTTCGGTATTGTTGACCTGATCTGATGGCAAGGCCAAAAGGTGGATAGGTGGAACTCTTCAACGGCTAATAGTAGATACTTTGAGTTTGAGCTTATTTTGTTTGATTTGACAAGCCTAACACCTTAGAATTCTTACTTTGCTACTACTGTCTACACTAAAAAGGTAAAAATAAAAACTTTTTAACAAAAAAAATAAAAACCGACTTCAAACAAAAGCACTAAAAAGTAAAAAATAACTGATTGGTAGTTTTCATTTACTATACATACCTAATCAAATATTTTCGAAGTCGGTGTGCTTTGGTTAAGTAATTAAAGCCTACCTATTAAATACATACCTAATCAAATATTTCTGAAATCGGTGCCAGCCCATACAAAGCAAAGCACACCGACTTCGAAAATATTTGATTAGGTATCTACATATAGTAAATTTAAACTACCAATCAGTTATTTTTTACTTTTTAGTGCTTTTGTTTGAAGTCGGTTTTTATTTTTTTGTTAAAAAGTTTTATTACTGAATCAAGAGCGCAGGGTACGTGGAAACGTTACTCTCTCAAGTATTGGAAAAACAAAGAAACCAGTTGTGACGGATCGCAACGCCGCTAGAGTCGCGCCACAGAGCTAGCGCTCATGTCAAAAAATAATAAACGGCGAACGCCACGTTGCCGTATACCCCCCGTCCCCCCTTGTCACATCTTCTCACACTCAGCCAGACCCCTCCCCTCCCCTTGTATGCGAACGTATTTTATGAACGGCCCCTAGGATACTTTTTACTGCGGGAAAATATCTCATCCCTGAGAAATCTATACGTATAATAAAATTGTAACTAAGACGAACATTAGATATTTTTGGAAAATCTTATTGAAATAAACATTATTATCGATACAGAGGCCGAATCTATAGTTTTTTGATTTTTTGTCTCTCTGTCTGTTACCGCATCACAAAAAAACCATTGAAGGCATTTTGATGAAATTTAGTACAGCTGGTTATCCGGATCAATATGTAGGATACTTTTTACCCTGGGAAAATACCTCATTTCTGAGAAAAAATACAAAAACTGCAATGAAAGAATATACTAATACGTAAAAGCTAAGGATTTAGTTTTTGGTCATCCGAACGCGGGCGAAACCGCGGGCTATGCTAGTCTATACTAAATGCTAAAACGTAGTTTTTAACGTCGCTTGTCGACTATAAAATTGTACAGTAGATTTTAAATGAAAATCCCGCAAACATAGAGTTAATGAAAATCGTCAATCCAACAGCGCATAATTGGGCCGGCAACCTGCCTAGTGTAACAAAGAGCCGAGCGACATTGTCTGCTATAGGTTTATTAGCTCGATGTACTATCGCAAGTTAACAAAGCGAAACGCCATATTATCGAGTCAGTGTGCCTATCAGCCGTTATAGAGCTGAAGTAGGTACAACAGAACCGCCGATAGCTCCACGACTTTTTGTTCCATACCTACCATTAATTGACAGGTAAATCTTTCGTATTATGTAACAGACGTCTTTATATAACAAGCTTTTATTTAACTTACAATGTTTGTATGTTTGTTTGTTTGGGTCAAATCTTGCAACTGAATTTTAAAACAGTTATTCTCAACCGATTGAGCTGAAATTTTGCATACACGTTTTGCATTCTAAATCAAACATGGCGGAATCTATATTATTTTTAAGCACCCCATGATATGAATATCAAATGAAATTTAGTACTCAACTAGCACTCTTGAGGTATTAACACCTCCAGGTAAATTTCTAAGAAATTAATTAAATTTCTAAGAAATCTATTGTTAACTGTAACGCCGGCGTTTCCGCGGTCGTGGAAGGATTAAGATACGATTGTATTGAATTTTATGATAAATCTTATTATCTCTCCATTGTTTTTCGTTTCGAATTTGTTTGGTTTATTTAATGATTTCCGTCATCCAATTTCCTTATTTAACAATTGTCTTACGACCATTTTATTTTGAACACAAACCAATGTATCGCCTTAATGGACCGACTACATCCGAAATATAGGCGTAAGGGGAAATAGAAGATATTATCTACAACATAACCCTTTGTACCCTCCCATTCATTATTCCTTTCACGATTCCAAGTGGAGAACTTTGTACGGTAAAGCCGAGTGTTACTCAAATAATAACACATAAGATCATCAGTTATTTCATCTCAATTACGTAAGAACTACATTTGACCCCTCATTTTCGGTGGAAATCGCTTACCTGCAGAATATTTATTTGGGGATAGGACATACATAGCGTAAATGGGTCTTAAAGTCTCGAAAATAAGCGGTCCTATATTCGGTTCTGTGCAGCTCCATTATTTATTAGGGAAATGGACTCAGATTATTCATCCATTCTATTAAATAAGTTGGCAATAATATTGAAAATTACTACTACATAAAAATTTGTCATTTGTATCATGCCTAGTAAATAATGAAAAAAATTAAATATTAAAAAATAAAAAGTAGTAAAATTAATGATTTGATTCGGTGTAGGGGATTTGATAAAATAAAATAAAATATATATTCCACATTAGGAATTTTTCATACTAAACCCACAAAAGATAAAATTGGTAAGATGAATTTTCCTTCAAAGTCTCACGATCGGTGTAATAAAGTATATCTTCAGAAAATCTCAAAAAAGTATTTATGATCAGAATTACTTGAAAATTGGTATTAATGCTCTTCAACACAATTAAATAATTACGTGTTTAGCATTTTTCAAAATTCATCATCATAAGAGGGTAAAATAGGAAATGAAAGTTTGTATGAAGTCTACCTTTTTAGAGATTTTTTTGTAGTTTTAGCGCGAGCGGAGCCACGGGTTCTACTAGTATTAGAATTTTATTATAAGGTTATAAATTAAATAATCATTTTGAAGCTGCTACAATATCCATTACATGTTTAATTTAGTTATGAATATAATAATATTATGTTAATGAATGAGCTGTGAATTGCAATTCACTCTCATCATATAATTATCTCTACCTACAAACATTTTTAATTATATTTCATTTGATGTATGTTGTTTATTAAAGGTTAATCCTACAGTTGCCATTACACAGACAATGATATATATAAAAAACTAGCATTGCCCGCGGATCCGCCCGCGTTCAGATAATCTAAAACCAAATTCTTATACTCTTACATTGCAGTTTTTGTATTTTTTCTCAGATAATATCCTATATGTTGACCCGGATAACCAGCTATCATCATATCAAATTTCATCGAAATCCTTCCAGTGGTTTTTCTGTGATGCGGTAACAAACAGACCGACAGACAAAAATTCTAAAAACTATAGATTTGGCCTCTGTATCGATAATAATGTATATTTCAATAAGATTTTCCAATAAATATTTAATGTACAGATTCGGCTTAGTTACAATTTTATTAGGTATATGTATAGATTTATAGATTCACTAGCGACTTACCCTTGCTCCGCTCGGATTCGTCCCTAAATACCTTATGACGGTTAGTATGGAATATGTACATATAAATAGAGTTTTATATCCCTTACTTGAGAAATGATTGATTCCCCATACAAAGTTCCACCCCGCTTTTCACCCCGTTAAGAGATGATTTCCGGGGTAAAAACTATCCTATGTCTTTCCCAGGGTCTCAAACTATCTCTATACCAAATTTCGTCTAAATCGATTCAGCGGATTAAGCGTAAAAAGGTAACAGACAGAGTTACTTTCGCATTTATATTATACTAGCGACTCACCCTCGCTCCGCTCGGGTTCATCCCTGGGGTGGGGTCTGGGAGGACCACCCTTATCCTTATCACTTAGGGGTATGGAAAATAGATAGTAGCCGATTCTCAGACCTACTAAATACGCATATAAAATTTGGTAAAAATCGGTAAAGCCGTTTCGGAGGAGTACGGTAACAAACATTGTGACATGGAAATTTTATATATAAGATTAGTATGGATTATTAAATTATTAATTTTTTTTTTTTTCATAATCAAGAAGATTGATGTTGTTAAATAATTGGGTAACTAAGTGGAAAGGTATGAAAGAAGACGAAATATTAAAGCTGTAAATGCAACAAATATCTTCATTGTTTTTATTCATTTGACGACACGTTTGGCTCAGTTTGTAGTGACCCTACTTGCTGTGCCAGCGGTCGCGGGTTCGAGTCCCGCTGGGGGCATTCATTTGTGTGATGGGCACGAATGTTTGTACTCCAGTCATGGGTGTTTATATTTATAATAGTATGTATTTAAAAGTTATATGTGTGTAGTGTATCAACTATCTGGTATCCATAACACAGGCCTCGTAGCTTATCATGGAACTAGAGGATGCTGTGTGTTAATGTCCCAACATATTTATTTATTATTTATTATCCGGCTTCAAAAAAGGAGGAGCTTCTCAATTCGTCGGAATCTTTTTTGCTAGGATTTATATTGGCTGGCGCCGACTTCAAAAATATCTGATTTGGTATCTATAGTAAATGAAAACTCCCATTTAGTTAGTTTTAATTTTTAGTGTTTTGATGTCTGTTTTTTTTTAAGTTTTTATTTTGCATCATACCTAGTAATCATCGATGGGTCTCATGGGATGAGGGATTTTCGTACTCGTTAGGCTCCTTGATGAACCGGATCAAAATCCAAATTAGTATCATTTGTTGTTTTTAATTAAAAGGGTAAGCAAGTTTAACATCATTTTAAATGTAATTTTCTTAATTTTATGAGTGAAAACAGTCTTGAAATTTATATTTAAACATTGCTTTTAAACCTTACTGCTAAAAAAATAAAAAATAACACAATTTGCGAAGATATCGAGTAACACAATACACAATTAAAAAATACACTCGATTTAAGTCAATGAAAAATTTCAGTTTTAAGCATCTATTTTTTCAATTTAATTGGTTATTACATAGCCATGGTTATTTGTAAAGGTTTATCCACTATTGAATGTCTTGTACTCGCAAGGCTGAAAGATAAACAGTTACCATTTCTAGAGATAATGTAGTAAATAACAAATTTATCTATTCGATTGGTTATTTTATTTAAATCTAAATATACATAGATACGGATATAAAAACACATTTTTTCTTTATTTAAATATGTTGGGACATTGACACACATCACCATCTGGTTCCATGGCAAGCTACGAGGCTTGTGTTATGGATACCAGATAGTTGATACACTACACATATATAACTTTAAATACATACATATTATAAATAGTACATAAATGTAAAATATACAAACTAACATATCATAATAATTTATTATTTTTGCTCTCAGGTAAAAATGTCCTCACCATCCAAGAAACGCATTAAAAAGCAAACTTGGTGCAAGAGATTAATCTATAAACGATTACCTATCACAAAATGGTTTCCTGAATACAATTCGGAAAAGGCTCTAGCGGACTTTATAGCTGGAGTTACAGTGGGACTTACGGTTATACCGCAGGCATTGGCTTATGCGACACTCGCTGGGCTACATCCTCAGGTAAATATATATTATACTTTTTATATAATTATCATGTGTGTTTGTTGACTGTAGTATGTGCGAGTACATTATTAATATTCATTTTTTCACAGGTATAGAGCTAATGGTTAAAATTATTTTTATTTATGCATATTTTAATATGTAAATATTATTTCTTATTGCGACTATTTGCGTCGTAGTTAATATTTATTATAATTTTGGCGGCTGTAATAATAACTTATATTTACAAGAAATTAAAAAAATATTACAATTGAAGAAAATAGGTACAGATTATATCTCGTAAACAATATACCAAAAAAGCAAAAAAAAAAGTGTGTGTGTGTACTTATGTACGCACGGAAGAAGCTATTTGGCGTAACAGAACAAAAATAGCTAACTTCATCATGTCGCTTTTTGGCTGTCGCATAAATTTTTCTCTTATAATTTTTTCCAAACGTGCTAAACGAAGTATAACTTCAAAATAATAACACAGAATATAAATGCGTCTTTTTATTATAAACATGTCAATAAAAAAGAATCCATACGAACCTTATTTCAATATAAGTTCTATAGTAAGAACAAAACCTTGTACTACGTTAGTTTCTTTGCTTCTGTGTCAAGTCGTAAAACTCAAACCCTTAATTCAGTTCGTTCGTCCCGTTGCTTTCTTTTCCCTAGGGTTTACAACCTATCACGATGAAATTTCGAAGACAGATGTGCCTTGAGAATCGAAAACAGCCGTAAGTAAAAAATATTTATTGCCACCCGTCAAATAGATAAAGAAAAGATTTCCCCGTGGAAAAATTATAATTTTCACATGAAAATGATAACAAAATCAATAAAATTTTAAGCTAAATCTTAGAGCATCTGTAATAGAGGGTTTTTATTTGTTATTTTTTTCATGTATCATTTTATTAGGCATATATACATCTTGCTAAATTGGGACACTAAGATTTTTTTACGTTAAGTATAAAAATTGAATCATTTTTAACTGAACAATTCTGTAGCAACCGATAAATAATGAGACTAATCAATTAGGGAGTGAACGTCTAACACAAATCATCTATTATATTGAACTCAATTGTTCTATAGTCCATACAATTACTAATAATAATAGGTAGCACTTTGTATTAAAAATATAAAATATAGGATGCAGCGATACAAATTTACATGCAAGGACATATATTCATTTATGTATATATAATCCAAATTATTTTAGATCCAATAATTTTATCAAAAGTTTTGCCATTATGGCATATTGTCATCCAAACGACCACTCATGGAATTGCCACATTACAAAATAACGAAGAGAAATTAATCTGCATTATGACATACATTACGAGTCTGCTCTCACAATTGAAAGTGGTGAATGTGAATAAACCTCTGAGCCCATTCGCTAATACCATTATTGTCTATTGCGAACGTGTGAAACAACAAGCAAGCGCATTTGATATTGTACGCTTCGATACGAGTCAAGTTTAAACCTATATTTGCTTTTCTATAATGTTTCATAATACGAGTAACTTAGCTTTTATTTAATATTAGTGAATTTTCCGTAGCCTATATTACTTTTCAACCGACTTCAAAAAGGAGGAGGTTCTCAATTCGACTGTATGTTTTTTTTTTTTATGTTTGTTACCTCAGAACTCCGTCATTTATTAACCGATTTGGACAATTTTTGTTTTGTTTGAAAGGGTATACTTCCAGATTGGTCCCATTTAAATTTCAAAAAAAAATACCACCCCTAAGGGTGGAAAAACAACGAATGATGAATTTAACCTACTTCTAATTGTCATATTGACTTGAAACTTTGCAAGTATTTCTATTTCCGTTGATAGTAAAGTGGTTCAGTGTTGTTGACCTGATCTGATGGCAAGGCCAGAAGGTGGTTAGGTGGAACTCTTCAACGGCTAATAGTAGATACTTTGAGTTTGGGCTTATTTTGTTTGATTTGACAAGCTTAACACGTTAGAATCCTTACTTTGCTACTACTGTCTACACTAAAAAGTGAAAAATAAAAACTTTTTAACAAAAAAATAAAAACCGACTTCAAACAAAAGCACTAAAAAGTAAAAAATAACTGATTGGTAGTTTTCATTTACTATACATACCTAATCAAATATTTTCGAAGTCGGTGTGCTTTGGCTAAGTAATTAAAGCCTACCTATTAAATACATACAAAGCAAAGCACACCGACTTCGAAAATATTTGATTAGGTATGTATAGTAAATGAAAACTACCAATCACGTATTTTTTACTTTTTAGTGCTTTTGTTTGAAGTCGGTTTTTATTTTTTTGTTAAAAAGTTTTTATTATACCATATACCAACAAAAACCATTTTATTTATATAAAATGGTTACACGCTCATATCATAGTCTTTACGAAATTATTTTCTTACAATGTTCTTGGGCAGTAAGTACCATTTGTTAGTTGTAGACGAAATAAAAAATTTCATCTGACGTATTTTAGTTCGCATCTTATTAAATATTTACCATATTATAAAATTTATAAATTTTTTTTCTGTCAACAAACTGTCAATTATATAAAAACTTTTTAACAAAAAAATAAAAACCGACTTCAAACAAAAGCACTAAAAAGTAAAAAATAACTGATTGGTAGTTTTCATTTACTATACATACCTAATCAAACATTTTCGAAGTCGGTGTGCTTTGGCTAAGTAATTAAAGCCTACCTATTAAATACATACCTAATCAAATATTTTTGAAATCGGTGCCAGCCCATACAAAGCAAAGCACACCGACTTCGAAAATATTTGATTAGGTATGTATAGTAAATGAAAACTACCAATCAGTTATTTTTTACTTTTTAGTGCTTTTGTTTGAAGTCGGTTTTTATTTTTTTGTTAAAAAGTTTTTATAGATAATGTATCCTTCCAATGGTTAGAGAATTTATAAAATCGGTCCAGTAGTTTTAGAGTTATTGGATTACAAATAAACAAAGCAATTTTTAATTTTTACCCGACTGTGCGACGCAAAAGAGGGTAATGTGTTTATGTGTGTTTGTTTCTATGTGGCATTCTAGACACGAGATTTGGAGAGAGATCTAGAAAGTTCTAGATTTGTCTTGATAACGCCATAGGCCGTCATAGGCTATATAAAAATAGTTAAAAATTAAAATGGCGTATTTCAGGCGCCAATTCGTGTGTTTAAAAAAATTTAAGTGGGGTATCGAAATAATGTTTTTAAGAGGCAATCACAAATATAACATACATTTTATGTTTAAAAGTAATTTAGTGTAAAAAGTTGTTAAATATAACTTCAAATTTCTAATCGGCAAAAACTAAACAGTTGTAAAAAATATATATTATATAAATAAAAAAACCCTACTGCATAATGGCTTACTAAAAAGATGAAAAAAAGCTGACGAAGGAATAAAGTATTATGGAGTCGGAGACATACCTACAAAATATGTACATTGTACGTTTCGCGGCAAGGGTGATACGTGTATGTTTCCGACTGCATAATACTTTATTCCTTAGTCAGCTTGTTTTTATCTTTTTAACTAGCTTTTATGCAGTCGGGTTTTTAATTTTTATATATTTTTTTATTATTCTTTATAATATAAGTATAGTGAGTGTAGACTTTTTACGTAAAATATTCTGCTACGCCTTTAAATGTTTCCTTTTTTCTCTATATTAACTTAAATACAAAAAAGACATGATACAATTTTAAAAAGAGCTTCCTCTTTTTGCTGTCGACCAAGTAAATATTACGATATCAGTAACAGCAAGTCATTGATCCCTAAGTCGTTACAATGTGAAAAGTTTATTTAACATGAAATACTAGATTAGATACATTTTAGTACAAGCTTTAGATTATTGTATGATGTTTTTTAATTGATACTTACGTGATATTAAATTTTTTAGCTTTAGTTAAAATATTCATATTTAAAGTGTTTCGTGTAATTCAATAGGTTCAAACCGTTGCAAAAGGTGCAACAAATTCGAATACTTTATACATATTACAATAATTTAAGTTAATATGTTCATATTCATTATATTTTTTTGTTACAGTATGGCCTCTATTCGTCGTTCGTGGGATGTTTTGTGTACCTAATATTTGGTTCGTGTAAGGACATAACGCTTGGTCCGACTGCTCTGTTAGCTCTCATGACGTATGAGCAAATACAGGGGAGAAACTCCGACTATGCAATACTCCTGTGCTTCCTAACCGGTGTAGTTCAGTTAGCTATGGGAATATTGCATTTAGGTATGTTTATTGATGCGTCACCTTTTTTGAACACTAGCAGAACCCGCGGCTTCGCTCGCGCTAAAACTATAAAAAAACTCTTTGGCTGGGTGCTATTAGTAATAATGTATGGAGGTCTGTCCGATCTGTTGACATTTATGATTAATTTCCCTTCACTTGGGTGGTTCACATGATGATATGTAGGGTATAGCCTTACTCAATAAACTGGTTATCTATATTATTACAAAAAGATTTTTTCAAATCGGATTAGTAGATCCCGAGAATAGCGCGTTCAAACAAACAAACAAAAAAACAAACAAACAAACAAACAAACAAACAAACAAACAAACAAACAAACAAACCAACAAACTCTGCCTCTTTATAATATTAGTATAGATAATATTTTTAGTATTATATTTAAGCTTCTTAAACAATATTTCACGTCTTATGCGTATTTACGTTAATTTATTAAAAAAAACTAGCAGTACCCGTGGTTTCGTCCGCGCTCAAACTTCCAAACGCTACCAAACTTCACAGGATCACCCGCTGGGGTGATCTGAAAATTTCATCAAAATCACACATCGATTTTTGTATATTATATATAGATTAGCTTATAAACATAAAAGTAAACCCCACCCGTCCATAGAACTATATACATTGTCGTAGCCCCAAATTATTGTAATATGACCGAAAAAAATGTCTTTTTTAAAACTAACGTCTACCTAGCATTTTCGCTTCCATCGTGTCAGATGACCGCAAAATTGATTATTATATTAAAATTATTCAGTTAATACGTATAATTAATTTAATTCCTATGTATTTAAAATGCCATTCGTTAGCAAAAACGTTATGAGCTCTAAAATTTTTAGTGTTGTTATAAGATTTCTTTTAGTTTCACAATTTTTAATTAGTTATTCTTTCAATCATAAATGAATAGCAAAGAAGAAATTTTCTTAATGATAGTGAAAACCGTATTAGTGTGCGTTGCGTAGTTCAGAAAAACTAAGCGCACAAACAAACAGACATGAATATATTCAGACTATTTAAAGATTAGTTAATAGTTTAATGAGAAGCGGATACCTACGTCTATCGATCGGAAAATGAATCTGCAGGCGCTCATGTAGTTATTTATTAGGTTTCACATACTATAATAACTATTTTTTTCTTTAGGCTTATTGTAGACTATACATACATAAATGTTGGTGAAATTCTTAAAATTATGTTAGAGAGTAGAGACTTACCATCGCTTCGCTCGAGAGCGTCCCTAGATATGTTCTAATTTTTTTGAACGGAACAATAATTATTTTTCTAAAATAAAGCCAGCCTAAGTTACTCCTTATAACGTCAGCTATCTGCCAGTGAAAGTCCCGTCAAAATCAGTCCAGCCGGAACAAAAAGACAAATAGACAAAAAATTGAAAAAATGTGTTTTTCTTATAAGTACTGTATGTAATTTAATTTGCATTTAGTAAAATGTAGTTATTTTGGCATTACAGACAGTTGAATTTTATTTATCTGTATATTTAATAATATTTTTTTACTTTTCAACAGGTGTCCTGATAGATTTTATATCTGTACCAGTGACAGTAGGGTTTACTTCAGCTACGTCTGTCATCATCGCAGTTTCACAGCTCAAAGGATTATTGGGACTCCAGTTCAAATCCAGAGGATTTATAGATACTTTGAAAAAGGTTTGAAAAATTTGAATGTTTTCAATAATTATCTGTAAATAATATAGCTATTTAGTTCATAGCAAATATATTGTTATATTATTTTCAATAGTTATTTTGTTTGATAGATACTGACTTCTGCGCAATATTATAATTTACTTCGAAAACAATTAACATAAACCTTAAATTTATATACCATAATTCGGGTAACTGAGTTGAAAATTTCATTATAATCACTAAGTGATTCATGTATGTATATAAATTCAATAAGGCAACAATTTCTTAAAGAAGGCATTAATTATTCTGCCCTTAGAGATTTCTTCTGAATTTATATGGTACCATCTATTTAATAAAAATAAAATTATGAACATAGAATTACAATTCTCGAAGATATCGCCTAACATATCTACAAAAATCTCCTTTTTTAGAATCGGTAAAAAAAAACAATGTTTAAAATGGATATTGCTTAAAGCTTTAGCTCTATATATTAAGCTGAGCCTGTATTCTTTACTTTTTTAAAATTTAACCATCTACAATTCCTTGCTACTTGTACGTAAAAAAAAAGGTTGATCCCACCACCACGTGGAATATATGGCTATATAGGAAGAGAAAGAGAGAGATTATTTTTTTATTATCACCTATTAATATATAATAATTTACTTTAGAATAAATAAATAATTTGCTCATATACATTTTATTACACATAGATTATTGTTGTAGGTGTTCCTAAACTTACCAAATGCAAAATTGGCGGATAGCACCTTAGGAATAACGAGCATAGTTGTTCTGCTTCTAATGAGGGTAAGTTATTAATTTTGTTAAGCTCTTTTGTATCGGGAAATAATAATAATAATATATTAATATCGTATTTTACATTTGATTTCCTTCATAAAATATATTTACAAGTCATGGATTATGTACATGTAGTACTTTTATTGATTTTGATACAGGGCCTACATAGCATTATGCATTTTCACGTACCGTTTTAATAATTAAAACACTTATATAATAGATAGACTTAGAGAATATAATATTATCTGCTTAGATAAATATAATGCTGTACATACATTTATATTATATTATATTTTTATTTATTATATAAGGTTAATTAATAAAATAATTTTTCAAATAATAACCAATGTTGTTTTACATGTATTAAATTTATATTTCAACTCATGTATGAAACGATTCTGAAATAACCTTCATTTGAAACTACCTTGCTTTTTGTCTAATCCTATTTGTATATAATATCGATGATAAAAATAATTAATGATTTTATCTATATAACGATTTTTTTTAACATGAACTTATACTATTTATCGCTACGCTATCTTTAATGTATTTATGTAACGTTCGTACAGTGACATACATGTTATCAGTTATGGGATTATGAACACACTCAAAGCTCTTCAAATACTAATATAATCGACTTTGCAACATTATCGATTTGCAGATCAGTGTTTGATATTATAGATTTTATAGACTAGTTGTGCCCGGCGGTTTTATTAGGGTCCGTTGATCATTAGCTTGACGCATTCATTACACAATTTTGTTTGACATTACCTATAATATTCGTGTCTTCTCCATTTTTCGTGATAGACAGATAGATGCATAGATGCATTGACAAGAGAATTGAATGACATTAAATCATAAACTAGCAACTCACCCTCGCTTCGCTCGGGTTCGTCCCTAGGTACGTTTTAACGGTGAGTGTGAAATACAAATCTTTGAATTTCTCGGCTTTTCTGTACTATAATATGCATGTATATAAACCTTCTATGTATATAAACTATATATATAAACCTTTCACTTGAATCACTCTATCTATTGCTAAAAATTGCATTAAAATCCGTTGAGTAGTTTAAAAGATCTAAGCGAACAGACAGCGAAAGCGACTTCATTTTATGCTATGTGAAAATTAAAAATTACAAAAAGGAGAGAGGGAGTACATACGAGAATGCTGTCGAGCATTACCTAATTAATTGCGAAATTATGTTGTAGCACCATTTGGTACCTATTAAAAAATGTGCACTACATTTCGTTCAATATTGTAATATTTACTATAACTCAGTAACTATAACAATTTAGTTTTCGAGAAACATCTGTCTTATTTTTAAAGGTTTACCTACATATATTCAATTTGTCTTAAAGGGCTATCCTGTGTTTTTTTTAAATATCTTTCACAATTTTCTTATAATGGCGTAAGAAAATAATTATGAAAAATTTTTAGGTTGGTATAAAATTACTTTTCAAATAACTGATATATCTGTATAACCAACAGTATAGAGTAAAATGGCTGTAACATAAGGACATGACGGAGCTCTATAAATTGAATAAAAATCAGTTATCGTTTGACTTAAAAAAGAATATTTTAAATCAGTTATTAGTAATTACTGATAAAAAATAGCCGTTTCGATCTCTTAACTCCTCCAGGTAAATTTCTAAGAAATTAATTAAACTGAGAAATTCATTGTTAACTGTAACACCGGTTGCCCACGATCGTTGAGGGTTTAATCAGTTACACATTATTTATCAATCGCGACCTTAATCTACTTTCACTTGCAGAAAATATCTTGAAATGATTTTATATATTAAGCATAAAAGGATCGAATTGCTTCACACTATATACAATGTAATAGTAAGAAATTGTAAGCCAATACCTTTCATTAACTTGACCCTCATATCCAAATATGTATGTATAAAGTTTTACTTATAATATTACAAATATTTAATAATTATTATTAATTAGCGTATATCATGAAAGATATTTGATTTAATTTACAAATATAGGCACGTCTTTTCAATAAAAACTTTCAAAACAAATATAAATTAATATAGTTATACCAATATGCTTTATGATTGCGAATATTAAAATTAGCTTACTGAAATAATGTACTATTACTCGAAAGCCCAAACTGTAAAAATATTATTTATAGATATAAAAAAAAACAATATTATTATAAATAACTTAAGTAAAAACAAAACAGCTCAGTACCTTTTCTACTGTTTGTCAACCGATTTTATCTCTTATTTGTTTAATAGCTTATTAACAATAAAAAAGATCAATAATTATTATGATCGAGTCCTAGTTACATTAATTACGCTATAAAAAAAATTTACTTTATTTATTCAAAAATAATAATTTGTATTTTTTTTTATTTACAGCTTTTTAGTTTTGGTCAGTTGGACATTTCTAGTTTTATTTAATAATTTCTTATCCTAAATTACTCTTAAACATATAAGTCGTATATATTTTTGTAATCGCCTCTAAAATTCCTGTATTTTGATAACCCACTCAATTGATTCGGACATTTTTTTTTGTTAATACACAAATTGGCGCTTTGTATCTGCCATTTTGATTTTTAATGATATACCCTATGACACTCACGATATCAAGACGAATCGAATGACGTATGAATAATTAAAATCGTTTAAGCCGTTTAGTAATTACGAGGGAAAATAGGATCGGACACACATACATACAAGTCAAACACATAACCCTGCTTTGGGCTTCTCTACAGGGTAAAAATAGTAGCTTCAATTTTGGTAGATTTTAAAAAACAATGAAAACGTTGTAAACAGTGTGTAGCTTAGTAATTTGATGTATATCCACTTATATTAATCTAATACCAGGGTAGGAAGCAATCAGTATTAATTGTTAATCCCTCCACGCACGCCAGCGTGTCAGTTAACAATAGATTTCTTAGAATTTTAATTAATTTCTTTAAAATTTACCTGGAGGTGTTACAGTATTATTATGTGAAAAAAATGCTTCTAAAACCTAATCATTCAACTGACTTCTAATTATAAGAATGATTAAAATAAAAATGTTTTAATAGTTGAGTTAGAACTTAAATTCTGAAACTTTATTTATAATTTAGTTATATGAAAATACCACTTCATTTATGTAGAGACCAGCTAATTATTGTAGAGAAACTTCTATACAAAATTTTTATTTAAATCTACATTAAGAGGTTCGCCATTTTCACTAAATATACAGTTAATTAATCCCCGTATCGCGTGCATTGCGTGTTAGCAGTTACCTTTATATAACCTATTTTTAATATGACGTGCTTAGGTT
The DNA here is from genome assembly GCA_947093115.1 of Brenthis daphne. Classification (NCBI taxonomy): domain Eukaryota; kingdom Metazoa; phylum Arthropoda; class Insecta; order Lepidoptera; family Nymphalidae; genus Brenthis; species Brenthis daphne. The sequence goes on from OX352471.1 coordinate 43,485,425, forward strand.
ATATAATCACCTCCTCTATTATCAAAAGAGCAATAAACTAAAGCACCTCTCGAATAATAAGGGTTCGTAAGTCTTTATAACGGAAATTAAGATATTGATACATTAAAGCTAACCTGCAAGATATACATATATTGTAAATGGTTGCGATATAATTAAAGAAATTGTTCTATTACGCTGAAATACGCTGTAAGAGGAGAAATAACGTTTTATTTTGATGTTAAATTCAATTGAAAAATAATTATGGACTGTTAAGTAATTTATTTATTCAATGGAACCCAAGTCTCTAGCGAACGCAATGAATAAATAAATAACAATAAATAAACAACAATAAAGCATTATGTTAAATAATAATAATTATCTTTTAATCTTTTGTCTTTTAAATTATATCGTTTTATTTCTATCTCAGAAACTAAAAACTTTTGAAGTCTTTGAATTTCACAACCCAAGGTAATAACTTTGACAATTCAATCTAAAATAATAAAAAGGTTCCATATTATTATTGATGGAAATAAATTAGTACCTTATTTTAATTTTTTAAGGTTTTGATAGCCAATATCGGAGCACTTATTTCAAAGGAGATACGTTAAATACATACTCGTAGTATTAAGATACTGGATATTTGCCGTTCCACGCATTTGGCTACAAAATCAACTTTGTTTCTCATATAAGCGATTAGTAAAATATGTTATTTTCTTTTAAACATACATATACGAAAAAATAACAAATTTAATTATTCATTTTACACAACCCTCGATCTTCATGTCAAACTCACTCTTATCCGTTTTTTTATATTTAGGTTAAAATATATGAAAATCTTTTGAGATTCAAACAATGAAATATGTACTTTTGTTTCAGAAAATGAAGGACATAAATTTGCCGCAAAGTCAAAAAAGTTTGAAGAAGGCATTATGGCTGTTGTCGACTTCGAGGAACGCCATAATCGTACTGCTTTGCTCAGTAATGGCATTCGCATGGGAGTCACACTCGGAATCTCCCTTCAAACTCACTGGCACTGTAAAGTAGGTTATTACTTTCAAACTGTTTTATTGTACGTACAGTTTATGTTTACTGTTAAAATATTTTTATGGTATGTCGTTTTACATCGCAAAGTTGAGAAAAATTACTATTCATGACGCGTTGTTTCGAAATGTATACATATAATAAAACTCTAACTGAACCGAATCTGTACATTAAATATTATTTGGAAAATCTTATTAAAATAGACATTACTATCGATACAGAGGCGGAATCTATAATTTTTAAAATTTTTGTCTGTCTGTCGGTTACCGCATCACGAGAAAACCACTGTAAAGATTTTGATGAAATTTGAATTTGAATTTGAAAACATATAGGATACTTTTTACCGCGGGAAAATATCTCATTTCTGAGAAAAATTACAAAAACTGCATTGTAAGAGTATACTAATATGTAAAACCTAAGAATTTGGTTTTTGGTTATTTGAACGCAGGCGAAGCCGCGGGCAATGCTAGTCTATACATATAATAAAATTCTAACTAAGTCGAATCTGTACATTAAATATTTTTTGGAAAATCTTATTAAAATAGACATTACTATGGATACAGAGGCCGAATCTATAATTTTTAGAATTTTTGTCTGTCTGTCTTACCGTATCACGCGAAAACTACTGGACAGATTTTGATGAAATTTGGTATATTGATAGTTGGTTATCCGGGTCAACATATAGCACACTTTTTACTGCTGGAAAATATCTCATCTCTGAGAAATCTATACTAAATGCTAAAACGTAACTAGGGACGAACCCGAGCGCAGCCAGGGTGAGTCGCTAGTATTATAATATAACGTATAACTGTAAACGTGTAAAAGTATCTACGTAGCTTATTCGATTTCGGATAATATTTTGTGTAAATAAGAATTTATTAATGTATTTCATAATTTTGTAAAGCCTATTAAATTGTTTATAGCTCTTGTTACGCTGAGGTAATATTTAGGTACAACTAACATTGTTCATCTCAGGTTTCTAGTTTGATTATGTATAGGGTAATTAATACTTGTATTGATTATACAAATAGCCTAATTAGATAAATCAGTGCGATGTTAGACACCAAAGTAAATTAAAACACACCCTGTCTAACTTTTAACAAAAAAAAATACACCGAATTAATGACCACTTTTAAAGAAATTTTGGATAATTGCTTTAAGATGATGTTTTTTTTTCTAAAAATTATTGAGTAAAAAGTAGGATCATTAAAAATAGATTCACAATAAATTATATATAATCGAATTGAATACCTCCTCCTTTGTTCAAGTCAGTCAAAAAAACATTAGCACGACGCGAACAATATTGCAGTTTACTTGAACTCTGAAACTTCTTTGTACTTGAAGCGGCAACCGTTAATTTGTAAATTAGAAACCGCTCATTTTAGTATTTGCTTTCAAATGGCTTATTACTTGTTTTACTTTGTTGTTTTATTATTTACCATATAATTTATTTACTGTAATACCAAATTTTAAGAACATTACGCCAATATGTTGACACTAATGGGTGGTAATTATAATTCAATTGTAAAGAGACTGAATTTACGCAATATTTTTTTTGTTTGAAATTCTGAAAGCGAAAATAAAAGTAGAGTTTTTGTCTCTGACTTAAAAATATATTTGGTATATAAAAATATATTTGATAGAAAAAACTTAAATCCCTTATACATACATAATTATGTAATTTTTTGTTATTTACGTATTGACTAATTTCACGATATTTCCATAATATCTATACAATATATATTTTACGGAATTATATTATATGTGTAAGTATAGAAAAAGCAAATCAACAATTTTTATTCTGTTTGTTTAACAATATAAATGAATGCCTCCAGCGGGACTAGAACCCGCGACCGGTGGCACAGCAAGTAGGGTCACTACAAAGCCATACGTGTCGTCATTATACATACATAGATGTATATATATATATATATATATATATATATATATATACTTTATATTCGTCTGTGCATATCATATAGCTTAGATACATATAAGATCTTGTTTTAGAGAAGGACTCCCATCATGGTCGGTTCCGCCGTTCAATACAAATTACAATGGGCGGAATGTTACGTTTATTGAAATGTGTTCGGACTTGGGCTCTTCAATAGTCCTCGTGCCAATTATTGGTGTTCTAGGAAATGTCGCCATTGCAAAGGCTTTTGGTATGTTTGTAGTTTGAATTGTTTTCTGAATTAACTGTTGATTGAATTGTTCTTCTTTTCCTATTTTTTTTTTTATTTTGTTTTGTTTTTGCGTTGGAAAGGTCTATTGATAACGATGCTTAAATTTGTATATTATTATTAGATTTAATTTACCACTGCTTCATTCATTGCTAAATACACTATTAAAATACTGTCTAGGAATGACATACCTACTTTATCTATACTAATATTATAAAGAGTTTGTTTGTTTGAACGCACTAATCTCAGGAAATATTAAACCGATTTGAGAAATTCTTTTTGTAATAAGATAGCCCGTTTATTGAGGAAGGCTATATATAGGTCATATCATATAATATTATATAGTCTATCTATTTCATACTAACCGTTTAAAACCTAGGCACGAAACGAGGGTGAGTCGCTAGTTCATTTATAAATTTGCATTTATGATTATTATCTCGGACTGCTTGTAATAAAGTAAAATGACGCGAAAAAATAAATGGCAGCAAATTACAATTTACCTATATTATATAGAGTAGTTAGTAGTCGTTCCAAAAAACTACGCTTTCACATTATTTAAATTTAATTAACTCTTAAACGCTATTTACGCTAAGAAGATACGATTTTTTTCGATCTAATTCACAAATTCCATCATCTCAGTAGATTCTTTTTGCAAAATTTTTATAAATTATAGTCTAATCTTTCTAGACAATTTATCTTTCTATTAATGTAAACTGTATGGGAATTTGTACAATAGTTTTTGTCAATAGCTCAAATAAGCACAAACTGAACTCTCATTTATTACTTATACTTTTGTTTAAGCGAGCGGTGAGTCAGTGGATGCTACTCAGGAATTGATAACCTTATCGCTTTCAAATATTTTGGGTTCATTTGTAAGCGCTATGCCTATTACCGGATCTTTCTCCCGGAGTGCTGTTAATCATGCGAGTGGTGTCGCCACGCAGTTTGGAAGCTTGTATACTGGTATGTATCCAATTTAATCCATAAAGTTGGATCAAAACGATTCCAGTATTTTTTCTTTTGTTTTATTTATAATATGTAAGATATCAGATTAGCATTTTATAAAGATTGGCATAAATGTGAAAGTTTGTGAGATAGCTTGTTTTTAGCCAGCGAACATAGCCGGGAACAACAAACATACACATGATCAGTTTTTTACTGACATATCATCCGCGAAATGAGACGCGGGTATTTTCATATTATTTTATTTTTATGCTATACATATTGTAATATTTATAATCTAATTAATTATAAAACAACGACTTAACTTGATTATTTTATTTTTTTCATTCTTAGACTTAATTATTTACGCTGTTCTTGTAACTATTGATAAAAATCAAGGTGACAATTATTATCGACACCTTTTTTCATCCAAACAATGAAAAAGTAAAAATAATATGAAAATCAATATTTTTAATCTATACAAAAATATAATATTGGTCTGTCACTATGTCCCAAAAATTTGTTGATAAAAAATATTAGGTATTAACTGCTTATACCAGTCGTGCAAATATAACATGATAGGTACTTGAAAAAAGTCAAGGTTATTGGTGAATGCGATATTAGTTACATTAGAATCGATTTGACGTAAATTCTTTTTTTTAGTTTTATTTGGTATTATCGATAGAAAATCACTTTGATTTAATTATAAAAAATATATATTTAGTTAAAGTACTATATTAAAAAATCATATTAAAATATTTTATTTAAATATTATGTACTAATATACTCGACCTACATTTTCCTGTCCAAAGTTTGGCTTTTATAAGTTCACACTAAAGTTCTCTTTCTACAAAAAAACGACTCAGTTTTCCCCTAATTTCCTATTTGTCAAAACATTTTCTCAATACAGTCCATCCGTTTTCAAGTGATACCCTTATCCATCGACTTTTAATTTTTATTTGGATATTGTGTATGTACATGATATGTAAATTCGCCAACGACTTGGCTGATGTCATAACACGTGATAACTGGTATAAATGTAAATTCTCGAGGAACCATTTGTGACAATAAAACCTGTTTGATATAATTATTGGCTTTAATAATATTGGAAACACTAAAATGAATTTATTAATTTGTCATTTTTTAAAAACGACGTAGAGACAGATGTGCAGTTATACTTACACAGATAATAGGGAATATGCGCATTTTTTTTATTTTTTGTACATTAGCATCGTTATATCATTGTAAAAAAAACAGCTCCAAAAAACTAAAATTTTGTATGAAATTTTTGTTTTAAAATATACCGCTTATACCATTATACGAAAATATACGAATTCTTTAAACGCCCGCAATTTCGCGCTCTTGGCATATGACATCAAAGTATATCTATCATATGTACACAAAAATGACGACTTTTGCTTAAGCAATTTTGAATTTCACACCTATATTTGCACTTTTTAATAATTATTTTCTTAATCAAAAAGAAATTACATTGGAGAATATTAATATAGGCTTAATTCAGATAGTTCTGAATTAAGCCTAAATAAAGATTATAAAAAAAAAATCACCTTTATTTAAATCACACGCATATTTCCTATTCCTGAAACATTTGATTGAGACAGACTATTTTTGTTACGCTATAATATTAAGTTTTGCAGGATACTACATAAATGTTGGTAGAGATATAAAAGAAATAAATAAACTATTTAATAATGTTAGATGACTGCGTTACATTTAACGGCCAGTCAGAACTTTAGAACGGGGTATAATAATTGAATGCGTATATAAAATTTTGTGCCTGTACTGTTGAAGTTGCTTCCTCTGAAGCCAATCCTAGATGGAGAATCAAGTCATAATTATCATAAAAAGTTACTGTCATTGGAACTGAACCAACACGTAAAATTTCAACTCTGTAGGATAAGGAAGTGGTTCTTCAGGCCTCCTAGCTTACCATGGAACTAGATGGTGCTGTGTGTTAATGTCCCAACATATATAATCACGTATATATACCTAATTCAGCTTGCTAGATTTGACACATACAAACATACCAACTAAAAGCATTGCAAGTTAAATGAAAGCTTGTAATAATAAAAATTAATTTTAATTTTATGTATTAACGTATTCATATGAAATTCGTTCATTAAAATTAAAAATATCGTTACGCTACGATGACTCCCTCACGTCACATAGCGGTGATTATATCTTTTTACATTATGTGAAGTGCTTTCTACGACTGTTTTAAACAAAGACAACCAAACCGTCTGGGACGTAAAAATAATAGCAAACAAGAGAAACACGTGTGGTTCTGCAGATATTTCCTCTAAAGTATTATAAAATATTTATAAGTTTATTTTCAACAATTGTTTAACTTACAACGTTGATAAGAATTGTCCATGAACGAATTAACCACTGGACTAGACATATAAGCGGACGTACCTTTATCGGTCTTCTCAGTAACCAGGAGATTTTAGGCTTGGTCGTTTGTTTTTTGCGTCAGTCTCAAGCACTTATTTGTCAACAAAACATCTCCCAAAAATGACTAAATGTTCTGTTAAATGATGTAAAAACTATAACGGCGGAAGCAGCAGTATTTCTTTTCACTTGTAAATACATTATTTTATTACATTTATTGTTAGTTATCACACAATTTAATTAAATGTAAAATAAAATATCATATTATCCAACTATGTTAAATATAGTCGATATTTCTATGTATTGTTGACATCTGACAACCATCATAAAATCCCTGGATTATACCATTCAGAACAAATGACTAAACTGTCGAGTGAGTCCATTTGACATCGACTAGTGCTTGACAATGTCCAAAAATATATCGATATTTGACGAACTTACTAAACGAATTGTGTTATTTGTACAGTACAATAACATAAAATACTTTTACCACAGTATCCTACAATCTGATGACAATAAATTTATAAAAATATTTTCTAAATCAAATAAAAATATAAATGCAAAAATTATAATTTGTAAGTGTACTTAATTTTTTATTTTATTCCACATTTATATACTTTGGAATATTATTCCATTGTAATAATAATAAAGATCATTTTATTTCAACACATAAATTACACAAAATCAAACAATAAAGTTTTAGCACTAAACTTCTGGGTTGGCGATTTGTAATAAAACACTTTACCACTTGCACTAATTATTTTACTTTCACGATCCAACACTCACTTTAATTTGCAATCACTTTTTCTTTTTCCTAATTTCACAAATGTTTATTAAGAACTGAGCAATATTAGGACAGTGTCACATTTTTATAACTACCCAAGACAATCAATTGCCAATTAAAATAGTTCAATAACAGAATCTACAAAATCACTTTATTAAATTAAATAAGCTTAACATTTTTTTAATCTTTACAAAATAATATTTATTATATATTAATGGAATATATACCCGATATTCATTTGTTCATTAACATTATTATAGGCCAACAGAATGTTGCCATCAATGCCATCGTATTTATATAAATCAAATTAAAAAATAATTATTATTTGACACATTATTATTGCCTCTTTAATTCATTTATTTTAATTTATTAAAATTAAAAGAAGAAGAATAAATTAAAAGATGTAAAATATGATGACTATGCTAACCAATGTCTAAAATGTCGTTCATTGGTTCATCGATGTATGTATTTTATCGATTACGTTCAAGCACTAGAAATATTGTATTGCGTATCAGTGTTTATAATAATGTAATAAAATCTTTGTGTGCGTTATGCGTCACTTGGTTGAACTAGTTTTCATACATTTGTATTTTATGTCAGGTCCAGTCTCTAATTCGTTCATGGAATTGTCTTTTCGAAATAATCAATGGCTTGTAGAAAGATCTCTTTTGAGACAAAGTCGTCTTACAGGTATACAATTTACCTAATTTAAAATTTACTACTCTGTATATGGTACATAAATTAAAAAAATAGTATATAAATAACTGAAATAAAGACATCGTAAAAGATCACCATACAATACTTTTTTTTAATATTCACGCATCCACTGTTTCATGTGACTTCAGAATTATTTTACTGATTATTTTTATATATTACTTTGTATAGGCGATGATCTTAGTTATATTTTATCAGATCAGGTGACGCTATAGCGTCGACTATAGTCGAATTATTAAAAATTATTCCGAATAAAGTAGAAAAGTCTCTGCCGAGATGGATAATTTATGGACATCTTTGGCCGTATTTATATTTTGTACCATAACTATCTTATGATCTTATATATCAGTGTCCCCCGTGACCATTATTGCTGTAAAGCATCGCGGGGAACCAAAAATAAAAATAAATCCGAGAAAAAATCCGAAAGGATAGTTTTATTTAAAGTGTCAAATATTCGCGTAAATCTAAGAAAGTATTGTAACCATATTTTGCTTGTACGCGTAGTTTATTTATATAGATCTTCACTCGTTCTTAAGGGTAGTTGCGTGATGTTAGGCTATAAAACGCAGAAAGATTTTTTTTAACACAGACTGGTATTTTCAGAGTAATCTCAGCGCGTTGAGCTCAGCAAATGAGCTCTTCAGAATTATTATATTAATATACTAGTAGATATGTTCATATGTGTATTATTTTAAAAATAAAAACACGTGTAAAATCTAGATGGGTCTCTACTTATAAAACAATCTTGCTAATAAAAAGAAAACACAAAATCTGCATTAGTAAAATCCTTTCAAAATCTTATATCCAAAAAATGTTTTCTACAAAAATTAAAAACCGAGTTTTGTCCAAATATCTCGGAAACTTGGAGATTATTGTAAAAAGTGTCATCTACAAAAGTTGTAGATGTTTTACTAGAACTACAACTTTTGTAGACAATTTTTCGATACAACGTCACAGTAAGCCGGAAATTGAAAAAAAAAACAAATTTTCAACGCCTTGCGTCCCCCCATTTCTCAGGGGTGGCTAGGCATCGGGGGTATTTTACGAATTTCTATTCCTTATATACCTACCATGTACCTGCTAACGTTTTAAAACCATAAAACTTCATGTTTTAATATGTTTGTTCCCAAACCGGATTCCGATTGGACTATATTGTTTTGTGGTAAATTGAAATTCTTATGTAAAATAGCTGATATCAGTTGAGCGTTACATGTTTATTGATAACTATATAATTTATGTAGAAATATAAGAGTGATTAAACTAAATATGTAACTACGTTATAGGGAGATAGAGAAAAAATCCTATTTGTTTTATATGAGTCCTCCTTACCTCTACGTTTTATAGAGAAGAGAAACCATTTATTTTAACTGGAAACTAACAAAAATATTCTCATATTTTTATGTATACTTTCTCTCTAACTCACTTAGGTTGACTGGAAGAAATCTCTTCTAGAGATAAGTCCGCCTTTGCTAACTAATTTTATTGTTTGTTACTGTCTGTATTTTACATATAAGTGCAATAAAGAATAGTATATGTATGTTTTTTGTTTGTATGATAAACTTTTTTTAAGTTAAATCAGTAACCCAGGTTTACTTTAATGATTTATTTTAATTGAATTATTATTTTTATTTTAAATATTTAAAAATATCTTAATTATTTTCAGGTGTATTAGTACTCCTCGCCCTAAGTTTGTTGACGCCATATTTCTACTACATACCCAAAGCAGCGCTCGCTGCGGTTGTGATATGCGCAGTGATATTTATGATAGAATACGAGGTAATTACTTTTAATTTTTATTAATCTGTATTGTTTATTTATGCTTGATTAGAAAAAGTAAAAAATAGGTAATTATCGAGGGTAAAGTATTTTTTCATAAATTGGTAAATTTTAATAAATCGAAATCGAATATATATAGATATATCGAAATCTATACATATAATAAAATTGTAACCAAGCCGAATCTGTACATAATATATTTTTTGGAAAATCTTATTGAAATAGACATTATGATCGATATAGAGGCCGAATGTATCGTTTTTAGAATTTTTGTCTGTCTGTCTATGTATCTGTTACCGCATCACGGAAAAACCACTGGAGGGATTTTCATGAAATTTGGTATGATGATAGCTGGTTATCCGGGTCAACATATAGGATACTTTTTATCGCAGGAAAATATCTAATTTCTGAAAAAAACACAAAAACTGCAATGTAAGAGTATACTAATATGTAAATCCTAAGAATTTGGTTTTTGGTCATCCGAACGCGGGCGGAGCCGCGGGCAGTGCTAGTTGAATATATATTTTCAAATATCAGTTTCTCTTGCGTTAAGAGGTGGTATAATAAGAAATTACTATGTTCCTAAGTTAACAAAGTAAACACGTGCCAGAAAATATAATTTAAAATGATAAAAATTTACATATTATGTAAGTGGTGATTGAAACAGCCATTGCTTCCTTAAACAAAAAATTTCAAGGTCGTTTTTGTATAGAATTGTTATATCGGTAGCGATAACCGATTTTATTATAATTGCCACTTTACATCGTATTTTATTAATGAATATGTGTTATTGTATTTCCTTGTATGGTTTTTTTTGATTACACTATGCAAAGGTTGCCTAATATATTTATATATTTATATACTAGCGACTCACCCTCGCTCCGCTCGGTTTAATTTCTACTTCCCCGCAGTAAAAAGTATTCTATATGTTGACCCGGATAACCAGCTACCATCATACCAAATTTCATCAAAATCTGTCCAGTGAGTCTCTCGTGATGCTTTCTTAGACAGACGGACAGACGAAAATTCTACAAACTATAGATTCGGCCTCTGTATCGATAATAATGACTATTTCAATAAGATTTTCCAAAAAATATTTAATGTATAGATTCGACTCAGTTGTAATTGTATTATTATATAGATATGGCAGGTATATTGTAAAAGACGTGAAATCATAATATACCTTATTACATTGTCCCGTGATATTTAAGGAAAGGAAGCGATTGCCAAAATTCCAGGCAATTATAATTTCACTGTAATAAAGATAAAGATAGAAAAACAAAGTATAAAGAACGTGCACAAAAGTCTATATATATATATAGACTTATTATATATATATAGTAAATTTATTAGTAGAAGATCCGAAGTAAGTTCGTTTCTCATTCATCTGCTTATTGAAAAGTTTATTTAATTTAAACTAAATACATATTATGTATGTCGCAAATAGATTGCTTTAAATATGGTCAAGAGTATAAATTTGCTAAAAATAATAAAATATTTAAATATATGTATATATAATATATATCAAAATCAAGCCCACCAGTACAATTCATTTTTTTAATGCAAAACTTAGGAATTATGGGTTTGTTTAAAACCGATTAGCATGAAGTGAAAATATAATTTTGACAAATAATAATTTTTAAATACGTTGGATCTTAGATTATAAAAATAGGTACACACTAAGGCCCTTAAACAGTGAGATGTTGCGTGCTTGGTTACGATTAGCCCTAAATTTCCGTTTCTTCTTTGCACACTCTTTCTGTCTTATTTCAATTAAACATCGTAAGTGGATCAAACACGACCTACATATTATGTCCCGTGGCATTACGTTTTACGTCATCGTTTTCTTAGGTTGTTATCGTTATCGTCAATTCTTTGTTTAATAAAATATGACTCTTCATTTATATATTAAAGCCTCTTATTTGTACATATTTATTAGTAAATAAAATTGGTTATTTTAGGTAGTAAAACCGATGTGGCGTTCGAGACGCGCCGATCTTGTGCCAGCATTTGCTACGTTTGCTCTCTGCCTTATAGTTGGAGTGGAACTGGGTATTGTCGCTGGAGTCTTACTAAACGTTATCCTTCTTATATATCCCAGTGCTAGACCTGCAATGGAAGCCGAGATCATAACAGTAAGTACTTATAATAACTGAAAAACAATATAAATAAACAACAACACCACAATGTGTTGCTCCTAGTTTATCGGTGTACTAAATTTCATCACAAACCAATCAGCTGTTGAAGACTTGAAGCAGTAATAAAAATATATACAAACTTTTTTTATTAGCACTAGTCCGATGACGAGTTCGATAAAAAATTATAATCGAATTAAGAGACCGGTCGATATCGATATTTTTTGATGGTTAATCTGTATTACTCGCATTACTCGCGGCTTCGCCCGCATACAAACCTCCGTTCGCTGCTAAATTTCACAGGACCACCCATTGGGCTACTCCGAAGATTTTTTGAAAATTTCATCAACATCGCTCCAGCCATTTTAGAGTCCATAGGGAATATACATACATCGATTTTTATATATAACTAGCGACTCACCCTCGGGTTTGTCTCTAATGAAAATTTAGGTTTGTATGTATTTTAATGCCGTATCATAAAAAAATTAAAATACAAAATGTCGTCCAAAAAATAACAACAATTTTTTTGGCGTGGAACAGTTTTATCACTTAGGGGTATGAAAAGTAATTTACGTCCTATTCTCAGACCTACTGAATATACACACAAAATTTCATAAGAATCGGTCAAACCGTTTCGGAGGAGTTTTGTTACAAACAGTGACACGAAAATTTTATATATTAGAAGAGACATAGATAGATTAGTTATAGTTTTGCAATATACAATTAAATGATATAAAAGCTTTTTTATGAAATCGATTAAAATTAATCAATACAGTGATAATTCATCAAATTAAAGCATATATCTATGGGATATAACATCGTGGAATGTTGGCATTTAGTTACACATTTTAATTTGAAAGATCCAAGGCCATAACAATCGACCTATTATATTAAATAAGTGCAATAAAGATATTGGATACGCGTATAAATTCAGGGTTATAGAATTGTAATGTAACAATTAGATTTTAATTTTATAGGTCGTTAATGTGATATTGAAATTATGATGATTATTATTTTGTTAATTACTCCGTGTAATAATTTGGCGATTTTGCAATTTTCAATTTAGTTTTAAACAGCCATATAATAATAAAACGCCCTTTATTGTATATTTACGACTATGTAATAAGCTGAGTTAAACTTCTAATTTATGAACCACTCGAAATTATTATGTATAAAATAGATTGCCTGTGTTTTAACTAGATGGAAAATACAAAATATATACTTGGATCTCGTGATAACTTCGAGGAAGTATATTTTTTACCGTTGCTAATTTACTGAAGATCAGAGATAAGTTGTTTAAAGTCAATGTTTATAATTTATTAAATTATTAGTTTAAGACATGATTTAGTAAAAAAAGAATAGAGCAAGATACACTATACTTTCTCTTTCTTCTTCTTTTCTCTTTTCCGTCTCACTTTTTTGTATATAATTATATTATTTTTTGACTTTAATGTTTATTAGCTGATTCTACTATTTCATATGTACTATAGACAATGTTCACATATAGTAATTTGTTTTTCTCGTTTCATTCATTTCATTTCAGAACTCATCGGGTTTCAGCTATCTTTTAATAACAGTCGGGAATAGCTTGTACTTCCCCGGTGTGGAGTACATACGACAGTATGTGACCAGAGCCGCCAAGAAACAAGGGGGGTGCAGTATGCCGGTTGTCATTGATTGTAGATTTGTACTGGGTAAGTGTTAATATTTCCCATATTTACATACTAGTGGCTTACCCTGGCTTCGCTCGGATGCGTCCTTGGGTTCCTAACAATAGTCTATGTGCTATGCGAGGTCATAATCTATCTGTTTATCCAAATCCCTTGAGCATTTTCAGCTTACATTACATACAAACTTTTGCATTATTAGGTGTCGAATATTCATTATCATACTTTAAAAATATCTAATCGACACCAATCAAATGATTTTCTGCCAGATCCATCTACTAAAAAACCTGCGAATAAACTTGCTCCTTTTCGACCTAAATTGGTAAAATCTTGATAGACCGGTTGATAAAATAACCTGTTTATTTTAAAATTCGAAACATTTAATAAAAAAAAAACAAAAAAGCTCCATTTAGTGAACATAATATATATGTTATTTTATGATAGTGTTTCTTGAAATATCTACACACATCCAAACTCATCTGTTTAGTACTTTTGAGTAAAATGGTTATTATAGTAATATATATTAATACATAATACATATAAATGAAAGGAAATTTCCGTTTTGTCATTTAGCTACTGAAACTAAAATATAACTAAATTGGTACCACAAAATTACTTGTTTATTAATTACTAGCGACTCACTCTCGCTTCGCTCGGGCTCGTCCCAAAGTTGATTACCCATACAAATTTTCATCCCTATTTTCGCCCCCTTAAGGGATGATTGCCGGGATAAAAAGTATCCTATGTTCTTTGCAGGGTCTCAAACTATCTTTTCACTAAATTTCTGTAAATCGGTTCAGTAGATCCCAGATATTACCCCCTACAACGTCACAAACTCGCAAACACACAATTCACAAACTTTACCTATTTGTAATATTAGTATAGACTAGCGACTTAACCTCGCTCTAGGTACGTTCTAATTTTTTTGAGCGGAACCCTAAATCTTTTTCTAAAATATTAAAAATAGCCTAAGTTGTTCCTCATAATATCAGCTATCCGCCCGTGAAAGTCCCGTCTGAATCACTCCAGCCATTTCGGAGATTAGCCGGAACAAACTGGTAGGCGGACATATAAAATTTAAAAATTGTGTTTTTCTTCTAAGTACCGTGTTGATAAATGAACGCAATCGTTTATATATTTTATATATAAATATATTTAACCTTCTTATTATGTACATATTATTTCATTAATTATGTATAAATACACAGCTGACATCGTTTTTTCTTGTTCGGTCCTATTATTTTGTTACTTTACCTATTTAAGCTTATTTAACATAATCCTTTATTAGTTTTCATTATACCGTATATAATTTCATACACATTTAGTAAAAAGTTGTTATTTTGACATTACAATCAGACACTTCAATTTTATTTATCTGTATAGATTCTTTTACCTGTTTTGCCTTTATTGGCTAAACATGTTAAAAGATGTGGTCAAAACGTGTACATGTTAAAAGAACATCAGGATTTTGTTTCTTTTTTTGAAAAGGTTAGGAGTTCGAAACTAAAATTAGTAGTAAGAACCTAAAATACTTTTTTGTATAATTAAGGCAGTGGTAGCCCAGTGGTAACGCGCTCGCTTGAGAAACCGAGTGAAGCGGGTTCAAATCCAGGGTCTCGCACCTCTGATGTTTTCATGTGCGAATCATTTCTAACATAATTATCGCTTGCCTTACGGTGAAGGAAAACATCGTGAGGAAACCTGCATGTCTGAGAGAATCTAACAAATTTTCGAAAGACATATGCAGTCCGCCAACCCGTACTTGGCCAGCCTTATCCCCCTCGTATTGACAGGAGGCCCATGCCCAGCAGTGGGACGTTAAAAAGTATACATACATACATAATCGGTCCCTTTTAACGTTCCACTGCTAGGCATGGGCCTTCCTTCAACGCGAGGAGGATCATTTCCCCCTAGCATTAAAGGGGTTGGCAATTTCTCATGTATTTTGAAAACGTGCTTGTTTCCCTCAGACATGCAGACACATGACATATTTTATTAAGCTAATTACAATATTATATGATGATGTTACTTAATTATAATTAATCCTTTCCTCTAAGACACAAAAGATATTATATTTTGTAAAAACTAATACATATTTTTACTTTTAACACAACACAAATATAAGAGTGACATTAGAAAATGTTTAACTTTAAGTTATTTTAACCTTTCAGGTGCAGATTTCACAGCAGCAAAAGGTATATGTGCGTTGTCCAACTCATTATCTTCCCGTGGTCAGCCATTAGTACTGTTATCACCTCGGTCGAGCGTCGCGTCAGTGTTCAAAGGGGCCGGCTCCGGGGTTGTTGTTGTACTGAATGCATCTGATTTAGATGCTACCCTGCAAGGTGAGGTTTTTTTTCGTATTCTTTGTTTTAATGTAGTAATTACCTTTTTCATGATTTCGGGTTTAGCGGTCAATCTCACTGAGATAGAACTGTGCTAGAGATATTATAGTGTATACAAGTAAACTCTGTACTTCTATCGAGTGTTTATTATATATTTTGTTTGGATGTTGAATTGACACGATTGTTGAAAAATAATGTGCAGGGGGAAGGAAGGAAGGAAGGGGAATAAAAACTCACAACTTCTGAAGTCCGGGTAGTTACGGAGTATTTCGTAACAAGAAAACTCAGTTACTATTTTGGTCTATCCTTTTTTTTTTTTAATGTTGGGAAATGCATTTACGCACGAGGTGTGGGACTCACCGGCAAAGCCAGTACTACCCACTAAAACCCAACAAAGCCTTCCCCTGTCTTAATGGGGCGTCGCAGGATCGCTTACGCATTCAACTACGACGCCCCGACGGCAGGTCTGCCGAAGCAGACCAAAACAACCACGGGGTTGCTCCACGGTCCACTCTGCTATCAGAAAAGTACCAGGAGCAACCCGCATGGTACACCGCCCTCCGAAGAGGGCCACCTCCCACCGCCCACCGAAGTGGGCCACCTCCCTGTGCGTTTCTTGGCTTCGCGCCCGGTTGGGTTGCCGGGCACTACTGAGCCCCCCCACCACGACAAGGTGAATGCACGTGGGGGGGGGATTTTGGTCTATCCTAGGTTTCCATCTATTACGATTTAAAATGAACTCATGTGAAACCGTAGACTACACCTAGTATATAATAAAATACCGTATTTAATTTTAACAATGCTTGCAATGTACAGATGTTCATTTGTTTTAAAGTAAATTGTTAATAATAAATTATTTAGGCATGCTACAAATGATAGCTTTGACATGACGAGACCAAGAAAAAAATTCTTGAACATTTTATCTCTTGTACGTATGACGTGTACAGTTCAGATTAATATGTCATACTGTATGTAGATTACCATCAAATATGAAACTTAGCCAAAGTAATGTTTTAATGTAACACTATAGTGAATTTTAACTGCCTCAGTGGTGTAGTGGCTAGCATGTACGGCTGCACACCCGGATGTCCTGGGTTCGAGTCCCGGGTCGGGCCAAGTTTAGTTGTTGAGTCTTTCTGTATAGTAAGCCTCAGTAACAGCTCGGAGTTGGGAAGTTGGCGGTTTTTCACCCCCGTGCCTCGGAGAGCACGTAAAGCCGTCGGTCCTGCGCCGACACTCTCACCGCGAGTGTCTCGTGTCGTCCCGCCGGAGTATGAGAGTGACAGGAACAGAGAGTGCACGTTGTGTCTGCGCTCTCCCTCACACGCGCTGCACTATAATATCTCCTGTGCAGTTGCTAGTCTCAATGAGATTGACCGCCGTGGCCGGAATCGGCTAGGAGAACATCATTGTCATTATAGTGAATTTTGCAGAGTATGTAAACTAGCCATTAAAGATTTTTATAGGACTTACACGGCATTTATGAACTTATTTTATTGCTTATCTGTTATTACGCAGTAATAACAAATAAACAATAAAATGAGTTCAAAAAGTTCAAAAAGCATAATGTAATTTACAACTCGTCATGGAACACATATTTTAATTTTATCAATTAACCTTTTAATTGAAATCCTTATTAGAGAAAAATTTAAAAAGATAGATACGGTGACGATTTGTTATTTTGATTTCATTCTTTAGTCCTAAGGATATGATATAAATGTATTTGTTCCAGAGCTCACCGGTCAAATAGCGTTACCAGATATGAATACTAAGGAAAAGAAACGTATAACACCACCTCCCTCATACAAATCACTCAACCAGTTAGACGACGACGCCATAGAAGTGGTCATCGCAGAACCAAATAGCACTCCCTTACTAACAAGTGTGACATCTAATATCAATGACACGTGACCGAAAAAGAAAAGTAGGGTACTTAAATACTATTTACTTAATTTTTTCCATAAATAAAAATATAGGTATACACATTTTAAAATTTTTAGGTAATAATTAAAATTGAAAGTTCTTTTTTGTTGCTGACGTTACGAAGTGCAGAAAAGAATTAGGCATATTACGGAAATTGTTCCATAGAATAAGTTAGTGTGAAATGTTCTCTATATATTTTTATTTTACGTGTTTTTTTTTAATTTTTCCTGTATTTTAATTAAGAAATGATATGACTTATTATTTTTAAATACGTTGCTTTAAACGCTTTTTATTTATATAAAATATACACAGAAATTTTATTACAAACTATTATCAAGAGAAACCAAAAACAGATTACATAATATGTATCTTATATATCGTTGTAAATAAACACGTTGCTAAGTCTATTGGTATAATGTACTCAGGAAGGCATAAAATGAATTTTATATTTATAGTCTATACTTTATACTTATAACCTGCTAGCAACTCACCCTTACCTCGCTCGGATTCGCCTCTAGAAAAACAAAAACAAAACTATTCAACGGATACGGTACAATTTTGCGGCATAAAAAGTAGCATATGTGCTATTCCAGACTATAATCTATCTCTGTGCCAAATTTCATCCAGATCCATTCAGCCGTTCTGGCGTGATTGAGTAACAAACAACCAAACATCCGTCTAAACTCGCAATTATAATATTAAGTAGGTTAAACTAAACTTTGCCAGGATATTTTGTAAAGAGATTATTTGATGCCAAGTAAAAAAAAAATATTTTTTTTATTGCCCATCTGCATATATATTTCTCAAAGTTAAAGTGGAAAAAACTGTTTGATTGATATTATCTGTATAAATATTATAAATGCGAAAGTATGGATGGATATTTGTTACTCAATCACGCCAGAACGGCTGAACGATATTTGACACAGAGATAGATTATTGTTTGGAATAGCACATAGGTTACTTTTTATCCCAGAAAATGTAAGGTTCCCGTGGGATAGATTTGTTTCTGCTTGTTTTCAATAGCTAGTAATAAATAATCAAAACAAATCACAATGCAAAGGAAAACACTATCATCTATTTAGAATATATGAATTTAGCTTTACGATTTGCGTTCCAATTTAATCATATAATTATTTTTAAGTATAATTTGTTCCTTGTTGGGATAGACAAAGAAACATGGTGTCTTCTCTTTCTCACATCGTACACTGCCAGTATCGAATATTATAGTTAGGTGAGACACAACGTGACTAACATATTATTTAAAACTTATGAAAAATTATCATAATTACATTAATCGGTTATCAAATAAACGATCTTGGGGGTATTAGAAAGTGACAAGCCAAATTGTACTACGACGTCTTCTGTGTTCTTTTATCTATAGAACTCATATTATGACTGTGCTGTGATTATGTACAGGATAATGTGTGTATCTAAACTGTTATTTTGCTAGTAATTATGTACCATACTAATATTTTCTTAGATTTATTTACGCGAATATTTGACATTTAAAATAAAACTATCTTTTCGGATTCTTTCGCGGATTTATTCAGAATTTTGGTTCCCGACGTTTCGAATGGTTTACGACAATAATGGCCACGGGAGAGACTAAGTTTTTTTTAGTAATTATAACAATAAAATATAAAATTAAATAAATAATATGATTTAACACGTTCAATTATAAAACTTAATAAAATGATACAAAAATGTTAGAAATTAAAATTAACAAATATTAAAAGGTACCTTGGTGCCATTTTTATGTTTTTGAATTTATTTTGTAATTTGATGGGTAGGCTGTCTGTAACAACTATATAATGCCTTTGAGACGTCTAAAACCTTAGTCTCTCCCGTGACCATGAAGAAATCTGAAAATATACTTTTATTTAAAATATGTACTTTACTGTCATTTGCAGCGAATATCAAAGTGGCTTAGTTATAATATGAGCACTATTTAAACGTATATAATCAATGGGAATAAGATACTTAATCTCAATACCTACTTAAATATAACTAACAATAAGCGCTTTCAGTGTTACCGAAACATAATATTGCCATTAGCATAGTTACCATTGTACCTCAAAGTTGAAAATAGATCAAATATGACATTTTCTCATCGTCATATTATGAAGTTTTGTTTGATCTTTGCTCTCTGTATTTGTTTTTCAATTATGTCCTAACGTCAATAAACATGACACCCAGTGTAATAATTTTATTAAGTGCAATATGTATTAGAATATCTTTTAAAGAAATAAAGTATGTAAGAAATAAGCTACAAGTTTTTATTTGCATAAATCTGTTTGATTATTTTAATTTACACAGTATTATAAGGAATAAACAATATTATACATTTAGTAAACAACTCGACCCAGTCATTGGGCATTAATATCATTAAATCTTTTTTTTTTATTAAATTATTAAATACTACATCTTTCTGTATATTTTTTTTTGGCAACAAATATTCTGTAGAATTGCAGTAAGAAATATACTCGTATGTACGTATACAAATAAAGTAAAAGAATGATCTTAAAATCTATCCTTAAGGAAATAAGGTATTTTTATATTGTAAATTGAGTCAACGATGTCAAGAGGAGTGTTTTCTTTGATAAATACATATTAATCGATATTATTGTAGTTTCAATTCGATTTTTGATCAATGAAAAATTAAAGGTCTTTAATCTCAGAATGAATCACCACGTAACCTCCTTACCACTGTAGTAACTCGCCAACTAGAAAAGCCAGTACTACCCACTGAAACCCAACGGAACCTTTCCCGATTTAGTAGGACGCCATAGGAATATTTACGAATTCAACCACGATGCCTCGTTTTCCTTCCTACTATTTAGAATATGAATGATTGAACTTTTCATAGGATCTTCCGTAAAACTAGTAGAAGGGTCCGCCATTAATTGAAGTATAGTCTAATATTGTGATATGGATATACCAAAGTTTCATTTGATAAATTGAATATCGTAATAATAATTACGAGTGATAATGAACAACTATAAAATGGTTCGTATAAACTTTTATGTAATTGAATGATTGTGCTTTGTAAAGTTCGGAAAAAGAGAGAGGTAGTAATATTTACATACATTCATACTTATGGGAAAACAACTCGATACCAAATTATTACTTGAGCTAAACCTAATATTTTTTGCATATATTATGCAAAAAATATTGCAATGTATTTTGAAGTGATTATCTCATTTTTTAAGTTCAGCCCATGAATAAATGAATATAACTGCATATAACTAAAAATAAAATCATGTATGTATGTATAAAAGTTTTTATTTTATAATTTTAGTTTTATAAATAAATCTCGACGATAACTTAAGAATCTTAGCACCATCAAGTTACAATTATAAATGCATCTCTGACTATTATGTTATGAGTATCATAATATAACTTAAAACTACTTATGAAGATATACATTAAATAAGTCTTAATCCAGTCGTTTTAAATGCTACTTATTCAGTAGATATTCTAGTTGAAAATATTTTTTACGTCATTTTTTTCTCATATAAATCTTTGTTATTTTATTTTACTGTCTTTCAATACTGGACTGCAAAAACATTGGTTTAGAAGCTGAACGAAGTTTCTCGGAAACGACATGAGCGATTCTTGAACTACGCTGCCAAGCCAACTCACGCGTTCTTTCATGATTGCTATCCACACGCACCTTGAAAAGAAAATGTTATCGTCAATATATTGTTAGAAGTATGTGTGTATGTTTGTTACTCTTTCGTGATAAAATGGCTGCACAGATTTGGGTAAGCTTTAGTAGTTAGATAGACTATGATCTGGAGAAACACATACATAGGTATGCCATATTGTCAGGCATCGAAGGAGTGGGATGCACCCGAGTGAAGTGAAGGTAAGTGGCTCTTTGTTTAATAATATTACTAGCAGAAAGCGCGTCTTCGCTTGCGCTAAAACTACAAAAAGTTCTAAAAAAGTAGGTTCCATACAAACTTTCATCCCCTATTTTACCCCCTTATGCGATGAATTTCGAAAAATGCTAAAACACGTATTCATTTAATCGTATTGAAGAGCATTTATACTAAGTTTCAATAATTTGATTATAAATATTTTTTTGAGTTGTAATTTAACTTGTTTTACTTGAATAAGATAATCTCCCGCGGTAAAAAATAGCCTAGGTCACTCTCCAGTCCTCTTAACTATCTCCACACAAAAAATCACGCCAATCCGCCACTCCGTTTCGACGTGAAAGAAGGACAAACAAACAAACACACTTTCACATTTATAATATTAGTATGGATGATACAAATATACACTTGACATTTATTTTAGACTCGTAAAATAAATAAAATTATGTATTTTTTAAAAGTCCAAATATATTTGATTTATAAATATTTTACGTTAATTTTTTTGCTAATTTACCTGCTTAGGCTGCAAGACTTTAATTGAATGTAAAGAAGCCACTCCTTGATTGTTGACACGTAATGTGATTTTTCCCATCATTTCAGCTGTTGTAGCTGTAGCTGATTTAATTTCCTTCTTACGTCCAACCTAGTTAAACATTTATAAACAAAATTAATTTCAGACATAAATAAAACACAAAAAATATAAAGATATTGAAAATTTATAATACTAAATTGTTTTTACCTCTTTCTCCACTCTTAGCACGAGAGGTCCTACTGCAAAATTACTCCTCACAGTTGTATGATCGGACATTATGTTTACAGCAACATCACCCATTCTTCTTAATGATGAAAGTCCAAACAAAATTCCTTTAGCTCTAGGTTTACTCTTCTCACTAGCTTTCACTTTATTCTTATTAACGGGCTTGGCAGTCGTAGCTTTAGTGGTTGCTTTGGTTTTTGGTTTAGTTGTCTTCGCTGGAGGTTTAGGTCTGGATGTGGTTGATTTTGGTTTGGCTTTTTGCTTTGTAGCTCTCGACTCGCTAGCCGATTGCTGGGATTCTATAATGTTAGCTACTTTGTTCTGGGATATATCGTTTATAGTGTTAACTTCCGCGAGTTTGTCAGATATAGTTTCATTTTTTTTACTTTCAGCTACTCCTCCACGAGCAGCGTTTTTCTTCTTGTTAGACGTTTTTCTACAATGGGTAAAATATATTTATTAATCAATAAAAAATCTGTCAAGTGTTCCGTTCCATTGTACATGTACTTTTTATTAATATGACTTGTAATACTCTATATATGTGTATATCAACTTAGGTCTCAGATGATGGATTACGAACGTTAAAAAAATGTTTCTTATATTTTTATTTATTTTCATTATTTGTTGTTGTAGCAGCAATAGAAATGCATACTCCGTGAAAATTTCAACTCTCTACCTATTACGGTTCATGAGATACAGCCCTCTGACAGGCAGACGGACAGACAGCGAAGGCTTAGTAATATGGTTCCGTTGGCACCCTTCAGGTACGTAACCCTAAAAAGTCTATCATCTACACTACTTTTACAAAACTAAATTCATCTATCTCGAAGTATCTACTGTAAAATATTCAATAACAAAATAAAATATTCAAAACTCATAATAAAAAGTAATATAAAACTAAAATCTTTAATTTACCTTTTATTTGTCTTAGTCTTATTTTTCTTTGGCTTGGGAGTTTTCTTGCTTGCATCAATTGGTTGCAGCTTCACATTCACTGGATCGTAAGAACGTCTCAAGATTTCATTCATTTTTTCAAGAATGTTATCCACAAATCTGTTATACTTAACGATATAAACAGTCGGTACAGAGGGTTTCTTCGTCGGCTCTTCTTTTAATGCACCTGAATTTTATGTATAGTAAATTATAATTAAAACTACCGTTGATGAAATATATATATCAAAATATTTATTTGCTAACTAATAAGATTTAACTAAGAAGTTTCATTCGTTTCAGTAAATATATCTCATGTTTCCAGTAAATCATGTACTATTTTAATTTTATTGACTGAAGTCCAAAGGTGATTTTAAATTTCAACCGTGTATGATTTTCATTTCCTTTCCTACTTATTTAAAACTTAACAAAATTTTACGTTTCACTTTAACCAGCAGTGAGAGCATATCCAATGGCTATCAATGACGTAGCCTGTGACTAAACTAAAAATAATCATTATAATAAAAGCTAGCTCTAAGTGCTACAAAAACATTTGTTATCAGATACGAGTAAATCTCAACTTATATTTTATCTCGTTTTTATTACCTCCCTTCTTAAAAACTGTTGAATAGGACAGCTTACGCCAATTAATGAAAGTAAAAAAAACCTCAATGATTTATCGTACATAGTGACGATATGAAACATCATACTTAATTTTTTTCAATACGTTGCTAAACTAATATTTACCTAGCCATTATATATTAACATGATAACCGCGCTTCAATTACTATCTATAATTAGGTAAACTATAAATTCATAAAGCACGTCTAATTCTATTCACGTAAGGTGCGCACGCCATCGTGTAACTGTTTCTGTCACTGCGAGCCCGGGAGAATTCTAATGGCCAATAACAATTAATAGGACCAGTCAACAGTGGATTTTCTATTTTCCACACGTAAAAGAAACTGCGTGCCGAGTCGCATATTCAAAGAAATCTAATTATATATTAGATAGTCAATTCACTAAAGCGCTCGTAATAATTCAATCAATCTTACTCAGAATGTCGTTTACTAAAATTTGTTTTTATTATTCTTAATTATGGTATCATATTTATTACCACTATATTTATTAATCAAGCCAAATTAAAATGTAATGTTTTTCTCGTGAAAGGAGACAGTGACTACCAATTCGTTTTAGGTATTCTCAGTAGCAAACGAGTTTCATTCAGGTCGAATAATATGGCTCGCCTCGCAACTCTCCCAGAATTTCTCAACGGCAAACATAAAAATTTCTCTTTTCGCATCTCATTATTTTGTTTTCACTCACTGTGACACATGAAACGCAAATTTTACGGCGGTTTCGTCATTTAGTGAGAGTAAATATTTGGTTCGATTTACTTTCAATTGATCATCTTAACCATTGTGGAGGTCGTCAAGGTCACTTCCTGAACACTATTCGAGCAAGGTCAAAGAAAGTGTCAAGGCTGTAGAAGAAATCGGGAGAGTTCATTGACCTAGCTCCGGATGGGAAAGTAAGCTAACAACAACGAGATCCCCACTGTCGACCCCTTAACATACATATACATGAAACTAGTTCCTCCTTAGTAGTCTATTCATCGTACTACGGAGCCCTAGCGGATGTGCGGGGTTTCTAGATCTGTATCAGTGGAACCTTGCCACTATCGGTAATAGAATCTCAACCATATAATGTGGCCAGCATTTAATGCTGGCATTTACACGTTAAGGAAGATATATAAAATGGGATCAGTTATTTATTCGTGCGTTAAACTACATATATATCGGTCAAAACGTATTGTTATTGTTAAGTTATTGCAGTGAAGCATTATTGAAAAATATATACTTGTAATTCAAAGCTTTGTTAAAATATAGAAAATATACTATAATAGATTAATATTTAGAAGGGTTTTTATATAAATACATATAAGGTTTTTGACTAGTATATGTTTATTTTTTACAATCAAAATTAAATTAATATTACTAGATAATGTCACTCCTACTTGACAAATTGAATTAGAATTTTGACCGATAAATATATTTTTCTATACATCTAAATAGATGTTTACACACGAATTTTTGATGAAGGCAGTGAAGTACAATAAAATTGACACCAATTTTAACAAAAAGATTTATTTAAAATAAAATTGCCACTGAACTGTTGTGACATGATCTAGACATTAATTTAATTTTTAACTCTTTCGATACTTACACTTTCACACGTCAAGCACGCTCACTTAATAAATAAAATAAATAGAATAAATAAATAGTCAATAAATAGCTAAGCTAAAGGAGGGGACCATGGGGCCTCTCAGGTGGATATTAGGGCGAATCACGCCCGATCTCTGGCGCCCGCTAACTATCTAAACTTTTTGTGCTCGGCAGGTGCAGCCGCAGCAGATGATGCCTTGGTTTTCTTTACTTTGACATGGCTAGCTTTTTTTCCGCTCTTTTTCATGTGCTTCACGAATGACTTCAGTTTTTTAGACTCACGTGCTTGTTTATTCCTGCCAAGAGCGTCAGTGAGTTCGTCGTCATCATCATCGTCATCTTCATCGTCATCATCCTCGTCATCATCATCTTCAGGGTCGAGAGCATCGGTGATGTCGTCATCTTCCTCCTCATCATCGGAATCGGCAGTGGCTGCTGCCTCTGAACTGGCGGCAACAGGGGATTCTACTTCAGCGCTTGCGGGCTGTTTTTGACCAGCTTCGACATCATCGACTTCAGAAGCTTCTTCAGCAGCTTCAGATGCATTTACTTCTTCCGAAACCGCTGCTGCTTCTTCAACTGCAGCTACAGGTGCTGGTGCAGCCGCCACAGTATCAGCAGGTGCTACGACAGGTTGAACACCAGCGGAGTCTTCATCGTCGTCATCATCATCACCTAGCAGAAGACAGAAAAGTTTTATATGTGTGTTCTTTGTATTTTGTACTACTATAAATTTCTTTTAAAACCTCTATATATATTTATATAGACATCTGTGCTTACCTCCTAAGATGTCATCGAAGAATCTTTCTAAATAATCGTCTTCTTCATCATCGGCTTCATCATCGCCTTCCTCATCATCATCGTCATCATCTTCGTCGTCGTCATCGTCGTCTAAAATAAAGGTTAAAGTTAGACTCTAGATATAATTTTATTATAAATTTAGTTTGGCCTACATTTACGATTAATAAAATATTTTATCATAAGTTTTCTACATAAAACAGTAATATATCCGTTAGATATCTTAAAGCGTGCTATGTAAACGGTTAATCGAATTCCGCGCTGGTGCGTGACATCCTGAACCATCCAACTGTGGAAAGCGGAGTGGCTTCAATTTCTCTGATTGAGTCTTTCTGTATGAATTAATTAACAAATGAGAGCACCTGTCACGCTGTTTGACTTAAATTCCGTTGTAACTATGTACCTATTGATTAATTTAAATATTTATTGATACTTGTATCTTAAGAACTGGAACAGAATTATATAAAGGTAAAATCTAATTATTAGCTTCGTAACTTGAAAAATATTATAAAATCGTTTATTAGAAAAGTTAATCTACAAATACACACATAAAATTTAAATTTACATCGATGAATGAAAGTATGTAATAAAATCTTAATATAATTTTATGATTATTATAGTCGAAACCAATAAACCTAACAATAATAAAGGTAGAGAAATGACGATCTTATATTTATCAAGTGAATGCAAAGCTTTTCATAATATGGACACTCTTCTTGTTTCTTTTAATATAATATTTTATGGTCTGCCTGAACTGTTCATTCACACAAAACGTATATATAGCCTAAGTATAGCTTTGGTTTGAAATATAATTTGTTATATTCAGTATCTCGGCAATTAAGGTTATAAAAATATAAAATTGAATGACAAATATAGTTCTATTTATATTTTTAACAACAAAATCAAACATTTAAATACATGAAATTTAAATAGTTTATATATGTATATAACAAATATAGACATCTCTAAATTACTACTTATTTTTACAAAATCTAAACGAAATAATTTTGTAATTTGAAAATAGATCTGATATAAATACCTGCCAAGGGGTCATCTAGATCAACATCGTCATCATCGTCATCGTCATCATCATCATCGTCATCAGAAGCGGCAGGCGCAGGCGCAGCTGGAGCGGCAGCCTGCCTGCCTACTTCCTTTTGACTTTCATCGGAACGGAAAACTGGGCCAGCATAAGCCGATAAGACTAGACAGCACAGCGCCGCTAATAAAAACAACGACCTCATCTTGTATCTGAAACAAATAGAGGCCTTTAAATATCACAGCCAAATTGACCGCGACAGTGTCCTACGTCGCCACTATCACAGCACTATCACAATCACACACGTGCACTGACGTCCTAAGCTCACTTCACCTTTGACTTTTCACTGTTGAGTCCTTCAGGCTCCAGCGGAAGAGGTTCCGCCCGCGTCCTTTTTGTCGGTGTTTGGGACGCTATGACCGTGGTTGGCGATCGGAAACGGTATAGCGGCGGCGTCTTCAACGCACACTCTTTTATAGAGTTACGTCACAGTCGCGGGGAAGGAAAGTAGTGATGGTATCCACACTGGACATAGATCAGAGACCGCGAAGACTTTCACCGTCCGCACTTGCTTGCCCAGTAATGTATTGTATTTAGATAACGTAACCTTACAAAACAGATCATAGATAATATATACAACATTTCTCATTACTCAATTGTTGATTGAGATCGTCGGAGAGATTCGTGTATTTTTACAGGTAAAATACATCAATCAACAATTTTTAAATTTATTGGCATAGATCAATTGGCACATCTGTTTATTTTCTAGTCTATTCTATGAATTCAAGAGGGGTTGGTAAAGTTCGATTGACTAATTTATTCAAAGTATTTGTCGAATCGGCATGTCTAGTTGGAGAAAAGTATAGTGGCGTGTGGTTTCGGAATCTTAAAATGTTTTAGACATTAGTATGTGTGGACCTGCCCCATACTTTCACTTAAGGTTATGTATGTAAATGCGTCTAAAGTGTAATTGATAACGTGACGTAAAATCGAAGGCAATCGATTGGGAAATATTGCCACTTTTACTCAGCTATTACGATAATTTATTGCCTGAATGATCTTAATAGCATCTAATAGACTGTACAGTAAAGTTGATGAGAGCTGTTTAAATTTTAAATTTCGAACACAAAAGTTTTTAAATAACTCTGGCTATATTCTTTTTACCTGAAAATAAATATATATAGATATAATACCAGGTAAAAAAGTAATTTATGACAATATGTGTGTATATGTATAGCTATATTTATATTTTAAACGAATGTTTACGTAAAATCTTAAAAGTAATGTAAATTGTAAAAAATAATTTTGTGGATATATAAAGAACATATCAATGTAACTAAATTATGTATATAGTAAGCCAGTTCAACATTCAGTCGGTCGGCGACCATCACGTATAAGCGCATGTCTGACAGCTAGACAGGGCTCAGTGGGAGCTAAGTTATGTCTCGTTAATAGGTCGAGCCACCACGAAGATTATAGATATAAGAAAACTTTAACTATAAGAAAACTTTTTACAATTTACATCTTTATGTAGCGATAGAATTAAAGCAGTTTGATTATTACTGCTATTTATGAAAAATCCCGTTTATTAAACAGTCACATGTTTAAAAATAATGTTTTTAAAGTAGACAAATGTATTAATATCTGTAGCTTGTTTAGTTTAATGTTGGGAAAATATATAAACAACGCCAAAACTAAAACGCATTCCTTGCAGATTATCCGTAAAATAAAGATAAAAATCACATCATCATATTATACATACATACGTATGTATGAAGCGTTTGATTATCAAATTGTTATAGTTTTTAGGATATTACAATATTGCGAAAGTTGCATTATATTAATTAAGTATTATAAATTTGTATGTATATTATATTAATTAAGTATTATAAATTTGTATATATATATATATATATAAAAGAAATCGCCATAATTATGATTTGTAATCGATAACTTAATCATAAACATTTCATATCAGTCGTACAGGTTGATATCGCAAGCTTCCAAGCCGAGAAAGGTCTAAACCCGTTTTCGGTATTGTAGGTGGCTACAAATATTTGTATGCGGCTTGTGAATGGACCTCGAAGACTTTCTCTCGCCCCAACTAAGTCTAACACTCACACCAGCAAACGCTCCTGTAAACATTATGTGCAATAGTTATATTTTAATGTTTTTTAAGCTATATTTTTTTTAAATAATGAATAATATAGAAATGTTATAAAACAATATCAATCAATGATGACAAGTAGTAAAAACCCTTGTACAATAAGTAAATCAAATTAAATTTGAAAAAAAATTTTTTCAATTTATCTTTATTAAAAAAAATGGTGGAATACAACAGTTTTTTTTTTTAAAGACTTACATTTGTAGATTGTGACAAACGGCGTCATATGCCACAAATATCTACACATACAAAGCATGGTTTTCGTAAGGTCAACGTATTCGCATTGCGGCATGGTTACTCTACATGTTTGAGTTACTCATTTTCTCTATAGACTTTTTAGCTCAATATAACGATTTTAATATTTTTATACAATCTGTGAGATATATATAACTATAAAAAACATTAGAAAAGAACCATCTTATGTCTGCGATTCCGGACACACTAGCTTTCTTTTAACGATCGGAAGTCGACAACCTATATACCTACAAGCTTAGAAAATAAATTCAGATTAAAAATTATATATATATAGTAATAATTTGATTATTTGAAAAGTTCGCGTTATAATAAAAGTAAACAATTTTAAATTAACCAATTTTCTCTAACAACCTTACAAATCTATTATCTAATCGAGCTTTTCTGACGCTAAATGGATAAAGCTATTTCTAAGAAAGAAAGTCAAAATGGTCTTACGCAACTAAAGAATTCGCTTATAAGTAAAATTTCAAAACATAATATTCTCGCAGTTTCTTTGCGGATATTAAAAGAAAGTTTATGTTTACTTCATCATCCACGACTTTGACGTTACACTTAATTTTAAATAACTTTACGGATTTCATTATAATTTTAGAAACGTATTTTCCTTATAGTAACAATAATTATAAATTAAACATCGATAATCAGCACATTTTTAGGAAAGAAATTATTTTAACAAGTATAATTAATCACTTGAAAATTAACTTTAATTACGTTTCAATTAATCATACTTATAATTATTAATAATTTTTGTACATTAATTTATTTACATAATATATACGTATGAATATTTCAGAATGGATTAAAAGTTACAAAAGATTTCAAATTATATCTAACTAAAGACAAAAATCTTTGGTTTTTATAACTTTTAAAATTTTCGCGTTCCATAATTTGAAAGTGTATCGAATCTATCGAGAATCGGATAGACGTCATTTTTGCATATTGTTTATGTTACAGTTATAGTATCTATTATATTTTTACCGACATAAAAAAACGGGTTGTCTGTATTTTTTGTATGGCATATTATGCGGTACCTTCGCTAATTGTGAATTAAATTACATTATTCTTTTTTAAAACATACACTCCTAATGGTAAGATAAATTTAAGTAATTCAAAAGTCAGTGATGACGGAAGCGAGAGTAAATCATTAGTATCATATAAATTAAAGATTTTTAAAGATTTTTATTGAACATAATAACATACATATTAAAAACATTTAGATCGTAAGTAGCTGCATTAGTATAAACTGTGTCGCAGCTATTTACGCCCACCTCGGGACAATAAGGAGAGTTATGTTCTAAGGTTAGTACAAATATATTATTAGGGTGTGTTAACAGAATTTGTTACTATTGTAATGATATTAATTTAGTTTAAGCTTATATTTATAAATTATACGAATTCTTAGGAGATGAAGGTAGAACAATCAGGTTGGTAAGTTTTATAGTAGCGTAAGTACTACACTGTATAATATATACCTGCTTTATGTACGTACAGAACTTATAAATAATAATTCACAAAATTATCTTATAAATATACAATTAACTATGTTCATTAGTTATCGTAAACAAGTGATTCAGTCTCTTTATAATTGAGATTTTGCAAAAACTTAGTTACTTTATTTTTACATATAATAAATGCTTATTATTTACTGTTAATATTAATTATAAATGAATTGTAAATATTATAACATTAATTGAACGCAAGACAGTGTAAAGATATAATTTCTCTTTACATGCACCGCCAGGCCGATATGTTAGTTTCAAATAGCTTTACCTCAACGAAGTCAGTCGGCTGTATTAACAACTGAGTACAGTTACATCTCAAGACCTGTGTAATATGTTATGCCAACTTCACGTCATATATTAGAAACATGTGTTAGTTACGGTCAAGTTAGCATTAACTTTTGTGTAAATCTACTATAACGTTTTATTTTGAGCATTTAGCATAATTATTACTGAGAAAATAAATTGTACAAACATTTAGAGAAAAATCGATTAAGAGTGAGTCTGGCAACGCGCAACAAGAGTGCCGTACAATTTAACATTAAGTTTCATATTATGTTTTTATGTCGTACATTTACACTAATGCATTTTATGGAAAGTAAAAATATAATTTAATTTTAAAATTAAATGTACTATAAAAATAAATTGCGGCCGAAAATATCTTAATCTTAAATTTCTCTGAATGATGAAAAATTTAATCTATACATACAAAATTTAATCTATACATATATAAAAATCGTTTCTTTTGTTCGATTATACTGCGATAACTACTGAACCGATCGTAATAATACTCATACCATAAGATGCAGCGTGTTTCGGAGAAGGTTTTAGTATATGATATGTTGGTGATTATTGATTAATGTACTATGTGGGCGGAGCCGCAGGAAAACAGTTGAAAATAGTTTGGAAATACGATTGTCGGATTTACATCCCATACTTTTAAATTTAAATGTAAAATTAAATTAAGTATTTGTTAATTAAGTAGGCTGTAATACGTATGTATTATAAACGGTTCACGAGCAAAGAGACTTTTATTTATGGAACCCTAAAATATGTATGTACATATATGTAACTGTAATTTGTACCTACATCTAATTTTGTTATTATCATTTTATTTTATTATAGCCTGGTCGACCTATTAAAGATCTATATTAAAGCAAAACGCGACTGCTTCCTAAATAATATAATAATCAATTGAAATAGAAATATCACAACAACCAACAACACACTAATAGTATTTCATATATATTCAAATTGCAGCTTTTTAGGAACTGCTTGTATTCTAAAATAATTAATTAAGTAAAATAAAATTAAGTAATTTTGTGTAAATCAGTACTTTGTTAATTGAATTTTTCAGTACCTTTTATCTGATGGGAATTATTTCATTTTCTTATATAGATCGTAAATGTAAAATCATTTAATGTTTTCATTTCTTCATGATTGGGATACAACCAGGTAGATATAAAAAAACGACATCTATTCTGATAATAGAGTTATTTATATATTACGACAACTTTGCCTCGGTCTGTATCGATGGTCTAGTGGTTAACATGTACGGTCGCAGCTTCGGAAGTCTTAAATTCACGTCCCGGGTCGAGCAAAGTTCAGTTATTGAGTATATCTGAAAAAGTGACAGTAACATATCTCCTGCGCACATGGCTGATCTCACTGAGATTTGCCGCTGTGGCCGAAATCGGTCAGAAGGGCATTATTATTAATTATTATTATGACTACTTTACAAGTTTATTATACGTGTAACTAAACAATGAAATATTGCAAATTGCAAATATAATTTGGGAAAAACTGTGAATATGATAATTAAAGTTTGTAATACTTAAATAAAATTAAAGTTTGAAATACTTTTTTTCTTCGTCGATTGTATAATTTGAATGCAAAATTTATGGATATGACTAGCCTCGATACCTAAACGATTTAACGGAATAGAACTTTCCTCAATTAGTCATTTCTCTATACATCATTTACAAAACTTTATTTCTAGATGTCTAATCGTCTGTTAGAGTTGTACGTGAAAATTAAATCTTTATTATTATACCGAATATTTCGGTTCATATTGCCACATGATTAAATCCTATATTTTATATTTTTGTAGCTTGAATCTGTACATTAATATTTTTTTTGGAAAATCTTATCGAAATAGACATTAATTATCGATACAGAAGTCAAATCTCTAGTTTTTAGAATTTTTATCTGTCTATCTGTCTGGAAACGCAAATTTGGTATGATGATAGCTGGTTATCCGGGTCAATATTTAGTATAATTTTTACTGCGGGAAAATATCTCATCTCTGAGAAATCTATACTACCCGATAAAAAGTAACTAGGGACGAACCCAAGCGGAGCGAGGGTGAGTCGCTAGTATCGCTAGTATAAATATAATAAATATTTTAATATAAACTTGAAATTATATTACAACTCTCTTAATAACTATTTCGCAAAGAAAGTATGAATGTGAATAAATTATTACATTAAAAATTATCATTTATTTATAATAACGTTTCGTGAAAATATAAATGAAATTGTATTATATAGTTAGAGCATATTTCTTTCATATAGAATTTACTTTTAAGTTATATATATCCCAATATTTAAATATGACACATTAAACACGACCTTGATATCTGCTACGTGAACTAACGGAGTTGGGAACTAGTATATCTAAAGCCACAGAATATCAAAGATGTAGAACCTCATTTTATTTCTATGGTATCTATTTAATTGCAATAATAAAATAAAACATTTTCACTAATAAACCGTGAGCTGGCTAAGATAGGAATTAAATGGTTTTTTCTCAGTACACATAGTCATGTAGATTATAGAGTTACTTTCAAAACTCTTCGCGTAAAAGCTTTAAAAACTTTAAATGGTAAACAAGAGTAATTAAACAGATCCTATTAAATACTGTGCGAAAAAAATTGTTTATTTTTATTTTTTAACATTTTCTTATTAATTATTATTTCATCAATAATAATATAAATTATACCTTTTATACATTATTTTTTTTTACATTTTGATATATTAAATGAGTAAGCTGCAATTTTTAAACTGTGGTAGTCACCGCGAACCTGCCACTGGCCCACTAACGACCGGTTGTGAGTACTTTCTTTCTGGCCTTCTCACTTCCGCCTGCGCGCCTCCACGCGCAAGGACTTGACTCACACATAACTCATCATGTCTAAGCCCATACTAGTGTGTCTATTTCTTATAGACAATGCTGGTTCACATGACCAATATTACTCGTACTTACCAAAGAAAAGTATGCTAGAATCGCAATTACGCAGTCGTTTTTTTTATTTAATTAACAAAGTAATACAGATTTCCTCTATTATATTATTATTATTAATAGTTATAAATTTATATTCATTAAGGTACAAATTATTTTATTATTAAGACTGTCTACCTACCACCAGACCACTAAATAGTTACTCATTATTATTAAATATATTTTAATGTAACAAAATCAATTCCTAGCAAAAACAGAATGATTCAGAGGTATTTGCAGCAGCGTGTCAGCATTAATATTCCGGGCACATTACCTAGTATAATGCCATCCTAATTCATCGAGAGTTAAAGAGGTTTCTGTGACAACGACATTTTGGCTAATGCTTAAGTTTGTCTACAACATTATCACTGCATCTGTTTTATAGAACGGCATACATACTTACTTTAGCTGTCTAAGCAATTCGAAATAGTATCTTAGATATTTGTAGATAATAAAAAAATATCATATCTTTAAAAATATTATTGTGGAATAAAAAAAATGAATTAATAAGACCGATTAAAAAATCATAATATACATAATAAATATGTTCGAGGAATTTTTTCTTTTCTTTTTTATAAATAATAAAGCGACATCTAGTAGTAGTTGGTGTTAACTAACAAGTAACTAAGGATGATGAGGCTCTCTCGCTCGTTCTACCACAGTTTTATTTTCATAAGCTCAATACTAAACTCGACTGTGCTTGAACTAGTACCTTGTAGCATACATAGATGGCGTTTATCATATCTTACTTTGAGTAGTATGATTCTTACATTTCAATATTATCTTCTTTTCTTTTTCCAGTAGCGGATTTAGGCTAAGGTCCGTGAGGCCCGAGCCTAGGGCGGCAAATTTTGCGGGGCGCCCAAAATTTTTAAGGCGAGTAAAATTATAAATCAATTGGGTTCTCTGTAAACTGTACGACCAAATTTTAAAGTTTATTTTTTTATCAAAGGTAGAATTTCCTTCTTAAAAAAATTGATCTATATATACTATTACGAAAGAAAAAGGGCAACATATCGACTTGGGCTTAGGATGCCATCGAACATAAATCCACTACTGTCTATTTCTATTGTTTATATCATCATCATCTGCTGCCTGCCCATTTCCTACATTATTTAAGGTCGGTGCAGTAAGATTGTATACTTTCTTAATTTTCTGTTAGTAGGAGCAATAAAATTTATATGTAAAATTTATTTTATTAGTATACTCGTATAATTTCTTTTTTAAAAATTAAGCCATATTCATAAAAAAATCCATATCCATATCTAATTTATCCATATAAATGTGCGTATAACAATGCTATATACAGGTTGTTAATAATAAACACATATACAAACAACTTCTGTGAAGAAAATATTAACTAAGCTCTATTTACTCATCAAATGACAACGACACGTAATAAAAACAAGGATGTGTGCTAATCTCTATCACATAGGAATGCGCCGACCGTTCCGAGAAATCGGAACAATATAAATATTGGTTAAGCATCGCTAAATTGAACTATTCTATTTAAGACCATTTGAATAGTTCTCTGCTTTAAAATGAAAATGTTAGTCAAAGTTAGTTATTATATTTTTATAATCAAATAATATTTTTTATAATTAAATAATAGAATACCTATTTTTAATTTAAAGTTGATAATAATCAACTTTAAATTAAAAATAGAAATTCTAAAATGAATGTTAACATTAGAGAAAAACTGTGAAATTAAATTGCACTGTGAAATTTTATGTCTATTATAATTGGGTAGGGGTTGGAAAATGTAAAAGTAAGGTTGTTTCATATCCCCCCCAACGTGCGTTCACCTTGTCGTGGTGGGGGGGCTCAGTAGTGCCCGGCAATACAGCCGGGCGCGAAGCTAAGAAACGCACAGGGAGGTTGCCCACTTTGGTGGGCGGTGGGAGGTGGCCCTCTTCGGGGGGCGGTGTACCTTGCGGGTTGCTCCTGGTACTTCTCTGATAGCAGAGTGGACCTTGGAGCAACCCCGTGGTTGTTGTGGTCTGCTTCGGCAGACCTGCCGTCAGAGCGTCGTAGTTGAATGCGTAAGCGATCCTGCGACGCCCCATTACGACGGGGGAAGGTTTTGTTGGGTTTTAGTGGGTAGTACTGGCTGTACTACGCCGGTGAGTACCACACGTCGTGCGTAAATGCATTTCCCAACGTAAAAAAAAAAAAGGTTGTTTCATATAATTAGCGCCGCGTCTTTACGCCCGTTAACTGTTTTCTTTCTTTCCTTTAAACACTCATGGACAGAGCCATCTACTTATAAGTTTTAGAACTAAAGTATTATTAATATATTTATTAAATTGAATCCCGGGAATTTATCTACGTTTACCAAGATTTGTTCTTATTACCATTTAAAATATTATTATCATATCCCTTATTCTAGGTAAAAGAAAAATAATATTCTAAGATGAAGCTGTAATAAATTTCCTTATACCTAATATGTTTGTAAAAAAACAAAATGTGTTCCACGAAAAATTTTCGTATACGATAATATTACCGCTTTATGTTTTAAAACAATGATAATCAAAATTAAATTGGATGTATTCAAGCGGATCAATTCTGCACACATCAGTAACCCATGTGACTAAGTAATGTGACGAACAATCATGTGACAGCCTTGACATTTGTAAAGAGGACGATGCCGACATCTGAGCTTAAAGTTGTTGCTATCTACCCTTCTGCTTTAAACGCAAACGAACGAGTTTACCTTTTTGTATATTATTATATAGAAAAGTTAAAAAAGACAATTTTAGATGTACGTGAGCAAACTTTTTTTTCTATAAAAATTCAATTTCTCTGATATACCAAACCAGTCGTGGTAGGTAATTGTATTTGGCTAATTCATATAATGAAAGAGGCTACTTTATTTGTTTTAGACACCCATGTGATTTTTTTGTCATAATGTGAATTCAGCAATAGGTAAATATTTTTGAAATAGAATTTGATTCCTTTTTGTAGTGTTTGTTTTTCGATTGTTCTGTTAGGTTTCATCAAGATATTTAAAACATTGAAAACGGTGATAAAGAAATAACTTTCAAGAAGGGCTTACTGGTAGTAATATTCTGGGAAGTGATTCTTTACAAAAAATCATCAGATATTTTTCTATTTTTTCTTTCCTAATAATTCATTTGTCGCTTTTAAAATAAAATCATTTTTCAAAAAAAAAACTAATGCTCATTTTTAATCTAATAGGTAATAATAATAATTTATGAGAAAATAATAAAAAGTTTATATTTAATTGTGTAAGCTTTCTTAGCGAGTATTATAATAAAATACATTTACAATAGCATTAATAGAAATTTAATTAACTTGTAAAAACGTTATGTTATTATTTAGAAAATAGTATCATTTATTCAATATCTAGACGTATTACAAATAGATAAACATTAGCTAAGCACAGCGTGAAAATAATCGTATAATAAATAAATCGTATAAATAATTGCATAACTGATTATATTAATAAATTTTCAGTCGACAGATATCATAAATAACTTAAGAAAAAAATTCATTATCTCAGAAACGTAAGCTGAAGAAGAGTACTTAATCTCTAATCTTAGTCAATTGTATAATGATTTAGATTAACGAAATAGATTTTTTAAAACTCCAAAACCTTCCTTCTAAATCAATTATAAAATCATTTAAAATAATTTGGAAAATTATTTTTTAGATATGAACTTCTCGGAAAATTGATTACGTCACGCTATAATGTCTTTACAAGTTACATATAAGTTAATGATATCATTTTTTATATTTTTATATGAATGTTCATTTTAGGTGTTGTTTTTTTAAGGACAACTTTCAACATTTATAAATATAATGTTCATATCATTATTGGATACCTTAACTTCGAAAAATTTCGAAAGTAGTATATTTTAATTAATGATTATTTTTAACGCCCTTTATTAAAATTAACTACATATATATAGCGTAGCATATTTATCAAATTGGTAAGAATAAAAAAGATAAAACAAAGGATGTACGTGGCCTAATCTTGACACCATAGTAATAACTGTTTGTACGTAATCGTCCACTTAGTACGTTTTTTGCTTAACGACTGTGAATGCGGGCTTGTATCATCACCTACAATGTTACAATAGCACACCATTAAGATAAAATGAGAACTTGGTTGGGCAATAAACAGATTACTAATATAAATTTAACAGTTTATAAAGAATGCTTAGGTATTTTCTTGTTAAATAAAACTAATGTTTTGCAAAAAATATAATATTAATTGATATAAACATAAATGACTGTAAAGCTGTATTATAAGATTAACGATATTCGAATAATCCTATAAAAGAGTTCAACGCGCCTACAGTATTCAACGTTCAATACTTATAAGTAATAATAATATTATTATACTGTGAAAACTTCAAATATATTTTTCTTATAAAAATCCAGTAAATATTTATTGCTCATAAATAAAATAAGTATTATTGGAGGTTATTCCTTAATAATCTTTTTTTTTATTTCATTATCATACTACGTAGATATTATGATAGTTCGCAAGCTGCTAGACAAATTATTTTGATTTTTGCTGCCGTTAAATTTGAATAAGAAAAGTTGTTATACAATTTAAACATTTTCAGCTTTCATAATTTTTTTTAAATATTTTCAAATTATTATTGACAATTTATTTTTGTATTTTTAATTTATTTACAATAAGAGATGAATAATGGTGAATTTTTGGTTGCTTCTCTATTTAGAACCATGCCGTTTTAAATATTTTTGTATGACATAGATTGCCACTATTTAAGTAAGTAAAAAAATAAAAGCATATTTTCTCGACTGTACCTACAATATTGATCCGGCTACGCACGTGCAAAGTTCCCTTGGTATTAACATCACATGACTAAACTTCCAGCCGTTCGTTATATTATATAAATGGTATAATAGTGCGCATTAAACGATAAGGTTTACTATATCACGACTTTTAGATACCTAGAAGAAAATATTACACAGTATATAATATCTATATTATTATATCGCTGAAAAATATCAAGAAATGATAAGTAAATATTAATTAGCTACTTGAAATACATTGATTCTTTTTTCTTGTTTATAAATTATTGGTTAGTAGGTAGTTGTATTTTTTAAGGCAGTAGCAGCCAGGTAGT
The DNA here is from genome assembly GCA_947093115.1 of Brenthis daphne. Lineage (NCBI taxonomy): Eukaryota > Metazoa > Arthropoda > Insecta > Lepidoptera > Nymphalidae > Brenthis > Brenthis daphne. The sequence goes on from OX352471.1 coordinate 43,525,276, forward strand.
AACGTGCTTGCTTAGTAAACCAAGTCAAGCAGATTCTAATCCCTGGTCTTGCACCTCTGATATTTTCAAATGCAATTCATTCTCAACACGATTACGGCGGAGAAAAACATCGCGAGGAAACTTATACGTCTGAGAGAACCGAGATGTGATGTCTACCAACCCGCACTTGGCTAGCATGGTGTGGCTATATCCTGATCTCACTCTTATTACAATAGAGGTCCTAGCCCAGCAGTAGAACCTTAGAAAATAGCTGAGTACACTATACACAAACACTTTTGTTTTTACTGATCCTAAAAAATTATACAAATAGGTCAATCGTAACTTAATATCATCACTCAAGAACTAGATTCATTTTTGAAACTACTAAATTAGTATAATACATTAAATGTAGTTAATATATCTATTTATGCAGTAGCTTACAACTCTATTCTCTCTCTCTACTAACTTTAATCATCTTTAAATTTATTCAATTACATAATATTTAAAGTAAAATATAAATTAGGGTCATTTACACGTACCCAGTCTTTCATTTGTCACAGTTACACACATACACATCACATAAGATAATTTATTATTAATTTTATAATACTCGTATTAATAGATAACGACAAAATGTCAAAAATAGATAATTTGAATATTACATATTCAAAAACTAAAACCGCCCACAACGTTATTAAACTATTAAAATAAAGTATATATCTAATTAATTTGATAGTAGTAAACACGTATTAGAATTATATATTAAATACATTTATAAATATATAATAAGGGCAATATAAATTGTAATGGCTGTCACGAAGGTATAAGAAGAAACAAAAACATACATAAACTTAGTTATTCTCATGAATGTAAACACGTTAATTAGTATTGTGAAACCGTTTTGTATGTCAATAAAGCACATGTTAGAAATACAAAATTATACGTAACGTAACGTAATGTTAGCCCAGTTTACGTATAGTTTTCGCAACTCTACATAACAAAGCATTTTGTTTTAGAATAAATATACAAACAATAATGGTTCTTATTAGAAAGGAGATAGTGTAATAGTCGTGTGCTAGTATTTTTATGTTAGATTGTTATTTTGTTTGTACGCACGAAGCATTGTATACCTCCCGCCCGCAGCGAATCACATGAGCAGAGTCACATGCTCCTAAGCCGGTTGCATTTGCGGAAGCGACTTTCTCCCGCCATTTTACATATTTACGCACCCCCTCCTCCTCGGAAAGGGCAAATATCTTCCATTGACTGTTGCCATTGAGAATTATCAATTATCTCCATGTATTATACTTACTTCTTCATTTTCGTCTTCAGCTATTCGCCATTACAGAACCTTGTGTCAGTATCGGAGTTTACTATATTATTTTCATAAATTATATGTTTCGTTAAATGTAATATTTTTGTGAATATTGAAATATATATTAACAAAATATATATTGTTCCATACTAAAATCAAAAATGTACTATGATATCATAGATAATGGTCTATCTTGATAGCCCACGCCTATGCGAATATCTATTATCTCAAAATACTTATGTCCATCCATATGTGGTGAAAAAATAATTTTATAAATTATTTAACAGCTTGTTTATTAGAACAACAAATAAAATTTAATTATTTTATTAATTTTGCTATGCTAAAACAATGACCAAACAGAAAATTGACAAAAAATATGTTATTTAAAAATATTGTTTTTGCTTTATAATAATAATACATACTGTTATATAGAACTTATATACTAAACTTAACATTTTAGAGCAAAATGATAGACATTAATCTTTGCTACCATCAGTACATAGAATCAGCTTTGACCATTGCAAGTTTTCAACAAGAATTCATATAAACTATGTATGTTTTAATACTAATAAACCTACTTACTTACTCAGCCGCATCTCTTAATTGGTGTCTTGAGTTGCCTTACTGCGAAGAATTATTTTATTATATTCATTTGCATAGTCATGTGACTTGTAAAAACATTGCGGTGGCATCTACGTATACCTGGTCGCTGTTACGTAAGCTTTATCACCTGGGAACAATTTAAGGCTTTTTACGTGTAATGTACGAGGTTTGTAACTAAATTTCGTCATTTTAGTAAAGCTTGTCGAAATATTATAAAGTTAAATTAACATCGCTTGTATTAAGTATAAAATTATAGATATTATAGTAACACAAAGCTGGTAGCTTGATTTTTCTTTATTTATTCTGTCACTGCCCTTTTAAAAATGGATGATTTTAAAAGAAGAGAGACCAGAGAAAGTTAAGTTTTTATCTTTGTTTTTTTATTATAAATATTGTACCAACCTGAAAAGCTACACTGATATTAAAAACAAATTAAAAGTTAATATTACAAACTTAAGAAGAGAGCTTTTTCTTAAGATCATAAGTTACTAACTTTATTCGTTAGGTGGTAACTGATATTATATATATATTATTATTAAAGTATCATGAAATCTATTCACAATGGACAAAAAAATCGCTTATAATACACACAAAAAGTCTGTCACGCGCACATATATAATAATTGGTGATTTTCTATACTTTCTCAATATAGTGTGTAGAATACCTTATTTGATTCGATAATAGGAATCACATGATTTTGTATGTAACCGTAATCAACTACTATTTATGGATATATTCAAGAAAAAGCTTATGATTTCGGTTGGACGTACGATTCGTATCGGTCATCGATCGCGTCCAATTTTCGGACATTTAAGCAATTATTCGCAAAATACCGGTATATTATATGAATATATATAAGCTCAGTGTTAAACAAAAGGCAAAAAAATAAAAATGTTAAACTAGTTTTATAAATAATAATTATCTGGAAAGATTAAAGTTTAATGAACGCAGTAAACAAGTACACGTTCAGAGAAGGGTATATTATTTCACTTCTTTATTATTATCAGTGTTACAATTATAATTAAGCTTTATAAATTATTCTCTCGAGTAGTATAATAGTGGTAGTATAGAAGTCGGAAAATTTTCGATTGCCACTCACGGAATATCTGAAATAGCCACATAGGTATTGATTAGGCTTCTTATTGAAACAAAACTTTGATTCCATGATGATGTTCTCCTAGCCGATTCCAGCTACGGCGGCCAATCCAACTGCGCAGGAGATATTATAGTGCTCAAGTGTACGCGCAGACACAAGTGCACTCTCTATTCCTACCACTCTCATACTACGGTGGGACGACCACTCGACACGACCGGTGAGAGTTAAGGCGCAGGACCGACGGCTTTACGTGCTCTCCGAGGCACGGGGGTGAAACACCGCCAACTTCCCAACTTCGGGCTGTTACTGAGACTTACTATACAGAAAGACTCAATAACTAAACTTGGCCCGACCCGGGACTCGAACCCAGGACCTCCGGGTGTGCAGCCCTACATGCTAGCCACTACACCACCGAGGCAGTTGATTCCATACATATTATCTCAATACCCACTAGACACAATATATGTATTAACTTATATAAATATAAAAGTAAAATTTATATTTGTACTCATTTGATAATTTTTATATAGTTCAATAGATTTTTATCTAGAAGTAAATAGTTTTAAAATTAAATATATCTTGTAACCGGTTCCTTTACAATATTATAAAATATTTTAAATTGCTATCATAAAATAATAATTCTATTACATTCCTAAGAACCGTAAAAGGATTATGTAGGCGTACATTATAAAAAATTACAAATGGGATTTCAACAATTTCTCATTTTTAGAATTCTTTTAGCCTGTATAAAGCTGAATACATTAAGGCCTTATTAAAAAGTTTGCTATTTTTTGTAAATCATTATCAAATGTCATTTAGTAAGTTTATATGTGTATATGTGTTGTTTTTTTTAGTGTGAAACATCTATAGCTGCGCCTTGGCAGTAAAACCGACACATTTTCTTACGACAAACGGTGACGTGACGGATATAGACTCTCATGCGATCGTGCCTGTTCTACGCCACTGCTCTCAACTCCCTTATGTATACTATGTATACTATACACGCTCAATTTTAAAATAGTCTCTAATAAAAACACTTACAAAATTCTATTTATTATACTTACATTTTATTTCTTAATCTTTATCTTATAATACATTAAAATCATACCTTAACTTGTAATTTTTATATAATTTACAACAGTTCTAACTGAGGTTATCAGGTAAAGTTATATTTTTAGAGGCGTGTAGCTGATCTTATCAGAAATATTTTAGGAACATCCCAAGTTTTTAAAAGAAATATAAGCGAATAACCAGAAATTAGTAGATAAAAACATGCTACAAATCCGGGTTGTTGAACCCGGAAAGATGCTTTCAGTGAATTCTTTTACAATCGTGAATGTAAGGGCGAACATAAAAAGTAAAACGTCATCATATAAGTACCTATTATTTACAGTGAACCTTCAAATTAACGCGCCATGTGCATTTATTTTAATTCACCTATTTAACCAAATTCTTCACCTTAAAACTCAATAAAATATAATTATACGATAAAAAATCATCTTGTAACCGCAACAAGTTACTATATATCGGCAAATAATTTTACAATAGAACATTGGTGCGGTCACGAGCGCACGCGCATCCTTCATTATGGTCCGTTCTCCTATAGCACGACCCTGAAGAATTTATAGCTACTTGATCTTTATTACTAAGTCTCGCTTAGTTAATAACACGATTGTCTTATATTTTCGAAATAACGAAAAAGAAAAGAATAGTGTACTTATACATACCTTAATCATCTTACATATCTTATTAGATAAAATTCCCCTGTCACGATGTTGGTCCGCGATGAACTCCGAAAAACTTATCCGATATTAACATTTTTTTTAAAACGGGTAATGTGTTCCAACTTAAGAAATAGAAAAGGTTTTATCCCAGTTATTTCCTTTTTTTATTAAAAAATAACTATTTTTATGTCCGGGGAGAGATTCCGGAAAGAGAATCTGAGAAACGGCTATCCTAAACCTACGAATTCTACCAAGCTAAATTTTTTTTGTCTTTCAAACGGAATCTGCATTTCAAAAGCCTTCAATTTCCGGTACGATTGCCTTACGCGATGACAATAAAGGTCACAAGGACAGACAATGTCTATTTACGGCTCAAACGTGGAAAATCCATGTTTCTTCCATGGGCATCTTTATTTTACATGCTCACGTGTAGGAAAACCATCGAGTCTATTCGTGTTGTAAAATGTGAACAAAAGTTAAGTTAAAATTATTGATTATTATGATTTAAATTTAGTAAAATAATTATTAAATACTGTTAAAGATCAATGTTACTACCTCATTTATGAGATTAAAAGTTTATAGCTTATCGGTTGAGAACTTCGTAAGTTAATTATTTTTGACAAATTATGTTCAACTGTGAAATAAATAAAATGTAAAACTAAAAATTATATCTTGGTTTGAGCTTAATTTGAACTCTTCGCCATTCTCTACCAATCACTTCTTTAACAATATTAAGTATTTTAATATATACATAATAATTGAACGAATTATAAGTGTGCCACAGCAACGCGTGGTCGGGTCTGCTAGTATATAGCGTACCATAATTTACTTACTCTCACAAAATGTAGAGTGCGTTTATATTTTTTTATATATTTATTATACATAAATCTATTATTGTTTAAAGTTCTTATTTTTATATGTTGTTTCTCTAAATTAGTGTATTTGATTTGATTTTATCAATTAAACATTAATATAATACTTTCTTAGATTTACGCGAATATTTGATATTTTAAATAAATCTTTCGTAATTAACGAAACGTCGGGAACCAAAAATCAAAATAAATTCGCGAAAAAATCTGAAAAGATAGTTTTATTTTACATAGTCCATATTAAATAAATGATAAAACAGTGTCCCCCACTGCGTTTGTCTGTCGCTCTGTCTCTTCCCAATAAACTCAAAAACTATCGAATAGATTTTCGTATGGTTTTCACCAATGGGGATGGAGTGATTCATGAGAAAGGTTTAGGTGTAATATATATAATAATAATGTAATTCATTAAGGTTTTGTGTAAATTGGCTGAAATATGATGGTGATTGTTGAAGATTTCGGAAAAAATCATGGTGCCTGGAAGCTTTACTGGCAGGCACCGCGTAAACTATTGCAGACAGAACCACGAAATATTGTCATAAATTGAAAAACTTAAAAATTACTAAAAAAAGGCCGCAAGATCATATGCCTATCTTTTAAGGTGGACTCACAATAACCATTTGTATGGTTCTCAAATGGTTTAAAATAATGCTATATTTACAAAAGTGCTTTTACTGACATGGTATTAATTCTTATCTTAATAAATATGTTAAAAAACTACAGCACTTAATTCAGATCAAAACTGGCCTTTACAACATTTAAATTAGATGAATATTTTAGCAGATATCATAGAATTAAAATAAATCGCGAAACGTAATAATACGAGTATCTTAACAAAGTCGACGATGGCGGTGGCAGTGGCAGACGGGGGCGAAGCGGGTTCTAGCATGTCGCCCAGTGACGCGACCGTAGATACTTATTGTGAGGTTACATATAGGGTATGTTTCATTCATGAAATATTTAGAGTTTCAACATGGAAATTGAAAACCCTTAAAAATTACACAAGATTCAAATTTACGTTTCATTAAAATTTCCAATAAAGTTATTGTAAAAACATTTTTTTACGAAATTTGCTAATAGCCATTTTTTCAATATATTAATACAGCATGGTAACGTATAATTTTGGATATTTGTGTGTATGTAATTAAATGTATCTCGAAGACGTAGGGCGTTAAATTCCTTTCACTACAGATATATCTCGTGACTTGAAAACTCCTCTTTTATTAATCTTGGTCAGTTTATACCCTATTAGCCTTTAGAATATTACCTATTGGTCGAAAAAAATAATTAACTACATCGATCAATTGTAATCATTTTAAAATAATTTTTAGCATATTCTAAATAAACAGCGATATTTTTTGTAAATAATGTATACATCAAACTTTATAGGTCTTTTTATATTGAAAGACAAGGAGAAAAAACACTTTCGCTTTATTTATAGGAAGACAACACTATAATTTTCTTGGTTATAAAACTGGAGCGGCCTCTGTAACATCACTTATCTGATTAGTTAAAATTAAAAGTATGACAATTACTTTCTCATATAACAGATTTTCTCATTTCATTCGATTGTGTAGATTAATTATAATTAATTATAGGAAGATGCTTTATTGTTTCCTTTATCTTTATCTAGTTAAAGTTTATTTATTTATCTAACATATATACTTATGGTCCAAATATTATAGAACAATAATTAAAAATAATTATAGATATAAAATATTTAATATCTGATATGGACGAAAAATGTATATAATAGACACAATGTTTATATTGAATGTATAATGTATAGTGAATTATAAAGTACACAAGTAATTTACACATATGTCGTAACTTTTAAATGTCCTTGATGAACAAATATTTGTAATTTGTATTAGAGCAAGAGCCCGTGAACCCCAGACCTTCGTCATTTTATAAAAGCTGAAAATTTGTCAGCGCATGCTCTCAACACAGGTAATACGGTATGTATATACGGTTGCAGTAATGTTGGTACAAAGGTAAATAGAGTAACAAAGGTCCAAGCTTTGATCGAATTGCCTAATTTCAATCCTAAACATTAGTCGCCACTTGAATTTAATTAATGGTATTACCAAGTCTTTATATACATAAAACTCTTACAAAAAATCAAAAAAATATATTTGTAAACCTTAAGCATTTAGTAAACGTTTTCAGTAAAAATTTAATACATTATATTGTAGAGTATGAAGGTTGTTAATTTTAGCCAAAAATAGACTTTTAATAATTATTATAGACTAGCGGCTCACCCTCGCTTCGCTCGGGTTCGTCGCTAGGTACGTTTTAAATAGATATAAAAAGAAAAAATCTTTCTTTCTCACATTTTAATTATATGTTTTAATACTTACCTATTCCGGACTAAGAGAAATCCAAAAATTAAAATATCATAAAAATTGGAACGCGGTCGAACGGGATAAAAAGTATCCTATGTCCTTCTCCTGGCTCTAAACTACCTCCCTGCCAATTTTCAGCTAAATCGGTTCAGCCGTTCTTGAGTTATAAGCGAAGTAACTAACACGACTTTCTTTTATATATATAGATATACTACTAGTGAAGCGATAAATAAATTTTGGTAGTTAGTAGACTATATATAGATAATATACACATATAAATAACAAATATTATTATAATTAGAACCGCGAATAAACCTTTATTGTATTTATTATATACGGAACTTTATATAGAAGAAAAACGTAATAATGAAATATGGTTAGTGGTTATAAAATGACATATGATACTTATAAATTATAAGAGTATGACACATCGAAGCTAAGTAAAGTACTTAGTAGTTTATAGAGCAGAACCAATCACACAATTATCTCATGTTGAAATTTATGTATGCAAAAGCACTATTAAATGTCAAAAGTCCCGGATATGTTGTATATTTGATATTGATGCTAGCTTTTTTTTCTGTCTACTTCTGTTTTGTTATACATAACTTGACAACGACTAGACCCAGGGGGAATCAAAAAAATTAAAAATAGTCATTGTACGTTCCACCTATTGCATTGCAATTGCACACGCTTGGAAGTCGAAATAGAGTGATTTCAAGCCCTGGTCTCACACTTCTGAGAGAATATAATTGCGAATATCTTTACAAATATGTAATATAAAGAAATCTGCAAATCTAACAGAACAAGAAGCTAACTTGTATTTGAAAGGCGTGTGAAATTAACCTACCTGAATTAGGCAGCGTGGTCTGTGACCTCACATTAAGAGGCAGCTGCTGCCCTGCAGTGGGATGTTCAAAGGCTAAATTATTATAATTGTTATTGGTATCTATACGAGACCACGTGTTTAATGACTTCATGTTTTTTGAAAGTTTTATGTGTAGACAAATTCAATACGTGAAGGCCCCTACAATTTTATTATTATGAGTATAATATAAGCCATTTGTTCATCCCATTGTTACATTCATTACTTTTTAAGTATGTTATTTACATCCATTGCATCACAATATTACCACCAATACTTGCCAGTTAAGTAATCAACATATTATAACCCTAATTTTGGCAAAGAAAGTGAACTGTGAAAGAATTCTTTGTTAAGACATAAGTATGAAAGCTTAACGAATCTCTGAATACGACTGCGACTCATTGAGTACAAATGAAAGTGAAATTTTTGGTCAATATTTGACTTAAGAAACATACACACATCATTTTACTATGTATATTCAGTTATGTGCCTAAGCGTCACATATAGAATGGCTAAATTTGTACATACAAACGTAGAAAGGACAGCATAATTTCCTAAATTGTTGTACATTGTGTAAAACTTCGCTTTTTAATATGAAAGTGGGAGCTACTAAAAAGACTACTACTCAATCAATTATAAAACTTTATGGAAACGAACTGAAAGCTTATCAGGTCATCGATCTCACCAACGAAGATAGCCATTGTTACGTTATTTAATAGCGAAACCACTTTAAGCTGAATTTAAATACACTTATATAGAGTAGTCTTTAAAAAAAGAAACACAACAACGAAATTATCTTCATTTAAATATATTTCGTCTTAAAAATAAGCTGTTTAATGTTCGGAGTTCAGAATCTATACTAATACTATAAAGAGAAAGAGTTTGTATGTTTGTTTGTTTAAACGCACTAATCTCATGAACTACTAATGCGATTTAAAAAAATCTTTTTGCATTAGCTCGTTTATTGAGGAAGGCTCTATGCAGTAATCATAAATGTCAACAATTCCTGCAGACTTCCATACATTATTGTAAAACCACAGATCATATACCTAATACTATACTAGTAATAAAACTGATGTTTATAATATTTTTAAGTGTTTTAAGCTCTGAAACTTAGTCAAATACTCATTGTGGAGAGGTATATAAAACAGGCATATATGTATAATCAAATTTAACGCGGGTGAAACCGCGGGGCACAACTAGTAGTAGTGTAAGATACCTAACGAACCTAGCAAGTTTTCGAAATACATGTGAAGTCCGCCAACCCGCACTCGGCCAGCGTGGTGGACTATGGCCCGATCCGCCTCGTACTGAGGAGGAGGAGCCCCATGCCCAGCAGTGGGGCGTTAAAAAAAAGGGCTGAATACAATTCTTTAATATATTTTACCTTTCATATTAATTAGTCTATTATTGTTTTGAACTAGCTTGCCTGTATTTTGTTTTATTTTGAGCGAAGTTTATGCTGTAACTTTGGATCTACTGCTTTAATTGGAAAATAGTGACACGCAAAGTGATATTACAATAAAATGATTATAATAAAACCAAAATTTGATTTTATAAAAGGCATTTATCTCTATGGCTAACATTCCATAAATAATACACCAAATTATATGTGATTGTATAGTTCACATAAACCGATGTCGCCAGAACTTTGGACAGGTTTGGAGAGTCTGCTTTCACTTGATGTTCATGTCATCTTAGTACTTGATTGTCTTGAATCTCATTATGTTACAGATTAATATCACGCTTTGATAATGTAAGGTAAGGGTAGCTTCAGACGAATATTTAAGGAAAATATAAATTTTGCCGCCTTGTTATATATGTAACTTAAGTCTTTTTATAACTATATACTTAATTAAGTTACATATTCAATATTATTAAAATATAACCTGCGTTTTAATATGTCTTCACATCAACCAGCCGGCTTTAACAAACGCCAGGTACTTCGCTCAGTGCGACACGTACGCACTCTAATTGATTTATCTCCTAAACTAATTCAGATCCAATTCTGCAATTTTTATGGTATAATTAATTTATATATAATATTAAGTTATTAAACATTTTATTTAAAATATTTACTTCCGGTTTAACACTACAAAAATAATTTCTAATTTAGAATCTAATAAAAAAATAAAAAAACAGTAAATTTTCTAACCAAAACGCAGCATTCATTATTTGATTACTATTTACTTAAACATAAAATAAAATTCCAAATAAACCCTTCCGTCAATCAGATCAATTCTTTAGAATCCGATTACTTGAAAAGTAATCCACAAATTAAAAAAAATATTATGTGCACATGTTACTATCCTCTAGAGTCTAAAAGTACAAAATATATGTCTAATATGACCGAATTTCAAAGCCTTACTTTTTTTCGTTGTCCGCTTCACGTGAAATGCTCCATAAGCTTTTTGAACCTTTGAAGCTAAGCTTTATCGAAATAATTAAACTATATAATAAATCAGACTTTTATTACATTAATCACACTCTACAGAGCTTTGTGTATCTTAATTGAGTCGTGAATGAGAAAGTTCAGATATTTGAAAATTAGTTCCTTTATCATTAATTATGATTAGGTTAATTTAATAAAAGATACAATACAAACGATTTAACCCCACTTCGCTCTGGTGCGTTTGTAAGTATTCTATAGTAGCTTATATATTTCTCCAGGTATATCTGCGTACTAAATTCCATCCAAATCTGTTCCACCGTTTCAGCGAAGAACAAACATACAAAAACATACAAACTTTCGCATTTATAATTATAGAAGTACGATTACTTGTGATTCTCCTAAATATTCATAGCAACAAAAATAATAAGATACTTAGTTTTATATTATTTAGTTTATATTATACAATTTATTCTATCAAATAACGGGTTAAGTAATATTACATATAAGTACTCAGATGACTCCATAAGCAAGTTTCCACACATTTTCGCCTTGCAGCTTAGCTTATCATATAGCGTGAAAGTGAAAGCCAACAGTCACAATCGAATAATATTTAACCCACGTGTTATGTAATAGGCGATCAACTTAATGACCGCTCTTTCTCCGAACCAATGTTTATATTTATGACACGGAATAAGGTCGTATGAACTTGCCTCTTAAATTGTTATTGTTCACATCACTTACGCTAACAATTACGTTTTTTCTAATGATAGAGTTACGTTTTAGTAGATTTTGATGAAAGGAATGCTTTGTTTTAAATGTATCAAAAAGCTTTTATCGGAACTATACAGACAAACCCACTATTTTCCTGTCCAACATTTTTGATTTATTTTTATTATATAGTACAATAATAATGAATACAATATATATGTACTTTTTAAGATAAATGTGATAAGAACGTATTTTATCTCTACGTAATACTTCTTTCAGTATCTTTAAAAGAGGTTATATAATAAAGCAATAAATAATGTCTCTATTTCGGGTTGAATTTAAATCAATTATTTAATATATTGTTCGGCATTCGCTGATAGATCTTAAGAATCTTGAACATACTTATGTGTGACATTCCGTCACATTTTCACTGAAACAGTCATAAGACTATGATGAAAAATATCGATATATTAACTTAAATACTCATTACTTAATACACTTACTGGACCATAATACATTACGTAAGAAAAACTTTGCTACTTTTTCAAAAATATTTATTTAAAACATTAACCTGAAACTGACCGGCTTTCGTTCCAAATAAACCGTAATAGCTTCTTCCTCATATCTCATTTTTCTATCTATACATATAATAAAATTATAACTAAGCCGAATCTGTACATTAAATATTTTTTGGAAAATCTTATTGAAATAGACATTATTATCGATACAGAGGCCGAATCTACAGTTTTTAGAATTTTTGTCTGTCTGTCTGTCTGTCTGTTACCGCATCACGGGAAAATCACTGAAGGGATTTTGATGAAATTTGTATGATGATAGCTGGTTAACCGGGACAACATATAGGATACTTTTTACCGCAAGAAAACATCTCATTTCTGAAAAAAAATACAAAAACTGCAATGTAAGAGTAAACTAATATGTAGAGTCTAAGAATTTGGTTTTTGGTCATCTGAACGCGAGCGGAACCACGGGCAATGCTAGTAAAATATATAATTAACAATATCAAAGATGACTACTATTAAAATGTGCTAACATCCCACGGAACCACATATTGAGCCGAGATTAGAAGTAGCGCATGGTCCTCTGTATGTTTATATTTACGTGAACTAATTAAAACACAGAGATAGCTATGTAAATCTTAAAACGTGTGTATATATGTTGTTAGTAGTTACGGCAGATCCTGAAATCAAACTTGGAAAATATTTACAATTTACAGTTAAGATTATTAAAAACAATTGTAAATAAACGCATACTTAATAATTATAAGAACAACTATACTCAGCTATTTCGGCATTGTAATGTTATGAACATATATGATAAAGTAAAATTTTCTATTCTAACTCAAATTAATAATACAACCTTGTTAAATGAAAAACTTAGACCTTTAGGCTTACGTCAACTTGATTTAAACCATAAATACCACTTACCAAAAACTAACAATAAGTATGGAAAGAGAACTGATAACTACTTAATACCTGAATATGTTAACGATCTGCCCAGAGAACTGCAAGAAATGTATAAAAGTACCACGAAAATCAAATCACTTTTTAAAAAATATTTTTTAAAAAAACAAACCGAATAAACTCAATGACTCTCTGTACCCAGATAAACCCGCGAGGTTTTCGTGGTACTTAAATTGCAAATTATAATGTATTTGTTATGTATTGGCCAATAAATAAATAAAAAAAAATTTTAGCTAAAATATATTACTATGAGAAATAAACAATTGTTACACAAAAATGTTTTAAGCAAGTGACATCAGTAAGTCGACGTAGAGCATCGATATACAAATTATTGGACATTCCCTGTGTCTTCAAGAGAATTATATTATTGAGTCATGCAATATTTACCAGGAAGGTTTTTAAATAAAAGAACACTCATTTTAATGTTTACCTTAAGCAATAAATACATTTCCTAAACTACCTAGCCTCTAGTTAATACTTTGTATAAGAAATTATCAAGGATCAAACGATAGTATGATTTGTCTACATATTCATTCGTAGTTGGCAAAGCCCTGTACAAACCTTTTTTCGCAACTCTTAGTAATTTTAAACCTTTCTTAGATTTATGTTAATGTTTTAAATTTTAAATAAAATTTCTGTTTCAGATCTTGAAAAGGTTTTATTTAGATTTTGTGTTCCGGACGTTCCGAATACTTTACAGCATTTATTTAAATTTTTGATATTTTTTAATATAATATGAATATACTGTTAAATAATGTAATAAAATACAAAAATCATAATACAATAAAATCTTTCGAATTTCTGCGAATTATAAGAATTTTGTAAAAAATCTTACCTCTCCCTTGCAGGAAACTAACATTTTCCGAAATAATATTCACATATATCGAAAATAATAAAGTCCTAATTAAAGCTAGCAGCACATACACTAAAATCGATACAGCAGAAAGTACAATTTTGTAAAATAAATTTTTATTTACCGTCAAGTCCGGTTGATTTTTTATGGTCGATGGTATTAAAAACTAGGTATGTTATACTATATAGCATATGTTTCAGTAATTACAATAATATTTTTCAATAGAAAATTATATGTACTAATTACTAACAGATAGATAATTAATCATTTTAAAAGTATCTAATAATCATTATAAAAGTAAAGAATAAATAGTAATAAAACCTAGCTCAAAAAGAATTTTAAGAGGATATCCATGAAGCAAATTCGATATTTCTACTGTTTTATTATATGTATTTTATTTTAAAGTGCCAGTCTGAGCGTAAGAAATTGTGAGTACACCTAGTCTATACATATAATAAAATTGTAACTAAGCCGAATCTGTACATTAATATTTTTTTGGAAAATCTTATTGAAATAGACATTATTATCGATATAGAAGCCGAATCTATAGTTTTTAGAATTTTTGTCTCTCTGTCTATTACCGTATCACAGAAAAATCACTGGAGGGATTTTGATGAAATTTGGTATGGTAATAGCTGGTTATCCTGGTCAACATATAGGATTTAACCGCGGGAAAATGTCCCGTCATTGAGAAAAAATACAAAAACTGCAATATAAGTATATTAATATGTAAAACCTTAGAATTTGGTTTTTGGTCATCTGAACGCGGGTGGAGCCGCGGGCAATGCTAGTATAAAATATATATGCTTAATGCTTATATAAACATTTTTATCACATACAAATAATACTACTTGCATCAAATAACCACATGCAACACCAATTTTAGGCTCATTTTCCAGACCACTGCATAAATCACTGAGCCATCGTATAATTTAATTGACTGGCATTCCAGAGCTTACATATTCAGTACAATTACTTTAAAGTTCCCACAGTAGCTGCCATCTTATGCTTCATACATATTTTAATATATAGGTATATTAACATTGATACTGTATTTAGATAGCCGTTAAAAAGATCTACATACAAATTAAAAAGCAAAAATTTCAAAAAATAAATATTCGTGAGCCTGTAACTTGGTTGTTATTAATGATATGAAAAAGTTGAAAAGGACTTTTTTATAGGATTTTAAACGTACTAAAAATTTGCCATTTAACATTTTTCTGTAACTCTTACAGTTTAGCTAAAAAATGCAAAAAAAAACATAAATTTGAACTTAAAAGCTATATAACAAATAAAATATTGAAGATAGAAATTCGACTCAATGGAACCTTTTGTAGTAAAAATAGTAAAAACGGTCCATTCATTAATTTTTTTGAAAAATATTTTCGTCATAGTTTGCAGGACAAGAAAGTGTTAAAAAACATATTTTCCATACAATTTGTATGGGAAAACATAAAGTTCGATGGAGAACCTCTAAGAATTGGAATTTTGGAATTTTGAGCTCTTTTAACAGGAGCTTTGTTGAGACATTTTCCTAAGATATTTTGGGGTGAGAGCGAAAAAAAAAATATCATCATTTTTTGGCACACCCTAATATATATATATATATAGATAGAGAGAGAGAGTGAAAATAATAGTTGACTAGATAAGTACAATAAATATTGTTAGGTACCTACTATAATGAAAAAATATTGAGAAAGGTATACGTACGTGCAAGACCTCACGACACATTGTATCCTGGAATTTAATTGAATCCAAACAAGTTAATAATATTACATCATAAACAAAGCTTCTGACGGACACGCGATTTACACCTAAAATCTATATACCTACCATTCCATTTTTATTAATTAAAAGAAAACATCCTGTTATAAATAACATCACATGACTAAAAAATTAGCATACTAAATGTATTAGATCCTTTTATGAAGTATTTAAATATTAAGTAAATAATTTTAAATTGTTAGCAGACTATTATTATATATGGGTATGTTTATATATACAAACGTACATGTGTATTATTGTTACTCCTTCGTCCTGAAATGGATGGTCTGATTTGAATGAAATTTACTTAGAGTAATAGGTACATAAGCTACTGCTAGGCACCTAGGGAGGTATCAGAGCGAAGCGAGATTACATCGCTTATCATTTCTATATATTAAAAACTAGCTTTGCCCGCGGCTGCGCCCGCGTTCAGATGACTAAAAAGCAAATTCTTAGGTTTAACATATTAGTATACTCTTATATTGCAGTTTTTATATTTTTCTCAGAAATGAGATATATTTCCGCGGTAAAAAGTAACCTATATGTTGACC
The DNA here is from genome assembly GCA_947093115.1 of Brenthis daphne. Lineage (NCBI taxonomy): Eukaryota > Metazoa > Arthropoda > Insecta > Lepidoptera > Nymphalidae > Brenthis > Brenthis daphne. Next base: position 43,541,818 of record OX352471.1, read on the forward strand.
CGGATAACCAGCTATCACCATACCAAATTTCATCAAAATTCCTCCAGTGGTTTTTCTGTGATGCGGTAACAGACAGATAGACAAAAATTCTAAAAACTGTACATTCGGCATCTGTATCGATAATAATGTTTATTTCAATAATATTTTCCAAAAAATATTTAATGTACAGATTCGACTTAGTTACAATTTTATTATATGTATAGATTAAACAGGTCCCAAAGTAGTATATTGAAATGTGCCCGCTCACTGTGTTAGTAGCGCATAAACCTCAGGGACGCGAAAATTAAATTTGTCACCGAATACGCAATCGGGGAAGATAGCGTCATCGTCGAACGTAACCGCGGAGTTTGATAACTAACTTTCTCTCTCGACTGTCGGCAGCACAGACTACCGTCGAAGGAGGCTACATGCAGCTTCACTTCGCGGCAGTCGCCGAGCCAGCACGTTCTACGAGAACGGCGAGCGCTCGCACGAAACGCGTATATCCTTTGAACACCGGTTACACTAAATAGTGATTTTAGTCAGTTCTGTTTTTTTGTTCTCATGATTGCTTTTTATATTAAGAAGTGAATTTTCTTCGTCGTGATTTAAGGCGACAACATGGGGTTCCATAAAACGTGAGTTTTCTTGTTATTTTAACATAATTTTAAGGTAGTGCTTAAGTTAATATGTAGTATCTGAATTAAGTTTTCCTTGAACATATTTAATTTATATTGAAATATTTTTCTCTCAAATATAGGACATGTCACATCCATGTTAGCTTTAATTTTTTTATTGTGGATATTACAAAATAAAGAAAATATATCGATTTTTTTTAACAATCGCTTAAAAGTAGTCGCGAGTAGTAACCGACCTCGACAATACAATCTTCTAGGCAAATATTTTTGGACTAAATAGGTAAGAGTTTCCCATTGTGTTTTATTTATATCTAAAAAATATTAAATAAATAAATTTTGTTTAATAATAACCCAGCATTTTAGGACATTAACGTTATAAACTTTATGGTACAGCTATTATAATAGAGATGTATATAAGGAAAAACATAAAAGATACCAAGTCAACACTACTTATCACTATTTTAAATAATTTTGTTATATATATAATTCGAATATTGTTAATGTTTAATTAAATATTAGAAATTCCCAAGAGATCATAAATATTTATACTAATAATAATCTCCAATATCTAGTTATATAAAAGACGATGAATATTTTTTTATTTCTCGATCTATCGTAAAAATAAAAAACGTATACAAAACAACATATACAACATAACAATAATAGCAAGACGTAGGTAAGAGGTCGACGATAACCTGTGTCTTTAAAAGTAAAAAACGTAACAATTAAGTATATTATAGTCATTTACCGCCTTTTTTTGTAGACGATTTATTTCTGTTTACAAAAATAAATATATTATATTCAATACATAACACATTACAATTTACATTGGGTAAGAATTGAGACCGACAAATACGTTTTAGATAACTATACAAGTTAGATAAACATAAATGTTTTAGGTAAATCAGTGTAACATGTTACTTGTAAAACATAGATTTCTTAAAATGTAAAAAATGACTAGTTTTCGTTAACGATTACGTAAAGTCATTACTGCATAATAGTAATTCAACATAAGAGACGCTAAGAACGATTATATCATCAACCGGACATTTGCCTATTTGAGAGACAATTGCAGCTTTTTAAAGTTTTTCAAAGAAGAAAATTAAGAAACTCTCGACTGATGACTAAACTGTTTGTACAAGACAGATAATGAATTAATTAACTTAAACTAAAAATTGTTTTATAAGTAATATTTGATGTTTTTTTGAAAGATTTTTTTGAAGGCCTCATAAGAATACGTTTAACAACTTCACCACGGGAACCGTACATTTTTCAGGGATAAAAAGCAGCCTATGTGTTATTCTGATGTATGCGCTATATTATTGTAAAGTTTAATTAAAATCCATTCAGTATTTTTTGCGCGAAACAGTAACAAACGTCTAGACATTCAGACATCCTCACAAACTTTCGCATTTATAATATTAGTAGGATTTTAATATTCTTAATGTATATAATTAACCAACGTACTTTAAAATTGCGCTTTAATATAAAAACTTTAGTAATAAATATTTCCTCACATTTAAATCAGATTCTACACAAATCATAGTTAAATATTGCACTCCTTATTTACATCACTTAAATTGTATTCGCTAAAAATAATATAAATACTGGTATTTAGGTCGAGGTCGCATGCTTTAAGTTTCATAATACATACATTTATTGTGTGTTGGATGAAAAGGTTTACTTGAAATATTTAACAAATTATTGTAATCAATCAAATTAAAGCTTTTTTTATTGTAAAACAATTAAATCTATTATATTCATCCGTCAATATGCACGTTATGGTGGGCAATAACATAAAGAAACACATAGATATTTTTGACGATTTCCCCATACCGAACGCTTAGCTAATTAAATAAAAATATTTTCATTGCTTTAATAACAAATTCAATAGATTGAACATCAGTCGTAGACTATCATTATCGCAGTTCTTATAAACACGTGACTCTAAAATTCCAGTAACATGACCATAAATATTTATTGAAAAATTATACATATAAGGTTTTTCCTAAAAATGATGTTATCATTATTTACCTGTAAGGAGGAAAACTCTCTTAGTAAGTAAAAAAAATATTTATTACCGTAACATGACTCCATAGACCATCTTGATATGAGGATTTACCACTTCAATGATTTCTGTTAAAAAAAAATATTTATTTTATTAATATTTTGACATTAAAATAAATTAACTTCTAGAAACAACTTCATCTAATCGAATACTAGAATACTTGAAGATATGACTATGTACTTGCTTAATATGACATTTTCATACATTTATAAATACGGATTGTTTGAATATTTTTAAAGTATTCGGTTATACGTGCAGATCCAACTTTAAAACAGCATATTTTATTTGCTTTTAATTAATAAAACAAATCCAATGCGTTATATTACAGTAACACATTTAAACTATTTTCCGCAACCGTAGAGTTGAAAATAAAACGATACCCCTGTACGTAGATGCAGCTTTAGCAAAATAATAATATTGCAATAATAATTATTATTATATTAAACAACTAAATTATTAATTACATTTGAATAATGAACCTATTGCAATGCAGATAAATAATTAGATGTACAAGAACTTAGACTTCCTTGTAGTGCCTTGCATACACAAGTGTAGATATATTTATTGTGTGTGTATAGTGGATATAGGCGACAGATATACATACAAATTGATTTTTTTTTAAATTATAACTTTTAACTGAACGTCGTGAGTCCTACCACCAGTTCCGAAACAAGAATACTCAGACCAGAGAATAACTGGCGAAAGCCCTGTTTACACAGTTTTAAATATAATTATTATCTCAAACTCTGTCTTAACGGTGAAGGAAAACATCGTGAGGAAACCTGCATGTCTTAGAAAACCTAGCAAGTTTTCAAAAAAAGACATATGAAGTCCGCTAACCCGCACTTCGCCAGCGTGGTGGACTATGGCCTGATTCCCCTCGTGCTGAAGGGAGGCCCGTGCCCAGCAGGATTTTGATGAAATTTGGTATGATGATAGCTGATTATCCGGGTATATAGGATACTTTTTACTACGGAAAAATATCTCACTCTGAGAAATCGATACTAAACGTTAAAACGTAAGTAGGGATGAACCAGAGCGAAGCGAGGGTGAGTCGCTAGTAATAGAAATAAGACAAAAAATATAATCGATAATATAAAAAAAAATGAATTAACTCATAGCTACTAATATGTTACGTCTACGTCGAATACCAGGATGTATATATCGATTTAAATAATACCTAACCAGCATACATATTAGATTAGGACGAAACAACATAACAAATGCAGTTTTATTAATAGTCTATATTATTATCTAATTAAAATTCTTTAATAGTATTTTATGTTCTTTTTATGCGTACAAATATTTTCAATATAAACGAATATTGCTATAATACAATTATAAGTACTTTTATATTATTCTTATTAACATAAGAATTTTTACAAGTCTAGACTGACCATATTTTTGAAATTACACGTAGATAAAAGCAAGGTTAAATACATAAGAATGTATATTATTAAATATGTAATTAACTTTTAAAACAATGATATGAAAAATTAGAAATTTTAGACTCTTATAATAAGCAAAACCTAGAGTCAATCTCTATATATAGTTTAGTACAGTAGTTCTGCAAATCAAGGAACAACTATATTATTATAGGTTCAACAGACTTCTCCATTAAGGTTTTATGTAATTAAAATTTAGGGTTATAATATTCAAGAAGAAAATATTATAACCCTAAATTTTAATTGAAAATGAAAAGAAAGAACAAAATGAAAATAATAGTAATTCAATGAAATGTTTTTTTTCTCACGATTATATCTTTTATCTATATTCTGCCTTGCTTATTGTTATACGTAATACATTTTGCAAATTACCTACTTCTCGAAGATTTGACTATCAGCTACCAGGTCACAAACAATTCTGATGCAATAAGCGAAATGCAGGTCACCATTAAAACTTGGTGCACGTATCCGCTGCGCCATCTTCGATGCGTCAAATCACATATTGCGTAAACGGTTGTTTGAATGGACTTTGCGTGACTTTATTTTAACTTTCGATTACAAGTTCAAATTAATATATTACGTAAAATTATATATGATCATATATATCATATTCTATCAAAAAATATTTTGTTATTGTCCATTTCATATCAGGAATATCAGTACTTTAGGATCACTCCTAAGACAAAAAAAAATTGAAAATATAACCAAGTTTCAGTTGACCAAAAATTGAACTACTATTAAATTAAACTGCTTACTCCTTTACGCTGAAATGCTTGGGCGGATTTAGATGTTTAGTAATCAGATAGTCTTTGACCTGGAATAAAACACAGTTTAGACTTAGACAGTCTGTAAAAATAGTTCCATAACGTTTTCTTCTCTATAAAATGTATGAAATAAAATATGTATATAATCAAGACATCTCAATCAATAATGTATATAAGTTTGCAGTTATGCACGTGACAACAATCCTGACCGGTAACACGAGTTTGCGCAACACGGGGACCTCTTTACTTTCCGTTTACGTAATTCGTTTTCGATTTCTTCCACTGTCATATTTAATTTCGTATGTGAAGCTTAAAATGTAACCTTAAACAAATATTATTAGATTAGTGCGACAGTTTATTTTGAAAGAGCTATTTTATCAAATAAGCCACATAATTTTACAATATTATTTTGAAGATATTCTGTTTTCTAAAGTTATGATAAAATGATACAAACAACATATTTTAAAAAGTATAGCTTTTATTGTTCTATTAAATTAACATTATAGTTCAAATAATGTATAAAGTATTATAAATATTCGATTTGCCGAATCATAAATATAGACCAGAGACAAAAAGTATCACATTTTTTTAATACATATATGTATGTATCTTATACATACATCAAGGTTGGCTCACTGAAACATATTTTTAAAACATTTTTTTCTATTCACAAATAATGATAATATTATAATATTAATATTACATTATATATGATAGCAAGTACCGACACTTATAAGCCGGTTTAACTACTAGACCAGTTATCAGGAACTTAGGCAAATGTCAAAATTAAATGCATTCAATTTGGCCGTAAATATCGTTATTAGTGCCATAGTTAAAGGAAGTGCTTGAAGGACTAGTTCGAATAGTTTTGAAATTCAATACGTAGGAAGCTATGTGAAGGCTTATATAAAGTTTGTATCACTTGATTACATATAAGGATTGTATTTTGAGAATATAATTGACGACTTTACATTTATAGTGTAATTATGTAATGTGCTCTGAATAAAAAAATTACTAAATACTGAACGACTATATAATTAACTTTATTTATTAGATTCCTGTGACAGATAGACAGATAGAAAGATACGTATAAATTTAACGCACATAGCTGCTTCACTTGAGGTAACTAAGTAAATCAGGAAGCTCAATGTTCGTAGTCCCCTCATTTGAGATATAATTCTACTAAAATAAAATTTTTGAGTAGTTTTAACTTATTTGTACTACTAATACCTTAACTGTAAAGTAAAAAGGTGTTTTAAGCTGCAGTCTTTGTTGTCTTTTTGAGTCAGTCTTAGTAAGCCTTTATTTCATGAGTTATGATAATTACTTCAGTGTGAGTGGCTATTGACCGAGTGTTACATTCTGTAATGATGACTTAGGTAAGGCCGCGTGATCGACATTACCGCACAGTACTGCATACATATATTCTTCCTTCCTCACATATTACACAATACTGCACGCTATTTGATTTGGTCTGAAATAAAATTCACACAAACATACATACATATGTTCATTTAATACAAATCCAAAAATAGCTAAAATTATGATATAAAATAATAATAATATTTACATTTTCCTATAAGTTTCCATAATTTTTCTTGTTACTTGAAGTTAAATAACAAAGTAAGTTTTAATTGTGTTGTATTAAAGCGCAATAAAAATAGTCATAACGATTGATTTATGTGTTCCTACTGAATTATGTATTTATTGATATTAGAGTTTTTAGCTGCGGCTTCTAATACATATTATACACATTTACATCAATGAAACGCTTTCCCTCATTAAACACGTCATTTTGAAACAAAATATACCTTATCGACTTAAGAGATTTCTGCTAATATTAGTTGAATCAGCAAAATCACATTTTTTTAACTTATTTATATAGCTTCCGGCACTGTTATTTAATTATTTGCGAGGTAAAAAAATATAAAAATGTCGCTTAGTAGCACTAATTCATTGTTTATGTGAATATTTTTAGAGTAAGAATTAACACTATTTAGTGAGCAATACATACTTTGCCAGACCTACGTGATTTCTCACCATTATCATCGTAAATTTATACAGAATCATTCATAATATAATAAAATATGGTATTAGAATCTATTTTTTATAATTAATCTGTCATCTCATATAAACAATGTCAAATTAATGCCAGATTGTAAAGTAAATTTTAATTCATATAGAGCAGTTCATTAAAAATACCTCAAATGAAAACGATTATTTCGAAGATTTGCTTTAGTACATGTATGGCACAAATGGTATAGTAATATATAATATATACAGATACATGTGTATGTAGTAATATATAATATATACAGATATATGGAAAAAGTGGTTTCTATAGCATGTGTTCGCTAAATACTGTGACAATCTATTAAAGTTTACGGTAAAGCCTTCAATTTTGTCAAATGAACAAAATAATGAAAGAAACTATAGTTTTAAAATTATGTAATTGAGAATTCTAAATTAGTTTTCATACCAATTGCTTATTTACATAAAATATTAATTTTTGACACTAATATTTCGATAAAACCTGTCTATGAATTAATTTTATTATGCTTATATTATAATACAAATATATCTACTTACCATAACTATTATGTTTTTTGCGAATCAGTGATCAGGTATTTATTAAAAACATCTGTTAAAATATTTCTATTGTACTAGCATGACCAAATTAAATCCTGCTTACGTTAAAAAGTAAAAAAAAAATATTTTACAGCTAAAAAAGGTTCATATGGCTGTTGTTATTTTAACATTGAAATTTTTTTTGCCGCTTCGGTATATAGGCCCAATTTTCAGCGAAAGTGCGATATCGCCCTGGTGTCGTGGATTTTGGGACTATGTGATTGATTGGGATGTTAAAAGATACGTCTGAATGAGGGCTACAAAATGCAAAAGAAAAAATTGAAAGCACTCAAAAGCTCTTTTTTTTTAAATCGAAAAAATGTGAAAAATGCGGTCGCTTTTCCCTCGGTCAGAAAAAAAATCATATCTGGAAATGAAATAAAATATCGAAAAAATAAAAAAAAACCCCTAGAGATATGATTTCGGACTGCATTTAAAAAATACTCGAAGTTCATATCACTGATGGGTTATTCAGAAGTTATACCTTTGTGACGTTGAGTTTATGCGAGGAGAGTGCGTGAGCGCGATACTGACGGTGAATAAATGTTTTGGAGCATGTTTATGAACCGAAGTGATTCTTTGTAAATAAGTAAATATGTATTTAAACTAATAACTAACTAATATTTATACATATAATAAAACAGTAACTAAGCGAAATTTATACTTCTAATATATATCTTCTTCGAATTTCTTCTTAGCCTGTCTTCTATGTTTCTTTTAATGTCTCTTCTCTTTCATTCATCAAATTATATATTAGTTACTAGCGGCTCACCCTCGTTTCGCTCGGGTTTCTAGACAAACAAAAACAAATCTATACCACGAGAACCGTACATTTTTCCGAGATAAAAAGTAGCCTATTTGTTATTTTAGTAGTTTTTGTGTACTAAGCTTTATAAGTTCCTATAGATTTTTAACTATCCCACGGGAACTCTTTAATTTTCTGGGATGAAAAGTATGTAAAATGTTGACCGGGGATATAAGGTACCACCATGCAAAATTTCATTTAAATCGGTCCAACAGTTTCGGAGATTAGCCCGTACAAACAGACAAACAGACAATGAAACAAAAAAAATTAAAAAATCTGGATTTGTTTTATTTCTCTTCTTACATCCCCTGACTCGGTTTTTAGCATATTTTTTCTATGTACAGACATTCGACCAATGTTCTATATCTACAGTTTTATTATATGTATAGATAATATCTTTAATATTTATGCATCCAAATACTTTTCAACCGACTTCAAAAAGGAGGAGGTTCTCAATTCGACTGTATTTTTTTTTTATGTTTGTTACCTCAGAACTTCGTCATTTATTAACCGATTTGGACAATTTTTTTTTGTTTGAAAGGGTATACTTCCAGATTGGTCCCATTTAAATTTAAAAAAAAAATACCACCCCTAAGGGTGGAAAAATAGCTAATGATGAATTTAACCTACTTCTAATTGTCATATTGACTTGAAACTTTGCAAGTGTTTCTATTTCCGTTGATAGTACAGAGGTTCGGTATTGTTGACCTGATCTGATGGTAAGGCCAGAAGGTGGATAGGTGGAACTCTTCAACGATAAATAGTAGATATTTCGAGTTTGGGCTTATTTTGTTTTGTTTGACAAGCCTAACACTTTAGAATTCTTACTTTGCTACTACTGTCTACACTAAAAAGGGAAAAATAAAAACTTTTTAACAAAAAAATAAAAACCGACTTCAAACAAAAGCACTAAAAAGTAAAAAATAACTGATTGGTAGTTTTCATTTACTATACATACCTAATCAAATATTTTCGAAGTCGGTGTGCTTTGGCTAAGTAATTAAAGCCTACCTATTAAATACATAACTAATCAAATATTTTCGAAATCGGTGCCAGCCCATACAAAGCAAAGCACACCGACTTCGAAAATATTTGATTAGGTATGTATAGTAAATGAAAACTACCAATCAGTTATTTTTTACTTTTTAGTGCTTTTGTTTGAAGTCGGTTTTTATTTTTTTGTTAAAAAGTTTTTATTTGTAGTCTGAACGCGGGCAAAATCGGGTTTTCTGCTAGTAATTAATACGTTAAAAATTTAATTCTGTTCATTTGGCAGATTCATTTTCAATGTAGTCTAAGATCGTAGCAGACACGAGACCTGTGGATTTTTTTTTTTTCATTTATATCAATAAATTCATTCATCACCAATTATTATACGTTTTATATCAAAATATCCCTTGTTATTAAAGTTATAAGACAAATAAAATAATAACAACAGTGTATCGTATTCTACAAAACTTTTAGATTTCTATAAAGATTATAATTGTTAAACACATCATTATTTCTTTATTTATCATTATGAACATAACTAACGTGTAGTTATTACGCTGAGGTTAATTTACTTTGATACTTTTAACCTCTCAGATACAACGAAGGCTACCAGAGTGATTAGCCTAAAACTTGAAAATCTAACAAATCACCTTAAACAATCTATCTACGAGTACATTTATCTACGTAATAAAATAACTCACGACATCATAGTATAATATGAGTAACGTACAAACGAATGAGCTTTATCATGATTTATATTAATGTTTTCCATTGTTTTATAAATAACTAGGTAATTCTACTTATTTATAAAACAATAGAACAAATACTATTAATCTTACTTATTTTACAATCGTATAAAGTCATCTATGAAATGTTGTCATAAAAATAACTAAATAAAATAAATAAAATAAAATAAGCCTTTATTTGCTGTTCGTTCTTTAAACATTAATAAATATACTTATTAATCAATTCGCCTTAAGCAAAGATCTAAAAAAAATAGTTTCTAAGGTTACTAATTTTAAATAACAATTTTAATAACTATCGGCAAATGGTTAATCTGTTGTAACTTGTAACAGCTTTTCTTTCGACAAAGGCCTCCTCTAAAGACTTCCACTTTTCTCTGTTTTTTGCTGTTCGCATCCATGTAGACCCAGCCACATCTTTTAGGTCGTCTTCCCATCTTTTTGCTTGTCGTCCTTTTTTTCCTTTTTCCATCTCTCGGGTACCATTATTTAATTAATTTTGTCCATTTTTCTTTTGTTTCTCTTAGAATATGTCCTGTTCATTTCCATTTAAGAGTTCTATGAACTGTTTGTACATTTTTGAACTTGCAAGCACTTTTAATGTCTTTTAGGCGGACTTTGTCTTTTCTGCTGAAACCAATGACACTCCTTTCTATAGAGTATAAATAACTAAATAATGACTAATTAATCTTAAACTTTTTCAATTTAATTCATTATTTTGAATTATTATTAAAACCCTAGAATATAAAAACATAGACAGATATTACAGACAGATATTTAACTAAAACTTAACAACAAACATTTAACAAAAGTAGTTATTTAACCTATCCTACTTAATTTAATTAGAAGAATTTCAAGCTTCATGAAATTGTATTGCATATATACATTATAATAAGGTAGGTCGTATGTTTAGAAAATAGACTATTTGTAAAAACTCATAAAAAAATATTAAAATTCAGCTAATGCTGAATAAGGAAGACTTTCAGCAAGTAACAGGAAGTAGATCCAATAATGTAGTTCCTTCCCAATGAGTTATTCTTTAATTTGAAGGCCAGATGTGTATGCTTTAAACTAAAATTATACACGCTGCTATAATTAGGAAGTTATTTTGATAACTGACAACTCTCGGTATGTACTTGAACTAATATAACCTTTATCGGACAACTACTATAAATGCGAAAGTTCTTAATTGTGTATGTTTATTACTCCTTCATGCCCAAAATATTGGAACAAGGATGTGGAGACGACACGTTTGGCTCAATTTTTAGTGACCCTACTTGCTGTGCCAGCCGTCGCGGATTCGAATCCCTCTGGAGGCATTCATTTGTGTGATGAACGCGAATGTTTATACAACAGTCATGGCTCTTTATATTTATAATATGTATGTTTTTAAATTATATATATGCAGCGTATCGAATATCTGATATCCATAACACAGGCTTCGTAGCTTACCATGGAACTATGTAGATGGTGCTGTGTGTTAATTTCCCAACATATTTATATACTGATGGATGAAATTTAGTACATAGACTATAACTGTACTGTTAATGTTAGGCACTCGCTAAATAAATATAAAAGTTGGCCGCCTGTTAATCTTAATTTGTTATATTTTTCTATAAATTATGAAAATATTACCGTGTACATTGTAATTATATTTTTACTTACAGAGGAATTCATTTTAACATCAAACCTAAATATATGAATATGATAATTGGTTGTATTTATATCTTTGTAACTCATAGGCATCAATTTTCTTAAGCAATGCAGCCTGCGGCTAACAACTATCATCATCGATAACTTTTAGTAAGTCTGAAGGTCGTCCCACTGTATAAATACTTTTATAAACTTTGAAATATTCAAATATATGTAATTAGTTTCTGGTTTAGTGTTACTGTTAATTATTATTTCCGGTTCATAAAAATATTATTTTGCATAATATCAAGTTATTTTACGTATGTTTACGTAGTTTTAGTATATACCTACTCATAAGCAACACACCATGTATATAATGTCCTTCTGACCGATTTTGGCTATGACCGACTGCGGCCAATCTCACCGAGACTAGACAGATGTGCAGAATATATTATAGTGCAATATTATACACGCAGACACAAGTGCATTATGTATATAAAATAGATACTATGAGTACCTTTGTACTACATAATACTGTGCAATAATTATTAATTTAATATTCATTATAACAGAATTATTTTCCACTCGTAATCTTATTATAACATAACTTTCAAGTAAATCAGAACGATTTCCTCTTTAAGATTAAATTCCTGCATACAAATATATAGCCATATTGATATAATTTTTTATGTAATACTAAATACACGTAAGTTGTAATATATTTTACTAGGGAACCGTTGTCGTCTTGTTTCGACTCTCACAAAAACCTATAGCCTATACCAATGCCTGTCTCCAAGAACTCATTTAATTGTCAGAAAAAAAGTAAATAAAAAATATGGTAAAGTTTAATTTACAAAAGACCGCGGTGCAGTTTCATTTATAAATAAAAAATGCTGCTAAAAAAATTGTTTTACATTTTAATTTTTTCAACTTTTTGGATATGCCAAAAATAATCTAAGCCACTCGCTAGTATACTCACTTGCATTGGCATTGCTGCCGTATAGCTTAGGCTGAACGAGATGCGATCCGTAGACATAATGTACCGTAAAAAAAAGTGAATCATAATACCAGCTGGAGAAAAGTTTCATACGATTTGGCCTAGCTCTCGAATGTATTTCAAACATTTTGAAAATATTTAAAATACGAAATAGCCTAACCCATAAACCACTCATTATATGGCCATTTTCTCCAAAGTAGCTGTCAGTTGGGGAGTCTACTTTTGCGCTGACAGCCACAAGTAGAGTATGGCTGTTTAAAATTTGGTATAATGGGCATAACGATATGAGTACAATATGGGGTATCCGTAGATATATATTTTTTTAATTTACCTCTTGTATTGCAAACAAGACGTTGTGGATAGGGTATCCATGGCTATCATTTTTTTAACGCCGACATAGATTACTCCTACCACCCCCTTACTACGTCACTGACTGGCACAAACAGACAAAATAATTAAATTTATTTTTTTATATTATTCAAACACAAATGTTCAATGTTCATCGTTGTACTTCGTCGTTCAACATCGTAACTTAGAGGTCGTACATACAATACACATGTTCGGAAGTAGATAGAGGCCAATCAACTTCTGATAAGTATTGACAAGTTAATTGCAGTAACACGATAAAAACAAACAAAAGAACGGAACTTACCTTGCATCTTCACTGAGACACGACGTAAGATATTTTTATTATACAGGAAGTCACAATTAATACATTAAATTTTTAATAACAATGATTCTACTCAATCTCCTGAAAATTTCCCCAGATTAAAAATTAAATAATCTTAAATATAATATGTAAAAGTAAGAAGTATATTTTAACTAAAGCTTTCCTACTTTCAAGATGTTGTTGAATAGATAAACAAAATAATCTCACAATGATAATTAGCAGTATGAAGCAATATGCAAATCAGAAACTTACCCATAAAATACCGGCCGGTAACATTGTGCTTGGTAACGTTTTTCCCCTCGCTGGCTTTTCGCAAGATTTCATTGCTTCATTCGAAGTTAATATCGCTAAGAGCAAGAATCGTCGATAGAATATTCATTCTGTTGTTCAAGCACACACTTTCATTTGGTCGGGTTATATCACGTGACGCTGAAGCAACTTAGTAAGCAATAGGTGAGCCAATCCAACGTAGCAGATCAATGATTATTTCTCATTGTTACTGCATCCGGTACAGATTTAATTGGAAAAGAGCTCATGTTTATTTTTACCTCATTATGACTTTCATTTTCTTAATAATTTCATAATTATTTAAATTTTATGGTAATAATAAAACAATTTTAATATAATTCCATTTTTTCAATTATCTTGAAAGAAAGAGAAAAAAATGTATGACCGAGAAGTTATAGGTGAAAATCTCAGTGGGTTATCACTCTGTTTATAAATTAACTATATATCTATGTATGTATGCCACTTGCTTACTTTGCATATATTAGAACGGACCGTATGAAACAACATAAAATTAACATTTAAAATAATTTTTAATTGTGTTTTCGCAAGCATTTGCTTGTTACATATGAAATAGCACCATTATAAATTTAATAATAGTAAATAAATAACACTAATTTAAAATCATTTTTTATCCAAAACATTGAACTTAAGTTTATATTATGAATATTAATACAGAAAAATATCACTAAAACGCTTGACCTCATAGACTTGATGTATAGTTCTAATTCTCATATATTGGTTTACATAATAATGTAATTGATACTCTCATTAGATTATATGATAGACGTGAGATACGTATTTTAGTTATCTTTCCGACATAAGGAATAAAAAATAGTTTTAATGCTATTTTATACAATAGTGATCTGAAAATTATTAATGTAATATACTAGTATAGAAAATATATAACTGAACTGTTTCTTTTTCTGTTTGTTTGCACGCGCTAATCTCCAGTAGTACCTACCAGTCCAATTTACAGCTTATTTTTGAGGAAGATATCTATAGAAGTTATATATTCCATCTAACATAGAGTTTCGACTCCAGATAACGGAACAAATAACACAGGGCGAAACCGCGGGCAAAAGTAAGAGCTGACGACAAAATTGTTCCACAGTAGGTATAATATACTTTTCACACGCACTTTTATAGCAAGGTCACTATACATTTTCATATGACAATATACTCGCAGATATGCCACAGCATCTGAGCGATGAGGACTATCATTCTGGTGGCACCAGCTGGCGCCACTGGCGAATAAGGTCCTATCTTTGTTGTTGAAACAGTAATTGCTAGTGTGGCAAGTCAATAAATTTATAATAATAATAATAATAATTGTTAGCGAGAAAACAGTTCTTTCAAGATTTTAAGTAATTAATCATACCCAAATAAATAAAAATATTGACTTTTTCTTAACTTTTCTTTTAAACTAATACGATTTCTTGAGCCATATAGATTGTGATACCGTGTCTGCCATAATTAATCAGGAATGGCACAATCTGTACAATAATCATGGATAATTAGTAAAAATCCGCGATGAAACGCGAATCCGCTCGCGAGCAGTGCACGTTCAGTGTCATTTGACATTTCTAGAGGCCTCTCTCTACACTAACGCCCTCTCGCAGCAAATTCAAGCGTGGTAGCCCTCATTATAAATAGACATACCTACATACACACAAAAATATAAATTGTATATAAATCGCTTATTGATTACATATAACATTCTAAATAATAATTCACATCTATCCCACGGGAACCGTACATTTTTCCGGAATAAAAGGGCTATGTATTAGTTTGATGTTGATGAGCTATATTATTGTAAAGTTTCATCAAAATCCATTCAGTAGTTTTTGCGTGAGAAAGCAACATCCATACATCTATACATCCATACATCCTCACAAACTTTCGCGTTTATAATATTAGTATAGATTAGTATAACGTGATATCAATCAAAGAGACCGATAATACTACACATATTATGCACAATATCAAATTTTAAATTAATTTATCACAAGAAAACATTACATAGAATACTATTATTACTTTATAATCGTTCTTCTTCTACAATATTTGCACACAAATGTACTATTCCGGCTCGCAGAGGTCGTCTAATCCGGCATGTGAGGTCATCAGCACGTGACTATAAGAAGATTTTTTAATTCTCACTCTTCGACTAAATTTATACTGATTCTGAGTATTTCATAATTCCAATCTCGTTCGTAACATGGACACGATGCGTATCATCGGTAAATTCCGAAATCGTGCCTTAAATTGTAACTGGGTTTTCAAGCCTGGGATTATTGAATCATGGCAACTCTACATTTAAATTATATAAAGAATTTTGTAAATAGATAATATAAAATATAAAAAATAAAAAAAAAACTCGACATTTAAATTATATAAAGAATTTTGTCAATATAAAGAATTTTGTAAATAGAATGAAAGTGTGGATCTTAAAGTAAAGTTAAGTAGGTACATTTTTTTGTTTAATATCAATTTTTCGTGACGTAAAAATTGAACAGCAAAAAAATGTGATAAAAAATATCGATACGATATTTTTTTACTTATTTTAACATACTCGTATTTTATGTGGTTGTCCTTTAAATAGTATAAAAGCTTTATTTTAAATATTAAATTGTCCTTGTTATTTTACATGCCACATATCGCATTATAAAGAAGAAGAGAATAAAAACTCACGCTTACAAGTATCTAATATTTTATTACAGTTTATTTTCATCCTAAACAAAATGAAAAATGACATGGTCTCTTATAATAATAGTTCGTTTTTTTAACATTTTAATTATTAGTAACTTAACGTAATATGATTCTATGGAAGTGCATTATATTAAACATCAGTGGTAACATAGGTAAATGTATTTATTAAAATTCAATTATAATTTAAATTTAATAATGAATATTAGCTAAATGTGTTTTAAACAAAAACTATAAAAATAGCTTTTTAAACTTATAGTACTCAGTGGTTCAAAGAAGAGATGGGAATACAGTAATGAAGCTGTTTGCGTCCATAACCCATGGTGATGTAACAAGTAATCATCATTATAAGCCTGTAGACAAGTTATAGCAACAAACTTGCTCCCGGATCCTTATGATTTTGAATTTATTTAATACTTTTCATATAATTTTTTTTTAAGTTTTTAATTACTTTAAAAAGTAATTAAAAACTTTTTGTTTTTAACAACTTTTTGTTTTTTGTTTTTAACAATTTAAATATATATTGATATGATAAATCATATCAATATATATTTAAATTTTGTTGACTTAATTTTTTTATAGATAATATTAAGACTCGTCATTACCTTAAATAAATCTTTAAAAAAAATAAACACCTACATCTCAATATGTTTGTAAATCTAATGAAGGCACACATTTGTACAAATCTTCTAGTGTTTACGTAACCTTCTCGTACGAACAATAGGTTATCTCGCGAATCCTAGATCCTAGTTGAATAAACTTTAAATTACCATAGATATAAAATATTTATTTACATCAGATTTATTCATATTGAATTATTTTTTTTTTGTATTTATTGCTTAAAACTCAATTAAGTTTTATAACATACTGTTACAATATAATATAGGATTGATTAATTGATTATTATAAAAACGCACCGAAAAATATCTAAAAAAAAATTTGTGATTGCGCGCGATCATTATTTAATATTAGCCTAAAATATATTAAAAAAATATTCTAAAGTTAACTCTCGACTATTTGATAAGATAATTCATGTCTTATCCAGTACATATTTTCTAAAAGTTTCGCCATAATGACCTTGTCCAACACAGCGCTTATTATTCTTACTTTAGTCACGTATTGTTACCGAACCGACGCACTTTCCCCTTACATCAAATCTATCGAGGTTGCTTGAGCATTTCTATTGCGTTTTTGACATTGGCACTACACCGCCACAGTAATGGGGTCAGTGCCGCATTCGTGATATAAGCATGATATTACACTTTAAATGGTCATATTCGTTAGTCTACTAAAGTATTAAGTGGTTCATTGAACTACACGAGCGACCATAAATAATGAATGAGCTCTACGTACTAACTGTGACGCAAGCATCAAATGAGCTGTCGGCTTAACCTCTCTTTTTCTAATAAAACTAGCGTTAAAAATTTTATTGACCAACTCTAACAGTTAATAGCCACTGTAATAGGTTACATGGGTAATAAAAAATGTTAAAATTAACTACATTCTTAAATATTTTACTCGAATGTGTAAAAGTTGACATTGCGAATGTCGAGGCTCACGAGTTGTAGACTGCCCTTCAAGGTTTTATAGTTCACCACTTTTTACTCTTAGTTATTTCGCTCTTAATATTAAAGATATAACGTCCTAGAGTTAAGTAAAGAATTTTATATATTAACAGACATAAGCTGCATTTCTGCTCCGTATAAAAAGAACTTGTTATTTTAAATAAAACTATCTTTTCGGATTTTGTCGCGGATTTATTTGGATTTTTGTTTCCCGACGTTTCGAATGCTTTACAGCATCCATGGTCACGGGAGAGACTGAGGTGTTACATGTCTTGAATGTATAGTTGTTACAGACAGCCTACCCACAATTAACAAAATGAAAATTGCACTAATTACATTACAATATTTTTTATATTTAAACATTTTTATAATTTTAATTATAATTGAATATGGAAAATTATTTATTTAATTTTTGCTATTATTTTTATAATTATTACAATTTTAAATATTAATTAGTAATCTATATTTAGTGTTGCCATTATTATATTTATAACCATAAAGAAAAATATAAAATATAGTATTAATTATTTAAGCCATATAATTGTTCTATGTGTAATTTAAAAAGTTAAAATTAATTAAGGATAATAATTTTAATTTAGTTTGCTATTATTTAAAAACAACTTACTAAGCAACACTATTAATATATACTTTTACAAATTGTTACAATTGTGTACAAAGAACTTGTTACCAAAAACTTTACGCGATATTAAACATGCTAGATGATGGTATCGAGAGTACCAAATTAATAATAATTGCATACATAAATGTCATTTATTTATGAATGAAACCTTTTGTTACAGTCCATGATAATAGATCCTGACCGAATTCTACCACGGTAGCCAATTTCACTAAGACTAGCAGTTTTATATAGTCTCCAAAGCACCAAAGTGTATTTAAAATTTTTAAAAGGCATTTAAAAATATTTTATGTGTGTAGATTAATTTTGATATTATTTTATATTTATATACAATGGTAGTCGTTGTATTCGGCTTGTGACTAACCAGTATTTTGTCACTTCCTTACTTAAACCAGTTAAATGGATTAAAGGTGATCGATCTTATTGCAATGAATTGAATTTATAGTATCTTTCGCAAAGCCCTTAAAACCTTATATTATACTGAATTATTTATTGTAATGAAACTATAGTTCATATTTATAGTTTTAAAGTTGCGTAAATTATAAAAGTACCTATAAGGAATTTAAAAAATATATTTAAATCTAATATTAGGTACTTGATTTTTCACAAATTAATAAATTGGTACCTTATTGGATTTAAATAGAAAAATATTATATTGACGATGTAAAATATAACTAAAAACATTATTCAAATAGTTTAACCTGCCCGACTTTAAACTAGGAAACCTTAAATCAAGGTTCCGCGCTTTATACTTTTCCTTTAGCCTTATAGGTCATTCATATATTGTTTTCAATTAAGATTTTAAAAGCAACTTACTATAAAAAATAACAAGCAAACAAATAAATATTATATATATATATATATATATATATATATATATATATATATATATATATTGCCAGTAAAAATACTACAGCATTTTTGTTTTTTAAATAGTAATTTCTTAAAATAAATTTCTAAATTATCTATATTAATTAAATTTTATATTGTTATAGGTTTACGCGAAGTCTTTTGCTGTTACTGGTGGTATCGACACAGATACAGACTCAGAAAATTAAAATAGAAGACGATATACAAACAGTGCCGAGCGACTTACGGAGAGCGGTCAGCGAAGCTCTAGCTTTGGAAAGGAGGTTTCAGCTTGGTGCCAATGACGCGTGAGTATTATATCTATCATATCTATATACAATATACATATATTAATATTCTATATCTATAGAGTTTTTCTTTTTGTTTGTTTAATCACTGTAACATTACTACAACTAGTCCATTTAAAAAAAACTTCATTGAGGGAGGCTCTTGTACGGTCTCCCCCAATAAAATAAGATTTTTGGAGTAATTGTACCGACATAAATAAAGAGGATATACATATATGGAAAAGGATAGCGAAACCATATGTAGAATCTAGTCATTTAATATAATGTAAAAATAACATTATTAAATAATTTACATGTCTTTGGTGGTTGGTTTTATTATTTATATTTTCTTCCCAAAAATTGACAATTAAAGGCTAACAAATACGTATATTGCATATGAAATTTTTTGGCGGTTCCTTTTATATAATGTACTAGAATTGCCCGCGGCTGCGCCCGCGTTCGACGACCAAAAACTAAATTCTTAGCTTTTACATATTACATTACTTAGTATACTCTTACAATGCAGCTATTTTTAGTATACTCTTGCAATGCAGTTTATATATATTTTCTCAGAAATGAGATATTTTCTCGAGGTAAAAAGTATCCTATATGTTGACCTGGATAACCAACTTTTATCAAAATCCCTCCAGTGGTTTTTCTGTGATGCGGTAACAGACAGACAGACAAAAATTCTAAAAAATATAGATTTGGCCTCTGTATCGATAATAATGTCTATTTCAATAAGATTTTCCAAAAAATATTTAATGTACAGATTCGGTTTAGTAACAATTTTATTATATGTATAGATTAGTCTAAGTAAAGACATTATGTATATGACATACATATGTAACCAATTGTACCAAAGTTGTAATAAAATTCGGTATAATTTATTTATATTGCCGAAAATACTCTAAAATGTTTATTACATTTCATAGCTAGTATATAGCTTATGAGCTATCTGAATGTACAACTTAAAATATTATGTTTAATAACCCTAAACTCATCAGAAAGAATATCCATCATGCTTTTGTTTGATTGACCGCTGATTGAATTAGATTTCACCATCTTATACAATAAATTCTGTACATTTTATACTACATACAATGTTATACAAATGAATTTAAACTTTATTTATTCTTTAAATTAAAAAGCTAAAAATTATATTACATTTTACAATTCATTATAAATCCAATAAGCAATATAAAATATTTAACTAAATTAACAGTTAAAAGTCGATCATATTCGATCAATCAAATTTTATAGACTTCCGCAACGTACTCGTAAACGTATAATTTTAGTTATTTTCTCATAAAGGTCATTGAAATCATAACATTCATGGTAAGAATTAATTTTGAATACAGTTATATCAGTACCTAGAATAATAATGTAGCGTTTATTTCTGATACAAATTACCTTTATATATATACTCGTATACCCTTGCTTCGTTCGGCCCATCCCTGAGTGCCTAAGAGTAGCCTGTGTTATTCAAGTCGAAGCCTATCTTTTTACTAAGTTTTATCCAAATCCTACCAAACGCTTTAGCATAAATATTATTTATACTTAAGTATAAGTTACTTTAAAGTTACATAAATAACAAACTTTCGCATTTATAATAGTAAAATTATTAATATTTTTTTAGACAAAACTGTACCTCAGAAGAAGATGATATAAGTAATACGCCGTGTCCGCCCAGCAAGTATCGCAGTGCGAGCGGCGAGTGCAACAATGTGAGGCACAGGCCCTGGGGCCGGCGGGGCGATGTGTTCCTAAGGTTGCTACCTCCGAATTACGCTGATGGTAAGAAGTATTCAAATCAGTATCCATTTAGCTATTTCTAATTAATTTTTTTTTCTTTCTACGCGAATTGCCAATGATGAAGCACTACAGTTAGAATGATATTAATTTTTTTTTGCGTTGTAAAATGCGATAAAGCATACAAGCAGCTTCTATACATGTGGTAATTTGAAGACTCACTAGCTAGTATCCTAAGTTTTTGCCTTAAACTAGACGAGCCTTAGCCCAAGGTAAATATGTATGCAGTTGCAAGGTCAAATACAAATATTTCACTAACGTACGAGTAAGTTGAACAGAGCTCTACAGTCGTAGACAGTCGGTCAGGCACGTATTTCACTATACCATAACGGTTATCTTTATTAAATTAGTCAATAAAATCGAGTAATATAAAAAGATATAAACATATGTATAAGGTAAATAAAACCAATTTTTCTTCATAGACACTTGTATAAACTAGGAAATAAATCAAGCTTACGATCCATGCACGCTCCTTATAAGTTCCATCACAATGACACGGAACAAACACGTCATTTGTCCACTTACTTCAATATAAACACGGATCTTTAAATATAAAAAAGCTTATGAACGTTTAATTTTTGAGCTTTCATTTCTTTATTTTTTTGTAGTTCAATAACAAAATTAAATTTATGAATTTATTTTTTTAGCGAATGCTGATTTTTCTACTTTGTTATCATTATAATAATTAATATCGACATATATCCATATGTAGCGACACTAACCTATGAAGAATTCGAACCGGCTATCCTCCTAGACTAGCTTCACATCACACAATCAGCGATATACTAGAATAAATAATACTCGTAAATATGTCTAGAGTAAATTATCTATCCTTTTCTAAGCATCAAACAGTTTTGTTGTAACTGATATTTGGAAATAATATCGAGGTTATTTACTATTGTTACTAACTGTGGAAATGCAGGCTTTCGGTTTCAAATGTCACTATTATTATAGTTTAAAGAACACTGAAGACGTTTTTAAACTTTGAAAATAATATAAATAGGATTTTTTCGTAATTGAAATTTTAATTGAGCTTTTCTTTTTTATAAAACCATCATTTATGATTTAACCATGTCTTTTGAGTTTTGACGCCATAATATATTAAATACATTATAAAACGATTGATTGCTAAATTAGGGGGCATTGATCGATTATTTAATATTATGGTAATTTACCTAGCACTAGATTAATGTGGTGACAGTATAAAAAAAATATACCTAACTATGCTATTAATATTAATACCATCAATAAATAATTTTCGTAAAATATCTCGATAGAAGTAAACAATTTCAGGTTTTAAACAATATGCGAGGCAATATATTATGTACACACATTAATTTTTCACGAGTATCTATCTCATTTCTATTAATAAAACCAAATACTTTTACACAAGAGAATTATTTATAAATTCTATTGGTATGCATTTTATTATTGAGAAGAGTCATTGCTTAAGGTTTTACGTTTTTCAATCTTAGAAATTTATAAAATTGATAATCTACCTCGTAAAATTGATGAATATATGATATAATAGCTTATGATATATTATTAGACTGCATATAATTGCATATCATAACCAGTGGCTGAGAAATATGTAGGACAGTTGTAGGTCTTGAACTTATTGATAATTTTGCAATATGATTACAGTAAAAGTAGTTGTGATAATTTAAATTCTTTACCATATAATTAAAATTTAAAGGCAGTGGTAGCCCAGTGGTGACGTGCTCGCTTAGGTAACCGAGTGAAGCGGGTTCAAATCCCGGGTCTCGCAGCTCTGATATTTTCATATCCAAATCATTTTCATGATCATTTACATGATTACCACTTATCTTATGATGAAAGAAAACATAGTGAGGAAACCTGCAGTCTGAGAGAACCTAGCAAGTTTTCGAAAGACATATGAAGTCCGCCAACCCGCACATAGCCAGCGTGGTAGAATATGGCCTGATCCCCCTCATATTGAAGGGAGGCCCGTGCCCAGCAGTGGTTAAGAAGGGCTGAATACATCATATAATTACATATAATTATAATATATTATTTCACGTTAAAGTTAATACATCAAGTTGTTTTGTTTAATTTGCCTAGTTTAGTAAACAAGAGGCATTTTAGCATAAGGATTTTATATTATGATTGTGTTTGCAAGTTTTTTATTTAAATACAACGAGTATCAAGTTTTTTTATGTGTTACGTTACAATATAATAATATAACTTTATTATCACAATATGTCATAAATACGGAATATTTGAACCGACTGCGACGAAGCCCAAAGAAGGACTATATGATTGAATTGTATTCTAATCTTATATTCCCTTGTAATAACTAAACGGCTGAATTAAGGCTGATTTTAAGGATTTATACGTCGTTAGATAACAGATTCGCCTTGATAACTCGAGTATTATAGGTTATATGGATATTATAAAAAAATAAAATGGCGGATTCAAGGCGCTTATTTGTGGAGCTCGACATTTTTTTAACAAACATATCGAGTGGATATAGCCCAGAGTTCGATTAGGTATACCCCAGAGGTAGAAAATTTGGCAGAGGTTACACCCTTGTGCTTTGAAAAGCAAGGTTCTACGCCTTATCTCTTATCAGTCATGTTAACATGTCATCCAACCGGAATGTGAGATTGCACAATGGTTGAAAGCAGATATATCTACAGATATCCAGTCTAATAATCTCATATAGCTATTCTCAGTAAAATTAACCGCCCGGGACGAAATCGGTCAAGAAAACATTGTTATTATTATAATCATGGCAAAATGTCGCTGCATTTGGCTAACACTACCCACTGCGTGTAATGAGTCAGTAAAGTTTTCATAGAATTTATGTTGGCTATTATTATACGAATCTTAAGTGGATTAAGTAAATCGTACTCTAAGCTAATGAAACGAAATTATTTATTTACAAAGTAATTATTTTTGTTAGCAAAATATGTATTATATGATAATTTTTAATTTATTTTATATTTTTCTATTAATATTTATTCTATGACGTACCGTCCAAACTTTGTTTCGGTAAGTCCTTTCACCAAAAATGCCAGAGATTGCTCTGTCAATGAGACGCTTTTACTTGTACAACACTTGTTTGTACATATACAAATATTGTGTAAAGTTTCTATATGGAATAAAATCACGAAACCCCTTCCCAACATATCCAACCATTCTGAATATTATTTTGTACAATTGAAGAGATCGCTTTAATATGTAAATCCACCTTTGCCGTTTATTTTTGTATTATTGACTAGGCACTATTATAAATGCGAAAGTTTGTATGTTTGTATGTCGTGTGTATGTTTGTTAGTCCTTGACGCTGAAACTGCTGAATGGATTTAGATGAGAACGCAATAATATATGACCTGGAGAAACACAAGCTGTTATGCACCTAAGAATGCACCCAAGCTAAGCAAGGGTATGTTATTAAAGGAAATTTATTATATTTTAGACAAATTATCACCAATAACTTTGATATTTTTCTATAATAAGAAGCATATACATAGGTTTAACATTAATAACTGTTTTAACAACAGGTGTATCACAGCCGTTGTCAGCGCCCCATCTGCCGGAGCCCGCGTTGGCTATACAGGCGGTGTCGCATCTAGCATCACCCGTAGAGCACGACTATGTGACCAGCATGTTGGCAGCATGGGGACAGTTCCTCATGGACGACCTCATTGCTACGGCTAATGGAAATAAGGTAATTATTTGAAAGATTTTTAAGGTTTAATATAAAGATAAAGGATTAAGGTAAAATCTGATATTTATGTGAGACCACCATTGACGTATAAACTAGTTAATAAAAAGAATAAATAAAAAATACGTATATAAAATTTGCAAAACTTTATATATATATTTATTACTTTATAAAATGTATTATTTTCAAAACAAAAAAAAACAATGAAATGATTGTAAGCAAAGTTTTTTGTAATATGAGGCTTATTAAAATTAAATGTATTTTTTTATTTTTTTATTCAATTATCTTAACTTTTTTTATGAATGTTCATTACATTTCGATTTTGGCAGATGAACAAGAACTATACCTACATATTTATTTAAAAGCTTTTTGTTTCTTAGTACCGGAAAGGTCAAATGAGATGGTAGTTACATTAATTCTCGCATTAATGATGTGAATATAAAAAACTATTAATGGGCATGAAAGTGCAAAAAATATCGGTAATTCTTATTTATATACATAAATATATAGACAAAAACAACAGTTCAGTACTTTTTATTTTGTGCGTTTCGATACTTTATTTTTTGTTTAGTAGCCATTAACGAGCTTAGTTAGCTTAGACGAAGAGTTGTCAATAAAAATGTTGGAAACCATTTTCATTTTATATAGATAGTTAAATTCTATTCATCAAATTTTCAATGATGATTATGGTGGGATTTTACCACTAGGCCTTCGATCATCAATCATCAATACTACTGTTGATCGAAGCATTAGGCCAACTTTAAGTAAAAGCATATGTACATATGTATGTATGTGCATGTTATGTAATTGTATTCATACTTATAATAGAAATGTTACAGTATCTAAAGTGAAATATTTTTTTGTGTATGTGAAAAATACAGGTGATTCTCAATTGTACACAATCCTATATTAAGACATATTTAGTAGTAGCAAAGAAAACCTCGGACCGACTCGACATAGTAACTTATTATTAAATACAATGTATTATAAAATACGATTACAATGTATAGTTAGATAATGAGCTATATGGTAATTTTCGAGTTTTCTATCAAGTGAGGTAATCAATTAGACGTCTTGTCGCGCGAACGTTTCACACGTCGTGGGCAGCGGTGCGAAGGTCGCCGGACGTGGTTTTTGTTAGGAACGGCCCAGTGCGAGCGGATGGCAATGCAACATGAGCGTAAATCCATCTAATGATGCGATTATTGAGATTTTAAGCTTGAACTTGGCCGAGATGCTGCACAATTGTGGATAATTAATAATTATTACTATATTGTTGCATTTGACCTTTGCATGCTTGTATTTTTTTAGAAAGATAAATAAATCTATGACACTTCCCTTGTGTTAATAAAAAAAATATTATTAATTATGTATTCTCGGGCCTAATCTTCAATAAAATACAATAGCCGATAATTCAATTGACCGTCATATTTCATCAATCTATAAAAACGTATATTTAATCAGTTTCCATGTTCATTCATATCCAAGAGACATCTTATTCGTGATAGTTCGCG
Source organism: Brenthis daphne (assembly GCA_947093115.1). Taxonomy (NCBI): domain Eukaryota; kingdom Metazoa; phylum Arthropoda; class Insecta; order Lepidoptera; family Nymphalidae; genus Brenthis; species Brenthis daphne. The sequence continues at coordinate 43,568,526 of OX352471.1, forward strand.
AGGTCACGTGGGGAAAGGTTACTAGTTATTACCTGTCAGTGAAAGCTATGACGCAATAGTTCCGTGGTACCTACCACGCCCCCTTGTGTTATAATCAGCTGACTGACATCCAATCCGATCGGATATAGGAAATGTGAGTTCTTTCACAGGGCTCTCATATACGACGTTCTGTTCAATTTTCCACTGAATTGTCAGAGATTGTAGATTGTCAGAGTAACATTACTAGATGTAATCCAGTTTTAAAATTATATATGAGGCAAACGAATTCTTAAGTGAAAGATACATTTTCTTCAATTGAATTTACACTCTCTTTTATAATATGACAAATGTAAAAGATTCTCAGTAACTTGCTTTTTCCATCGATGGATTGAATTCTTTAGGTTTTCCTAATCAAAAAGTTCGATAAAGTACATATATTGAATGAAACTTTCTCTTTGAGCATTAAAAAGCTTACATAACGGTAAAAAAGTAAAAGGATCTCAATTTATATGAATGCGAGTATATTATTGGTCTATTTCAAGGCGCTGCTATATCAAAGCCTTTATTGAAAGTAAAATTAACAACATATTATATGGGCATTATTTTTTCATACTTTTGGAAGCTGTAGGTAGGTACAGTAAAAAATAAACGATTCTTACGTGTTGAGTTCATCAGTCATGTGAAAGTTTGTACACGTCTTATGGCAGTTTTTAAGGTAACTTGAATGTATAGGTTTTTGTTTTAACGAATATGCTTTTCTTTTATCAGTTGATGTCACGAGAGTTGTAGTTTTTATTTCTTCATTTCGCTCGAATAGTTTTAAAAACTAGTATCGATTATGTTTCCGGTAGTGTTTTTGTATTTGGTTATTTTTTGTTCTAACTCAATATTCAGTTATCAAGTGTAGAAAGATTAACTTCAATGCGCTACTACTGCTGCTGCTGTGACAAATGAAATATTAAAATACTTTAGAAAAAAAATTGCAATTAATAATATTAACTACAAAAAACAACGGTACTTTAATACGGAAATAATTTAACATATAAATTAATTTCTTTTCTAGTTTGAAGTCTAATTTCGAATTTGTTGCATGTCAAAATGTACATATACTTACCTACTTATAATGATATTATTTTGTACTAGCGACTCACTCTCGCTCCGCTCGGGTTCATCTCTAGGTTTCGTTTTAACGGTTAGTATAAATTTTTCAGAATTGAGATATGTCCAGTAGATTTCTCATGATGCGTTCTCAGACAGACAGACAAACATTCTAAAAACTATAGATTCGGCCTCTGTATCGATGATAATGACTATTTCAATATGATTTTCCGAAATACTAATGTACAAATTCGACTCAGTTAGAATTTTATTATAGGTATGTACCTATAGATTAGTATGATATTATAAAAACATAGCCGTTGTAGATGTAGAAATTGTCTTTATTGAATGCAGTAAAATATGAACTAGATTTCTTTTTTCAGAAATGTGAAGGATCAGTTTGCGAGTATGTTCGATCAGCACCAACAAGAAATATTGATTCCTGTGGCTTTGGTATGTAATTTATGTTATAACAGACCTTATGTTAATTGTAATAATTTATTACTAAGATTATAAAGCCGAAGAGGTTTTTTAATACATTTTGTTGTTTGTTTGTTCCCGCTAACCTCTAAAACTACTTGTATCAGTGCCATTTTAAAAGTATTTAGCATTTTATAACATTTATGAGTAAGGCTAAAATTACACTACGTACCTTAGTAATTTATTACTAATGCAAAAATAATAATATAATTGAACTAGCGATTCACGTTCGTCCCTAGTTACGTTTTAAACTTTAGTATAGATTTCTCAGAGACGAGATAGTTTCCGGCAATAAAAAGTATTCTATATGTTGACCCGGATAACCAGCTATCATCATACCAAATTTTATTAAAATCTGTCCAGTGGTTTTCTCGTGATGCGTTCCCAGACGGACAGACACACAAAAAATCTAAAAACTATATATTCGGCTTTTGTATCGATAATTTTCCAAAAAATATTTAGTGTACAGATTCGACTCAGAATTTTATTATATGTATAGATTTTACATATAAAGATAAGTAGATTGTGTAGTAGGTACTCATGCTTTTTATACAAGTCAACTCAACAATCTGTTTGAGAAGTTAACTTGACAAGGAAGTTATCAAATTGCTCTATTGATGGGTAATTGATGGGTAAATGTGTAATTAAAAAACCACTTCTTAATATAGCATCGATGATCGATCGATTCAAAATCATTTTTTTATAAAATTAATTACAGAATCGCTTAACTAATTTAAGTTTTGTTTCGTGATTACAAAAAAAACTACATAGTTAATCTTTTATACTATAAAAATGTAATAGATTTTTTTTAATTTTAGTTTTTTTTGTTTAATTAATAGTGATGCAAAAATGAACAGTAAAATAACCTTACATCTAGAAGAATTATTTCAATACATATAAAATAATAAATTTGTTTTATTCTTTACTGATTGTTAGTGTATCATAATATGTCCATCATATATTATTTTTATTTAAATTTATTACTTTATATAATATATAAAAAGAAATATCTCGATTCATCAAATTCCTTCATACAAATATTTAACCATGAACTTAGCAATATTGCTAGCGGATATTTAAATGACATTAAGGGCACGCCATTGTCTATAACACCTTGCACGAAGATACTACAAGGAAGTAATAATAATTGTGATTTTGCGCAGACCTTTCAATGAAAAGATAATAGTATGTAATTAAATTAGGTTGACTTTTATGTAATATTAGCGACTTACCTTCGATTCGCTTGATACGCGAATTTTGTGCGCAATTTCATGGGTTTTAATTTTTGTGCGCGGAACCTTAATCGTTTTTCTTAAATAAAAGTGGCCTAAGTTACTCCTTATCTACCAGTGAAAATCCCATCAAATTCTTTTTTTTTTTATTTATTTTTTTATTATAAGTAGTGTACATACTTTCATACATACATACATATATTTAGTAAAAAGCTGTTATTTTGACATTACAAACAGACACTTCAATTTTACTTATCTGTATATAATATGACGTAGTAAAGAAATAAAATGAATTATATTAGAAGTAACACTTTGACTCCTTTACTCTCAGATTCTATATCAAATAATACCGATAACACCATGCTAGGTATGTTACTGCTTTACGATGAAACGGCTGCACTTTACATGAAATTTTGTACACAAAGACTTTATGATCTAGAATAGCATATAGGATACTATTAGACACGTACAATAACATACTAAATTCACTCTACAATAAACAAATATATCGTGTAATATAAAAAAAAACATTAATTTGAATTGAAAAAATCCTAAAAAATTTCTAACGTTTTAGTTAATAAGTGGATGGAAAATAAAAATAAAATATTACATATTTTTATGTAAATGTCTTTATTATTTGTTATATCGATAACTATAGTATAATAATAATATATCATAAGTTTAAATAATAAATAAGTTTGATTTTAATGTCCATTTTCTTATAGAACACCGTGAGCAAATGAATCTGGCAACGTCAATGCTGGATGGGTCCGCTCTATACGGAAGCTCGGAGAAAGAGCTGCGCTCTCTACGTTTGTACGATGCTGGGAAAATGGATCTCGGATCATGTCGGAAGTAAGTTTAAGACTTATTATATTTATATTAAAGAGAATTATTTTATATTTTTATATTATATTAATACTATAAATATAAAATCTTCAACTAATTTTCAATGTAATCGAAATGGAGATAACTTACTAACTTATTAGGGTACTTTTTATCGACTGGTACTATTTAACTACAATGTGAGTGGAGTCGCAGGCGAAGCTAGTATATTATAATACATAAATAAAATAGTGTCTAGAACAAGTATGTATGTCACTTTGTCATAAAACTGCTCAAAAATAAGTATTGGAATTTATTCTCTATATTTGGCCATGACCTATGCCACATAGTAGCGTTACAACAAACTCTTCATAATAATTATATAAATACGAATTAAATAGATATTTAAAAATTTACGATATTTACACATAAATAGTAACAGCCTTATTGGCCTAGTGGCCTAATTTAATGGCTGTAGCAGTATACCTTATATAGATAATGCAGTTCCAAGTTCGAATTCCGTCCTATCCTTTGAGCACACATATAATCATTTAGTTTTTTTTGAAGAAATCCTCAGTGAAAGAGCTGGAAAATTGTAAAGCTGTCACTACTGTTCTAATATTTCATAACTTTATTTTATAATATGTAACCTATACATATAATAAAATTGTAACTAAGTCGAATCTGTACATTGAATATTTTTTGGAAAATCTAATTGAAATAGACATTATTATCGATACAGAGTCCGAATCTATAGTTTTTAGAATTTTTGTCTGTCTGTCTGTCTGTTACCGCATGACGAGAAAACCACTGGACAGGACAGGACATTTTGATGAAATTTGGTATGATGATAGCTGGTCATCCGGGTCATTATATAGGATACTTTTTACCGCGGGAAAATATCTCATTTCTGACAAAAAATACAAAAATTGCACTGTAAGAGTATACTAACATGTAAAACCTAAGAATTTGGTATTTGGTCATCTGAACGCGGGCGGAGCCGCGGGCAATGCTAGTATATTCTAATATACCAATTATAATGAATATATTAATAAAATATGTAAATTATTACTATATTTATTTGAGTATCGGATCGAATAACTTTATTATTTATAATTAATTAGAATCTCTATATTGCAGACACATAATTAGATATAGCTTTACCACCTCACGTTATACCATAAACTAGGGACTTACCCTCGCTGCTCTCGGGTGCGTCCCTACTCTACTCTAGGTACACGCACAATGCACAAAGTATCGCTACAGTTTAATAGGAAGATCTTTTTAAAAAGATTTTAGAATTATTTTCTGTAATAAATTGTTTTCATAAACTTTAACAGTTTACGCGGCGCACGCCAATAAAGCTCCAAGCCGGCATGGTCTCTTCCGACATCTTCAACAATTATCACCATATTTCAGCCAATTTACACAAAAGCTTCATCATTTATACACCTAAACCTTGCTCATAAATCACTCAATCTATTAGTGAAAATTGTTTGAAAATTCATTCAATCGTTTTTGAGTTTATCGCGTTCAGACATACAGACACATGTGCCGGGAAACTTTATTTTATAATATAGCATAAATAAATATCACTCGATGATGACATACATACGAACAAATAAGTCAGATAAAAGAAGGTGGCAATTAAAATTTAACTAATATATTAATTTTAGTATTGATATTTTTTAGAACGCAATATTGCATTATTTGCGTATTTCTTCTAATAAGGTATTACATTATTCATTTTTATTTATATTCTTGTGAACTCTGCAACAACGTATTTATTGCTTTGGACGACATAAAATCTTTAAGTAATAAACATAAATAATCTAGGTACATACTGCTCATGGCATTTTGAACAAAATAAATATCAATAATAGTTATGTCGTGATTCTTAGTAAAGTGGCACAAGCATTTAATTTGTACTACTTACAAGATCGAAGGTTGCTAATTCAAGTTCCGTTTGAGGTAAATATAAATCAAAAGATATTTATGTCTCTTAGGGCCAAAAAGCGAGGATATCCCGATTGACCGAAATGAACGCAGCTAATGCTCCAAAGTCTCTTTGTTTTTATTTTGTAGGTACGTTTTTTTTTATTCAGACTAAATAATTTATACGATTATATAGTTCCATTAATAACTTAAAAGGATGCGTGATTAAACTGAAACTGACAGTTAAATAAAAATGATTTGGCTAATGACTTAGTTATACAAAAAAAAAAACAAAAAAATGAGTATACGACTTAAACTCATTAAAACGAAAAAAATCTATATACAGATATGGTTCAACAAATTATTTATTATTTGATTAACAGCTGTATTCTGTAAGATGTAAAAAAGTTAGAGATAATGGTAGTGGAAATTCTTGGGTGTCGTCACAGAAATGGATTGTATGCAAACAAGGCTATTCAACCTTCACATTACTTGCATTCCGGAATAGATAGATTTTGATCTGTCATAGTTAGTAATATAGAGTATACATCACGAAGTAGTTGCCACGTCACCAACAATACCTAGGTACTTTCTAAAGCCCTACTAAATTAACATACCGTTCTAACAGCGAACAATACTATTTCACGTATATTAACCAACACCGGTAGCCCTTGCCTAACATCGCATTTTAGTCTTGATCTCATTATTTCACTTACAGTATTTTATATAAAGTTTAGCTTTTTCGATATTAAAATTTTTCACGAAATGATATTGCATATAAAAAATAATACAAATATTTGTCCTAAGCAAGCATCAAACCTCCAACTACTAAAATTAATAAATAATATAGACTTAATTTGTAAGTCGATTTCTTTATCTCTTTTACATTGTAAAGGGCTTGATGAAATTAAAATTGATCTACTTAATTTTAATTATGGAGATAAAATTTCATAAGGCATTTAAATCAAAAATGAGAACAAAAATAAAATATGTTGTTATTGTAACAATTCGATATATTCAAATCGCTTATGTCAAAATATTATACATATACTAATATGGTAGTTCGTTTTTAGAAGACATATAAATAAATATTGGCAATATTTTACGAGATAAGATTTTTTTAATTTTTTATATAGGTATAGCTATTTATTTGGTTAGTTACAATTTTCTTTCATTTACAGATGCAACGATGGAACACCGTCTGCCCCTCTTTATAAAGCGTTATTAGCAGAACACAACCGTATCGCTGGAGAGCTGTACTCAATGAATCCCTTCTGGGAGGACAATGTTCTGTTCCTGGAAGCGAGGCGAGCGGTGGCCGCCATCATACAACATATCACTTTTAATGAATTTCTGCCGGTGTTATTAGGAGAGGTAAGATGCTATATGTATTTATTTTTATATTTTATAATTACACCTTAAATTAAATTGCTTTTTACATACATATGTCTCTATGTATGGTTTTATATTACTATCCATTTTTAATACTTCCTTGCGTTTAATGAGCAGAAATTTGACAATCTTTATAACTTTGGAGACAAAATGGCGCGAAAGTCATACGCAATGATAAAATATTTTTTTTTACATTTTTATATATATCTTAATGTTAATTTCAGGTAGGAATGGCTAAAGCTGAATTGAAACTGACATCGCTTGGATTCTGGCGCGGATATTCAAGTTCTAACCGCGCTGGAGCTTACACAGAACTGGTGTCAGTTGCACCTATCTTCGATGCTATGATGAATGAAAAATTGGTAATCTTTTTTTAATAAACATCTAAATATATTGTACTGTCAACAAAATATAAAAATAATATCAATCTAGTATTCTAATTTCTAGTGATTTAAAAAAGATGATGCAAGACAAAAGCGTTAATAATTTTTTAAATTTTAACCAAGCTTTATATCTACACTAGTGGCTTACCCTTGCTTGACCGTACTTTGCTGAACCGGACATTTTTTCGGGATAAAAAGTAGCCTATCGGTATTCCAGACTGTATAATCTATCTCTGTACCAAATTCCATTCAGATCCTTTCAGCCTTTCTGGTGTGATTGAGCAATCCAAACATCTATGCTTTCACATTTATAATATTAGTATAGATATATACCAAACCTCATGCAAAAGTGGTTTGCAGTTATTAAACTTCAATCAAAAGTGACACCCCAACAATGACATCCTTTCTAAATATATAATAACTAAATGTTTCCATCATAATTTTCAGATAAACACAACAGTCAGTCTCAAAGATCTAGTACAAACAAGTGCCCACCAAGTGTCCAAGTTCCCGACATCAGCCCAATGGGACCTACAGCGCGCGCGCGACCACGGCGTGCCTTCATACTTGAAAGTACTTCGCATCTGTGATCCGATGTTAAATGTCAAATCTTATGCTGATTTCGAAAAACTCGGCTATAATAGGACTCAACAAGAAATGATGGCAGATATGTACAGGTACCTTCGATTTTTTTATAAATATAATATATTTTCTTGTAAACAGCAAGGAATCGACGGTTTTTAGGGTTCCATACCATAACTTAAAAGGAAAAAATCGGACTAGTGCGAGTCTCACTCGCACTCCGAGGATTCCGCAGCAAGAAACATTAAAATAAAGTTATAAGCTCAATTTTTTTTGTGATGCAACTACAAAGATACGGTTTTCGGATTTTTCTCTTCAGTTGTGCTATAAGACATTGCTTCTTACCAAATTTAAGTTTTAAAAATATAAGTTTTTGAAGTTGCAATTATAAACTTATTTTAATATTTCATTCTACGGCACCCTCGCTGTGCGAGTCATACTCACACTTATCCGATCTTTTTAAATGAACAATTATGTAGTTCATAAAAAAATCATGATAAAAACTCCTTTTAATCTTGATATGACTATGGTATAAATAGTGGCACTACTGTAAGGTTTTCTATTTACCCTTTCATTATTATATAAGTAATTAAACATTATAAAATGTTAATTTACTTGTATTTCCAGAAACCCAGCTGATATAGAGCTGATGGTAGCCGGCGCAATGGAGAAACCCGCCTCGGGAGCAGTCGTCGGGTCCACTTTAGCCTGCGTTTTGGCGTTGCAGTTCGCTAACTTGAAAAAAAGTGATAGGTAAGAAATCCTTAATAATATTGTAAATTTAAATGTTTGTTTACTATTTCTTTGTGTAACAACGAATGTACTATTTATGGAAAACTGATGTAGATTTTCTATTTCGGTAAAAGAAAAGTCAGGTCTACCTGTGTGTATCATAATTACTTACTCCAAAATCTGTACTGTTTATTAACTATATATTTAATTAATACTATCTATGATAGAACGCTCGAAAAGGAATAACTGAGACACTCAGAAAAAAATAATTTTTAAAATTTACTAATTCTCCTCAAAGGGTAAAAACAATATCATATACAATATATATAAGTATATGAAAATTGCATATATATACTATAACTAGCACTGCCCGCGGCTCCGCCCGCGTTCAGATGACCAAAAACCAAATTCTTAGGTTTTACATATTACTATATTCTTACAATGCAGTTTTTGTATTTTTTCTCTGAAATGAGATATTTTCCCGCGGTAAAAAGTATCTTATATGTTGACCCGAATAACCAGCTATCACCATACCAAATTTCATCAAAATCCCTCCAGTGGTTTTTCTGTGATGCGGTAACAGACAACAGACAGACGGACGGACGGACAAACAGACAAAAATTCTAAAAACTATAGATTCGGCCTCTGTATCGATAATAATGTTTGTTTCAATAAGATTTTTCAAAAAATATCTAATGTACAGATTCGGCGTAGTTTCAATTTTATTATATGTATAAGATATAAGATATTCTATTAACTATAAAACAAATGTATAATTCATATTTCATTAGGTTCTGGTACGAAAACGACTTGCCACCATCATCGTTCAACGCGGAACAACTCGCAGCCATACGGAAGGTGTCCCTCGCGGGCTTGCTCTGCGCCGCCGACGACGCGCTAGACAAGATACAACCTAAGGCATTTGTTAAAGAAGATCCTTATTTGTAAGTATATCATGAGTTATATAACTTATTTAATTAAAACGTCTAATTTTGAAAGTTTTAATTTGCTTATTTAAGTATACTTTTTAGGACCATCCATTCTTATAAAAATATTATTAGTATTGCTTTATAGTTTTGCACACTAAGATATAGCAGTTTTTATGTAAAAAATAGTAATAATAAATATGTAATAAAATAACATACAACCTATTAAGGCTGTATAAATATAAGATTGGTGTAACAAAAACGAACATTTATTGTAAGTAATTAAATAAGATTTTTACAATAAATAAAAATAAATTCTCTTATGTTATCTAACCTCTTGGCTTCGTCCTCCATGATTTCATCACAACACGACTCTCAAATTATTGTGCTATCTAAATTCTGATTTAAGAATACGAAATTTTAAAGCGATACAATAAATGTATAAATATAGTAAACAATATAAAGACACATAAACAAAAGATGTTATAATATGTAAATTATAAACAAAACAGGAACGCGGCGCAACAATGCTCGCAGCACTCGCGGCTGGAGGCGGGCGCGTGGCGCGACGACAGCGGCGCGCGCGCCGCCGGCCGCCTGTCGCAGGACGCGCTCGCCGCCGCGCTCGACAAGGCCAGGCGGGAGATGGCGGACCGCAAGAGGCTGGAGTACATGCTGTGGGAAGCGAGTCAGTCTGATCATAGTATTATCTACACAAACACACCACAAATACATACACACACATGGACATCGGCAACTTCGGGTTCTTGCCATGAAGGAAAAAATATAGAAAAAAAACTCAAAATTAAAAAAAATATACGTTTATGAATTAAAATTATAAAGTTATTCATTTTAAATCTAGTTAGTACTTTAATGTAAAAATGCAGATGCACCCCTGGAATTGTGCCGCCGCACACACGAACACGCAACTTCACGCTATATCCCTTGCGGGTAGACAGAGAGCAACAGTAGTAATAGCGAAACGCTACTATCTCTACCTCTTTCGTTTATTCCATTGTTATTATACTCTTCATACACGCTTTGACTTGATCTTTTGAATTTAAGAGGATTAAGTAAATTTTTAAACTTAAAAAACACTTACGTTTTAAAAATTCTTAATCTTCAAAAGTCTTCCGAGATCCCCCTCTATTTCATCTTGCATTCAATCTTCAACAGTATGCTGATTATTTGTCATTCTTTCGTTATTCTTTTTTTCTAATATATTTTTATTTACTTAATTCTCATTGCTCTCACAATAAAAAACAATAAGTATAAAAAATCTTATGCAAACTATTACTAATCAATTAAAAAACATAAACCAAATCGGTGTAACAATTCTGAAGCGAAGCATTTCATTTTTATTTATATTAATTTGTTTTACAAGAATTTATATTTAATAAAATCAAACAAATCTTTCAGGTGGAGGAGCGGACCCGAAGTCCCCAGTAGGAACCGCCGCTTCTTTCTCTAAAGCCAACAAATACGCTCTCAAACTTGCGAACACATCTTTATTCTTCGAATTTGCGACCAATGAACTTCTTAATTCTATCAATGGGTATGATTAAATACTATTATTAGTTTTAATTTTAAACAAAAAATACCACAGTAAGAATCTATATTATTGCTCTAAAAAAAACAAAAAGGTACTTTTAATTAAGTATAATGTATGGGACTCGTGAAAACGGATCGAATAACCCAAACTCTTCTACTCCATTTCCATACATACTCTTCTAAGTATAGAAAGTTTTAAATCAATACGATAACTAGAAGTAGTTTTAAAACAGCTTTCAATATGTAGATAATTTCATACATCGATCGACTTCAAAATCGCGTAAACGGTAAAAGTCATTATTCTATTTTGTGGGATGTATCTATGTATCTTCGAAGTAAATAATATAACCATACATTAAATCATCGGTAAAAATATTGTGTATACACAAAAAATCATCCAATAATTCCTTCTTTAATTGAAATCAGTTAAAAATCTTCGTTTTCTTTGACGACACGTTTGTCTCAGTTCGTAGTGACCCTACTTACTGTGCCAGCGGTCGCGGGTTCGAATCCCGCTGGGGACATTCATTTGTGTGATGAGCACGAATATTTGTACTACAGTCACAGGTGTTTATATTTATAATATGTATGTATTTAAAGTTATATATGTGTAGTGTATCAACTATCTGGTATCCATAACACAGGCTTCGTAGCTTACCATGGAACTAATTGGTGCTGTGTTACTGTCTATAAAAAAACTACATTTCATTGTAGACGCCGTCGCAAACGTCAAATCCTCGACGGCTCCCTGAACTTCGAGTCCGCCAACGACTTCGTAGAGTCTCTTCAGTCAGTGGACGTGAGCGGGTTCCTGGGGCAGGAGCAGCTCGGGCCCGCCATCGAGCCGCAGTGCGACGACCGCGGCAGCTGCGACCCCGACAGCCCCTTCAGGACTTATACGGGTTATTGTAATAACCTAAGGAACCCCAATTTGGGCAAGAGTTTGACGACGTTTGCGAGGTTGCTGCCGCCCGTGTATGAAGATGGTGAGTTTCGTAGTTTTTAAACATTGCATAAAAACTATATGGAGACCTTTTTGATTAAACTTTGTTCTGTAACTTGAGGTAGGGTAACTGAAAATAGAATCCGTATTTATGTAAATATAGCTCTTAAAATATAAGTAAATATACGTTATTTATATTGATATTATCTAATATAGCACAGTACTTATGTTCTCTTAAAATATATTCCAGATAAAAATCAGATTTAGGTAAAGGTATAATAAAATGCTTGGTTATTTAATGAAAAAAAAATGTAATATTGACTATATTTGCACATACTCATACATTAATATTACTTAGTAATATTTCATAAGTCTTCAGGGTGATAAAGGGTTCATGCTAGGAAAATGCAGGTTGACTCTTTAGCATTGAGTTTATTTAATTAAACATCATCTAATACTTTCTTAGATTTACGCGAATATTTGACATTTTTAATAAAACTAGCTTTTCTAATTTGTTCGCGAATTTATTTTGATTTTTGGTTCTCGAAGTTACAAAGCTTTACAATAATCATAGAGAGAGAACATCTCCCATGACCATGATTGCTGTAGAGCATTCAAAAAGTTCCAAAACGATAGTTCTATTTGAACGTGACCATTGACACACGGTGCGCAGGAGTGAGCCGGCCGCGCACCACGTCGGTGACGGGGTCGCCGCTGCCGTCGCCGCGCGTGGTGTCCACCGTCGTGCACCCCGACATCTCCAACCTGCACACGCGCTACACGCTCATGGTCATGCAGTTCGCGCAGTTCCTCGACCACGAGCTCACTATGACGCCCATACACAAAGGTAACATACACTATTGTATTACCACAGATCATATAATACTATACTAGGTATTACTAGTGTGTAGTTAAAGTCTAATTTGGCACTCTCTTGCTGATATTTCAAACTAAAAACTTATAATTATTAAAATATCTGTAATGCATCTGTTTATTGTTTACAACCAAACAAATCTAGATACAAGAGTCCTTGATGATATTTTGTGTTAGGTACTTAATATTGGTTTAACGACTGCCACTCATTTTTATTGGTGATTTGACTTAACTTTATATTTTGGCAATTTTAAAATTAGCCCAGAAACTTTATCGACTCTGTCCTAAGGAAATAAATAATATTTATAAAAATAAAATTAATAATTATTATTTGATTAATTAACACGAATAAAGAAATATGAACCTCAATTGGGCATTTTCCATTTTGTTGAAATGAAAAAATATTCTATTAGTAACTTCGGATAAAACTAATAGGTATATATTGTGCATATCCTACAAAATTACATATGTTCGCACTTAACTCGCCCGACCGACGGATCTACATCTAGCCCAAAATGCATATTAACATTTTCTGTTTACCTTAAATCTACATATTGTTTAAAGAAATTATAAATATTATAACAGGTTTCCACGAATCCATCCCCGACTGTCGGTCGTGCGACTCGCCCCGCACCGTCCATCCTGAGTGCAACCCTTTTCCGGTGCCGCGCGGGGACCATTACTACCCTGAAGTCAACATCACATCTGGAGAACGGCTTTGCTTCCCATTCATGAGAAGTTTGCCTGGACAACAGCAATTAGGTAAATAAAAAATATATAACTATTAGTAATTTACTTTCATGTCGTTAGGGTGCGTTATTTGGTGCCTTTTATTTTATAATATCTCCCATGCGATACTCCATCCGTAATGGGGCGTCGCGAGATCACGTACGCACTTAACAATGACGCCCCGACGTAGGTATGCCGTAGCAGTCCACAACAACCATGGGACTGCTATCAGAGAAATACCTAAAATAACCCGTATGGCACACCGCCCCTTAGTGCGTATCTTGGCTTCACGCCCGGCTGATTAATTAACCCTAAATCTAAGCTTGACCCAACCCGTGAGTCGTAATCTCAATAGCAATAACATTTTATTATACAATCCCACGTGCCAGGTCCCCGCGAGCAAGTGAACCAGAACACAGCATTCATAGATGCGTCAGTGATATACGGCGAGAACCCGTGCATCGTGCGCAAGCTGCGCGGCTTCAGCGGCCGCCTCAATGCCACGGCGAGCCCGGCGCGCGGCCGCGACCTGCTGCCGCGCTCCGACTCCCATCCCGAGTGCAAGGCGCCCAGTGGATTCTGTTTTATTGCTGGTATCTATCATTTATTCACTTATTTTGTACATTAGCTGTGTGTACCAAGTGTTTAGTTATTTACCTTGTATTTATTACTAGCGGTACACGCCTATTACTTCATTACCTACGCGTACCTTATATGTATTTATTACTAGCGGTACGCACTATTTATTTTATTTGACTTATATTTATTACTAGCGACTTACTCTCCCTTCAATCGGGTCCGTTGCTACTCCCTATGTACTTAATAGTTGCATATGTACTTTCTTAGATTTACGCGTATATTTGACATTTTAAATAACTCTCTTTTCGGATTATTTCGCAGATTTATCTTGATTTTTAGACTGTCTGTAATAAGTATATAACGCCTTGAGATGTCTTAAACCTTAGTCTCTCCCGTGGTCATGATTGATGTAAAGCATTTGAAACGTCGGGAACCAAAAATCAAAATAAATCCGCGAAATAATCCGAAAAGATAGTTTTGTTTAAAGTAGCATTATATGTGTGACTGTATGGTCTACCTGAATGCTCATCCAAATCAGTCCAGCTCTTTGAACGTGGACCAGTAACAAACATACACACACCATCCATATCATACACATCTCCGTTTTAAAATGAACCTAGATACTTACGGTGAATCCCATTATCTATCTGTAGTCCTATTTTCTAGAGATAGAAGAAGAATTTGACATAATTTATATGAAACAATATCTAATTTTAGTAATAAAAAAAACATATAACACATAATAATAATATTTTCTTTTATTTTTTAATGTACTCTATCTTTTTTTTTTGTATTTGCTAACTACAAGTGCTTAAATCACATCTCTATAATTCTATAAACATTACTTAATAAATAAATAATATGATACAGGTGACGGTCGAGCCTCAGAACAGCCAGGTCTGACCGCCATCCACACGGTGTTCCTGCGCGAGCACAACCGCGTGGTGGAGGGGCTGCGCGGCGTCAACCCGCACTGGGACGCGGAGCTGCTGTTCGAGCACACGCGCCGCATCGTCGCCGCGCAGTTCACGCACGTCATATACAACGAGTTCCTACCGCGATTATTGTCTTGGAATGCTGTCAATCTGTACGGGTTGAAACTGTTGCCTGCAGGTGATTGTATTATGATATTTATTACATTTATATTGTAACTAGCGATTTAGTCTCGCTTCGCTCGTGTGCGTGTTTAGGTACGTTTAATCACAGATCACTTAATACTATACTAGGTTTTATATAGATAAAAATAGTAATTGTGAGCATACGTTCTCTAGCGTGTGTCTACCCCAGGTAGATACACGCTATTGCGGATTATGTCGGCCTTTTTACGACCTACAATTTTCAAGTACATTGTTTTGAAGTTATCACACTACTGATCATATGATTTAATGATGACACTAACAAAAATGTGAATTCATGTTGGTGAGTTTTCTAGCCATGAACATTTCTTTAAACTATTATTTAAATATTTTTTATTTCTAATGAAATCTGTTAGAATCCATATTTTTCGTTTCTAAAGTCCATCCTTAAATTAGTTGGCTTATTCTAATGACGTCCGTTTATTGTAACGATATAAAATTTTACGATATAAAACTCGTCATCCAGGCTACTACAAAGAGTACTCGCCGACGTGTAACCCGTCCATCGTGACGGAGTTCGCGGCCGCCGCCTTCCGCTTCGGGCACTCGCTGCTGCGGCCGCACTTGCCGCGCCTGAGCCCCGCCTACCAGCCCGTCGACCCGCCCATACTCCTGAGGGACGGATTCTTCAGACCCGACATGTTTATGAATGTAAATACCAAATAATATACACGACATCCTAAATACCTACTATGTTAAAAGACATTTTTTTTTGAAAATGTTAAGATTTTGTCGGCTCGCATATAACAGAGTTGCTTGCCAATACAAACTTTCATCCCCATTTTCACCCCCTTAAGGGATGATTTCCGAGGTAAAAAGTATCCTATATCCTTCCCAGGGTCTCAAACTATCTTCTTACCAAATTTCATCT
The DNA here is from genome assembly GCA_947093115.1 of Brenthis daphne. NCBI lineage: Eukaryota > Metazoa > Arthropoda > Insecta > Lepidoptera > Nymphalidae > Brenthis > Brenthis daphne. The sequence goes on from OX352471.1 coordinate 43,584,772, forward strand.
AAATAGGTTCAGTAGATCCAAAGAAACCCCTACAACGTCACAAACACACAAACGTTACCTCTTTATAATATTAGTATAGATAAATAATGAAATTTCTAAAATAAATATTTTGACAAAAAACAATGCTAAGGACCTAATATTAGACTAAAGATATATCAGTTTGATAAAAGCTCTGTCTTATACTTAATATTTTGGCTGTACTTGCGAAGTTTAGTCTAAAACCGTTCTATCCATTCTTGGAATCACTAAAAATCGCTAAACGAATTGGATTCGATAAAATCGATAGGTATTCACTCACCAGTCTTTCACTCACCAGTATTTTACACACTACATATATATGTATGTACGTAGCTATAAGAAGCAAATTGAAAACTTCACAAATGTCACCTAGAGAGTCCATAATAAATCCTGATTTATAGCATTCTTATATTCTGACATCTTCCTTCCAGCATCCACCAATGGTAGACGAACTTATCCGCGGTCTCTCCTCCACACCCATGGAGACCCTGGACCAGTTCATCACGGGAGAAGTCACCAACCATCTATTCGAGGATCGAAGGATTCCCTTCTCTGGTATTGACCTGATCGCCCTGAACATCCAGAGAAGTAGAGACCACGGCATACCGAGTTATAACAACTACAGAGCGCTTTGTAATCTGAAGAGAGCAACCAACTTTGAAGATCTAGCTAGGGAAGTCCCTGATGAAGTTATTGCCAGGTAAAGCTTAAAAATATTTTTTGTAGGAGGTTCTATTTTATTTACTACCTCGGTGATCTAATGTCCAGCATGTACGGTATTTCGGTTGAGTAAGTATTTCATTAAAGAAAGTCTCAGTAACAGCCCGGAATCGGGAAGTTAGCACTATACTTCACATAGATAAATTATTATTGAGAACTGCCTTAAGGAAATAAATTCAAAATTCTCCAATTATTCCATCAATATGTTTAAAACTACATTATAAAAATTAAGAGACTATAAAATATTCCAAAGGCAGTGGTAGCCCAGTGGTAACGCGCTCGCTTGGGAAACCGAGTGAAGCGGGTTTAAATGCCGGGTCTCGCACCTCTGATACTTTCATGTGGAAATGAAGGAAAACATCGTGAGGAAACCTGCATGTCTGAGAGAACCTAGCAAGTTTTCAAAAGACATGTGAAATCCGCCATCCCGCACTTGGCCAGCGTGGTGGACTATGGCCTTATTCCCATCGTGCCCAGCAGTGGGACGTAAAAAGGGCTGAATACATACAATACATATAAAATATTCCATTGCAGGTTCAAGCGTATATACCCGACGGTGGACGACATCGACCTGTTCCCGGGCGGCATGAGCGAACGCCCGCTGCAGGGCGGCCTCGTGGGGCCCACCTTCGCCTGCATCATCGCCATACAGTTTCGACAGCTCAGGAAATGCGATCGCTTCTGGTAACATTGCTTTTATATTACTTTTTTTATTTTGTACATATGGAAACGATTAATGAAAATTTGTTTTATAACGTTAAAGAAAATACTTATATAATATATAACTTACCTTTTCATCAGTTGGTTTGTTCAGCTTCTATTGGAGGACATAGGTCTCCTTTAATGTTTAAGATCTTTTTATAAAGATATTTTCCTCGTAGTGGACATTGCACAAAGTAACTTAAGGACGGACTCGCCCATCAAAAGTAATTATGTATTTAGACTAAAATTATAAGAGTAATTTCTTGTTTTAAATTAAATAATCTATATATAAGTACTGAGTTACAATATTATTCCTTGGATATATTCATACTAATGTTATAAATGTGAAAGTGTGTTTGTTTGTTCGTCCTTGTTTCACATCGAAACGGAGTGACGGATTGGCGTGATTTGTATGGAGATAGTTGGAGTGCTGGAGAGTGACATAGGCTACTTTTTACCGCGGGAGATTATCTGATTCCTACAGGAAAACATATTATAATACATTCAAAAAAATTTTTTATGATCATAATTACTTGAAACTTGGTATTACTGCTTTTCAATGCAATTAAATAAATACGTGTTTTAGCATTTTTCGAAATTCATCCCATAAGAGGGTAGAATAGGGGATGAAAGATTATATGAAACCTACCTTTTTAGAGTTTTTTTTATAATTGTAGTACGAGCTAAGCCGCGGGTTCTACTAATTGATTAATATATTTAACGTATTTGCTTATTTTCTGATAGGTATGAGAACGACAACCGAGCGGCGCGTTTCACAGAGCTGCAACTCGCTGAAATACGCAAAGTGACGCTCTCAAAGATCCTGTGCGACAACTTCGACGTGAACTCAGACATACAGCGCGCCGCCTTCGACCTGCCCAGCAATTTCCTGTAAGATTTACTATTAATTAATTAATATACTATTATAAAAATGTGTTTGTTTGTTATTCTTTCACGCAAAAACGGCTGGACGAATATGGGTGCTTAGAATACATGTACAATGTACATATATATTATAACCTGACGTAGCATATAGGCTATTGTAAGTAATAAAATTTGCCAAATGATGGCGCTCTCTGTATATCCATACTAGAATTATAAATGTGAAAGTGTGTTTGTTTGTCCTTCTTTCACGTCGAAACGGATTGACGAATGGGCGTGATTTTTTGTGTGGAGATAGTTGGAGGGCTGGAAGGTAACATAGGCTATTTTTTACTACGGGAGATTATCTAATTCCTACAGCAAAACACGTTATAATACAGTCAAAAAAATTAATGATCTGAATTACTTGAAACTTGGTATTAATACTTTTTAATAAAATTAAATAAATACGTGTTTTAGCATTTTTCTAAATTTATCCTATAAGTGGTAAAATTGGGGATGAAAGTTTATGTGAAACTACCTTACTACCAGTTTTAGCGCGAGCAAAGCCGCGGGTTCTGCTAGTATTATTATAAATACAAAAGGGAATTCAAAGTAAATCAAAAGTCATTAATTTATATTGTACAATGAATACATAGTTCACCAAAATAAACTGCTCCAAATAACATATAATTTTACCTGAAGATGAAAAAAGTTTAATTTATATCCTTTTATTGACCCTAAAACATCTAGAAAGTGCTTTACTTTTTTTTTTTTTACTGCATTACGGAACACAATTCATTAAAAAGAGTACCGATAGATATCAAAAGCAGATAAATGTAAACAGTTTTAATTTACAATTTTTAATTTAAGATTAGACGATTAATTTGAATTTCCAAAAATAACAAATGTTTGTTTATATGTAGTTTTAAGTTTTCACTTCTGTTAGCAGTCCTCATGGCTGCTTTTTTTTATTGTGTATCTAGTACTTTTTTGATCGATGAATATGTATATGTATAATGTTCCACCGCCAGCAACCCCCGCGTGCCGTGCGCGTCGCTGCCCAAGCTGGACCTATCGGCGTGGAGGGAGAGCTCGGCGCAAGGCTGCCTCATCGCCGCGCGCAACGTGCCGCTCGGCGAGTCCGCCTTCCCGTCCCCCTGTACTTCTTGCATCTGCACCGTTGATGGGGTGAGTTTTGTTTTACATTAACACACAGCACCATCTAGTTCCATGGTAAACTACGAGGCTTGTGTTATGGATACCAGGTAGTTGATACACTACACATATATAACTTTAAATACATATATAAAAATATAAACACCCATGACTGAAGTACAAACACTCGTGCTCGTCACACATATGAATTCCACCAGCAGGACTCGAACCCGCGACCGCTGAACAAGTAGGGTAACTACAAACTGAGCTAAACGTTTCGTCAAAACGAGTTGGTTATAATCATTTCATTTATAGTTAAATTAATGGTTTTAGTGATATATTATCTGGCTGAAAGGACCACATACGAATGGATTAAATGTTTAGTACCTGGACGAAAAAACTTCCCTTGGCGTTTGTAAAATTTTTACTTATTTTTTTCGGAAAGGATATAAAAATTGCATTTTCTGCAGAAAAGACAAACTATATACGTATGTATATGAACTAAAAATCCAAACCTCATCTGAATAAAACAATTGATAAAAATCATTAGAACTATTTCTGAGAGACGCGATATAAATCTATACATGTAATTATATTGTAACTAAGCCGAATCTGTACATTAAATATTTATTCGAAAATCTTATTGAAATAGACATTATTATCTTAAACAGAGGCCGAATCTATAGTTTTTAGAATTTTTGTCTGTCTATATGTAATCGCATCACTCAAAAACCACTGGAGGGATTTTTTGATGAAATTTGGTATGTTAATAGCTGGTTATCCGGGTCAACATATAGTTTAAATGTAAATAATTGCAATCCACATTAGGCTTGTTGAAAAAATATCGATACATCGACGTATCGATATTTTTGATTCTATACTTATATCGATATTTTTTACTCGGGATTTTTTTCACCGCCGACATCTACATTCCACATATCCAGGCGCAATGCGCATCTCTCCGCATCACGGACTGCGCGCAGCTGTGGCGCGAGTGGGCGCGCGAGGCGGTGCTGCGCGACGACGTGTGCACGGCGCAGTGCGGCGCCGCGCCGCCGCCCGCCGCCGCGCCGCCCGCGCACCGCGCGCCCCGGAGACCGCTCAACTTCAAATTCCCAGATTTAACACCGTTTATAGCTAAGTGATCTTGTTAGTGCATCAGTACGTGTACATGTACGCTGTATTATTTGTATACATCACTCAACTTTTACTTATCGAATTTGACGATGTTTATTGCTAAGAGGCACAGTATTGGTATTTACATATTAACGTATTATGAAACAATACTTTACTATAAACATATACAAACGTTTTGAAAGGTGTTTTTCGATTGAATAATCTATTTTTAGGCCATTGAAGTAAAACAAAACGTCTTTTATTCAAGATGTTTGCTGACCTCTTGGACATTATCAATATGGTTTCTCACTTGAACAACAAAAAAATTAAGCCCATTAAAAATATATAGGAAAATGTATAAATCAAAAAGTCGACTATATTTTGTAACAATATAATACAATGTACTGGATATATTTAAATAAACACACGATAGTTAACAATATTAAAAAATGACGTGCGCACTTAGCACAATGTTGCGGACCTCACGTATGTTGCTAAATTAGTGACAACATAATGATTCACGTTTCATATAAATAAGATCGTTAGTACAACATTAGCTAACAGAAAAATTAGACACTTAAAAAATACATAATTTAATATTCACATTCAAACTAATTTATATTAATCGATTTTTGCTCTGACGATCTGATATTAACATATTTATGTACATAACAGTATTAAGGGCCGCTCCACACTATAATGCCGATCATAGTTCGTTCTCGGTCCGATATTGTTCTGGTAAAGTATTCCTATACAAGAAACGGTGCTGGAGTGTGATTCGACTGGAACGTGACTCTTACTGAGTGTGAATTCATTCATTGCACCTTGTATAACAATACTTAACCAGACCTAGATCGAACCGTGATCGGCACTATAGTGTGGAGCGGCCCTAAGCGTGAACTCTATCACGGACTAGACAATCGCCAAGTAAATGTGACGTCTTCAAATGAATTACTTTATAGGTTGTGACAATGAACCAGTCAGTATCGAGGCACAAATCACTATATAATATGTATTTAAATGAGTCACTGTTGTATTAACTCATATGCATTTTATAGCTTGGCATTAATTTGTTATAGAACATTACTTCACCAAGTTTAAAATTATTATTAGTAGACTTAGTTGAATATATCGCAACAGTTTCATGTTCATTATTCATTAATGTATAAAAACTCGCAGAAAACATTAAAATAATATTAACTTAAATAAAATTGTCAATATTTAAAAAATAGAAGAATATAAGTGCTAATTGAAATGTAAAGGAATGTAACATGGTCATAATTAAAACGCTTGTATAGTAAGTCAGACGAAATTATCATTTTATATACATATCTATATAATATTATAAAACCTCATTTCTCATTATCATAATATTTACCACATAATGGTTACCAATGTCTGACGAAGCGCATTTACGGCCATTTTAAGCTTTAATTGAAAAAAAATACAAAATAATTTAAGATTTACAATGTAAGCCTGAATGTCACAACAAAATATTATTATTAATTTATCTTCTTGTAGCCAAAATGTTACCGAAATACATTAAAATATGTCTTAATAGATTTTAAAACAATATAAACAATATTTTAGAACGTTACCATTTAACATACAAGGAAATAGTTTAAACGAATGTATTGTAAAAAAATAGTCCTCTGTAGTATAAGAATGTTTCTCACTGCCTAGTTTATAACATCTAGTAGTAAGTGTGTATAAATTATTTTTGTAAAAATATTGGCATAATTAATTTTAATTAGAAATAATTTTTTTACGAAGTAAAATTAATAGTTAATTAAATATCACGAAATAGTCATTTGTGTTTTATTTATATATAAGCCAATTTCAAATTAAGTACATGACACAGTATAAAAATTCATACAGCAGCAGCTGTCAAAAAAAGGGTGCCATGAAAATACTAATTTTCATGGTGAATGGTGTCAAAGTTATAGTTCTCCATTACGCGACATTGGCGAAGCAAATTGTGCCAACACGGCACTCCTAGAAGCCACTCAACAAAGAAATTGAATTGAAAGTTAAAGCACGCTAGCGCCATCTAGTGGTTACACTTATACTCTACATCCCTAAAGCATTTTCCCGACTGACATAAAAGTACGTATTTCAGTCGGGAGCGCCTCAGAGCGGCTTTTATTAGACTGTATAAATTAATAGACTGTGTATTGAGTTCAACTCAACATATAATAAAATGAAATGAAAAGGCAATCATATTTACAAATCACTTTATTCGTTTCATAATATTATCAAGTCTATTTAGTTCCTTTTTACAATAAATACATTGCTTTGAGTATAAAAAGTTGGTGTTGCAGTAAAAAATAAACAACACAAACATTGGACAATCGTAAAGTCTTGACTTCGCGCACATAATGTACATAATGTAAATGTATGCACAACACTTGGCTTGGTGTCTTCTCTCACTTCACGTTTCGTTTAAACAAACACCAAACGCTCAATTTTGATTGCACATTGTCTATTCATCGTCATCCTGAAAAAAATATATTGAATAATATAATACTTAAAATTTCAACTCCTATAATTTATATCATATACAGGCAGCGTTATCTTTTGACAAATTTTGTTATTTTCTTGTTTTTTTTTTTAATATTTTCAACAGTAACCAAATTATATAATAATAATGTAGGTCACACTACTGAACACAATAAAAACAAACAACATTTTGAGATAGACAAAATGCCACGCGGATACTGATTTCCTAAGTTCATATAAGAGAATGGGTGATATAATAATAATTATTTAGTTTGAGCCAAAGCCAAACCCCTCTTTGGCTCCATTTTGGAATTTACTCCAGCGCATCAGATTAACATAAAAATGATGAATAACTTGCACTCTGTTGAGTACCTCTACCATATATAAAAATCCTCTGTATAAGGTCGCATGACTAAGGCTGCCGATCAAAACATTTAAAAAATATTTTGATAAATTAAAAACGTCAGATTAAAGCGACGGTTTTTGTTTCTTTGCACACTTTTCAGCATATAATTAGACCACCACACTTTAATCTGATGCGCTCAAGTATTTCTACTAGAAATTCTCAAAATTTTCTAGCGGACTCGGACTGTGACATCCTCTATACATATAACTGTGTGACATTTTAAATAGAACTATCCTTTCGGATTTTTTCGCGAATATATTGACCCGTATCTCCCGTGACCATTATTATAATAGCATTCGAAACATCGGGAACCAAAAATCAAAATATATAAAAACCACAAAAAAAACCGAAAATAAAAACTTTTATTTAAAATGTCAAATACTCGTTTATATCTAAGTAAATATTAAATAGCGTCACTCACAGAGGATACATAATGTCAGTTGGCAGCCACCTCCTTGAAGCCGTTGGCCATGGGCTGGTCGGTGGAGCGCCGCCACAGGCCGTACACGCGGCCCGGCACCGCCTGCCACAGCCGCACCGTGCCGTCCTCCGAGCTCGTCGCGTACAGCTCGCCGTCGGGCGACCACCGCACGCAGTGCACTGGACCGAAGTGGCCTTTGTTTGATTCTGTAATTAAATATATATATTATTTGCACTACTTGGTTGAAGTTAGACTTCTTTTGGCACGTTTAGAAAAAAATATGAGAATAAAATTTTTATGATACGCTCGCACACCGACAGCCAAAAAGGGACATGATGAAGTTAGCTGCATTCCTTTTACAAACAGAGAGTTGTGACATACGGGATGAAATCTTTAGCTATTTTTGTTCTGTTAAGCAAAAGTTTTTTTAATTTGTTTTAAGTATAGCTATACATTATAACAAAATTGGTTCATAATAAGCGAACATATAGCATATGCACAAAATATATTAAGTTGATCAAAAATTAGATCATTTGAGACACAGGTGGCATAAAAGTTATCTCGTAAAAAAATTTGAAGAGAGCTATATTGTTTGCTTGAATGCGCCATCTTTGAAAATATACTTTGGGCCTATTAAACACCTTATTGCCGATATTTCAACAATAATTCATTTAGTGGCAGTGGTAGCCCAATGGTAATGCTCCCGTTTAAGAAACCGAGTGAAGCGGGTTTAAATTCCAACATGATTATCACTTGTATTACGGAGAGAACCCAGCAAGTTTTCGAAAGACATGAAGTCCGCCAACCCGCACTTGGCTAGCCTGGAGGACTATAGCCTGATCCCCCTCATATTGAACCACGGGCCTCCCACCCTCGCCCAGCAGTGGGATAAAGGGCTTAATACATTTATTCGTTATCAACAAAATTACGCATAGTTAACGTTTCATTGACATTGAAGACATATTCATATTCAAATATCCGATCCAATCCGATCTGTCAAAACATGATAAAGAAGAAAGGTATTAACAAGAAAAAAAATACAAGAGCCCAACCACTAACCAAGTTCTGTGCCAGTGTTATAATCGAACTTGTATACTTTGAGGTCCTCTCCGCCGCACACGAACGTGGCACGGCTGGGGGCCAGTGACGCCGAGTAGCACTTAGTGGGAACAGGGAATTCCCGCATCTTTCGCATCGTGTCTGACGAGTAAAACGATACGTTTGTACCTGAAAACAAGATAAGCACATAGTAATTTTAAATTAAACCATCTTTTCGAATTTTAGGACGATTTTATTTTGAGTTTTTATTCGGTTTCGAATGCTTTACAGTAATCATGATCACGGGAGATTAAGCTAACACAAGTTAATGGTTACAAGCTGTTGTTTTATACGGTATCCTGTGTTTGGTCTAGGTTCTGATTCGGGTCATTGGAGCGTCTGTCTTGCACCTAATTTCTCACAGATTGTCATACTCGTACTATCGGATTTTTAAATAAATCGATGTAGGCGTGATAAACAAACATAAATTTCGTAAGTATATTAAATTTTTATATTATTATATATGTCCTAGCGACTCACCCTCGCTCCGCTCGGGTTCGTCCCTGGGGTGGGGTCTGGGAGGACCACCCTTATTCTTATCACTTAGGGGTATGGAAAATAGATAGTAGCCGATTCTCAGACCTACTGAATACGCATATAAAATTTGGTAAAAATCGGTAAAGCCGTTTCGGAGGAGTACGGTAACTAACATTGTGACATGGAAATTTTATATATTAGATATACGTATATATAAAAAATATATGAAATACAGTAACGAAACCTTACCATGCGCTACAGTCAACACGGCCCCATCCCTAGACAATTCTAAACTATTTGGAATCGTTGGGAATTCAACTTTTTGAACTTCCTGAAACAAAAAGATTACTAATTAACATAACAAAATAATTTGACATTCATTTTAAAGTACCATCAATTCAAAATATCACTAAAGAACAATGTTGTAACTTCAGTATTACGCTCAATTAAAATTACAAATTAATCTCATAATATATATTAAAATTCTAAATTATTACAAATACTGAGTTGCTATGTTGTTCTTTGCAAAGTGTCAATAATTTACAGTGTAAATAGTTTTATATAGTATTAAAATAAATTGATAAAAAAAACAAACGCCAGTCACGCTCTGAGGGTTCCATAAGAATCTAATGTAAATAATAGGTATTACAATTCACAAATGTAGCTTTTATTATTAACAAAATGTATGAAATTATTCAATTACAATTAGTTACTTAGACCACACAAATATTATAAAAGCGAAAGTTTGTCGATTCGTGTGTTTGTTGCGTTTCTACGATGTAGGAACTCAACGAATTTGAGTAAAAATTGGAAAGGATAAACAACACATAGTATTCTTTTGTATCGACGTACCTATTTTACAATACGCAATTATTAGTTACTTAGACGACACAAATATTATAAAAACGAAAGTTGGTCGGTTTGTGTGATTGTTAGGTTTCCATCATGCAGGAACTCATCAAATTTGAGTAAAAATTGGAATGGATAAACAACACATAATTCTTGTATCGACGTACCTATTTCGCTAGCAAAGTTGCAAGCAAAAACTTGTTATATATACATAATAACAATAGTTACCTGTCCACTAGTACGATCCCAAACGCGCATAGTGAGGTCGTCGCTAACGCTCACTATACGCGAGTTGTGCAGGAAGACGGCATGCCTTATACTGTTCGTGTGCGCGCTTATCTTCTCTAGTGCTAAAATTATAAAAGACATTTATTATAGTAATAGTATAATAAAAAGGTAAACTTTGTAAGTTTGTATGTAGGACAGTTTGTATGTGAGGTAAGGAGAAGTTTGTATGTAAGATAGTAGCCGCTGAAACTACTGACTCGATTCTGAAATTTCACTAGTAGGAAGTTATATTACCGCCGAGTGCTATTGGCTATTTCTTATACGATAAAAATGAATTTAGCGAATGGATGGTAGATATCCAGGTATACAGATTTGGTTCACAATTTCATGGATTTTAATTTTTTTCCTGGAACCCAAATTGTTTTTCTAAAATAAAACTACCCTAAGTTATTCCTTATAACATCAGCTGTCATTAAAACTCGTGTCAAAATCAGTCCAACCGTTTCATAGATTAGCCAGAACAAACAGTCAATTTTTTTAAATTTGTATTTTTTCATATAAGTACTGTATATACTTTCATATGCATTTAGTAAAAAACTGCTATTTTGACATTACAAACAGACACATATATAGTGTATAGGTTACATTTCGAATACTACAGTTTTCGTAGATACAAGAATAGAGACTTAAACCACAGTCTACTAATTCATTTCATTCAGTTGGCTAAGGAAGGCCATAGGCACAACAATCGTGCGGGGCGTGCCGGAGGAGACGCGGTAGCGGCACACCTGACATTCATACGTTCCTTTTTATGAAAGGCGGAAGACGGCTTTAGGGTCAACAGCTATTACTATACTCTACCTTGACATGACACTACAACAGCACTATAATTTCGAAATCATTCACCATGAAAATTGTTTTCATTTTTTGACAACCCTTGCATTTGACAACATTGCCATTAAAATCAAAGGTTACTGTATGGATTTTATACAGTATTTAAATAATTTAATGTAAGTAAAGATACCTCCAGCGTCAGGCTTGTTGAGATCATAAACTCTTATTAGTTTCTCATTGCTAGCGGTCAGTAGGAGTGTGTCATCAGAATTAAAGTTCACACTCTTCACTATGTGCTCATGATCAAAAGTGTGTACCACTTCACCATATCTTGCATCCCATAGTTTTGCTGTAAATGAAAGAAAAACGGTTTCAACATTAACACATGTTGTTAGTTTTTAGAAAACTGCATTTCAAGTATCCAATTGGAACCCTATTACCGAGTAGCCTATGTTGTAGGTACGTCTGTTTGTCCTATCTATATAAAGATAATCACACTTTTCAATTTTAATAATTTTGCACTCGCACTTGGCCGGTTTTAATTTAAATTTTATTGCAAATTGTACTCTTTCTAATATTATACATGTGAAAGTTTAGATAGATGTTTGGATGTTTGTTGCGAAATCGCGGCTGAACGGATCTGAATGAAATTTGGCACAGAGATAGATTAAAGTTTAGAATAGCACATAGGCTACTTTTTATCCCAGAAAAATTTACAATTCCTGTGGGATAGATTTGTTTCTGTTATTCTAGAGGCGAACCGGAGTGAAGCGACGGCGAACCGCTAGTAAATTATAAAATTGTAGTAATACCTGTAAAGTCTGCTGCTCCACTAGCAGCGAAATTTGCATTTTGTGTTAAAGCTACCCCCCACACTGCTCCTTTATGGCCTTCAAATGTTCCAATCCAGTCACCAGTCTCACCTTGTCGCAACATGGGTTTTCCATCTGAGAAAAAAATAATAATTTTTCAACATTTGCTACCTTAATTTCACCCATACATTATTAAATTGTTAGCTTAGCCAATGTAATTTTACTTTTTGCCCAACTACTGGATTGATAATGGATTATAAATCCCATCATGTTAATGCACTTCTGCATACAATAAATATAAAGACACTTCATTATAATATATATCTCATATGAAGAGAATATTTATTAAATTAAACTTATCAGCATGGCACATCATGGACAATAAGCACCAGTTCCTCTGAGTAAGATAATATGAATAAATTTGCTTATTAGTTATTCAAATTGTAATTTGTTATCACTTTATAAGTGATCAAGAAAATAATAAATTATAATGTTTAAATTAAATAATAGTCTCAACTGATTAATTTATACATATAATTCTAAGTCGAATCTGTACATTAAATATTTTTTGGAAAATCTTATTGAAATAGTCATTATTATCGATACAGAGGCCGAATCTATAGTTTTTAGAATTTTTGTCAGTCTGTCTGGAACGCATCACGAGAAAACCACTGGACGGATTGTCGGTATGGTGAAAGCTGGTTGTCCGGGTCAACATTTAGGATAATTTTTAGTGCAGGAAAATATCTCATCTCTGAGAAATCTAGGTTTACTAACCGTTAAAATATACCTAGGCACGAACCCGAGTGGCTAGTATTATATATTTTCATTGCCTTGATGCCAGTGACAAAAAATCTGTTATGAGCTTTTTGCAAGTCTACACTTCGCACAGTTACATTATATGTCGGAGTCAAAGAAAAGTTTACTAGGGTTACAATATAACCAGGCATCCAGGATATCTATCCTATCCTATCAATATAATAAATTATTTTTATGCTTGCCATCAAAAATAATAAAAGACTATGACCTTCTGTGTCATTTGTGCGAGTCCTTGCTCTATTTCTTACAATAATTATTAGTAATACTTTTCTTTGCTGATTTATGATTTTCTGTCACATAATTTATTATATTTATATTTAATATAATAAAAAATGTAAAGAAGACTAAAAAAATTTTTTAAGAGCCCTTATATCAAAATTACAATAGAAATGATTTTAAATATACATAGTATAATGTAATAAATATATTTTGTACATGTACATATTATGTTACTCATTTCTTTGTCAAGTCATAGTATATCAAATAATTATTCGTTTGATATACTGACTTTGGCAGTGAAGGCAATTGGTTACTCAAGCAAGGTGATCATGAATAATAGTTACAATATGAGTACTAATTTAAAATATTCTATAACAGTAATGTAGATCACTAGTTTACCTTTCATACACATTACCTTAAGCCATTATCTATTGAATATGCAACTTAATTTATTGCATTCGTAAAAATGTTATGAATGGCAAAAGAAATATATTTTTATTAGAGAGAAATATATAATATGTATTTACACATAATTAATATGAACTTGTTTCTTAAAAAAATAATAATAAATTAATTAAATAATAATTCATTATAGTCATTTGTGGACACTGTTTATCATCTGTTTAATTCTTTCAGGTTAAATAAAAGTTATTTTATGACAATTTAAAAGTTATTTGATGGAATTTTTAAACTATATATTAGCGTGTAGTCCAAAAAAACCATCTTACCTCTTATCATTTAAAGGGGGTGTGTTTATTTTATGTGGTACTTTCTTATTTTGGCTTATACAGTGGAGGAGGAGGTCTGATATCCCTAAATATATGCTTTAGTAATACTGAAATGGCCCTTTACATACATAAACATTTAAATAATTATAATAAATATTTAAACTAATTAAATATTTCAATACTATGTAAACAATAACTAAAATATAACTAGTAAGTTAATTTTTTTAACTCAAACATTGCCTTATAATATAATTCTATTTGAATACTACTATTATAATAATTTATATTTCGTAGATACTTATTTTCATTACTAAAAATGGTAAACCAAGTTCATGATACAAAATTCAGATGAAAAACTTTCACAGAGAGGATAAAATGAAAATTATATTTACATTTTTTAATTCAGTAAAATTTATTTAATTCATAAAAGGCTTTTAAGATAAGTCTAAAAGCATCACTTAGATGTTTTTTACATACCCTTGTCTGAATAGTTTTCCCTAAGTTTATTAACAAAAAACAATGGAACAGTAATTACAAATATTTGAAAGTGTTTCCTTATAAGGTATAATGAAAGTAATGTTTACTTTACCTTCTCTGTAGTAAACATTAATGTCAAGTACCAAGTTGAACCTTGACGACACAAGGTAACCCAGAGTATATCAGCAAAATGTCAACAAGATTGGCAGGAAAGATTTAACACTATAATTGTTTTGTATTTGCAATAAGAATTAAGTTAGTACACACGACAAGAATAAAAAAGCACGCAAGTATCAAGGTAAGCTACTGCCGCGAGGAAATATATGACCGGAACCTCAAGGCACTTCCTACATGTCCGGAAAGAGAAGGTCACTAAAGCCTTTGCAGAAATTACACTGTCCGTTAGGTTCCAATACAAAATAAGAAAAGTGAAGGCCTTTCGAATATTCTTTCACACCTAACATCTGTCATATTAAATTCAAACAAATACGCCCAAACACACTTACAAGTCTTCCATCTACATGTAGGCCAAGGCAAAAGGGCACCCTAGTACGAAGTAATTATTAAACTTACCTTTGCAAGCCGAAATCAAAAAATATCCATCTTTTGTAATGTCACTGAAGTCCAAATGCACAACTGGTCTAGTATGGCCACCACATGTGAGAGGTACTTGTTTGAAAGTCGACATTTTAAAAATAATTTTTTGTTTGTTGTACTTTTGTAAAATAAAACTAGTTTCTTTTTAAAAATTAACCTAATGAGTCTGATCGTACTGGATGTTGACAATCGACTGACGGTAAAAGTTTGTGCAGTGTTGCAACAAGCTTCATAGTTATTACAATATTCGCAAAGGTAACATTGTCTTTTATTATAATTTATATAAACCAAACCTGAAACATGGTGCTCATAATTTATTTATTGTTTATTAAGTTTACGATGCTTGACGTTGCCTTTCATTCATGCCAGTAGGTAAGTTACAATTAATTCTGGGAATTGGTAAAAGAAGTATGGTTAGTTCAGTACTTTTCTATAGCTATTTTATGAATGGTTTATACAGCGTTTTTTAGGATTTCATAACTAAAAATAGTGTGGTGAGTGGTCAGATTGACTTTTACGTGTTTAAATCTTTTTAAAAACAATTGAAATATCATTCAAAATAGGAAAGAATTCTACCTTTTTCTCACGTCAGATGTCGCGATCACTATAGCCCTCAGTATATTGTAATGTTCTATAACATTAATGGTTTTTTTTTATTTTATTTAAAATTTAATAAAATGACAAATTCGACAAGGCCAGGATACAAAGAAAATGGATATCATTTGTTCCCAAAAGACAAAAACTGAAGAAATTGTGACCTAAAGCAATAAGGCAACTAAAACTGGCAAAATTACAATTCATAATCTTTATATTTAAGGCTATGTGAACATCATTTACAGAAAGTGATTTTAAAACTCTTAAATCATCTACAGGTGAATATTCCTTTTTATTTTTTATTTATCACATATTAATTACATAGTTTCATACAAACTTTCATCCGCCATTTTACCTTCTTATTGGATTTAATTTCAAAAAATGCTAAAACACGTATTTATTTAGCTGTAATGAAAAGCATTAATGCCAAGTTTCAAGTAATTCTGATCATAAACAATTCTTTGCCAATATAAACTTTATTACCCCCTTTTACCGCTTTAAGGGATGAATTTCAAAAAAAGAACTAAAAAATGTATTTCCTATTTTTTATCTTAAAGCTAAACACCACTTTGTGTATTTCACATTAATAATGACAGAGTTTCATACAATCTCCAATCCCCTATTTTACCCACTAAGGGATGAATTTCGAAGAATCCTCTCTTATCGGATGCCTATATCATGGAATATAAGAAGAATAAGAATAGGTCCTCCAAATTTTACGTTTCTACGACCAGCGGTTTAGGCTGTGTGCTTATCCATTAGTCAGTCAAGACCACCACAAGATCCACCTCTCCTTCTCAATCCTACCTACAGCTGGTCTAACTTCCAGGTACAATACATTGCACAGGTAAGATGCGAACACAATAGAAACAAAAAACCAGACACAAAACTAATATAAATTGCTTAACCTCAGACTGAATGTAAATAGGCCATACGTGTGGCGCTCCCCTTTGGAGAAATCTTGCCCATTCTTTTTAAATTCAATGTTACCCGAGAAAATTGTATTTAAAAAAAAAGAATTTTATTGATTTTTAATCTGTATTTTATAATTGCTGTCGACTGTTTTACATGTATATACTCTATGTCGACTGTCGAGTTGACGTGTCCGACGAGAGCCGACACATACGCAGACCCGTTAATTGTCAGTTTGTAACAGAAATAAGTAATAACAGAAAGTATTTAACATATAAAAGGATATTAAAGATGGATTTCTTTACTTCTATTCCCACTCATATAGACTATGTTGGGCAAGCGAAGGCGGAAAAATTATACAGAGCAATTATAACACTGTTTAGTATTGTTGGTTTTATTTGGGGTTACATCGTTCAACAATTCTCCCAATCAGTCTATATTTTGGGAGCTGGATTTATACTTGCTGCAATTTTGACCCTACCACCCTGGCCCATGTATCGTAGGAATCCTCTTAATTGGCAAAATCCGAGAAATACTGAAGAGAAATCTACTGGCAAAAAAGGAAAGAAGTGATATACATCAACCCATGACGTGTCGCTTTGTTATTGATCTTGTGGTTTCTATATTAATTAATAAATAGATTTTAAGGTAAAAATCTTTTTTTTTATATCTAATATAAATTACAAAGAAGAAAGTCAAATAAAAGCACATACATTAGGGCACTGGTGTAAATTTTAATACATACTATGTATCATAACATTGGACTAGTCAATATAAATTTATACATACATGAAAAAAAATAAAAAATATATTTAATGATGTTATAAAACTACATCCTTATCAGTTTTTTTTTATAAATGAACAATATATTTACTATAATGTACTAGATCAATTTTTATAACTAATTATAAATTTTCACTGAAACTAAACTTTTCCCTGAGATTTTTGAACATATTATATATTCTATTTTCATTGCATACATCACATTCACTAGATTTTTTATCATTATCGTCATTGACTTTCTCATTGTCAGTTTCTTTGGTCTCTTTGTTAGTATCAGATGTAGATTGATCATTGGACCCACATTCTTTTGACTCTTGTATATTTTCTTGTATACAAGCATTACTTTCATGTGTACTCTCCGAAGCTTCCTCACTAGTACTTTTTTTGATGTCCTCTCTATCATACAATTGTTGTATAGTGATAACCAAAAACATAAAAGTGACACCATAGTTGACAATCGAAAGTGAAAATGGCCCTAAGGCTAATATAAACACAGCCATTGTGAAGAGTAAGGATGCTACTGCTTCATAATTCCTCCTAAAAGTAAAAATAATCATATAACTGTTTCATTGGGATTAATAACTAGTAGTTTAAAATTAAAAACTTGAAACCATGTTGTAAAAGTAAAATGTCATTCAGTCACTGACTAAATATGAAATTTTGAAAACTAAAAATAAGGACATTGTCTAAAACAGACTTGCAACACTTTGACAAGGAGAAATAAAGAGAAATGGTTGTTTATTTATATGTAACACATTTTTATGGGACTATGACCAATCAAGGAGGGATCGTTTTGGGTTATTTTTTGAATTCCATACACTCTACTCTTTTGTTTTATTTAATTTCATAACCTAATTAAATAATTTATAAAAAAAATATGAAATTTTGAAAACTAAAAATAAGGACATTGTCTAAAACAGACTTGCAACACTTTGACAAGGAGAAATAAAGAGAAATGGTTGTTTATTTATATGTAACACATTTTTATGGGACTATGACCAATCAAGGAGGGATCGTTTTGGGTTATTTTTTGAATTCCATACACTCTACTCTTTTGTTTTATTTAATTTCATAACCTAATTAAATAATTTATAAAAAATATATCTTAATAGATATTAAGGTCCCTGACGACCAGAAGAAATTTTTACAATTTATATACACCCAGAAAAGCAGGCAGGTGATGGCTAATTATATATAAAAACAAGTATGACTATATCATATAATATTTATATTAATTTGTTATTTTGATAACAAAATAAATAATTATAATAATAAAATTGTAGTATATTACTTACAAGTTACTTTTTGGACCATTCATCTGCCATACAATAGCTGAGCATGCTGACATCACAAACCCAGTGTGATAAGATGTATCAGGCTTCAAAACCATACTGTACCTGAGTTTTTAAAACAGTCCATTAAAATGAAATCAATAAATGAATAATAAAATATATAACACATGAATTAATAATATATAATTACTTGAAATTACGAGCCCAAGTCAATAACGGTGGGATATTGACTACAGTCACAACCACCCATAGAAAGAACATCATCATATGGAAGTTAATATTATTAAGGTCCTCATCAATATGTTCAGCTTTCTTTTCATTACATTCCGTCTTTTCTTTTTTTTCTTCTGAATTATTTCTACTTATTAAACTTTTTGATTCATCGGTTGTTTCTATTTCATCTTTTTTATCTGCGTCTTTGTCTTTAGAAAGAACCTTATTTTCTATGGCTTTAGGCTTTTCTGATGTAGTAATTTGAGATGAATCTTGTTTATATTTTATGTTTGATTTAGTTTCACTTTCTTTTTTAGATTTGAACATACGACACATTCGGCTGGCAATTTTAGACATCATTTTATAAACATAATCTTCTAAATATTCTTCATACATTTTTGAAAGCTATTGAACAAAAATTTAGATATTAACTGAATTTTTTTTAAAGAAACCAAAATTTATATTATTTTTCTTTTCAAAAGGACAAATGTTAAAAGAAAAAACCGGCTTCCAGGCACTAAAATGTAAAAAATAACTAAATGGGGGTTTTCATTTAGAATAATCCTAATCAGATATTATCGAAGTCAGTGCCAGCCGATACTAATCTAATATATTTTGATACGTAAAATACATTACAAATTGATGTATAATATTTTAACTATAATTAGAGTTTATACCTAATCATATTTACCTATTAGATATTTATAACTTAAAATATTATTGGCTAGCATACATACTTATACGTATGTATGTACAATTCAAATATAAATATGTTGGGGTTTTAACACACTAAACATATATAACTTTAAATGCATATTCTAAATATAAACACCCATGACTGGAGTACAAACATGCGTGCTTATCACACAAATGAATGCCTCCAACGGGATTCGAAGCCGCGACCGCTGGCACAGCAAGTAGGGTCATTACTAACTGAGCCAAATGTGTCGTCAAATCGAATCAAAACTAACCATAAATGCATAGAAAGCAGCTCCGGCTGTCAAAGCTGCGGCGCCACAGGACAAGGGCACAGCGCACACCAGTGAGGCGCTCACTAACATCGGAACTTTTTGTAGCCCCGCTGCCATTTTCTCAGCCAGGCCGGTACCACCCCGCCATACTATCCTGGTTTGATGGAATTAAATCATTAACATTAGAGATGCGCCGAATGTTCGGCCGAATATTCGTATTCGGTATATTCGGCGCTTTTTTTTGTGGTTGTATTCGGCCGAATATCCGGTTAAAATGCCGAATAATTACCGAATATTTCAACAAGTATTATGTTATGATTTATAATTTAAAAAAATAAAAAAGGCTTTACAGTAAGAAATACATAGTATGTGAATACTATGAAACACGCACGCACTCCTTGCGTAACTATCATTTATTGACAAATTAAAATAAATATTGAAAAAATCATCAAAATTCAGTTTTTGTACCTTTCATCATATCTGTTATTAGAAATACCGACATGAATAATCACGTTTACTACGTAAAAATGAACCGAATAATTCCACCGAATGTTCGGTTCGGTACATTTTGGACCGAATATTCGACCGATTCTGTACACAGAAGCAGTTTGTTTTTTTGAAAATTGAACGCGCTAATCGCAGAAACTACTGATCCGATTTAAAAAAATCTCTTTGCATTAGATAGCCCATTTATTGAGGAAGGCTATAGGCTATATATCCTGGAAAATATCCAATTCCCGTGGGATAAATTTGTTTTTGTCTAAGGACGAACACGCAGCGAAACGAGTGTGAGTCGCTATCAAATTATAATACGAATACATAATACCTGAAAAGCAACCTATGAGCTATTTGCGAGGAGAACACCATCACAACGAGCACGGCCGCCGCCACCACGTTAGCCGCGCCGAGCGCGGTGACGTACGCCGGCAGCACCAGCAGCGACCGCGCGAAGTACTGCAGCTCCAGGTTCTTCCAACTCGCGTTCTCAAACAGAAACGATAGAACTGGGACTGACCTACATACATTAAAATATATTTAAAATTCATTCAATATTTTATAAATATTAAGTAATAGATTAAAAAAAAAGTATATTTTTCAAATAAAACTATCTTTTCCGGTTTTTTTGACGGAATAATTTTGATTTTTGGCTCCTGAACTTCCGAATGATGTACACTTTACAGCAATCATGGGCATGTGAGAAACTAAGGTTTTAGATGTCTCAAAAGTCATTCATTTTAAATGTAGTTGTTACAGACAGTACCTTCGGCAGAAGGTAAAACAAAATTGTACAATAATTTCAAATTGTAAGATATTTTTAAATTAATGTAACTCTTGTGTTAAAAAATATATATTCCCCTTCATTTTACAATTCACTAGCATAATCTTGGTGTTAGTAACGGTCTTCACATAAAAAAATGATAATCATCATAAAAACAAACCTCTATAATATGATCTTTAAAAAAACCTATTAGAACTTTAGAAGAATGTTTGTCATACAATTATAGTTTAAACCTTTTTTAATTTTTTCAACAATTACTGTATCATTATAAAATACCTTAGAAGAACTTTAAAATAAAAACAGCATACTCACGTAAGTCCCATGGCCGCCAATCTACTAAACACCAAAGCGTAATACGGTTTGACTCCTTCACTCATCAGAGCATTATGTATGGACATACACGTGCCATGTTCTTTTAGATGTAGTAAGTTACTTCTTGCTGCTAACAATAAAATGGCTGCCACATAAGGCACTAGCACTGGGGTGTAGTTGCGTGAGAGCTGAGCTAGGCGATGATACCAGGTGTTTGATATACTGTAAATAATAAATGTTATTAAAATAATTATATATTTATAAGTAAAAATATAAAATATAGATGTTTCCTTAAAATCAATTTATAAGTGAAAAGTGATGATGTTCTCCTGACCGATTCCGGCCACGGCGGCCATTTTCATTGAGACTAGCCAACTGCGCAGGAGATATTATAGAGGCTCTATATATTATATGCGCGTACACTTGTGCTCTATAATAGAGCTCAAGTGTACGCGCAGACACAAGTGCACTCTCTGTTCCTGTCACTCTCATACTCCGGCGGGACGACTGTTCGACACGACCAGTGAGAGTGTCAGCGCAGGACCGACGCGACACGTGCTCTCCGAGGCACGGGGGTGAGACACCGCCGACTTCCCAACTCCGGGCTGTTACTATACAGAAAGACTCAATAACTAAACATGGCCCGACCCGGGACTCGAACCCAGGACCTCCGGGTGTACAGCCGTACATGCTAGCCACTACATCGCCGAGGCAGTCAAGTAAGTAAGAAGTAAGTGTAAGTGAAAAGTATATACTCTATGAAAGATATAACCATTATATGTGTATGAACATATATATTTATTTAGCCCTTTTTAAAACGTCCCACTAATGGGTACGGGCCTCCCTCCAGTTCGAGGGAAATCGGGCCATAGTCCACCATGCTGGCCAAGTAGTTGGCGGACTTCACATTTCTTTTGAAAACGTGCTAAGTTCCCCCAGACATGCAGGTTTCCTCATGATGTTTTCCTTCACCGTAAGAAAAGTGATAATCATCTTGGAAATGATTCGTACATGAAAACATCAGAGGTGCGAAAACCGGGATTTGAACCCGCTTCACCCGGATTCCTAAGCGAGCGTGTTACCAGTGGACTATTATGGAATTTTTCCTCACGTACATATTATGAAAGTCTTATTAATTTTATATAAGAAACATTTACGCTGTATAAGACAAGCTCAAGCAAACAACGTTTAAAAAGCTGGCTATTATAATATCACGATTAAAATAGCTAGAATCACACCAAAATATACTACAATATTATAAAGAGGAAAGATTTATTTTTTTGTTTGTTTGTTTGTACTGAATAGGCTCTGAAACAACTGAACCGATTTAGATGAAAGATAAGAAGATAGGAGACCCTGGAAAGGACATAGGATAGTTTTTATCCCGGAAATCAACCCTTATGGAAGTGAAAATGGGGATGAAACTTTTTATGGGGAAGCAACCTAGGGACGAACCCAAACGAAGCGAGAGTGAGTCGCTAGTTACTAATATTTTAAGTAACGGTGGATAGTTTATTTCCTGAATTAAAACAGGCAATATATATAACGTGCGAGCGAAATCGCGGGCAAAAATGATTTGCAAAAAATATATATATATATATATATACCTAATACTAAATGTACATTTAGGATCCAGTAGAAGTGTAATCTTGGGGTTCTCTGCCGCGTCGAAGCCTAACGTCACGTTAGGGTTGCTCTTGAACAGGCGTAATTTCATAGGCGATCGTTTGAGATGTCTAAAAATAAAACAACATTATGAAATAAGTAAGTACTTATTATAAAAAATTAGTATAGTAAATTGAGCATTACCTACTACAATTCATTTATTGCGAAAAGCAATATATTTCTATTACGAAAATAATATGTAAACAATGCTCATAAAAATGACAAATTAAATCGAAAACAATTTATATTGTATTTTTTTTTATCCATTTGAAAATTAGAAATAAGAGAGAAGATCGTAAAAAAAATACAAAAAAGACGTGTGTATGTACTTATGTACGCACGTAGAAATTTATTCTTCTTTGACATAACAGAACAAACATAGTTAAAGATTTGATCCCGTATGTCACAACTCTGTTTGTAAAAGGAATGCAGCTAACTTCATCATGTTGGTTTTTGGCTAAAAAAAGAATTAAAAAAATAAAACTAAAACTTACGTAAAATATTGATACGATTCATGATTAGCCCAAGGCACGTGTAATTCTGCGGACGCATGATATTGTCCTTGACAATTTATGGGTTCCACATACAATAGAAACGCTTGATGAATCAAATGAAAATCATTTAGAATCAATTCGTAATATAAACTATTTGGTTCAGTTTCTGCTTTCACTATCTGTTTTCCAAATGAAAATATTGAGGGTAGATTTACATTTATTTGTCGAGATGCGAGATCATTTATGTCCACGTTTAAAGTTATCTGTGGAGGATTTACATATTATTATTATTCATTTATTTTATAATAAGCAGCTTAAGTGAATGCTTTAAGAACTTGAGCTTTATACATATTCATAGTTTAATTTAACGTTTTCTTTATTTAATTAACCTCTGACGTAAAAATAGAGGTGTTATAAGTTTAAGGTGTGTATCTGTGTATCTGTTTGTGGCATCGTAGCGCCACCGGAAGATATGAACGGGTGAACCGATTTTGTTTGTTTTTATACTGCAGATATATCGCCTTTAGGCTCACTGAAATGGCCTCAATGACCTCAATGAATAGGGATTAACTTTTAAGGATTTTTTTAAGTTTTTGAAGTGAAACTCCTTTAGAATCGTTATGATTTGAAACTCGATGAAACGAAAATGCGACACTAAAAAGAGACAATCACTTAAGTATATAGGATTAAGCCGGCGAGAGAACGAGAAAGAATACATTGCCATGTTTCCATGGTAACCGTTGTTATTGTCTGACAAATATATAATATTATATTCTTTCCGTATATGATATTCTATAAATATATGATTGTAATATGCCTAATATGCCCTTTTTAATTGTTGATTAGTTTAAATTTCATTGCGATATTTACCAAAGAAGTTTTACTTCAACCGAGTGTAAAAGTTACATGCACCTATTTTTTTTAAATTTAATTTCTTGTCATAATCTATGTTACTCTAAAATACATATGGAACTCACTGGTTTCCTAGTCGGCGATACTCTAACAACTACATGGGTCCATTGGGGTTCTATTTCCATAATTTTATGTAAATGTACTGTCGCCAATTTCCTTCTTCCGAAGTCTGTGGCCGCTCCCGTCCAACGAGATAACTCGCTTAGAGAAGTCGCTTCTTTACTGAAATTATTATAAAACTTACTAAGGTTCATTGCTCTGTTAATCTATGCAGATAAATAAAATTGAAGTATCTGTTTGTAATGACAAAATTACAGCCTTTTACTAAATGTATATGAAGGTATATACGGTACTAATAAGAAAAAAGGATTTTTTGTCGATTTGTTCCGGCTAATCTCCGAAACGGCTGGACCAATTTTAATGGGACTTTCACTGGCAGATAGCTGATGTTATAAGGAGTAAATAAGGCTATTTTTATTTTAGAAATAGTATCAGGGTTCCGCCCAAAAAACATTAAGACCCATGAAATTGTGAACAAAATCCGCGTACCTAGGCACGCACCTGAGCAAAGCGTAAGTCGTTATCGTTATTATACCTAATATAAATTGTATGAAATTTGAAATGATGTTTTTTTTTTTATAATTTAAAATCATTGTATAATTTTCTGTCTATAACAGATTTTAGGATAGCTTACCAATGTCTATAGTTATTGTATATATATTTCGCATTACATCCAAATATCCAATCCTTATCTGATACATTGACAGCCTCCACGGCCACAAATCTGTTTTGAGGGAATGTAACAAGCCTTATCATTAAGTGAGTGGTCCTGAAAAAAAACGTTTAAATGAAATGAAATAAAGTTTACTCAATTAGACTTATTATAAACACCTTTTATAGTAAATAATTGTTATATGTATATTTTATATTATACTATAATTTAATTGAGGATACTCGTAGCCCACTAGGATGTGCATGAATTTACTATTCGTAATTTAGATTTTAGATCCTTTCGTTTTAATATAGGAGGTGTTGAAAACTTTGGTTAAGACAAAGTATAGTAAATAGCATTAAATATCACCTGACTGCATTAGCGTCCAGAAAGGTAATGAAAAATCTTAAAAATAGTAGACTGCAGCATTAGATCTTTCTTTATAAAAAAAAAATAGGTTGTGTCTCCTATTATTTCTGAAATCTACATAATTGTGTCTAACACGAATATAGATAATACGAATATTTGAAAAATATAAATCTTTTCTGGCACTTTCGTTTCTCATATTATAAAGATAAACGTACCTACTGTTACAAGTACACTGTCACGTAATAAATCAATGACATAGTTACAACTATCAGTAGGTAAGTTCAGCACCTGCTCCATAGATAAGCGGCATGAACAGTAATAAAATATCCAATAATTTTCTTACATATTACATTAACTAAAACTGTTTTTAGACCAAGTTTTTACACATAAGGGAAAATACGTGGTAAAAAATATTTAAAAAGATTTATGACATAAGAATAGCCGAGAAAAGAACAGCTCACCTACCAAGTTTAAATTAACGCTACGTTAGCTGCGATATTACAAAGTGATCATTCGCCCGATCTACGAGTCTACGGGAAGCTTTCCCGTAGCTGATCCGTGGATCGATTGAATTTAGTTCAAGTTTTCAGATCCACGGGAAAATTTCCCGCACTTCTCAGAGTTTTTACATAAACCTATAAGTTTTCAAATTATGTGATGTTTGTTTTAGTTTTGTGGTATTTTTTTTTTATTTTGGGGTGTCCATGTTGTCGGATATTATGCCGACTTTTATTTTGCGTTCATTATGGAACTCTGCCACAGGGACTGGTGGCAAATACGTCATACGGGTATGGGACATGTATACAGGTTACTGATCCAAAAATAATTGGTTTGCAATTTTGTGATTAGGATAGTTAAATTTTTAAATTCAAAGTAGCAAAAATATATTATACATTTATTTTGATCTCTTAAAATCACAAATTCAAAACACGACTACTTTAGTGTTTATCAGATTTTATAATAATAAACCTCCAAGTAAAATTCCAAGAAATCTATTGTTAACTGTAACGCCGGCGTGTCCGCGGTCGTTGAGGAATTTGTGTAACTGTGTTATGTAGTTGAACTACAGTTGGATTTTTAATAGGTTTTTTTAATTATTATATTGTCACATTTATCACAAATGATAAGAAAATATTATCTAACAGTGAAGTGATGTGATTTTCTATACTATTATAATCTAGTACCTACCTATTCAGTAGAAATAAGTATATCAAAATATTTAGAATGGCTATACCTAAGTACCTACCTACTTGTTTTAGACAATTATAATACAGTTAATTATTATAAATGTTTCTGTAGCAAAATACCTGTCGATAAATTAAGTGTTCCCAATGATTATCATTTTCAGTGATAGAGGCAATCACCGTGACAAACGATCAATAAAACATTAATCCATTGTGATTCCACTTATAACACCTTCAGGTAAATTTCTAAGAAATTAATTAAAATTCTAAGAAATCTATTGTTAACTGACACGCCGGCGTGTCCGCGGTCGTGGAGGGATTAAGATTCTTTTCGATGGGGATTCTTTTGTATATTTATTTGATTTCAGTTCATTTTAGCTAAATGCTGTGCAGTGTACCTATAAGTTAATAAAATAGGGAATATGCAATATGCATGTTATTCAAATGAAAGTGAAATATATTTTTTATAATCTTTATTGCTTTTGAATGAAGCTTACATCAATATTTTTTAATGTAATTTCTTTATGATTGAGAAAATAATAATTATAAAGTTCAAACATAGGTATGATACTTTGACGTCACGTCAAGCGCGCGAAATGGCGGGCGTTTAAAGTATCCGTATCGGTGGGATATTTAAAAAAAAAGTACACAAAATTTTCGTTTTTTTTTGGAGCTGGATATTTTTTTAGGTACAATTATATAACGATGTTAGCTATTGAACGTTTTATTTAAAAAAACACGCATATTCCCTATTACCCCCTACTTTATAAATTAATATCTTAATTACTTTAAATCACTATTTAAAGCTAAAACCTTACATTTAAAGGTAAAAAGTTTCGCGACTTTCGTATTTCACTTAAAAACTTAATATTCCAATTAAACGGCGAAACTTATCAAAACTGAATGTTCGGTGGAACACAAACGTAAATGTCGTCATCAAAATAACCTTGGAATTTCATTGAATAAAGAAATACGTAGCGTTGTGACGTGACATGCTCTTGAACTACGTAGCAATTATTTTAAGTCTGGAGAAATGCCAGCATTGCATTTGTTACGTACGGACGAATTATATCATTTGTATTTATATAACGATTACTGTTTATTTGTTTTCAGGTTATGCATCTTGGTATTTTGGTATCTTATGAAAGCTTTGTAAGGATTTTGAAGGAATTTGTGTAGATTTTTCGACGTCTCCAGTGCTCATTTGTCCTATACAGAATTATTGACTTTTAAATGTCAATTCTATTGGTATGAAATACTAATACACCTTTTACTTTAAAAAAGCCGAAATGATATTTCATGTATCTATGCATATAAATCTTTTAAATAAAGCTTTGTTTTTAAAGTAGAGGAAAAAACTCTTTACTGTAAAATACAATAAGTATTGGTCGTTTTAATTGATAAGCACTATGGCGACGTTTTCTTTGAAGTGTTTTGTAATTTAGTATCTGCCTTTTCATACTGATTAGGCGTAAATTACATCTGATTATTGAATTGTTAAATCTTAATATCATTCCTTGCACTTATAACACAATCAAGATGAGAAAGTAGGTCATTAAATATAGTTGCACGGAATGTGCCTCCTTCGTCTAGTCTAATTTAGATACAATTCCACGAATTTAATTATTATTTTCGTATGTAATTTTAGAAAAAAATACAAATTAAATAATAAAATCATAATAACATAAGAGCTGCTCTAATAACACATTCTATAGATTAGAATTATAAACGTAGTCACTGATATCTCAGTTCTGCAGTAACTGGCGTGCCCCGGGACTATGAATAATAACATTTACCTCATAACGGGAATCAAATTTGGGACTTCAATTGTACTGTGTCAGAATAGTCCACTACGATGTCTAACGAATATCGACCAATATAACAGATTGTTCGCAGAAATAATAATATAGAATATTACCTACTTACCTATCAATCTCCGGACGAGATATTTGGTACATTCGTCTATTATCTTCGTACCAGAACGCATCAGCTTGCATTGTCACGTTAGAACGTTTTGCTTTTGGATCCAAAACCATAGAACGGTTGGCCTAAAAAAATACTTTTTATTAAAAAAGTTAAACAAATATGATATTGCGGTTTCCGTGGTGCTACCATTTCATGTTTATATTTCAAAAATAAGTTGAAAAAAAAATTTTTTTTTGATATGTATCTCCTTTCGTTTCGAGATAGAAGTTCGAAGTTTTTAGTTTTAAATTACCTATTCTATATATCTCGCTCCGCTCGCGTTCGACCCTAGCTATGTTTTAGTGTTTAGTATGGGTTTCTCAGAGATGAGATAGTTTTCAACAGTAAAAAGTATCGTATATGTTGACCCGGATAACCAGCTATCATCATACCCAATTTCATCAAATCTGTCAAATGCTTTTCTCATAATGCGGTCCAGACAGACAGACAGACGGACGGACGGACAGACAGACAGACAGACAAACAAAATTATAAAAACTATAGATTCGGCCTCTACATCGATAATAATGTCTATTACAATGGGATTTTCCAAAAAATATTTAATGTACAGATTAGTTACAATTTTATTATATGTATAGATTTAGTTTTCGAAAGACATGTAAAGACTGCCAACTATGACCTAAGCATTCCTGCACTGAAGAGGCCCGAGACGAGCATAGGGATGCCGGATGTTAACAGGGCTGCCAAGTGCCAGGTTATAATAGAACCATACACTTCAATAATTATTTAAAAAAAACGGATCAGAGATAATTGTGATTTATTTAATTTAAAAGAAGAATTTACTTCTAACAGATTTAAATAATGCTTGAAATCTAAAAATTATACAAGCGGATATGATGACGACACATATATTGTATATGTTATATCATTATCTATACCTACTTATAATAAAAGTATAACAGTCTTAGAATTTCTGTCTGTCTGTGCGCATCACGAGAAAACCGCACGACACATTATGATGAAATTTGGTATGATGATAGCTGGTTAGCCGGGTTAACATATTATAGTATACTTTTTACTGCGGGAAAATATGTCATCTCTGAGAAATCTATACTAAACATTAAAACGTAACTAGGGAAGACCCCGAGCGGAACGACGGTGAGTCGCTAGTCTATATCTATACTAATATTATAAATGTGAAAGTGTGCTTGTTTGTTTGTCTTTCTTTCACGTCGAAACGGATTGGCGTGATTTTTTGTGTGGTGATAGATGTAGGGCTGGAGAGTGACATAGGCTACTTTTTACCGCGGGAGATTATCTTTTTGCCGCGGGAAAACATGTTATAATACAATCTTAAAAAATATTTATAATCCGAATTACTTGAAACTTGGTATAAATGCTCTTCAATAAAATTAATTTAATACGTGTTTTAGCATTTTTCAAAATTCATCACATATGGGTGTAAAATAGAGGATGAAAATTTGTATGAAACCTACCATTTTAGAGTTTTTTATAATTTTATCACGAGCGAAGCCGCGGGTTCTGCTAGTATGTATATATATTAGATACCTACCACTTGAAAGATATACATATCCAACCTACAAAAATGTATTTGACATACATGCAACAATAATTTTTATAGTTTTTGGAATATAATGAATAATTTTAATTTTTTAAAACTGAACACAATAATACCTTAAATGCTTAAGTTTGTAAATGAGATATTTTTTTACACTTATAAATTTTTTGGGTTCCAGCTATTTCCACTAAACCTTTGGTCTTGTCAGATCAAATCAATTTATCTGTATAACCAATATTAATAACCATCCTATCACTGCAAAATGAATAATGATTAGACAACAAACAAGCGCTTTCCTCTAACTGTATTGTTAACTTGTTTGTAGTTTTAAGTATTATTTTTAAGGATTACCCGCATACTATGTAATGGCGACGCCCCCACTAAAATACTCCAAGCCAATCTACACCACGCTATCGCTGCCACAGCCGTGGCAGAAAACACTTTTAGGGCAAATGGCATGGATATAGCGCTGGTCCAGGAACCATGGCTTAACGCCAAGTCCAAGATTTCGGGCTTAAATGGAGTAGGTAAGATCCTAGCAAACGAAAATGGCACCAAGCCTAGGGCCTGTATCGTTTTAAGAAAGGTATTAATTTCTTGCCTGTTACAGAACTTTGCAGTGATGACACCGTTGCTGCAATCACCGTTCTCAGAGGGCGTGGTCAAAACTAGAGCACTTTGTGTGCTCGGGCCTACCTGCCCGGAGAGAAAGCCAACCCCACCGAAGAGCTGTCTAAAGTCGTCGACTACGCTCGAAAACACAAGACAGAACTAATTGTTGGCTGCGATGCAAACGCCCACCACACAATCTGGGGAAGTACTGATACCAACAAAAGAGGTGAGTTACTTTTAGAAATTTCTCCTAGCTGAACGACCTTCAAATACTTAATAAAGGCTGTAATCCAACCTTCGCTACTAGAGCTAGGCAGGAAGTTCTGGATATCACTTTTGCTACTGAACAAATCGCTAAACACATAAGTAAATGGCATGTCAGTAATGAAAACTCTTTGTCCGATCACAAAACATATTGTCTTTAGCATACAAGGCTCAATAACTACTGAGCCTAAAAGGCTTAGAAATCCCAAAGCCACCTCGTGGGTAGATTTTAAAAACCTGCTCGCTGAGGCAGCTAAGGATTTTCCAAAATCAATCAAGACACCCGACTCCCTTAAACATTTTTAAACAACTTATTTAACGGATTGGCATCTTAAAATGCCTATGAAAATAGCTGTCCTGTCAGGGAACTTAAGGTTAACAACAATACTCCGTGGTGGAACAAAAAGCTAGAACGACTTAGAAGTTTCCACACGTCGCTTATTTAATCAGGCCACTACACCGTATGGGTGGGAACGGTATAAGAAGGCTCTGACTAAATACCACAAAGAGATCAGAAAAGCTAAAAGAGCATCTTGGAAACGATTCTGTGAGAATATCGCCCAAACACATAAAGGAGCGAGAATCCACAAGGTCCTTTGCCAAGACACCAAACATCTTTCTCGGCTTTTTAAAAAAAGCGAGACAATTCCTTCACGACCACAGAGATGGAGACGCTGGAACTTTTAAGAGCAAACCCATTTCCCAGGATCGTACCCTGTCACCGGCAGTGAATCAAACCCAAAGGAAAAACTACATCCACAGGGCAAATAGTTGCGACTGGAAGATGGCCAATACCATTTTTAGGCCTAACCAGATTAGATGGGCTTTGAAAAAATTCAAACCATTTTAAATCAGCAGGGGAAGACGGAATTTTTCCAGCTCTGCTTCAACAGGGCATGGAACTCCTTATCCCGCATCTGGTAAAATTATTTAGAGCAAGCTTTGCTTTGGGCATTATACCAGAACAATGGACTAAGGTCAAGGTTATCTTTATACCGAAAGATCGGTAAAAACGACTACTCTCAGCCCAAATCCTTTAGACCTATTAGTCTTACTTCTTTCCTATTAAAACAATGGAAAAAGTAATCGATCAGCACATTAGAACAAGGTATCTTGTGGCTAGAACCACTTTCCTGCAACCAACATGCTTACCAAAAGGGTAAATCCAACAGAATCTGCCTTAGTAGCTCTGATCGACAAGGCAGAAAGGTCCTAGAGGATAAGCAGACAGCTCTATGTGCATTTTTGGACATTGAGGGGGCCTTTGATAACACACCTACGGCAACCATCCTGAAAGGATTAAATGCAAAAGGTGTTGATATCACAACCACCAGATGGGTGGAATATATGCTCTCCAAAAACCCGGTGTGCGAAAGTTACGTTAAACGAACACTTCGCACAACTTCTACACTACAAGAGGCTGTCCGCAAGGAGGAGTGCTTTCACCCCTATTATGGACACTAGCTGTAGACCTACTACTTGTAATCATGGCAGATCTCGACTACGATACACAGGGGCTATGCAGATGACCTTGTTGTAGTAGTAAGAGGTCCCTGCCTGAACACAATTTCCACCAGGGTTACAAGGAGCTCTCAATATACCATCACAAGATGGTGCAGAGAAAATGAGTTATCAATAAACGCTTGATAAAAACAGTTATTGTACCATTTACCAGGAAAAGGAAGCTTGAAAGGCTGACCGAACTCAGACTCAATGGCAAAACCCTTAACCTATCAAATGAGGTAAAGTACCTTGGAGTCACTATTGATCAAAAGTTGACCTGGAACTCTCACCTCACAACATTATACAAAAAGCCAAAATGGCCCTCTGGATATGTTGTCGAATGGCTGGAGCCAAGTGGGGCCTCAAGCCCAAAATGGCTCTCTGGATGTACACCGCCGTGGTAAGGCCGATCATAACATACGCCTCAGTCGTATGGTGTAACAAAAACCAAACAAAAGACAACTATGAGTAAACTAGACAGCATACAACGGATGGCATGTCTAATCATCACGGGAAGCCTTTCACTCGGCACCAGGCGACGCTCTAAATGCATTGGTTGGACATAGCTCCGCTATATCTCCACGTGCAAAAAGAAGCTAAATCTTGCCTCTACAGGCTCTGTACACAATCGAATGTAAAGTTTGCAATCGCAATATATGAACAAAACTCAAGGAGTTGACATTCGAACACAAAACTCTGAAAATGCCAGTCGATGGCATGAGTACAGAGTTTAATTTCGCAAAACAGTACCAAATAGATCTTCCCAACCGGGACATGGTGGCTAAAAAAAACCAAGAGTCTCACAAAAAAGGGCAGTCATGTTTGGTTTACGGATGGATCCAAGAAAAGGATCTGATGTAGGGTGCGGCATCTATGGCCTTAAGCCTAGATTTGACATGAGTGTCAATCTGGGCAAGGAGGCCACCATCTTCCAAGCCGAGGTCTTCGCCATCAACAAAATGTGCTGAAGTCATCCTGGAGAGGAAGCTTAGAAACCAAAATATCTACATCCAACTCAGATAGCCAAGCAGCACTTCTGGCTATAGATTCTCTTGAGACCAACTCTAAGTTGGTCAAAGACTGTATGGATAATCTGAATGTCCTGGGCACAATCCAACAGAGTTACCCTCAGATGGGTTCCGGGTCACTCAGGCATAGATGGGAATGAAAGGCTGATGCATTGGCAAGAAGGGGCGCTGAAACCCCAGATTTGTGCCCCAGAACCATTCTGTGGCATTGCACAAAACAACATGCCTATTCAATTCTCAAAAATTCACTGCAAATCGCCAAGCACTTCAAGAGTGGCAATCCACTTCTGGACAAATACACTCTAAAGCGCTAATTAAGGGATATCGCAGAAAGTTTACAAAAGAGTTGCTTCAACTCAACAAGTATAAAACCAGTGCAGTAACCAGAATACTTACTGGTCACTGCAAACTCAATAAACATATGTTTACCCTCGGCCTCAGTCAGACCGCAATGTGCAGACTATGCCATGAGACAGAGGAAACTGCTATGCATATCCTCTGCTCGTGCGGTCCACTCATGCACCGCAGAAGTATCTATCTAGGGCAGCATATTATGCAACCGGAAGAGATACAGATGCTCCCCGCTCAGAAAATCTGGAAGTTCCTGGAGTCAACAGGACTAAGCGGAGAACTTTGATTTCACTATAAAGGGAGCTACAATGGACCAAAACTGGTCGACGTAGCTAGGGCCGACCTCGGCACCACACCCAACATTAAATAATAAAATACTATGTAATTCTCACAAATGTAACTTGTACATACTCGCATTTAGTGAATGTTATAATATTTAATGTGTTTTCTCATGTAAGTGAATTTGTTATTCTTAATGAGAAATAAAGATTCTAAACAGAAACAATTGTGCAGTTTTACCTAGTATTTTTTTATTTATTTTCTGTTTCTGTGCCTAAAGGTATAAAATACGATAAAATTTTAAAAAATAACCAAAAAATACACACCTTAAAATATTGTTTGGCTTTGGTGGCTATTTTCAAATTATTTTCTGTAACTTGTTTAGTCGAAGGGTTCACAATGTCAAATAGAAAACGGTTTATCACCATTACAAGTTGCTTACACCACACCATACTTACATGGTCTGGTGTCAACCATACTCCTGGTATAGCTGTAACCTAATTCATAACAGAACACAAAAATTCATTATACAAGAAAATAAATATTAAAAGGATACAAGCAAAAATCAATATAAAAATGGAATAAAAACATTAATTTGATACAATTAGCTTTTTTTAAATAATAAAGATAATATTTTTTTTAATAATATTGTATGAAAACTTACACACAAGTCTTCACCATTTTTTTAAAAAACAACAAATAATTGAATTAAAACTTACCAAAACATTCACATGACTATCATTTGATGATGTCAGACCAGCTGGAACTAATACATCTCTAGGTCCACTACCAATACTTATCAAAAATTTCTTTTCTTTTATTTCATTTCTAATATAAGCCTTCCACTCTAGTTCCATAAGCATATAATAATCATTAATAACTGTGTCAAAGTTTATTACTGGGGCTTCAATAGGAGTAGCTAAAGTTATAGCTATGTTTGTTGTGTTGATTGTGCTTGGATATGCCAAAAGTCGCTTAGCAATTAAGCCCCCCTTAAATTTCAATAATGCTTTTATTTCTAAACCAATTCAAATAAATAATTGGATTATTTAAATATTATAATAACATACCATAGAATGTCCAATTAAAATAACTGAAGTCGGTACAGGTTTTATATAACTATTACTTTTATAAAGACTTAATATTTTAGAAATACAAGCTGCAGCAAATTGAGTCTGGGTTTGAAGTACACCACCATATAAACCAGACAGCTCCTCATTATAATTTACTAAAAACAATACAATAATGTGTTATTCATGAATTTTTACTAAATAAAATGTTTACTTTTAAACTTCAATTTAATCAAAGATAAACAGAAAATTAAGTACACTTACTTGTAAAGAAATCAAAATGATACTCATATCCCTGTGACAAAGATTTTCTTAAGGCTACAGAAGCTAAGGATCTAGCTTGCATATGACTACCAGAATTCCCTGGTAAAAACAGAACAGGTATGCCATTGAACCTAAAAATACAATAATTAAAAATAATATAACATTTTCGTTAGCTTCATTTTTATTCATGTATGTATTATTTTTGAACTTCTGTTTGCCAAGTCTTACCACATTTTTCTAGCTCTTTCAGTGAAGCGCCCTTCACTATAGGCATAAAGTCCATATTGCGGGGAAGTTTTATCATCATCCAGAGAAATTTTCTAAAAGTAAATATTTATAATATTTTTTTCTTCTATTAATTTTCATTATATTTTAATTATTTAACCAAAACCTGACTTACCACAAATTGAGGATACTCAAACATATATGTCATAGCACAATAATTATTTTTATCGCTAAAATAATTATTTAATATACCAAACATATATGCCACAACAAAAATACAAGAAAATATTTGAAAAACGCTTAAACTAATAAAGTTTATGAGTTTCATTTTTATTATTCTATCTATTATGTACCAATATATATTTAAGGCTTTATGTGAAGGAAAAATTAACATAAAATCGCTATAGTTAAAAATTTATTTAAAATTTACATTGTGACTTAAAGAAATTAATAAGGAACAATACGAAATAGGACCATGGCCAATGGCAAACATACCGATACCATGGATGACAAATAAAAACCGATACAATTTAATTTTAATGATATTTTACACTTGACATTTACATAAGCATGTACAGACAAAACACTTTTGTAAATAACTTGTAGCCAGCAACACTGATAGGAAAGTGTTTGTCTTTTCTCCCACCAGATATCGCGGTCACTATGATCCTCAGTAAATTGTAAAGCTCGATAGCGTGGACGGTTTTTTTTTATTAAATTTAATTAAAATGACAAATTATGCAGTGCCAGGATGCGATGAAAATGTTTACTATAATTTAAAGAATAAGAAAAAAGATTTTTTTTATTTATGTCCAAAAGTAAAAAAATTAAAACCTGCAGTGGGGAAGGATCTTGCCTTTTTGTCCCACTATATGTCATGATCATTGTGATGCTTATTATATTGTAAGGCTTTATTGCGTGGATGGTATTTTTTTCATTTTATTTAGAATTTAATGAAAATGACAAATAGCTTTCGCCAATTTTGGTCGTCTTATTGCCCATATTATAGCCCACTATTTCTTCTGTTTTTATCTTTAAGGAACAAATGATATCTATTTCCTATACATGCTAGTACTGCACATTTATTTTAATAAAATGAAAACAAAAAAATCCATCCAGGCTATGGAGCTTTACAATATACTGAAGGCTATAGTGATCACGGTGTCTGGCGGGAGAAAAGGGTAAAATTCTTCCCCATTATCCATATTAATGTCATGACATATATTTAATATTTAGTCTGTAAATTGTAAATGTTGTTTTACTTTTTAGAAATTAGAGTAATCTGTAATTAGAATTCAGATTTCAAATTATTAAATAGAAATTTCAAAAAATATTGTAAAGTTTTAAGTTAATATAATAGAATTTTATAATAATTCTAAATATTACATAATGGAGCTTGTTACTTACTGTTTAATAGCAGTATGTCTTACACTTACTGCAAGAGTTTTATTCTTGATTTATAAAATATTTAAAAGTGATTGTGGCTTACTTACTGGAAATAGATCATTAAAAACACTTTACTGCATCGGTTCTGGTGGGCATACAACAGAATTAATAAGACTTATGTCTTATTTAAATGCTAAGAAATATCAGCCACGTTTATATATTCTGGCAAAAAATGATATTAATAGCGAGGCTAAAATCCTGGATAAAGAAAATGGTTCTACTGATTACAGTATATACAGAATACCACGAAGTAGAAATGTAAAACAATCCTATATTTCTTCACTATTCACAACTATTTATGCGATTTTATGTACTATTCCTGTTATTTATAAATTCAAACCCAATGTAATATTTTGCAATGGCCCTGGCACATGTATACCAGTTTGCCTGGTTGCTTTCTTTTTTAGATGTCTTTTCATATTAGATTGCAGAATAGTATTTATTGAAAGTCTATGTAGAGTTAGAACATTATCTTTATCTGGCAAAATATTGCAATTTTTTGCAGATATATTTATTATACAATGGCCTCAATTAAGGCATGCATGCTTTAGAGCTAAGTATTTTGGTAGGTTAACATAGTTATATACATTAACATAATTTATTTATAAGTATTTTATTATTGTCTTCATGTTAGCATTTAGTAATTCTTTATATTAAACTTTATGGGTTTCTCAATCTTTGTGATAGTGAGAGACAGTAGTGTATTCATTGTTTTTATTTTCAATTAATAAAATTAACATTGTAAATGAAAAAGCCTCATACATATGAATATGTAGTTTTCATAAAAATAACTACCTCTTAACTATTAATTATAAGTGAAATAAAGTACATATGTAAGCTCTGTTAAATCTAATGCTACTTGAAATGAAATTATAAAAGAAATCACAATTAAAACAATTGAATTTATAATAAATATATACATGTATTCTTTGAAGTAATATCTATTTCAGATCAACAGTATTCTATATACAATAAATGTAATGTATCCCATATAAATTGCCAACAATGTAAAATGTAAATCCTTCAGTCTTCGCAATAATTAAGTGCATTCTTTGATCACAAATGTTTAATTTCTATCACTTCAACATTAAAGAAATAGAAAATCAACATATCAGCTATTCATTTTCAAAATATTGTAATCCATTTTAACTTAATTTTTTCTTGAGATCTAAATCTAGATATATTTTTATTACTAATTAATATTTCGAGTTTTTTGACTTGCACAATATATTGAAAAACAATTAGTAATACAGACTTATTTCATTTATATTTCATTAATTACATTATGAATGTTGGACATGTCTTACCCATCTACAAATCAATATTAATTTGTGCATACAGGAACCTATTATTTATATCAGGTGATAAGAACTGAAAAAAGTTACAATAAATTCTTACCAAAAATGTTTGTTAAATTACTATTTATGATGTGATAGTAACTATTAGAAAACAACATTTTAGTTTGTTTTTATAAAGGCATTCTAAGGTAATGATTATTTTGTAGCAAGGAATATTTTATCTTGTGTTTGATTTTTTACAAGTAGTCATATTTGTTTAGTTCAAACCTCAGAGGTTGGAAACAGTAGACAATCACTAAAAAATGTGCAGAAATGTGTAGAAAATGCACCACTATAATATCTATGGTGTTACAATGTCAAGCCTAAATGTTTTTAAGCTTTATATAAAAAAGGCACATAATTTTAAGACTATTTAGCCATAAGGCAAACTATAATATTATCTCATATGATAGAAGGCTGTCTATCTGTCAGACTAACCTATTATAGAGGAAGAGCCCGTGAACGCCAGACCTTCGGCATTTTATAAAGGGTGAAAGTTTGTCAGTGCATGCTCCCAACACAGATAAGAACGATGGACCATTATGAAGTTCAGGCTATGGTGGCTTTGGCAGGTACATGGTACTAAAGGTCTGTAAAATACTGATCTAAATTCATCCAATAATAAAGTGTGATATTTTGGTGTGTAATAAATGCTATGCTAGCAGTCTTATAAATCATCTAATTATTACCCAAGTATTATATATAAAAATCAGCTTTTATATTATAACATAAGTAGAATTATGATTTCATGAAAAGGGTGCCTGGCAAGGGTTTGCCACGATGTTAAGTGTCTGGCATTGAATGACGTGATTTTTAATAATATTCTGAAGGTAATACCAGAATATTACACTTTATTATTGGACGAATTTAGGTTGGTTTTTTACACACCTTTAGTATAGTGTACCTGCCAAAGCCACCATAGCCTGAACTTCATAATGGTCCATCGTTCTTATGTGTTGGGAGCTTGCGATGACAAACTTTCAGCTTTCATAAAATGACAAAGATCTGACGTTCACAGGCTCTTAGGCATTAGCATG
The DNA here is from genome assembly GCA_947093115.1 of Brenthis daphne. NCBI lineage: Eukaryota > Metazoa > Arthropoda > Insecta > Lepidoptera > Nymphalidae > Brenthis > Brenthis daphne. The sequence goes on from OX352471.1 coordinate 43,624,424, forward strand.
TAAGTATCAATTATCATTTTTCTGTTCTCTTATCTACCACAGACTAAACTGTAAACAATGTTTACTAGCAAAGTAATAACAACAAATGCATAATCTGTATATTACATTATTAAAGTAAATAAATAACAGATAATAATAATATGATAAAATCAAAACAAAATAGTGGAGCTACCCTTTACACTGGGTATTTCTAATATTTAGTAGCAATATTACTTTAATAAAAATATTCGGACAATTCTTAATTATAAATAATAATAAAACTAAATTATATCTTATTTGATAACTTAATATAAAGAAATTAGAGACACTATGAAATTCTGACAATGACCAGTCCAGATGAAGTGTTAAAATCACAAGTACATCTTAACTTATATTACCATATGATACAAACCCTATAAGAATATTGCCAATAGGTCAATATTTTAGGCACATTAGAGAATACTATAAAAATGTTAACTACAACTATAAAATCATAAGTACAAAGGGAAGAATTAAGTTCACAAGCCTACTATAAAAATATAGTACTCAAATTTTTATATTTACGGTTTGTTGACATCATTATTTGAATTAGTTAGATTGCTAGTTTCTTGCTTTGCAGCATTGGCATTTTTATTTTCTATGTGATATTTTTCTTCATCAATTAAATACATAGCTTCATCATAAGTAGGTGGTGGCAGATCTGAACTTGAAGCCTGTGGTTTACTTACTGAAGCATTAGATATAAGAGCATCATAAGATGGAGGTAATGTAGCACTTGAGGCTGTTCGAGGCACTTGACCAGTATATGCTTGCTCTGCTTGAACACTGGCCATATCCTACAAATTTCAAATAACTTATAACAGTAATTAAAATAAATTTAAAAAGAGAAAGTATTACAACTTTGCTTTCAGAGAAATCTAAATGTACTATCAAACATATTGTGTGAAGCTTTGGTTTTTTCTCATGGTTTCTCCCACAGATTAAGTGAAGCTATTAATAACTGCCATCCATAAATTACTGAAAGTATTATTTGTTAAAAGAGTTTACATGTCAGTGATGATTTTAGCACAATATGCTAATGAATAACTGAACTCACCCTGATAATCGCACGTTGGTGGAGAAGCATTTGTATAACACTTTTCCTACGCAAATACAACATACTTTTAACAGCTACCATCATCCCAGAACATATAAATATGGGTCCCACCAGCCACATGTGTCCTAAATTACTAAGAATATAGCCGTCAGCGTCACCTAGAGCTAGTACTGTTATAACTGTTCCCACAGAAAATAAGACCATTGAAAGTACAAAGTAGGAATAACTTGTACAATCACATCTACCGAATCTTTGATCTTCATCCAAATCAAAATCTCGATGCCGTAGACGATGCAAACGTCGACTGAAAGGAGAATCAAAAACCGCAGCCATTTTAAAAAATATCAGCCTATCAATGAATTTAATAAACTATTTTACTTGTACTTTAAATACATATTTAGAGTTGTACAAAAAATTGTTTATGAATTTGTTAAAAAAAATCACTAGTGCAACTATCACAAGTATCTTTTTGCTTTTCTCGCCCTTCAGGCACAGATTAAAAAGTAAAATGTTTTGTTTTCATTTACAGAGAATATCATAATACAGATAATAACTAAATATAAAAAAATTCTTCGAATGCGGAAGAATTTTGGTTTTTTCTCCGGCCAGATGTCACGGTCATTATGGCCCTTAATATATTGAAAAGCTCTACAGCGTGAATGGATTTTTTTATAACACTTTAATGTACCCGAAAATGGTATAATATTAACAAAAAAATACAACTAAAGAGTTGTGCCAAGAGGGCCTTATCACTAAAAGTGATTTTTTACAGGCAACCGATAGAAAAGGATACAAGAAAATAAGTGAGAAAGCGGAAAGGAACATATAGCGCAAGTCATTAAAACTTAATATAACTCAACATACATAGAAATTTACACACAAAATACTAATTTTACCATATATATTTTTATTACATATACATAAACATACATATACATAATAATATAAAGAATGTGCGTAAAAAAATTACACAGTACGACACTAACGACAGAATAACCTTAATGTGATAAATATTATTTTTCATTTTATTTAAAATTTTATTAATATGACATATTGTTAATTGTACAGAGGCAGGTTGCTAAGGAAAAGAATATCATTTGTTGACAAAAAACAAAAATTGAAGAAATCGTATGCTATAGCCTCATCACAACTAAAATATTTGCAAAATCACAATCATATATATATATATATATATATATATATATATATATATATATATATATATATGTATATAAGGCACATCATACATCATTTTAAAAACAGTGATTTCAAAACTCTTAAATCATCTACAGATTAGTATATTTTAAATTTTTTGTTTTTTTTTACACATTAATTACAGAGTTTCATACAAACTTTCATCCCCCATTTGACCCCCTTATGGGATTGAATTTCAAAAAATTATTAAACATATATTTATTTAAAAGATTAACTGTCCGCAAAATGAACACAATAATTAAAACAATCGAAATGTTAATTGTATTGAAGAGCATTATTAACAAGTTTCAAGTAATTCTGATCATAAATAATTCTTTGCCCTTATAAACTTTATTATCCCTTTTTAGCCCTATAAGGAATAAATTTCGAATCAAATAAATATATTTCTTATTTTTTATCTTACACTTGTATTACACATTAAGAATGACACAGTTTTATATACTCTTTAATAACCTATTTTACCCACTTATTTCACGTTTCTACGACTAGCGGTTTAGGCTATGTGTTGATTCATCAATCAGTCAGGACCATCGCAGGATGCACTTCTCCTTCTCAATTCTTCCTTCAGCTGGTCTAACTTCCAGGTACAATACTTTGCACAGGTAAGATGCGAACACAATAGAACACAATAAAACAGACCTATAAAAGAGATATTACAATAAATTGCTTAACCTCAGACTAAATGTAAATAGGCCATACATGTGGCGCCCTCCTTTCGAGAAATGTTCCCCATATTTAAGAATCAGGAAACTGTTGTTTGTCTCTATTAAAAATTGACCGGAAAATCTGCGGCCTTTCAGAATCTGTCAGAATCTGTCAACAATAAATATAAGTAACCATAAACAATCAATTAATTGGTGTTTTCTTCATTATATCTGTCTTCTGAAAACTCCAGACACCACTTGAGGGAAATCTTGTCTATATAATTAATACATTAATTATTTATCTATGATCAATACAATCGCATAGAACCAAAGAGTTTATTGATGTACAGAATAATAATATTCTGAAAAAAAAAACAATAACATTCTGATTTTCTGTCGTATGTCTTGAAGTTGAAATATTATGTCAAAAATTGTATGAAATGAAATGTGAATTGTGATTTGTGAATTCATGAATTGTCAAAGTGTGTGTTTATGTGACGCAAAATGTTTTATTAAAAGTTAAAACTGTTTTTAATATATTGCTAGAGTAGATAATTTTTTCATTACATTGAATGCGCATTACTATTGTTGAACTATAATAAAGCTTTAGTGTTTATATCTTTGTGCATAATATACTTGGTAAAATGCCCCGAATACTACTACTATTTTGTTTGATGATTGTATTTCAAAAAGGTAAGGTAATAAAGGAATTACGCATATCAAATTTATTCAAATTAAAATGAGTTAATAAACACATTGCGCTTACTAAACATGTGAATTTTATAAGAAAATAAGTTTTTTTTGCGAATAAATGTTTGCTTTTTGTAAATAACAAAAGTTGTACACTTTTATTGTTTGTAACCTGCTGATTTTTAAAATATGTTGTAGTTGTGTCCGGATTAAAGTTATCTCTAACAAGTGATGGTCCAGCTGTGCGTGGTTCCAATGTTTCATTTACGGCTACTGTAAGTGGTTATGGTGGTGAAAATCTCAAATTTGTTTATTGGGACGATGCACAACCCCAACATACAGCTGAGGTACCAATTAATATGTAGTTACTGTAGCTTTCATTCTAATTAAAAAATATCTGGTTATAAAACAATATATAAATATAAAAATATGTTACATATAAAGTATTTGTGCTATCATTATAGCCATACAAATTTATCAAAATGGTACTTTTATAACCGCAGGTTAAACCTGTTTTTAGAATAATAAACAACTTTATAAATGTAAAATGATACAATATGTTTATTTGCAATTTCAATTACAAACTTTTGTAACATTTGTTATTAAGATGGCAATATCCATTGGTATAGAATTTTTTAAAGCAATTATGTAAAAAAATTGGGCTACATTTAATTATTGTAAGAAATTAATGTACAAAAATGTGATTATTTTACAGAAATCTCTAAATCTTATCAAAAATTAGTTATGTTATAAAAATGCAAGTACAGGTTATAATATAAAAGTAGTTATACTATTTATGATCAAACGAGTTACATAAACAATGTATTTGTTTGTCATATTTTCAAGTAATTATATATGTCAATACAAAGACCTTTAGTAAAAAAAAACAATTAATTATGGTAAAAAAAATCTTAATTTATTTTTAGATTGAAAAAAGTTTATATAAATCAATAATAATTTCTTTTTGTTGCTTTGTTGTTACAAGTCTAACATTCTTTGTTATTTACAGTTTATAGAGTCCTCAAATATATCAAAATGGACAGTGGAGTATCCTAGAAACTTATATGAAGCTCGTGATTATACTGTTAAAGTAAATCTTATGAAAAGTTTCTATGGGATATGGTATTTAGTGACCACTTCGAGCACCACTTTTGATTTAACAGGTATATAATTTTCATTCATTTATTTTCATATGACTAAATTTTCATCTTAAACATTAAGTTCTTCTTACCCTTATAAATAGTCACATTAACATGAGACAAATTATAACACAAGTGCATGTGTACATATATTTTTTGTTTTATTACTCTTATGGTATAATAGGATATAAATACTATAAATAAAAGTATCTCTTCGGATTCTTTCTTGGATTTATTTTGATTTTTAGTCTTCTGATGTTTCAAATGCTTCACAGCAATCATGGTCACGGGAGAGATAAGGGTTTTATTAAAAATGTCAATATCTAAGAAAGTAGGATATGGGTAGTAAAAAAACAGTGGGGAGAAAGTCTAGGTGTAAAATCAACAGTTTATGTTCCATGTTTTAAGGGTTAAGAATTTTTACAGGAGGACCCATTCATACTTTTGATCCTAATCTTGACTAGTTCAAATATGAGTCAACAAGTCTTTAATGCCTAAAACATTTTATAAGAACATTTTTATTTTTCCAGATTCATTAAATGGGAACCTAGTACTTAACCAGAATAATCTAGACAGACCAAACAAATTTGTAGCAGTAAACAAAACTGTTCATCATTACATCAAATTACCTGATAATGAGCTGCAGTTTCTTAAAAAGAATGCATCAACCATCATCACATATTGGTTTATCGACTGTGTATATATAGACCAAACAACAGATTTCGCTCTGAACTATACTTATGTAGATGTAATGAATGATCACTATATTGATGCGTTGGTGGTTGCTAATAATGAGCCATTGCCTCCAATTACGACAACAACGACAACAACAACTACTACTACTACTACAACTACAACAACGACTACAACCACTACAACAACCACACCTAAACCTACAACAACTCAACCATCAACAACTACTATAATCAACCAGAATGGAACCACAGTGAACGGAACTCATAATATATCAAAGAGATCCTTAATTAATAGAACTACGAAAAAGAAGAGTGCCATTAAAGATTTTATATGTCATAATTCAAGTATCGTGCCTATTGGAGATACTTACACCTATGGGCACTATCAAGAAACCATTAGTGTTAGAGGTAGCTATGAATGTTTTAATTACATTTTTATAATTTTTTGTAGTTTTAATGTGTCGTTTATGGTAAAAAATAAGGTAAAATCCTAACCTTTTCTGTACGGACTAAGAATTTTGTTTTTATTTAGTGTTATATTTTGTTAAAAGTTTGACATTTATTTAGTTAATTTTATTCGGTCGAATTATTATTATTATATACTATTTCAGACTATAATCTATCTCTGTGCCAATTTCATTCAGATTCGTTTAGCCGTTCTGGAGTGATTGAGTAACAAACATCCATCCATCCTCACAAATTTTTACATTTTTAATATTAGTATGGACTAACAAATCCACTGACATGTACAATAACAAGTATTGATATCTGATATAAATGTTTTTTTCTTTCAGAACCCATATCAACGGTGAACATAACGGGCATGAATTGGCTACAACATGGAGACTTATTGAATTTGAAGGTCAATTACACTGGTTCTCCACCTTTCAACTATTGTGCATTATATAAGCTTGGGCAGTACAATGTGACTGGAAATGAAACATGTTCACCAAACACAAGAACTCAGACAACCTCTAACGTGTTCCCTCTAGTACATTACTTCTCAGACAGCGACCAGCATACGGTTGTTGTTGTTATTGAGAACGATGTGGGCAAAGCTGTGTCTAGAGCAACTATAAATATATATAAAGGTTTGTTTTTCTTTGTGATGTTAGTAGCTTTTAAATGCCTTGTTGGTCTAGTGGTTTCCATGTTTATAGACCGTTAGTTAGGTTCTGGGTTCCAATTCTGCATCGGGAAAAATTAGTGGATTTTTCTGTTACGAAATACTCTAATGGGCAGTGATTAACTCCCGTTACTAGGAGTACTAGGAGTACGCTTATAGTGCCATATTTCTCACCTCGAGTTGTAGTTCCACTGTAATATGCATATATTTTAAGGAAGAAGTAATAGAGAATAAAGTGTAACATATTGCACTTTAGTATATTTGTTTTAGTGATGTTAATAAATAAATTAAATAAATATGTTGGGACATTAACACAGCACCATCTAGTTACATGGTACACAAAGCCTGTGTTATGGATACCAGATAATTGATACACTACACATATATAACTTTAAATATATACATATTATAAATGTAAACATGCATGACTGGAGTACAAACATTCGTGCTCATCACACAAATGAATGTCCCCGGCGGGACTCGAACCCGCGACCTCTGGCACAGCAAATAGGGTCACTACAAACTCAGCCAAACGTGTCGTCGTGACGTAATAAAGTCCTCAAATTTGATAATATTGTGCTGATTACTAGTTTCGCTCACAGCTCAGCCTGTTATTATATTAATAATTTGAATAATGTTTCAGCATCTGTTCACGCGCAGCTATCAGTGATTGTAGTGCCGGTGACATTTTGCCTTTTAGCTGTCATTTTGGTTGTATTTGGCATCGCTTACTACCAACATCGATCCAGGTAAAGTATACCAATATTTATTTATAAAATTACTAGTGATGCTCCCTTGCTTTGCTCAGACCTTTATTATTATTAGCCCCATGCATCTTCCAGTAACGCTTTGAAATGTATGGTATATAAAAAGAACTATTAAATTTACCGGAACGGGGAAAAGTAGCCTAAAATATCAGTCATATATAATATTGTTTCATACACACCCGTTGCACACTCGCCGAGATACCCCGTGACATAATACGAGACTGTATTACTTGCACTCGCCTCACCTCAATGTACTGTTTCGCTTCGCCTCGCTGTGTTTCGCGTCGTTTCTCGTTTCGCTTCGCCTTCTTTCAATACCGTGTCAGTTTTTGCGCCCTGTCTTCGCAGTTATAGTTAAATAAATGAAAATTTACAAGGTGTAACTTACTTACGTACTTGTGTGTATGTTTTATTAGGATGTGAGTGTGCCACCTTAAGTGAATTATTATTATATTATAAATGTATCCTAAATTTAGTCTTCTGTAATGTTTTTTTTTGTAAAATATTTTTTTTGCTGTTTATTGTAGAAAATATGCTTGTTTCTGAAATAAAAATAAAAAAATAAAGTTAACCATTACGGGACACACGGCAGATGTGAAACTATGTATTAAAATTCATAATTAATAAAACCCTATAACGAAATATGGAGTAAAGTAAAAAAAAATGGAGTTTCGTTAATAAAATCAATTTATTTTTCTTATTATTTTAATAATAATGACAGAATACCTATATATATTCATAAATAGAATAGAAAATATGAAAAGTATTTTCTAGACTGTATACAAAGGAGCTTGTATTGTATAAGCGCGCGCACAAACAAGGGAGATGAGAGCGGTGGCGTAGTGGGCATGAGGGCATGACAGCGTCATGCCGTTTGCCGTCACGGCATACGAGTCGGTTTTACTGCCTTGGCACGCCAATAGATGTTTCACATCAAAAACAAATGGAAACATGTGAATAAGATTATCGGCGGTTCCAAATAATCTATCTTTCTGAAGTTTTCCCTAATGGAGATAAAAATACTCGTAGAATATAAGTTCCATACAAATTATGTCAAATTCTTATCACTTTTGAGAAGGACTAATAAATCGATGGAGATAAAAATCATTAAGACATTGTGTTCCCTCGTTTTGCCACTAGACGGCGCGGTTTCTTTTACTTTTAAACTATAGTGTATAATATCATAATGTCAACGACCTATTTCGGTTTAAAGATGCTTTATTTATTTCTCAAAAGAATAACATTCACTTAATGAGAAAAATTACAAGTAGGTAGTTGAATATTATTTACATCGTGAACAACTTGATACAAAACAGAAATAAAAATGTTATAGGTATAGAAACATCAAATATCAATTATTAGGTAATAGGATTAATACAAAAATTTTATATTTAGTCAAACAACATCATTTTTACATAATGTTGTGGGTAGAACGGTGTTACAACTAGAATATTTACGTACTTAATTGGTAAACACAAAGATATAAAGAGCTTGTTACTAGAAGAGATACGGATAGAATTTAGTAATAACAATGAGTATAATAATAAAATGTTAACTATTATATTATTCTAGTAAATATGCAGATGTTCAGTTGTATAAGTATTTCATTTAAGAATATATATATATATATATATATATATATATATTTTTTTTTTAATTTATTATTATTATTATTTTTTTTTATTTGTTAAATTATAGGTATATTGTTTAACACATGATTTTTTAAAAGTTTTTTGAATTTATGAAATGGTTTTGTTTCTATTAAATTTAATGGTAATTTATTAAATATTTGAACGCCTTCGTACATTATATTGTGTTTGCCATAGTAAGTCCTTGGTTCAATTGAACTTATTTGATTTGAATTTCTTAGTGAATGTTTTAATGTATGTGATTTCTTTGTGAAGGATATATTTGTATGTATTAATTCGTTTATAATTTTGTATATTAAAATTGAAGTATTATACACGTATGTTTGTTTTATACTCATAAATTTAGTTTCTTGGTACAGTTTTTCAGTAGGAGTCAAATAGTCATAATGAAAAAGCACTTTTATTAATTTATTTTGCAGTCTTTGTATTTTGCAGCGATTAGTTGGTGCTGCAGTGCCCCAGAGTTCAATTAGGTAGTCTATATGGGGTTTTACCATTATGTTATAAATAATTAATCGAACTGGTTTGGGAAAACAACGTACATTGCCGCGTAGTACTCCAATCAAGGAAGATAATTTAGATTTAATTTTGTCTAAATGAGGCTTCCATGTCAAACAGCTATCTAAAGTAATACCAAGATATACTGCACTTTTTGTCCTATTAACAACAGTACCATTTATAGTTAAAGGATCAAAACTACCTATTTTCTTATTTTTAGGTGCAAAAATAATATAATTTGTTTTTTCAGTATTAACAGTAAGTAAGTTGCTCTGCAGCCAATTGTTTAAATATACCAAATCATTTTGTGCATCTTTTACGATAGAATTTATTGAATCACCATAGTAAAACATACTTGTATCGTCTGCATATAACGTTAAATCTCCATTTAACCCAATATTGCTAATGTCGTTAATGTAAATTAAAAATAAAAGTGGACCTAATATGGAGCCTTGTGGTATGCCACATGTAATTGAAGCAGTGTCGCTAGTGTATTCTCCTATTTTGACTACTTGCTGCCTGTTTTCAAGATAAGATCTAAAAATGTTTAGTGCTGTACCTCTAACACCGATATCGTTAAGTTTTTTTAATAGAAGTGCAGTACTTACGGTATTTGAGTGGCAATAGTGGCATTTATTTTTGCTCATAATATCACTGACTGATGTATTGTATAATCTTAAACGGAATCGGTGGTCTTGAAGCTAGCATGTACGGCCACAGATCCGAAGGTACTGTGTTCAAGTCACAGGTCGGGCCAAGTTTAGTTATCGAGTTTTTCTGTTAAGAAATTCTCAGTAGTAGCCCAAAGTTGGGAACTTGGCGGTGTTGCACCCCGCGCCTCAAAGAGCGCGTCTTGCTCGTGATCTCTCACCTGTCGTGTCGAATTATTATCATCCCATAGGAATTTGAGAGTGACACGAATAGAGAGTGCACTGAGAGTGAGTGTTAGCGCGTACACTTGTGCACTATTCTATACTTCTTGTGCGTAGTATGCTACTCTCATTAAGATTGGATATATATATATATATATATATATATATAATATATATACATATATTTATAGTTAGAATTTAACGTAATATGTGTTACAAGTTTTAAAAAACAATATAATTTTTGTTTGTGATAAAGAAGCTAAAAAGATGTTATTGACCTTTTATCATGTTTTAAGTTAAGAGCGTTATATTTTAAATAACATTAAACAAATTTGTATAAATATCATTACAATATTTTTATAGCAATTATAATGTAGAAAATTCTTTTACAAAATATATTATTTTGATACTTATATGAGTTTTATGATATTTGTGTACAATATAGTGATTTTTTATGAGATGTTTTATCTAATATTATCTATATTTTATTAAATCCCAATTCAGTTGTTTGAGTAAATTTAAAGACATAATTTGAACTCTTAGTAATTTTCAAAGAAGAAACAATAGTAATATATATTTTTTTCTTTGTAGATATACAGTAGAAGTAGCAGACTTCGATTTTGGACAGCAAGTGAAACTCGACTATAAGACATTCACTGAACGTTTAAGAGACAGCTTCCGAAACGCCTTCAATTTCAGGCAACGCGATGACACGGAACCGTTAACATCTGATACGAGATACGACTCTATGTCATAAGAGATAAGGGTGAGTATTGCATGTGTTTTCGCTGCTTTACAGTAGCCTATGTTTTCTTCAAGTTTCTCATCTATCTTTAACGACATGTTTGGCTCAGTTTGTAGTGACCCTACCTGCTGTGCCAGTGTTCAGGTTCGAGTCCCGCTGGAGGCATTAATTTGTGTGATTAACACGAATGTTTGTACTCCAGTCACGGGTGTTTATATTTATAATATGTATGTACTATAGATATTATGTAGCGTATCAAATCAAATTTCCGATATCCATAACACTGTGATATCCATAACAAAAGCCTCGTAGCTTACCATGGAATTAGATGGTGTGTGTGTGTTAATGTCTCAACATGTTTATTTATATCTGTGTACACCCAAATCCGTCCAGCATTTTCAACCTGAAGGAGTAACATACATACGCACATACTTTCATATATATAATAGTAGTTCGACAGTAATTAAATATAGTATTTCTTTCTATTTTCAGATTTGCTCATAATTCGCAAAGTATTTAGAGGTTATTCGGCCGAGTATATTTAACCTTTTATTTTTACTAGTGATGTATTTATTTATTTTTATCTACAGTACACATAACAGTCATTCCATTAATAAATACGTAGTTATGATATTTAAAACATATTATTATAATCGGTTTTTAGTCTAAATCCAGTAATATGTATTATATTATAGTTCCTAACCCTAGCACAACAATTAGAGCTTCATTTAGCTTAGAAACTGTTTATGGTCAAAACGTTATGTGATTAATTAACATAATATTTTAGTACAATTGGATTTCAACTAACATTTACTAATTATTTTTTGATTTTTAATATAGTATATTTTCTGTGACTCACTGATTTTTAGTCTATGGTTCGGCCGTTCTATTTTTGAACCTTATATTGACAGTACAAAAAGTTTATTTTTTTATTTTATGTTATTACATTTAAACGGTTAATAATTTTAAACAAATCGCAATTTTTTAATGGCGCTTTTTACCCTGTCTTAATATTGCTAAATTCCTAAATAAAAACATAAAATGTGGATAATCTTTCATCTAAAATGTAAAATTATTACGGTCGCATCCAAGACTACTTGTAAATTAGAACGCCATAAATAGTTTAGGCCGATGTAACTAATTATAATATAATTAATAATGTATCGCTTAAAGATGATTTTATATCTGTCCTTGTAAATTGAAGCATGTAAAGTTATTATAGGAAGATGGTTTTTGTAGGTATTATATGAATAAGCTTTATTATAGACTGATGAATGCTGGCGAGATGTACGCATTTCTTAATTTAAATATTATTTTGTATATCCATAATGTTGACTATGAAATTTAATAATAAATATAAGGCTAGCTGCAGACGTTCAATATTTGACAAACTGTGCTATCTAATTGGGCAGATTATTTTAGATCTGTACGGGCCGTACATTCAACAATATAATTAATATTCTATGTATGCTGCTACCCTAAGCATCGTATTTTCTCATATTTCGCCATATATTATAAAATGATCACATCCAATCGCACTGAACATTATCTATTTATTAAAGTATTAATTATATTGCCAAATGCATAGAAAATTGATTTCGATGAAATTCTAATCAATACATGGAACAACTACAATAATAACACTTATTTCTTTATAAATAAAGATGAAAATAAGGTAAATTATGCCATGTAAATGTTGTTCGATGTATTGAATTATAAAGTGATCAGTCATGTTTTGTGATATAATAGGTTAAATTGAATAGATGTACTTTTATTTACATATTAGTTATAGTATATTATAAAGTATTTATCTGTATTCTAGAAGCAAAGAGCAGTGATATTAGACGTTACTTTTAATAATTAAATTAAACACACAAAATTACTTTTCGTAATGACTGAGGAACGATTTTATCTGTTATTTAGTTATTTTCCTTTCTTATCAACCGTTTTCCATGTTATAATGAATATAAAATAATTTGCAGTTATTAAATTTGTATGATTAACACAAAATGTATTGACAATTCTAAATATTTTGTTTCTATTGTGCATGGACATATAGATGCGCGATTAGAAATTTGTTTATATTTTTTTTTGTATGTATGAGATATGAATATAATATTAAAAACCTAAAATTACAACTGTACTAAAAATGATTATACGATTTGCGGGTAGATTTTCTAATTCTAGTCTTAGCTCTATATTGTATATATTATGTGAATTCTGTATATAAAAATGTATATCTTCTTCATGCGTCATTTATAAAGATCTGCTATACACCTTTGCCCTTACTATCGGTCATCATACAATCGCGTTCTATGCTTCTAAAGAACAGAATAATATATATTATAATTTTTTTGTAGTTATAATAAAATGTTAATTGAAAATTATGTTTTATTAAATAAAATACCCCTTTTACAAGTTCGAATATGTTGTCATTTTTCGTAAGTTTTTGGGTTTTATATAAATGTTTGGTTCTATATTAATTGATATTATTTATTGCACAAACAAGTAATAAAAATACACAGAAAGTGACGTAGACAAAAGTCACTTACTTCTAAGAAATCTCGTCCAGTCAACCCATGTGTGAGTAGTATATAAAAGTAAGAAACTATATAAAAGCTTAAATAAAACAAGAGTAAATACAATATATAAACTTATTATATATAAGAAGGATATAAATTGGAATGCCGCACTTTTTAAAAATCAGTCTCCTGGAGTTTCTGTAAAACTATTAAGTTTTACTACACGTGTGTTACAAATATACTTAATATTCAAACTAAAATATAGGTACTCAACACTTCAAAATTATTTAAATGTTACAGGGGAAGAGGGGGGAAAAATATTTTAGATTTTAGCCTAACGAACTCTGTATCCATTGACTTAAATGAAATCGTTTAGAAATTTATTTCATTTATAAAGACTTATAAAGAGATGAGATTTTTAAAGCGCCGTTGACTTCAGCATTGTAGCTACTTAGCCTAGCTTTTTTAAAGTACCTAATTGTTATTATACCGAGCAGATATGTAAGTTAACAAGTATTTTATAGTTATTTCGGTAATAGCCTGATAGTCTCATTTATTACAAACATACATTATGTTACAAACGGTCCGGTCGGTAGATAAAAATATAGTTTGATTCCTGCGTCCTACTGGCTTTTATATCAACGGCTAAATTGGTTAGGTGTTCAATAGAAACACAAGAGGCAAGACGAGAAATCACAAGCGGTAGTTAATTAATATTTACTAAACAAAAAAATAATAATCAAGAGATAAAATTCCTTTCATTTCAGGGAATAAGATTTAAGTTACTTTTTAATTCCGGTGTAAGGAAGCAAAGAGGTACAAGTAGGCAAGAACAGCGTTGTAGGTCACGCTCAAAACCCTCTCGTGCGTAGTGCTCTCGCAGGCACCGTGAATGCTGTCACTGAATTACATTCAAAATGCATTCTAATTATATTTTTTATCTGTATTTCTTTTTTATGAATAAATCCTATTCAAAAGCATTTCTGTACACTTTATAAAATTAAAAAAAAAATACATTTTCGACCAACTGTAATATCCCATGCAGTCCCATTTATCCTCAGCAAAATAGGGGGTAAGAGCCTAAACTCGAAGGTTTTACGAAGTAATTGAAGATATTCACTATCCATATCCTCGCACCAATAGATTTGGAGGGTATTAAATTATTGTAATATCATTGAGATTTCACAAGTTTAGAAACTTGCCTGGGTATTTACATAGTATTATAGTTGATTAAAGTTAAAATCGACTTCTATAGGATAAGGGAAGGTTCCTTATTTATTCGTTATTCTCAGTCTTAATTATCAGTTTGTTCGTTACACAAAATAGGATAAATGTCTGTAATTCTTTTTGATTTCTCGCAGGAATCGACATCACCACTAACACGCACAATGCACAATCTATATTGAACTATACTGCGTTCAGCGGAATGGTTTATTTCTTTATTGCTTTTTTAAATAGAAATGGCACCTGTAAATAATTACAATTAGATGTAAAACCTGAATACGATGACCACAATATTTTTTATAATTCATTTTCCAATCTTTATTTCTTTGTCGTTCAAATTTTACAAACAAAAAGTGCAACTACTATTGTTTTGAGGTCTATATTCTGTACACAACACGTAACAGCAATAGGTAATATGCTTGATTTTTTTAAATTTTTTATACAATAGCTTACATCGTTATATAATTGTAAAAAAATATCCAGCTCTAAAAAACTAAAATTTTGTATATAAAAAAAAATATCATACCGATACGGATACTTTAAATGGGCCCGCGCTTGGTGTGACGTAGACAAGTATTTCATACACATAAAAATGACGACGCAATTTGTAGCGAAAAAATCGCTAATGGCTGTTATGATATATTTTTTTTTACCTTGGGAAATGCATTTACGCACGAGGTGTGGGACTCACCGGCAAAGCCAGTACTACCCACTAAAACCCAACAATTTTCTTAGTCAAAAAGAAGTTAAATTAAAAAATATTATTATATACCTAGGCATAATTAAAAAGCAATAAAGAAAACAAAAAAATATTTCACCTTTATTAAAATCACACGCATATTTAATATTGTATTTCGTTTGGCTCAGTATGTAGTGATCCTACTACTGTGCCAGCGGTCGTGGGTTCGAGTCTCGATAGGGGCATTCATTTGTGTGATAAGCACGAATGTTGGTACTCTAGTCATGGGTATTTATATTTATAATATATATGTATTTATAATTATATATGTGTAATGTATCAACTATCTGGTATCCATAACACAGCCTCGTAGCTTATCAGAGAACTAGATGGCGCTGTGAGTTAATGTCCCAACATATTTATATTTATTTTTTAACCGACTTCCAAAAAGGAGGAGGTTCTCAATTCGTCGGAATCCTTTTTTTAATGTATGTTCACCGATTACTCGATGACGTCTTTGGAATGACAGACGGACGGATGGAAGGACGCCGTTGGAAATTTTTTTTTATGTCAAAGGGTTTTTTAATAAATCAACAATAAATATTTTTTAAATAAATTGTTTAATCGAATATGTTATTTTCTTCTTACAAATTACCTGTTTATTACGTCTACACTAAAATACAAAAATAAAAACTAAAAAAAAACCGACTTCCAGGCACTAAAATATAAAAAATAACTAAACGGATGTTTTCATTTAGAATAGATACCTAATCAGATATTTTCGAAGTCGGTGCCAGCCTACAATATTTCAAGATATGAATATCTAATAGGTAAATATGTATTTTACGTATCGAAATGCATTAAAATATCTAAAATGATAAAATTTAATTGTTAAGTCAATATGTTGATGGTTTATACTACGAGAAAACAAGTTGATGGATGCCGGGGTCTACGCCTCCTTCATGGACGTTAAAATCACCTACTCGAGATCCTGATAATTTAGTATATCATTATTTAGAACGGCAGATGGGAATTTTTTATAAATTTTTCCGCAGTGTTAGTATGATTAACATGATTTTTTTTAAAGGATTAAATTTATTTACATCTAGAATAATATAAATTACTAGCAGCAGATGACTAAAAACCAAATTCGTAGATTTTACATATTAGTATACTCTTACATTGCAGTTTTTGTATTTTTTCTCAAAAATGAGATATTTTATCGCGGTAAAAAGTATCCTATATTTTGACCCGGATAACCAGCTATCACTATACGAAATTTCATCAAAATCCCTCCAGTGGTTTTTCTGTGATGCGGTAACAGACAGACAGACAGGCAAAAATTCTAAAACCTATAGATTCGACCTCTGCATCGATAATAATGTTTATTTCAATAAGATTTTCCAAAAAATATTTAATGTCCAGATTCGGCTTAGTTACAATTTTATTATATGTATAGATATAAATTATTATTTATATAACTTTATAGCGAACAACCCTCACCTCGTCTGGGTGTGTCCTGAGGCGCCGTACTCATAATATTATATACGAGTACTAGCGACTTACCCTCGCTCCGCTCGAGTTTGTCCCTAGTTACGTTTAAACGTTTAGTATAAATTTCTCAGACATGAGATATTTTCCCGCAATAAATAGTATCCTATTTGTTGACCCGGATAACCAGCTATCATCAAACCAAATTTCATCAAAATCTGTCCAGTGCCTATGCGGTCACAGACAGACAGACAGACAAAAATCTAAAAACTAGAGATTAGGCCTCTGTATCGACAATAATGAATATTTCAATAAGATTTTCCCAAAAATATATTTTAATGTACAGATTCGACTAAGTTAGAATTTAATGATATGTACCTATAGATGTATGTATGTATACCTATAGGTACTGCCACCTATTAGAAATTTTAATAATAACAGTACCTAGCCTATGTCTAACTCCAGGTCATAGTCTCTTTCAGTACTTAACTTCATTCGAATCCGTCTAGTTGTAATGTGAACGAGTAACAAACATACACTCATACATACAAACTTTCTCATTATTATAGTAGTGTGATAAGAATATCAAAATTACGGTATTATGATTGTAAAAATTAACTATTTTTAACATCTTAGTAGGTTATTATTTATTAATAAAAAATTATCTTAGAAAATTGTAATAGCTTATCTGGATAATATTGAGCAAAAACACAAAGAAGAAATTACATGTAACGACTTTTATGAACGTCCTCTTGGCTTTTGCTTTGTAGAGGTTAATAAAGACCACATTTTTATTCCCCTCACACTCGTAACTTCGCTAAAGCAATAAGTTTCCCCAATTTAAACGTGAGCACAGAAAAGCCGACTTGGACATTAAAGGTATTCGTTTTTGCATTTCATTAAAATTTAAACTCACCAAGGCGTGTAGGCGCTATATGCGTTTCGTACCCCTACCACGATACATATTCTACACATTCAGTTTTTAAATAAATCGAGCCTTTCACACTTCGTTCTAAGAAAAATATATCTATTCTATTTGCGTATTTACTGTATTCGCGATAGAAAGCAATGATGGTAAATAAATGGGTTAAATCTCTTTAATCGTGTAGGCTGTAGCGATTGTGAATATAATACCTTACTCTCAACTCTGCCTTTAATAAAGCTTTCCACGGGTAATGCGTTTCAGTTTAATTTTACGCACAAGTAATAAATAAAGATCTCCAACTCGTTGACTAACTTCTGGTAATAATAATCGTTGGCTTTTTAATAGGTGTGTTTAATAGGTACTTAGAGTTTGAATATTCGTCTTTGTAAAATAAATTACGTGAAAGTTATAAGCATCTTTGAAATTTTATATTTGGTTATAAGTCCCTGCTATGATAAAAATACACACTGTTGCATTGACAGAAAACGATAAATTGAATTTTTGTTTCCATAAATTTTTATATCCATATTGATTTCTCATAATTACCTGTGGTATAACTTTAAAATTTTATTTTTTATTTTAACTTTAAATGTTTATTTAATAGGTTTAGGTTTTAGGTGTTAGGTTAATTAAGGTTTTCTGAACAAATAATAATTTTTAGTCCTTCTAATGTTTATTAGATGATATTGACTCTTAGGTTTATGTAACAAAGAACAAAGAGAAAAAGATTGAACCTACATCAAAAAATACGAATGAACGATTTTATCAAAGTATAACATTTAAAATTGCTATGTCAATCCCAGCGCTGCCATTTCACTTTTTCTACGTTATATGTGAAGTTTCTTCATAAATTTGGTTATAAAATATTATAGAATTTATTTGTAAATTATGCTATTTAAGCTGTAATAATATGTCAAATTATAAATTTCTAACTTTCATTAACAGTAAATCAAGAGATATGATAAAGTTAAACTGCATTTAAACCAAAAGAGTTAATTTTATATAATAGCGAACATATTTTTCTACTATCAATAGGTAGGTAGTTAAATAGTCTAAATGAAATAATTTATCTGATGTCTTTACAGTAGAGATGTATCAAATAAATTGAAAATACTTATAAATTTTATTATATAACAACTTTAACACATAGATACAATTATTAAAAAAATTACAACTCATTTGCTATTATAATGATATTCTTATGTACATACTACGTAAACAATGGCTCGCCTGCAATTATAGAGCTCTCGATGCCACATTCGTCCTCTCCACGAGCGATTTTGAAGAAGCCATTATCACCCCAGTCGGAGTTCCAGGAGTTTGCGACAAGCCAATATTTGTTTCCGTTTTCAACGCCCCATCCCATAATTTTAATAGCATGACCGCCGAGTGCATCACCTACCACATGCTTGTAAACGCCGCTTTTGTACGCGAGTAAATCTGCGTATACAGTAAAGGCTCCTTCTACAGGTCCATTTTTGAAAAGTTCTGCTCTAATGTGGTCTTCACCTCCTCGGACAGAGAATACATGTTTGCCGTATTGCTTGTCTGCCTTATAGGCTTTGCTATAGCCATCTCGGCAAGTTCTGTAGCATTTGGGCGTCTTTGTGTCACCGCTGCATGGCATTCTATTACCAGGTACATGATGCTCACAGGGGGCGATTTCATAAGGTCTGCAACCCTGAGAGGAGTTATAGTTGCCACCAGAAACCAATCCAAAGTGTTTCCAATACTCCCACGCTAATGTAGGAATTCCACCGTTGCACCCGAGACCGCAAATAGGACAGCAACTAAGTAAATCTTCTGCGGAAAAGTGAAAATGCTTTGTTCCGTTCGAGTAAACGCAGTATCGGTCGGTCATTGCCTCAACAGCACCGAATGCCCAGCAACTCCCACAAGAACCTTGATCTCTAATTTCATTTAGTGTGGGACAATTAGGCCATTTTTCTCTAGGATCAAAATTTTCTGGTAAATCCTTTATCAAGTCGTCATCGTGTACAACGTTCGGCAAATTTTTCACGTAATCATCTTGAAGTGCTCCCAGGAAATTTTTAATTACCTTCAATGGCGTTGAAGCCGGAAAGTTTCGCCCAGCTTTCCAAGAATTTTGTTTAGTATTGATGAGATTTATGAACTCCTCGGAGAGTGGGTGTACATCTGACTGTGAAACAGTTAACGCAAATAGTAGCACAAAACACGTACCACGAAGTAGAATCATTTTGCACTTGTTATTTTCCTTGCTAAATCGATATCGAGCGCACACTTAGAGCGGGAGGTGCGCGTCGACTGAATGCTCACTGCTCATACGTCGTGTAAGTGACCCGAACGAACGATACGAGGAATGAGACAGCGCTTGACCACGCGTGTCGAAGGTTAATCATGATATCTAGAACAAAGGAAAGGAAACAGACAACGATGAATATTGACTAATGTTGACGGTTAGCAAATGTTTATATGGTACATAAATTAATATCTACTTGTTAATAATAGTGTTGTTCTTGATCTGACGAGATTAATTAGCTTTATTTCTTCGTTATTACAATTTCAAGTTGTAATCTACAATAATTATTACTGTATTTTTTTGGTTGTTAATCTTTATCATTTATTCCAATATTAGTTACTGTCTTCAGAATCTGTCGTTTATACTTATAGATGTTTTAGTTTCGTTTATAAACAAGCAACGACCATACAACCCTGGTTGCAATAAAGAAAGTTAACCTGATTTATTGTTACCTAGTATGGAACTGAGTTAACTAAGTTAATTAATTTGGAACAAGTCAAAATATTTAAGTCATAAAATTATTGATTAAAAGAGTACCTACATTAAAATTGTTTACAATTTTACAACAATTTTTTCTTTGCTATAACTTAATTATTATGTTTATCGATGTTCGATTCTCGCAATTTCGATGTATTTGGCCATTTTAGTAAGCACCTACAGTTTAAGTATGTATGATATAATAGTTAAAATAACTTTCAAAGGCACCTCAAGGTTTATTGATTCGTTAGTCACAAATATTTACATTGTTATAATATTAGTGCGATAATGTCATAAATGCATTATACCTACGGATTTCTCTATTTTATGTGTTTTTTATGGTACAAAATATTACATGAAAATGTGGGATTTATGTAAAACGAGCGGAATTTTATGCTTTAAAATTTTATCGAGTCAAATAAAAATCCAGGATTTTTTGCGCCTGCATTAATTACTTCGATAATGAGAGTACCTGTCGCTATCGTACAATATAACTTGTTAAAAAAGTTCATGTTCAAATTAATTTGAGATCTCCATAATTATGACGAGTTTAGGTTTCGCAAATAAAAATAAATCTGGTACGAAATAAAACTCACATTTATATTACACTAGCGACTCACCCTCGCGCCGCTCGGGTTCGTCCCTACTTACATTTTAACGTTTAGTATAGATTTCTCAGAAATAAGATGTTTTCCCGCAATAAAAAGTATCCTATATGTTGACCCGGATAACCAACTATCATCATACCAAATTTCATCAAAATCCGTCCAGTGGTTTTTCCATGATGCGGTAACAGACAGACAAATATTCTAAAAATTAACGATTCGGCCTCTGTGTCGATAATAATGTCTATTTCAATAAGATTTTCCAAAAAATATTTCATGTACAGATTCGGCTCAGTTAGAATTTTATTATATGTATAGATGATTTATGACGACACGTTTGGCTCAGTTTGTAGTGACCCTACTTGCTGTGCTAGAGGACGCGGGTTCGAGTCCCGCTGGGGGCATTCATTTGTGTGATGAACACGAATGTTTGTAGCCCAGTCATGGGTGTTTATATTTATAAACTAGCAATGCCCGCGGCTCCGCCCGCGTTCAGATGACCAAAAACCAAATTCTTAGGTTTTATAGATTAGTATACTCTTATATTGCAGTTTTTGTATTTTTTCTCAAAAATGAGATATTTTCCCGCGGTAAAAAGTATCCTTTATGTTGACCCGGATAACCAGCTATTCCGGGGCAAAGGCTGACTGCTACCGGACGCGTCCCCCGGGTGGCGGATAGGGGAAGCCACTCGCGACTGTTCCCCCAGACAGGAGCTTGTGGTACCGGAGCAATCCGGCGCGGACCAACAGCCAGGAGGGGCAGGGGGAGCGGTGTCAGGAGGGCGCCGTCTCCTTCTTGGAGGTAGCGCGGTGTCTCCGGCCGTTTCGCGGTAGGAGGCGCTGCGCGGGCCGTGCTGCCGGGGCTAGCCCGTCAGTGCGGCGGCTGGAGTGGGGCCAGTTCGGTGGTCCTGCGTCTGGCGTGGGTGTCGGCAGCCATCTTGGTCCGGAGGTGGGCCGACGGTTGGGGGGCCGCTGGGGAAGAGGAGTGTCGGTATGGCGATGCGCCGCTCGTCCCTATCTCCCGCGGCCTAGCGGGGCCACCACCGTTGATGGTGGACGCGGTGGGGCTGTAGGGGAAGGGGAGTGTCGGCGTTGTCGCATCCTCTACTCCTGCAGCCGTTTGGGGTGGGCTCGGTTTCGGGCGTTGTTGGAGGTTGCCAAATTTGGGTGTGGAAGGACAGGCTTAGGCCGCTTATTTTTGCAGGTTGCCCACTTCGGTGGGCGGTGTCTGGTCGTGTGGGGCTGCTCCGGGTACTTCTCTGTTCAGCAGAGTGGACTTAGGAGCAGTCTCACGTTCAGGGTTGCAAGTCTTCCCATAATGGGGTCGTCTCGCTTGGGGCGGCCTCATGGTTGGTGGCTTCGGCCAACCGTCGGGGCGTCACGGTTGTATGCGAAAGCGGTCCCGTGGCGTCCTACATGGCGGCTGTGGGGAAAGTTGGGTTTTAGTGGGTATGCCGGTCTCATTAGCCGGAGAGTCTCCACATAACCACCCTGGGGGGAAGTCGGGTGGTATCCGTAATAGGATTTCCCAACTATAAAAAAAAAAAAAATAACCAGCTATCATCATACCAAATTTCATCCAAATCTGTCCTGTAGTTTTCTCGTGATGCGGTAACAGACAGACAGACAGACAGACAGACAAAAAATCTAAAAACTAATAATAACTAATAGATTCGGACTCTGTATCGATAATAATGTCTATTTCAATTAGATTTTCCAAAAAAAATTTAATGTATAAATTCGATTTAGTTATAATTTTATTATATGTGTAGATTATAATATGTATTTATTTAATGTTATATGTGTGTAGTGTATCAACTATCTGGTATCCATAACACGAGCCTCGTAGCTTACGATGGAACTAAATGGTGCTGTGTTGTAAGTAATATTTTATTATTTATTTTATTTATGAATTTGGTAAATAAAACAGTTAGACGCTATACGACGTAATCTAATAAAAATATAGTAATGTTTTGATATGATGGATGATAAATAATCTGTTTAAGAATATTTTTATTTACAATATGTCGGTAGACCGACCGATTATATATAGGTACCTACGTATAAACATTCAGTGCCTATTTGGGTTTTAGTACTTATAGAAGTACAGAATCTTAATAAATGTAAATAAATTTAACAATTCATAGAACTGGTTTTCAGAATATTATTTTAAACATCATATTAACATATTTTTTAAACAAATTTAACGCATAACTTTGCGTACCACTTGCATACATACAAATCCGACTAACCGGTCAAAAAGCCAAATACTACCCACTAAAACCTAACGAAATTCTTAATAATGAGGATTTCTTAGGCATTCAACCACGATACGATACATATGGACTGCTGAGGAATTCCTGACAGAAAAACCCAATAATTCTTTTATCAATTCATCCCAATAAATCAGGACTCGAACTGAAGATCATAGCCATAAAAGCCAGCAGCAATCTTACTTAATCTTCATTGAAGATATTAGCAATAACGAGGGTATTTAGTAAAATGTTTTGCCATTATGTTCTTTGATCAGAGTTGAGAGTTGTAACATTTTGCTTAATGCTAACAGGTACACGTACATACATACATATGTTCACACATGTTTCATACCTGTTAACATACATTATTATGAACAACGTACACAAAAACACGAAGAAAAAACCTAATATATTGACGTTATTTAATTTACTTAAATACCTTTTATCTGTAACTAGCGATTTATCCTCACTTTGTTTTAACGGCGGATAATAAACTATATTTTCCTTCTGTAAGTATTTCTTTTGCATATTTTTAAGTAGTTTTCAAGAAAAATCCAAAAATCTCCAAAAAGGTACATTTTTTGATAAGTAAAACTATGGAGCAAATGTCATTCAATTGCGATTCTGTCTTAATAACGGATGGATTTAATATCTGGGTTACTTAGAATATCTAGACTTGATATTTGACAGGGATGAAAGTTTTACACGATCAGTATTAGAAAATCTTAACATGTTCTCCGAGGCACAGGCGTGTAATGTCGACTAATATTTCAACTAAGAATTTTTTGACAGAAAAATCCAGTAACTCTAATTGGTACGACCTGAGACTCGAACTCCGACTTATGTATATATAACTTATAGTCGTATATACTAGCCACTAGGCTATATTATTTTAACAATTAATAAGAAACTTCATATGTTATTATTTGTTAAAGCGTTTGCAAACAGTGTCAAAGAATAAAACCAAAAGACATACCTACATACATGTTATACCAACGCTCGAAAAACGTCACTTCTTTTTGGAAGTCGGATAAAAACAGGATCGATAACATTAAATATCTTGCTAAGTGTTTTTGAAATAGGCTCGTTACATACATTTAAGAGAAAGTAAGTACACAAAATTATTTCAACATAATATATCCTAAGGTAGTAATGGCAAATTCTTTAGGCATTAATGTTTTAGTGACACGAAACAGGCGGTTCTGACCGATAGCAGTACTGTAATGAATTTCCGAAAGTCTTGACAGTCTACTTTTAATGGCTTTCAAGTACCTAGTTTATGTATCATGTGCTTGTTATATTGTTAATACATATTTAATGGAAATGGATGGCTAAATGGTAAGATTTACTACAAACTACACATATGAGTATTTACTACTGTGATTCTAATTAATTATTATCGAAAACAACATAAGTATGTCGAAATATCGAAATTATTCATTAAGACTAGCGACACACCCTCGCTTCACTCGGGTTTGTCTCTAGATATATTTTGACGGTAAGAATGGAATAGATAGCCTATAGCCTTCCTTAATAAGTGGACTTCTTCTTCTCCCTGCCCATTTCCCAATTACTTGGGGTCGGCGCAGTACATCCTCTGTACTGCTGAAAGGATTTGGCAAAAGTTTTACGACCGGCCGCCTGCCTGACGTCAACCCTCCTTGGGAATGCTATTGTTTATCGCGGAATATGTCTTATGATATGTCTCTGATTATGTCTTGTAATATGATGCACATTTAGATTTTAAAACATTTTTTATACTATTAATTAAAGTTTAATGTTATTTTCGTATATATTTTAAAATAAATTTTAATCACACTATAAATTTTGGTTTGACGTTGTCAAATTTTTTTCTAATATCCTTAATAAGTGGACTATCTAATGCAAATTAATGTTTCAAATCGGATTAGTAGTTCCTGAGATTAGCGCGTTGAAACAAACAAACAGACACTGTCTCTTTATAATATTAGTATAGATTAGGGAAAATAAATTATGGGTAAGTTAGAAATGATGAAGATTGTTATGTAGTGTGAACTGTGTGATAAGCTCGGGGCACATTTTATCCTGCAAAGACCCTTTCATTTGACGAGATTTAACATTCTGAACATGAAACGCGTGCTTATAATCACGTCCAGTTTTATAAAAATAAATTATTGAAATCTCTTTCTCCTGAACCTCTTATATTTTTCTAAGATAAAAAGCTCGCAGCAAAACTGTCGGAAGTCGGAAGAGTGACCAGTTAATTTTTTCAGTCGTAGGCTTTGATGATATAAACAAAGAATAGTTGTTTTGAAAAACTTTTTAGTTAGATTTTTAGAATATAAGTAAAATAAATAATTCTGAAGGAAGGATATATGAGAAAAACATCGACAAGGACAAGTGCATCTATCTTTTATAATATAGCAGGTAAATAATAAAGCATTCCAGAACTTTGTTGTACATGGCTGGACCATCTGGTACTACTGTATGTTTGGTATAGATACTCGTATATTCTATATGAAGGAAAACTTATTAAGTAGAGAGCTGTTATTGAGACTTTCTAAAGTGAAATACTCAATAACTAATCTTGGCCTGATCCGGGACTCGAACTCAGGACCTCCGGATCTGGGCCGTACACGCTAGCCATTAAACCACTAAGGCAGATAATTAATCGACATACACAAGTCAAATGAAACATGGACTATTTGTAACCAAAGTAACATAAGGTTTAAACTTTGTAATCCTTGTTAAATGGATGAAGAAAGTTTTGAATATCGTAACAGAGATAGCTGTCGTAAGATAGTGACGGGTTGAAGCCCCAGATGGCAAATAAGCCCCCGAATCACTTTCTCATCGCGGTTGGCAGCCTTACGAACATCTGTACTTACATCTGTCTAATTAATGATCTTGTGGCAATACTTATGCTAACTTTGCTTAGATTAATGATAAATATATGCATTTGTATTGGCTTATTGTTTTCATTTTAAATTAATTAAATACAGAAATGTTTATATGTGTAATAAAGTAGCAATGTGGTAGAATGCGTAAATTTGATCGTGTAAAAAATTATGACAATATTAAACGGTTTTATGAGTTTCCATCTATTCGCTTTATCCCGAATCATTTGAGAATTTTCCATTTTATACTCTTCTTTCTGACTTAAAGTGGTTGTTAAGCATTTCACGATATAGGTAGGTTAAATAAACTCGCCATACTACATACTTAAAAGGAGAGAACAAAGTATGACAGTGATTGCGGCTGAGTGTATGTATACAAAAGCTTGCGATGTCATAGGCAGCAGCTAGTTATATATAGGTACTAATGTTATAAATTTAAGTGTGCTAGACGAGATCAGTGTATTTTCAACCGACTTCAAAAAGGAGGAGGTTCTCAATTCGACTGTATGTTTTTTTTTTTTATGTTTGTTACCTCAGAACTCCGTCATTTATTAACCGATTTGGACAATTTTTGTTTTGTTTGAAAGGGTATACTTCCAGATTGGTCCCATTTAAATTTCAAAAAAAAAATACCACCCCTAAGGGTGGAAAAACAACTAATGATGAATTTAACCTACTTCTAATTGTCATATTGACTTGAAACTTTGCAAGTATTTCTATTTCCGTTGATAGTACAGTGGTTCGGTGTTGTTGACCTGATCTGATGGCAAGGCCAGAAGGTGGATAGGTGGAACTCTTCAACGGCTAATAGTAGATACTTTGAGTTTGGTCTTATTTTGTTTGATTTGACAAGCCTAACACGTTAGAATCCTTACTTTGCTACTACTGTCTACACTAAAAAGGGAAAAATAAAAACTTTTTAACAAAAAAATAAAAACCGACTTCGAACAAAAGCACTAAAAAGTAAAAAATTACTGATTGGTAGTTTTCATTTACTATACATACCTAATAAAATATTTTCGAAGTCGGTGTGCTTTGGCTAAGTAATTAAAGCCTATCTATTAAATACATACCTAATCAAATATTTTCAAAATCGGTGCCAGCGCATACAAAGCAAAGCACATCGACTTCGAAAATATTTTATTAGGTATGTATAGTAAATGAAAACTACCAATCAGTTATTTTTTACTTTTTAGTGCTTTTGTTTGAAGTCGGTTTTTATTTTTTTGTTAAAAAGTTTTTATTTCTCATCATGCTGTACCTGCTTATCGGATTAAATTCGAGGTTATCGGCTATTTATAGGCGACCATTACTGACATATCTAGGCGGGTAAAAGCAAGCTTAATTTTCTAAACATTAAACGAATTAATAACATCTTATCACTTCAAGAGAAAATTCTTTGTATTTCACGTTCTCATATCCCACTTTCAGATGGGTTTAAAAGAGGATGTATTATTGAATCCCGTTATAAAGTCACATTTTTGCCTCATGTGCCTCCTTAACAAGATGACTTTCGTTAGTTGATATCGTCGTCAAATTTATACAACTAAAAATATATGAGTGACATATGCGTGATACGAGTATGTTATGAACATGTGACTTAATGCTTAGACATTTTAACTTTTCCATATATATTTTAATTTAAGCCTTTTGTTAATTGATTCATCTATACAGATAAATAAAATTGAAGTGTCTGTTTGTAATGTCAAAATAACAGCTTTTTACTAAATGCATATGTATGTATACACGGTACATATACCAAAACAACATTTTTTATAATTTTTCTCTGTACTTCTGTCTGTCTGTTTGTTCCGGCTAATCTCTGAAATGGCTGGACCGATTTTGACGGGACTTTCACTGGCAAATAGCTGATGTAATAAGGAGTAACTAAGGCTACTTTTATTTTAGAAAAAAAATAGGGTCCCACGAAAAAAAATTTGAAACCAATGAAAAATTTAATAATATCAGATTCAAATAGGGAAGTTGTATACCTACCCTATTTAACATTAAAATATAAATGTTAAATGTATTCACTTTTTCACATATCACCAGTTTCATCAACAGTATTTACTATTTAATAATCAAAATATATAACAGTTTTGGGTTAAATACTTTCATATTCACTTAAAATGAAATAATTTTTTTCAATCCCAATAGACAAAAGCACTATAGCAAACTCAGCATATCCCTCCTTTCAGCACAAACTGTTTGTGTACATCTTAACAAAATTATACACGACAATTTCAGTGGATACGTAATTCAATTTTGCAAATGGAATTTGAGATATGATAATATTGTTGCTACAACTATATAGATATACTGATGTCTGAGATCGGCGAACAGTAATTAAGTGTACTGAAATAATAGGGATTATTATATGACCAGAACCAATTTTCACAATGATATGTATATGTATATATACTCATATGACGACTAATATAAATGCGGAAGTGTGTGTGTATGTATGTTTGTTATTTCTTCTTGACGAAACTTAGAACGCAGATAGACTAGAGTTACGAGTAGAGTAAGTTTCAGACTAGACCTTGTCGTGGTTAGCTTATTAGCGTCCGGCAATCCAGCCGGGCGAGAATCCAAGAGACACACTAGAAGGCGACCCTTCTCGGGCCTGGTACTTCCCTGACAGCAGGGTGGATCGTGGGAGCAATCCCTTGGTTGTTGTGGTCTGCTTCGGCAGGCATGCCGTCCGAGCGTCGTGGTTGAACGCGTAAGAGACCCTGCGACGTCCAATTAGAACGGGGGAGATGGAGATTGGGTTTTAGTGGGCATTACTGGTTTTTCAAGCCGGCGAGTATCACATAACCAGCTGTTTGTATGCAGGTGGTGTAAATTCATTTCACATCGTTAAAAAAAGGGACCTAGGGACGCACTTGCACACGAGTCGCTAGTTGTATAATAATATTGCATTTAAAAATATGAATGTTGTAGGTATTCTGTTTTGATATTCTTTAAGAAGTGTAACAGCTATTCGAAATACAATTATTTCTTATTAAGTCTGTTTTGTTTAAGGCAGTGGTAGCCCAGAGGTAACGCACTCGCTTGGAAAACCGAGTGAAGCGGGTTCAAATCCCGGGTTTCGTATATTTGATATTTTTATGTGCGATTATTTCCAACATGGTTTACTAATACGTATCGTGCGAAAACCTGCATGACTGAGAGAACCCAGCAAGTTTTCGAAAAACATGTGAAGTTCGCCTACCCGCATTGATCCGGCCCGTGCCCGGCAGTGGGACGTTAAAAAATGCTGAATACATACATACAAGTTGCTTTGTGACAAAGTACTGTAAAAATTCTCTTTATTATATACATATAGTCTTTCTATAATGTTAACTAGATTTCCCTAGTGGCTGTTGTCGAAACTAACGAAAGCAGCTTACAATTATTTATCGTGGATACTTTATAGGTACTACGAGATATAACATACCTGACACTTGGCAGGGAATCTGCTCTTCGGCAATAAGTGGTTTAGTTTCATGTTCATTATTTCACCTTAATGCTCACTAAATAAATAATATTTAAAAATATATAGGGAACTTATGGAAGTTAAGTTGCTAACGAAAAATCGGTCATGAATCACGGTTACTAGGCTTTTGATAAATTGGAGTAAAACGAGTTATGAAGCATCGAAGCATTGCGTGTATATTCGGTATGATGGATAAGAGATATACCTAGTATAGTGAATATTTTTGAATAGTAATAATTATAAATAAAATGAATAGCGAATATTTCTAATAATTAAATAATTTCTATATAGTTAATTGTCTTATTACGAACGAACTTAGCCAATTATATTTAATATTAAACAAATAACCAAGTGGTGAATCAATAATTACTTATAACACGCTCTTATTAGCTTTACTTGTATACTATAACCTAATGAAATATTTAAATTTTAACATACTCCTTATTATGTTGTATCCTTTTAAATCTTTTTATGTATGTGACAACCAAATGACGGTACAGTAATTTGATATCTTCCAGCTGATTTGATGTTTTATATGTTATCCATGATTTGATGACAGAACCGGGTGGAAAGTGAACTTCTTCAATGACTTGGTCATTTTCGTTTGATTGATTTAAACACATTTATATATGTGTTTACATATTTAACGAAAAATCTCGTGTTATTTTTATATACCTAATACTTTCTTATATTAAGAGATATACCTATTGGACATTTTAAATAAAACTATCTTTCCGGATATTTTTCGCGGATTTATTTTAGTTTTTAAAACTTTAAAATTATTATTTAAAATCCTTACTTTTATTAGTTCGTCCTTTACTTCATCCTTTCTCTTAATTTTGTAGGCGTTTGACTTTTGAAAATTTCTTTCAGGCTCCAAAATTTCTTCCATGTCCCTTTTATCCTTCTTTCGATTTCTTGGTCGTTGCTTTTTTTATTATCAAAAGAGAGTCATGTACACCTGTCTCTAACCCTCACTTACATACGCATGCCAAACATGGAAATTCACGCGCAATGTAAAGAATAAAATAAACTCATGCCAATGGAGCATGGAAAGAAGCATGATGAAAATTCGTAAAATTAAAAAAAATCGCAACACTATAAGAGAGACAACAGGAGTAATAGACGCACTAAACAATTCCATGATATTAAAATGGTGATGGGCGGGCCACGTGGCAAGAATGAGCGACGATAGATGACTTCTCAGCTGACGTCATGGCCAGGCCCCCTGGGAACTAGAAAGAGAGGAAGACCTAGAAGTAGATGGGCAGACGACATTGAAGGGACAGCAGGAAAACTGTGGAGGGTAAAAGCCACAGACACAGAATACTGGTCATCTTTGGAGGAGGCCTTCACCCTCAAATAGAGGGGTTCACGCTAATTTTAAAACTTTAATTTATTCAAAATAATAGAACAATTTAATATATTGTAAAATTTAAAAATAAGAATAGTATTAATTTGTACAATAATATATTATAATAATAAAAATTTAATTTAATTCAATTTATAAATATAACAATAAAAATTTATAATTAAAGTAATTTATATAAAATAAGAATTTATAATTTATAATAATTTAAAAATGTTATAATATAATGCATGCTGATTATCGCTTCTACACTGAATTATGTTGATTAATTAATAACAATTAAATAATATGTGAAATGTATTAGTGGACTAATTATTAGCAGTGAAATAAAAGGCTTTTTATTTTATTATATTATTTATTAACTACATCCTTGGGGATTTTGAGCTCTAAAAGGATGCTAGATTCGACTACTTGGTGTGGCACGAAAACTTTCTCAGGGCAGTTGCTGGACTGCTACTGGGCGCGTCCCCCGGGTGGCGGATAGGGGAATGCCACCACATTGGTGGTACCGGTTCAACCGGCGCGGACCAAAACCAGCAGGCATGGCCGTGCCTTTAGGGGTTTGTTAACCCCACGGCCTAGGGGAGCACACCCTAAACAAAGCCGAAGCTGTGGATCAGCAAAACACCATCATGAAAGCAGCTAGCAAAGAGAGACTACCCCAGGAGGGTACCGATGTGCATATCCATCGGGAATCCCTTCACGCTACGGCGTGCTGCCCCACGAATTCTGGGGGGGGCAACTACTGCTTTGGTGATGTCGGGGCGGAGCCCGAGAAGGGCGGAGTTGTTGCTGGGCCCGTGAAGGGCGGAGGTGAGGAGTTACCCGAGAAGGGTGGAGCGAAGGAAAGGCCTGCGACGGGCGGAGTTCGAACAAGGCTTGCGAAGGGTGTAGGCAGCATGCCATCTAAAGTTGCTGTAGCCCAAGGTTGCCGGAGCCAGTCCGGGTCGCCGGAGGAGGAAAAGGGGCCCCATGCAAAGGTAGCAATTAATCGCGTGAGAGGTCGGCCACCAACAACTGGCCAATATGTGGGACTAGCCGAAGCCCAGCGAGCCCTCAATGAGGCCAGAAGGGAGGAGCTTAGGCTCAAGGCCCAAAAGGAAGTGGCGGAAAGGGCGGCGGCACTTAGAAATAGAGCCAGCCCACGTCCAACAGGTGTGCTCAAGAACGCGACGGAAGAACTTCAGGAGGCGGAATTAGTGACGGAGCTCCAGGGAAGAGTGCAAAGTAGCCTGGAGGTCATAGAGATGGTCGCCAAAAAGTCGGGCAACCTAAAGGGTGGCTTTGTAAAAGCCCTGAAGGACGCGGCTAGTGTAATAGCTGGTGCTGTGGACAAACTGGTACGGCGCACGACGACTGAGGAAACAGCCCAACTTCAGTCGGTTAACACCAAGCTTCAGAAGGAGATGGCTGAACTTAGGAAAGAAGTGGCTGCTATGAAGATGGAGCTGGATCGAGCCCGAACAGCACCACCGCCGCAATCACTTCCCGTGAATCTGGGGATGATTACGGGCATGGCGGAGCTCGGGTCCCACGCTAACATGCCACTGACGGTTTCCCAGGGACGGGATGCGGCTAACCCAGCGTCAGGGACCGTGCCGCTGAACGCCGAAGAATTGGTGCGTTCCATAATGGCGCAGGTGGGCACCTTGGTGAGCGCACGTTTCGAGGCCATGGAGGCTAAGCTGTTACCAGCGCAACGAGTCCCATCGTCGTTGCCCGCGGATGCGGTTGCTAGTGGGTCAGGAGCCACTACCACTACCCTGATGGCTCCGGCAAACCCTGGCCTGAAGGTAAAGAAGAAGAGAGAAGAGAAAAAGAAGAAAGCGTCCCCTAAAGCAGCGCAATCGGTTGCCCCGAAGGACGTCCGATCACCTCCATCTGTTCCCATCACCAGCACAGACGGGTGGAATCTGGTGGTCAAGCGGGGGGCCAAGAAGAAGGCCACGAAGAAATTGAAGAAGAAGATGCCACCGGGCGAACAGAAAACATCCAAGCTGCGCCCACCTCGTTCCGCTGCAGTCGTGATTAGGCTCCAACCCCCAGCGATTGAACGGAAGGTGACATATGGAGAGGTTTTCGCCCAAGTCAAGCAAAAGATAGATCTCAAAGACCTGGGAATCAAAGACATCCGATATAAGGTGGCGGCGACAGGTGCCAGAATGCTGGAGCTACCTGGGACCAATAACGACGACAAGGCTGATGCCCTTGCGCAGCAGTTGAACAATATCCTGGCCGGTGAGGACGTGCTCATCTACCGACCAGTGAAGTGCTCAGAACTTCGAGTGCTGGGTCTAGACGACTCAGTGACTCCAGAAGAACTAGCCGAAACTGTCAGCATACTAGGTAACTGTGCCAAGGATGCGATCAAGGTAGGTGAGATACGCCGTAATCGGTTCGGTCTTGGGTCAGCCTGGGTCAAATGTCCTATGGTGGCTGCCAAACAGATAGCAGCTGAGGGCAGAATACGGGTCGGATTTGTGTCGGCGCAGGTTAGGTTGCTGCAACCCCGACCCCAGCGCTGTTTTCGCTGCCACGAATTAGGGCACGTGGCGGCGAAATGCACTGGCGACGACGATCGCAGTAGTCAGTGTTACCGATGTGGACTCCCAGGACACAAACGCGGGCAATGCTCTGCTCCGCCACACTGCCCGGTCTGCGAGAGGGCAAACAGGCCAGCCAACCACATTGTTGGTAGCGCAGCCTGCACCCGGGCTCCGGCTCGCTGTCGTCCCGCGGCTAGGGTGATCAGGCCGCCCGTGGAGGAGATAGATCATCAATAAAAATGGCGATACAAGTGCTACAAGCGAACCTGAACCACTGTGCCAGGGCTCAGGACCTCTTAGTCCAAAGCATGGTGCAGTGGTCCGTGAAGCTGGCGATACTGTCGGAGCCCTACTATATCCCATCTAGGGACAATTGGGTCGGCGACAGTGAAGGGTTGGTGGCACTTGTCACCCAGGTAGATGAAGGCGCACTGTCTCTCACACGGGTAATTAGAGGGTCCGGTTTCGTGGCGGCCATGCTAGGCGAAACGTTAGTAGTAGGTGTTTACTTCTCCCCCAACAAAACCCTTGCCGAGTTTGAGAATTTCCTCGATGGTCTGGGGGAAATAATATCTCGGGGTAGGCACCGCTACGTGCTAGTGGCAGGCGATTTAAACGCAAAATCGGGAGCATGGGGTTGCCCAAGAAGTGACGCTCGCGGGCGACTATTAGAAGAGTGGGTTGTTGCCACCGGCCTGACAGTATTAAACCAGGGAACGGTCAACACGTGCGTGCGACGGCAGGGCGGGTCCATAGTGGACGTAACGCTCGCGAACCCTGCCTTAGCGAGCCGTGTTCACGGCTGGCGAGTGCTGGACGATGTGGAGACCTTGTCGGACCATCTCTACATTCGATACGAGGTCTCCACGCATCCGGCGGTGCCGCCAAGCCCTAGCCGAACCCTGAGGGAGGAGGGTCCGAGGTGGCAGCTGAAGCGCCTCAACCCAGAAGTACTCAAGGAGGCGGCGACGGTAGCCTCCTGGCTGCCTCAACAAACAACATCCCCAGAAGAGGCAGCAAAACGCATAGAGGACCTAGCCAAGCGCATATGCGACGCTGCGATGCCTCGGTCTGGGCGTCGCCCCCAAAGGCAGCAAGTCTGGTGGTGGACGGCAGAAATCGCGCAATTGCGTGAAGACTGCGTCGCTGCCAGACGTCTCTACTCCCACTGCCGTAGGAGAGCGCACCGAGATATTGCAGAGGAGGACGCTAGATACGCCAATTATATGGAGGCGAAAACCCGCTTACAAGCACAAATCGCCAGGGCTATAGCCGAGGGGAGGGCCGAAATGCTGGAGGGGCTCGACAGAGATCCATGGGGCACACCGTACAGGATGGTAATGAATAAGCTTCGCCCCTGGGCCCCTCCAATCACGGAAACACTTGACAGCGAAAAACTGCACAATGTTCTGGAGATCCTATTTCCACGTCGGGACTTCATGCCGCCGCAGATTGGTCCACGCGCGCTGCTCGAAGACGTGGATCACGTGCCGGAGGTTGACGAGGAAGAGATGGCAGCTGCGGTCGTGCGCCTGCGGGGAAAGTCTGTTACCCCGGGGCCGGACGGAGTGCCGGGTCGCGCGTTAGCACTGATGATGGACGCTTTAGCGCCTTGTGTGAAGGGACTATTCACTGCCTGTCTGGCTCAAGCCATAATTCCACAGAGGTGGAAGACAGGCAGGCTAGTCCTCCTCAGAAAGAAAGGGCGTCCAGCGGAGTCTCCCTCGGCCTACCGTCCCATAGTGCTACTTAACGAGATGGCCAAGCTTTTTGAGCGCATTGTAGTCGAACGCCTGACTAAGCACATGACGGAGGTCGGTCCGGACCTATCAGACGCGCAGTTTGGCTTCCGCGGTGGTCGCTCATCCGTGGATGCCATTCGGCGGGTCAAGTCCCGCGCGCAGGATGCGGTCTCCCAGGGGGAAGTAGTTTTTGCGGTGTCCCTGGACATCGCAAACGCCTTTAACTCTCTGCCCTGGGCTTGCATCAAGGAGGCGCTCCATTACTACAGGGTGCCAACCTACCTGCGACGCGTTATCGGGGCGTACCTGTCCGATAGGTCTGTGGTCTTCCCTGAGCGGAACGGCTGGGGGAGAAGAGAAGTGTTGTGCGGTGTTCCACAGGGTTCGGTTCTCGGGCCCCTCCTGTGGAACATCGGTTACGACTGGGTTATGCGGAGTAGCACACTGCGGGGAGTCAGCGTAGTTTGCTACGCCGACGACACGCTGGTCCTGGCGCGGGCGAAGAATTATAATGAGGCGGCGATACTAGCAACGGCGGGAGTGGCCCACGTTGTCGGAAAAATAAGGAGGTTAGGGCTAGAGGTTGCTCTAGAGAAGTCGAAGGCACTCTGCTTTCGCGGCGCTCGAAGAGCACCACCACCAGACACACATATTGTGGTGGGCGGAGTCCACATCGGCCTGTCGAGTACGATGAAGTACCTTGGACTCGTGCTCGACAGCCGGTGGAATTTCAAGGCACATTTTAAGGCTCTTGCGCCAAAATTGATGAAGACGGCGGGCGCACTTAGCAGACTGCTGCCGAATATAAGCGGGCCGAACTGCTCTAGTAGGCGCCTTTACCTGGAAGTCTTAAGGTCCATGGCGCTCTACGGTGCCCCGGTATGGGCAGACGCTCTCTGCCGCGAAAATGTGGCTGTCTTGCGGCAGTCGCAAAGAGTAATGGCGACAAGAATCGTGCGAGGGTACCGGACCATCTCGGGCGAAGCAGCGTGCGTGCTGGCTGGAGTATTACCCTGGGACCTGGATGCGCTTTCTTTGGCGTCGATCTACCGTCGGCGTCGAGACCATGCGTCCAGGAACCTCAGTCCAGACGCGCACGAGAGCGAGGAGCGGGATGCCGCATTGGAAGGGTGGCTCAGTAGATTGGAGCACCCTTCGGCTGGACGTAGGACCATCGATGCCGTTCGCCCTGTCCTCAGGCAGTGGTTGGCGAGGCGTCACGGTGTCCTCACTTTTCGGCTGACGCAGGTCCTCACGGGGCACGGGTGCTTCGGCGGATACCTGTGCCGCGTCGCCGGAAGAGAGCCGGATCCACGCTGCCACCACTGCCACGACTGCGTCGACGAGTCCGCCCAGCATGTGCTGGCAGAGTGTCCAGCTTGGGAGTTGGAGCGCGAGGCGCTTCGCAGTGTTGTGGGGGCTGACCTGACGTTGCCGGCCGTGATTTCCGCCATGGTCGGTGACGAAAGGTCATGGGCTGCCGTCCTGTCCTTCTGCGAGGACGTGATGTCGCAGAAGGAGGCGGCGGAGAGAGAAAGGGAGGCGACTTCCGATCTCGCCATCCGCCGCAAGAGGACCGGGCGCCGGAGAGCGGCCCACGATCGCCGCCTCCCCCCCTAACACCGGCCAGAGGGCGGTAGACTTGGGGAAGTCTGCCGCCTAACAGCCTGGCCCGAGTAGGCGCGCGCGGTGTCCGCCGCGCGCCACTCCAGAAGGGTCGTAGAGGGTATTGCTTCCACCCTCCGACACCGAGTCGTGCCGTTGGGCAATCGCCGTCGGGGTCGCGGATGATTTCTTGGTTCCCGTGACCCCGACCCTAAGGCGAGTAAGGTGGACACCGTCAGGTTTTAGTGGGTAGGCTGCCGCGCGTCTACCATCTTGGCGCGGCAGGAGCCCCACATAACCCGTCGTTTTTCCCCAGGCGGCGGGTACCCGGCAACAGGGTTTCCTGACGTATAAAAAAAAAAAAAAAAAAAAAAAAGGCACGAAAACTTTCATTTAATCGATACTAAAATTATCCTCATATTATTACCTAAACAAAAATATAAATCCATTTTAAAATAAAAGTTTATCATAATACATAAAATTTTGATCAAATTTTACGAATATATTTATTTTAAAAACAGTTTGCGATAGAGTTTGGAACAAGAATCGAAATTTACATAAGAAAATTGAAAGTTTTCAATAATAAGAAACATTATTCTGTCTCAAAGTAGGATGAATAAGATTTTAGTATTGACTTTTTATTAGCAATTGTCTTTTCAAGAGAAGATATATTTACTTTATGCATTTATATAATACTTATGTTACAAAATGTAAAAGATATATATATATATATATATATATATATATATATATATATATATATATGCATATATTTTAAAAATGAAATATAAACATATTATTTTCTTTTTTTGATCAAAAATCCTATGCATGTACATAATTTTTTTACCTATCTGCGTATTTTTAAATATTAGAGATAAAAATCAATAAATTCTGCTTGGTAATTCGTAATATGTAAAGTATTTTAAGCACTTTAACTAACATTGTCGTATAGAGCCATATTCTATGAAATCTTTTCTACTTGAATCGCTTCGAGATCGCCAAATTTTGTGCACAGACAAAGGCCATTCACCTTCACACCCTTCCATATTACGTGTAAAATTTTTATTAGTGTACAAAAACAAATGGATGTATAGCAAATTGAACATACTTATTTAGAAACGCTTTATAATGCTTACAATGCTTACAGAAACTAACAATATTTCTATTATGTAATTTTCGAAATAAGGTAATATAATAATATTCCTATAGAGTTTTAACATGATCGCTTGTCTTTTTGTTTGTGAGCGTATCTCTTGGGTACATCTCGATAGTTACTAATTAGATTTTTTTGTATTTTATTGTATTTTGGTGTATATCCGAATGTTAGAATTAAAAAAAAAAAACCTTCTACGGCTTTGTTTATAATTAAGCGATGGAAATGATTTTAAATGTTTATTGTATTAGAACGGAGTAGTGGCTGGTACTATATAAGATAGGTACAATTGATTGATACTGTTTTATACTAGGAACTGGAAGGTAAAAGTTTGATTCCTTTTCTCATTTGGCCCATGAACTATTTCAATTTCTATTAAATGAAAGAAGAGCATACACACTATCGCATTAATCAATAATATCCAAGTATTATTATAGATGTGAAAGTTTATATGTCTATGTTACTCGTTCATGCTACGTTTTAGCATGGATGTTAGACATATTTAGATGAAAATGAGTACTCAGATGGACCATGCCCTAAAGTACTCCCTATGCCCTAGGGCACAGGCATAGGGCATA
Source organism: Brenthis daphne (assembly GCA_947093115.1). NCBI lineage: Eukaryota > Metazoa > Arthropoda > Insecta > Lepidoptera > Nymphalidae > Brenthis > Brenthis daphne. Next base: position 43,663,350 of record OX352471.1, read on the forward strand.
AGTTATTGTAGGCACATAGTGCTAGTGCATTATAAGGATTCAATTAATTTTAAGTAAGTCATAACAACCTATAATTAATTATTTTATTAATCTAATTAGATTACAAGTAAAACCAATTTGTTAAATCAACCGATATTTTTATTAGACTCATTTGTAACAGAATCCTTATTAAGTTTTATAGGTGGAATAAAAGCGACATGCGTGTAAAATTTCGGTAAGACTTCAGGGAGGCAACGCCCTCGTAAATTTTACGCCACCGAATTATTGAAGGCTTCTTAAACTACTGTGTGATATTCTAACATCGATCGTCGAAGTTCAAAAAGCGAGCCGGGCGCCAAAACAACAATTGCAAGGGGAACGTCTTCCCCTAATGATATCCGCCCGGAAAATTGCCCAGTACAGCCATGTTTATGAAAGAATCTTATGAAAACTCATTTTTTACCTTATTATTCTTGTTTAGCAACTAATCACCAAACCCTTCTGTGAAATTAACGCGAGCGTGAAAATATTGAGTAGATAAGAATTTTTTTGACAAGCTTTGTTTTAATTATGTTTGAGTTAGGATTTTCTTGAGGTCAGTTTTTTTTTAATTTTTATACTTTTTACGCTAAGATAGGACCGTAATTGGGTTTGATTGTCTTAGAATTATGATTTTACATTTTTTACAGAATTATAGTATTATAAGTATATTCTAATGCCTATTTTATCCTTATCTTAGATACATAAATATATCATTTAGTATCAATTAGTTCCAAAAGATAGTGACGGTGTACATTTTTGCGTTTTTAGTTAATTCAATGAACAGCTCAGGTAAGCTTTATAAAAATACTAGCGGCTCACTCTCGCTTCGCTTCGTCCCTAGGTACGTTTTAATGTTAGTATGGAATAGATAGACTATATTATATTACTTCTCCGCTCTCTTGGGTAATAGCATGTTGAAATTTTCAAATCTGATTAGTAGTTCCTGAGATTAGCACGTTAAAACAAATAAATATTTGTATGTAACAAACAAACTCAGGCAGAGTTATACTTTATAATATTAGTAAGATTTCAATGCAGTGGTTTTTATTATTAAAAATAAAAAAATGTTTCCTTCAAATGAAACTTGATATCTTCAATATGTAAGATCCAGTCTATGTCCACTCTATATACTATTCGTTTGTTTAAACCTGTATATAAATATTTTCCAAATTAATACATAATATGTATTAGTCAATAGCGACATTTTATATTTACTTTTATATTGTATTATACAAATAACATAGTTCTTTTCCTTATAGGTATAGTACTCAAATAATGCTACTTCAATACAATACCTATAACTAATCAATCAAAATCAAAAAATTATCTTAATGTTCCTATCAAAGTGAAGTATAGGATTTCTTCCAAAAGTCTGCATTACATGAATAATGCATACAACATGGCGTCTATTGAACGGTATGATCGCCTACGCGCTATTGTTGAGCGTTGCGCCATTTCTCCCACAATAGCATGTCCTTACATACTCTTACGTAACTACTACTGTAGCTTAACTTTTAAAAGAAAAGGACACATTTAGGTTAATAGCTTGAGAGAAGATCAAGTTTTTATGAATGCTATCATATAAATGTAAATATGCTTCTAGTGACACTGTTTATTCAACGTATGGGAATAATTAAGTTTTGATACTCCATATGTACATATGTAGTAAACTAACATACTAGAAGTGAAACTAATATTGTTTTAAAATAATGTTTTAATATTCTAAACTCAAGTTAGCTAAAGTCTATAAGTGCCTTATAAAAATATGTCTTTTACATCTATACCTATAATAAAATTGTAAAGCCGAATCAGTCCATTAAATATTTTTTGGAAAATGTTATTGAAATAGAGGCCGAATCTATAGTTTTTAGAATTTTTGTCTGTTTGTCAGTTACCGCATCACGGAAAAACCACTGGAGGGATTTTCATGAAATTTGGTATGGAGATAGCTGGTTATCCGGGTCAACATATAAGATACTTTTTACCGCGGGAAAAAATCTCATTTCTGAGAAAAAATACAAAAACTGCATTGTAAGTGTATACTAATAATATGTAAAACCTAAGAATTTGGTTTTTGGTAATCTGAACGCGGGCATAGCCGCGGGCTAGTATATACATAACTTTTCCTTAAACTTAATTTATATTATTAGTATTGTATATAAAATAATGTTTTTTATTATTTCTTAATAATAATAATTAGTTACTAATTGTATTACATGCTGTGTTTTTCTATTTCATAAATATTATAAAATAAGCAAGTCATTGTTCTAATGAATCTGCACCTAGCCATATGTGTTCACAAACTTTGTATGCAAAACAATCTATTTGAAATGTTCATATATAAAACGAGCGGGATCATAAAACTTTTTAGACAACAAATTGCTTTTAAATTTCACGCGTCCCCATCGCCGAACACATGTCGCATTCGCATTTTGGCTCCGAATTGACATCGACCTTATTAAACTGTCGCCAATCTTGTCCATGGTGTACAAACTGTGAACAACATAAAAAATAACAAGGCTATAAAAGTATATTGTGCCTCCTGGACTTGCTCTTATTACATCTGTAAAGTGTCACTAATCATTCACAGTCGTCTGTGTTTCTTTTTTTTATCACTGGAGGGTGAGCAGGGTAGTCTCTTTTAGTGTATGTACATATATATGTACGTATATACAAAGTGGACTACGTAAATAAGCTTATCTGGTTTGTTCCGTATCCTAAGTGGGTCGATAAGTTTTAAGATTTTAAGTGTCGATAGATTCATCTCAATTTTAGGAGTAATATACACTATTTAAACATGGTAGGTATATGTTAAAAATATTTGGTTATTGTCATTCTAAAGACTATCAAATAACACACGCAAAATAGGCGCATAGTCGTCGAGTTGCGGAAAATAGCCCGAACGTACCATACCATACCATACCATACCAACTATCAAATAGAAGCGAAGCGTATTATATACCAGAAATATATTATAGAGTTTTGTGCGACTATTTAGAAAAAAAAACTTCAAGAGCAATAACATATTTTTTAAAAAAAATTTTTTTATTACAGTTTGGTTATTCGTAATTGAGATAAGTTTCAAATTTTATTGATTAAATTGTACTGATTTATTTACTCTCAGAGTTTTATAGTATATATATAGTATATATGTCATACATATTATTATTACATTACCATGTTTGTTCGTATTGCTTTTGGATCAATAGTTTGTTGTGAAGTGGTAGTATCATATCCGGTGCCGTCTGATGCACTCAGAAATACGGGGAAATTTATTATTATTGCTGTCATCGTTGTCAACTTGCGGCGGCTATAGCCATAGCATTATGTCGGCCATAAGAAACAAGATCAACAAGGAATAAAGGGAAATTCGGAGGGGAAAATGCAAAATATGCATAATTCAAAATAATCTTCTTTATATTTTTAGTTAAGGACAGCGATAAAATTATGTTAAATGGAACAGTGTTATAATAATGAATTATTATAACACTGTTCCATATTACATAATAATTTTATGGGATATTTTTTTAAGATTCAACACTCAAAATTCAAAATTCAAAATATTTTTTTCAGCATTAAATTATTACAATTTTTTACTGAACGTCATGAGTCTACTACCAGTTCGGAAAGAAGAAGCCCTAGATCTGAGAAGAACTGGCGAAAGAAACTCAGCGGGACTAATATTATTTCATTATCTTTTTTTATAAAGTTAAATTATAATTTACAATATTTCTATCAAGTTGAAGTAGCCTGGAGGCGATCATTTCATTCCCAAGGTGTATAATAGCCTTTAGCGCACAAACGTTCTTTAACATTTTTTTTGAAATTGACTCACATGAAAATCAAATGGTACATGATGATGTCCCCTTCGGCCTCGGCGGCGAACCTTACTGAGACTAGCCAACAGGTCAGAAAATTTTATAGTGCAGACACAAGTATACTCTCCATTTCTGTCACTCTCATACTTCGGTGGGATGACAATTCCACTTTAAGCCTATTCGTGCTTTCAAAGACACGGGGGTGAAATACCGCCAACTTCTCAATTGATATGCTGTTACTTAGTCGTTCTTAACAAAAAACTCAATAAGGTCCAGGACCATTGAATGTCTGCAGTCTTGTATATACTAGCCACTAAATCACCGAGGCCGTTACACTGAGATTGGTAGATGCAGACAAATCGATCGTCTCAATAGATTATGTTGAAAAAAATTGGTCAAGTGCGAGTCGTATTCATGTAGAAAGGGGAAGGGTTTTTATATTAGGTTTTTAAAAGAATTAAAAAAATATAGTTTAATTACACACACACTTTTCAACTGTCAAGTATGTATGAAGATCTGTATTTTTTCGACATGACTCGACATGACTGGACAGGATGACTTTTTTATCAGAGAAAAAAATAAGGGAAATGCCTAGTTTTAGTACACATTTTTTTTTTAATTTGCAAAAATTTTCGCATTATTGATTACCTTAATAATTAATTTGAATGCTATAAACAACACTTTGCGTATGATCGAGTAATTTATAAAGGTTTAGACTTCGTGTAGAGCATTACCGTTAGTCATCGCAAAGTGAGGACGAATGCGAAGTGCTTCGAAAGAGTCACGTCTCTGTGGACAGTACGCGATATCCGTTCTAAAGATGTGTTTAGATGAAGAGATAAGGTTACTATATATATAAGTACCTACAAGTAGTTTAATATATATTTTTTTATTATTTATTATATTTTTTACATAATATATAATTAAATATGAGGTCAAAGTTATGCATTATTATTATTTTTTTTAAGTTTCTAAGCCATTGATTAATCCCGCATCTTACGGCAAGGGCTGAATTGATTTCAATGGGACTGTTTTATCGTATAAGTAATGATCCAACTCGTCATATTCTATGAAGTCTTAGAAATATTTTAAATTCATTATCTGCATGAAAAACAGTTTCAGTGAATTGGAAGCATTCTTTATTGAGGTGTAATTAAAAAAACAAACAGCTACAACTATAAGTAGGTGTATATTTGGCGAAAAATATATGATGGATATTTTTGACAATAACAATGGCATTATAATAATAATGGGTTAATCAATCAAAAATATAAGTAAAAGTTTATAGAATGAATGGTTTTATGGTTTTAATTGTCAGAGAGACTATAACCATCATTTACTTCAATTAGCATTTATTAACACGACTATAACAAAGTTTTTATGGCGGTGAGTGAAACCTGTTTCCATTCTATTCCTATATGTGAAATTTCCCTTACTTTACGACCATGCTTGCTGACCCAGTTTGGGATCGTCGCGGGATCACGAAAAGGGTTTACGGTTTTCAATATTTGTTATCCTCTATGACTAGTTCTATATCTTATGGGAATAGTTCAAGTTTCATTGCAAGTGTTCTGTGTCTTATAGGAAATATGTATTTGACCTATTTCTAAATGTACTTTGAGAAATGTAAAGAGCTTAACTTAAGGTTTCTGACATAATAACATACAGCCTTCGGAAAGAATTATCTGGTAGAGCGGTGGGTATCCAATTTGCGCGGGTTGTTGTGGGGCTTCGACCGCAGGCTGATAATTGACACCGGAGACATAACCGCGGCCGTAATAACCATTATAGACGACAATCGAGCCATGCAAAAACATGAAATTACACCACGTCGCCGCCTAGAATGACCAATTTTCTAAATGCTTTATTATTATTGTTCCGATCATTGTGACTTCGAATAAAAGTAACGTAATTCACCGTCCCGATAGTCCGCTCTTATAGGTTTAGTTTAGAAAGTTGGCATCTTGTCCATAGCGGTTATTTCGAGTTCCTTACATAGGTTACCGGGTGCCGGTACAACAAAAAGAAGGCTTTATTTAACGGGAAACGAATCGGAAAAAAGCGCTCTCAGCCTCGGAACCAAGAGCTGGATTACATTGGCCGGGTTGAAAAACAAATCTACTACGATTTACGTACCGTAAACTCGTTACGCGATGTGAACGAGGCGAGTTCGGGGATGGCCGGCAATTTAAATTGTGTCTTGCTGTGATTATTCGAGGGTCGAAATTGGGTTAAACGGTTTCCGTTAGAGATACGTTTGGTGCGTAGACTGAGCGGCGAGAGAGAGGCGAGCTTATACGCTGACTATACAAAGGTTCGCGGGTTCATTCGTAAGAAGTGTCGTTATCACAGTCGCTGTTCGGCGGTCGGGCGGCGAGTACTGACGGGGAACTTTTGCTCTTGCTCCATAGAGATTCACTTTGCCATAACTTTTACGAAAATCGCGCTCGGAAATTTGAGAGCCGGTACCCATTTCCGATTCGTGACTGATTACGATACCCGTTGAAAGTGAATCTGAACGATTGAGACGTGATAACAGTTGTGTAAGGATTTACTTTAGGTGTTAAATTGAGTGGCTAAGTGGGACGATCTAGTTGAAAAGTGAAATTATTCTGGACTGGTTTCGATATCAGCGTAGTTTTGCAATAAAAACTGCGATTTGATTATTGAAGCTTTGCTATATTTATTTCCTTTTATGGTAAGTAGCTTTTAGTTGTATAAAAATTGTTTTAAAAAGAAATAAAACGTTGATATAAAAAGTGATTAATGCAAATTGCTTATATTTTGACTTGAGAACGGAGAGCCAGTTCAAGTATTCATGAGGAAAATGTAAAATAAAATATCATTAGGCCGGCTACGTATTTTATTAAGGTTTGATTTTGATTTCATACCCCAAGCTTTTATTATAACAACTGATGAAAATCAGAATTAAATCTGACAAATTATATTTAAAAGTGCAAAGTTCGAAGAAACAATCTATTTTCCCTTAAAAAAAGTAACATTTAAATATTTTACGGTACACCATAGTAATATTATAATAGGTCTACTTATTCTGAAACCGGAGTCGCTTTGCGGCTAATTACGTAAGTATTTATGGTAACAGAAGAAGTTTTTAAATTTTTGCTGTCATTTACAGATTATAGCAAACATAATTGATTATATCAACAATTGGTCTCGATTCCAGTTACAAGATTTGTTTTTGTGAATACGAGGCAATATAAGCTTTTTCCTTTTTGAATTATACTAAAAGCTTACATCAGTATTGCTCTATAAAATAATACTCGTACTTAGAATGAGCTTGATTTTTGTTTGTAGTTAAACAACTTTTCATTAAAAAAAATTGAAATAAATAACACTTTGAAATCTATACATACATATAATAAAATTGTAGCTGAGTCGAATTTGTACATTGAATATTTGTTGGAAAATCTTATTGAAATAGTCTTAAGTCAATGTATAGTTTTTAGAATTTTAGTCTGTCTGTCTGTGACCGCATCACGAGAAAACCACAAATGTTAAAACGTAATTAGGGACGAACCCGAGCGGAGCGAGGGTGAGTCGCTAGTGTGTAAATAAAATTATTATAATATTTTTTATTTATTGCTGTCCACAACTGTTCTAATTCACAAGATATTTTAATCCATCTCAGTTGGATATTAAATTTCAATATTAATTAATGTTGTTATAGCATGTAATTATTTAGTTCACTCCGTAATAGTCAAGTTGGTGTAGTCAGCACGTATTGCTTTAACATGATAAAGGGCCTTGTAAAATTATGCTAATCGAATGTACAGTGGGTTGGAACTAGCCCCATTCTTAACGCAAACCATCATCTACAGTTGATGGTAATTTAATCAAATAAACGTAACACAGAAATGTGTATATAATTATTTTTAAAATTTGGGGATGATTAAACAAATCCCTATATTTACTAACATATTTGTTATATGTCGAAAATATCTTGGTCTCGCTTACAAAAAGATTTCTGTTACTGAATGAAATTAAAAAAAAACCTTGTTAACTTGTGACATTTCACATAAGACAAGGAGAATTCTGTGATATAGTATTAATTTGCTCGAAGTAATATAGCAGTGAAAGACGGTTTCTTTTTGCCTTTTGGCTAAATATCTAAAAAAAGGAGGATGTTCCTTATTCAATATCTTTATTTGTATACTATACAATATTCGGCAAATATTTAATATTCTTTTATTAAGTAAACTGTTTAATGGGCAATATATTATGAGATATATCGATAGTGAATTCATTTCTTTAAGAACCAATTTTCATTTCTTAGGTTACAATAACTGGTCAAGTATTTAGTTCAAATATATATGAAGACTTGAAGTGGATTTTTATTTCTCTACAAAATTTTAAAATGTGCTTTATTCATCCATATCAGTATTAATATTATAAATGTAAAAGTTTGTGAGGATGGATGGGTGTTCGTTACTCTTACAGGCCACAACGTCTGAATGATTCTGGATGAATTTGGCACAGAAGTAGATTTTAGTCTATAATAGCATATATGTTACTTTTAATCGCGGAAGAATGTACAGTTCTCGTAGGATAGATTTGTTTTTATCTAAAAACGAACCCGAAGAAAAGCGAGGGTGAATCGCTAGTAAATTATAAAATACTAGCGACTCACCCTCGCTTCGTTAGGGCTTGTCCTGAGATTGATTCCCTATACAAACTTTCATCCCCATCTTCACCCCCTTAAGGGATGATTTCCGGGATAAAAACCATCCTATGTCCTTCCCAGGGTTCTAAAACTATGTTCTTACTAAATTTCATCTAAATCGGTCTCGTAGTTTCGGAGCTTATTCAGTACAAACAAACAAAAAATCTATCCTCTTTATAATATTATAGTATAGATAAGAGACAAAATGATTTTTTATTTTATTAATTTAAATTCTTTTTACCTATACACGACGTTATTACGTAATCCATATAATATATCTATGCAGGTTTAAAAATAAACTTATTTACTTTTCTAACTTTACACTATAAAAACTTAAGAAAAAAAATGACTTACAGGCACTGGCACCTACTACGTATGTGCTACGTATTGTCTCACCCATGCTATGTGAAAGAAGGACAACTTTACAAACACACTTTCGCATTTTTGTAAAGCTATTACATTTATATACATATAAAAATTCCTTATCCATATAAATTATAAATGTACATATGTGCATATAAATATTTATTACAGAATTATTAGTTAGGCCATTTTTGTGCTGACTGATTGGTATGTAAATGGATAAACGATATTAGGAATATTCGAAACATTGTTTTTTATTTAATTAAAATTGATTTATATCACTTACAGGTAGATATTATATTTTGCATTCCATGCAATATATTTCAATAATACCTGTTTCGAGGCTGTATTTCATAAGAAGAATGTGTTTTGTTTTTATTTTGATTTCTATTAGTTCCAAATGTCTGCTTGATTGGATGGTAAGACGGTCAACATTTTTTGCTTATTATTTTTGGTACATGACTGACATTGTAGTCGGTAATGAGGTAGAGGGTTCAATACTCACTTACATATTATCTAAGTCTATCTATTACGGACATGTTTCAAGATCAAGATCAAGATTTAGTTGATATCATTTTAGAACTATTTATAGAACGGACAATATTTATATTGTCCGTTAATTTAAAAAAAAAACATGTATTAATCAGATATCGTGTATAATTATTATCTATATCATAAGCCATGTATACTTTATTTAAAAAAAAAAGGTAATTATTCGTCCAATTGTAATTTCCATTTGAATTTATGTGCAATAACAATTCTACCATATAATAATAATAAACCTCATTTGTAGCTAGGCTTAGCCCGCCATTCCGCTCATTTGTAGGTATGTACTATGTTTCTAAACTGTTCAAAACAGTTAAAAATTAAGATAGTCATGCACATACGGACTCACTTGCTTATTCACTCCCAAGCTTTCGAATTTATAATATAAGTGTGATTTTTCTTCGCTTGGGTGCGTCCCTATGTAAGTGCACATACGTTGCTACAGTTTAATGGAGGTTTATTTAAGAGGAATAATTCTGCAATAAATTGTTTTTATACAACTTTATTAGTTTACGCGGCGCACGCCAATAAAGCTCCCTGTAGGCATGATTTTTTCCGACATCTTCAACAATTATCGTCATATTTCAGCCAATTTACACAAAATTTTAATAAATTATACACCTAAACTTTTCTCATGAACCATTCTGTCCATTAATGAAAAGCGTATGAAAAGCCGTTTGGTAGTTTTGGAGTTTATCACATTCAGACAGACAGACAAACGCGGCGGGGGACTTTATTTTATAATATGTATAGATAGTATCAAAAGCTTCAAACATTTGACGCTTAACTGTTTCGCCAACAAAAAAATGCGATGCGATAAATGGTTATCATTTTGTATTTATCTGTATTGACTGATGAAAAAATTGCCTCACAAATTTGCGAATGAAAACGAAAATAAAATAACATACAAAATAGGGTTCTTTTATAAGATTTTGTGATGATGTTCCGTATAGACATAATTTTTTATAAATAATAATAATATATTCATATACTCGTAAGAAGAAAATCACTAATTCACGCATTTCCTGATTGTTACTACATTTATATATTGTTATAGAAAAAAATAATCATATTTAAAAAAAAAACATTCGTATTTGACCTACATGTTGGAGCCAAAAGATTTCCATTTAAGCAACAGTGGTATGATATAATGAATATTAACCATGTTATTATAATACAATTGGCACTGTACTTGCTTATAAAAATGAATTAAATTTTAAACACAAACTGGATACTGTATATAATAAATTTGTTTTATTGCGTATATTTCTTAGTCTTTATAAAAATATTAGGCCTTTTCTAACTAACTTTTATAAAGACTGATTATAATATTTTTTCCATTTGTATTATATTAAGTTATATTTAAAAGAAATTTTTATTGTTATATACAGAAGACATCTTATAATACGATTTAAAAAAAAAAAAAATATGTACTCATATTTAAATTATTATAAAAAGGCTATTTTAAATTAAACAATATAGATGAATATCATAATTATTTATTTCTTATGAATGATCAGCCACAAAACCAATCCCTTTCAATAAAACTAAGATTGCCTCCTGTGTACTAGTATCTATAGAAAACTTAATAACCACGAAGGCCACATAATGTAAGAGAAGCCACGTTGTTTATTTTTAACTTTCGATTTACATCATCATTTCAAATTTTAACCACCAAAGTTATAGTTACGTTGCAAAACAGTTGCGTCGGCAATCAAACTATTCAGAGAGATGTAAATAATCTATTGCAATAAAAGTTAAATATATTCTAGCAATTAATATTTTATTACAAAATATTTCACGGTTCGATTATTAAGCTATTATTTTATAAGAATGCTTTAAATTGCACATACTCGTATTAAGATGGGCTAATGTATCCATGTTGCAAATATTACCTCATTACTGCCGTTACAACTACATTATAAATATGCTAATTAGCTTGAAAGTATTTGAATTTTAAATAAGTATCATGTACATATCGTGTAGAAATAAATTTTATTTAATTACTAGCTATCTGCCCTCCCACTCTCCCTTCGAATAGCTACCCACTGCATCTTACGCGTCTGCCAAAGACTGAACATACTATATATCTATACATATATATAGCTATAGTCATTTAAATAATAATGTAAGCTGACATGACAATAGAAATATATTAAAATCTTAGAGGGAAGCAATTAATGGATTCGAAAGTAGCTTTTGTCTTACTACACATTATAAGTTACACATGTACGAGTATATGCATGCCAATTGCCGAGTTTTATTGCCATTCGTTAGCTAGCACCTTGAAATATCAAGATGTATGAAATAAACACACTTTAACAAGTTTAAGTAACCGTATACTCCATTAAAAATAAAATAAAAAGTCAAGTGTGAATGGTAAAATAGTTAAGTTACAAAAAAAACATCATTTTTACTAATTAATAGAGTTTTTTTTTAATTTAAAAGTCCGTACCAATAACACTTTAATTTAATTTATCACATAGCAAAGACTAATTAAAATGCTCAGAATGCAATGCAATTATAAACATCCGAAATTTGTGTGAAGTAATTGAATCTCACAATTGATTAATCAAAATTTGAACTGTATTGCCCACTATACATAAAATTTTATAACTAATCATGCTTATTTAATAAAAAAAATTGTAAAATACTAGCAGAACCCGCGGCTTCGGTCGCGTTAAGACTACAAAAAAAATCTCTAAAAGGTAGTTTTATACAAAGTTTCATCCCCTATTTTACGCCCTTATAGGATGAATTTCGTAAAACACTAAAACACGTATTTCTCTAATTTTATTGAAGAGCATTAATACCAAGTTTCAAGTAATTCTGATCATAAATATATTTTTTGGATTGGATTACGAGTATAATGTGTTTTCTCGTGGGAATTAGATAATCTTCCGCGGTAAAAAATAGCCTATGCCGCTTTCCAGCCCTCCAACTATCTCTACACAAAAATTCACGCCAATCCGTCACTCCGTTTTGACGTGAAAGAAGGACAAACAAACAAACACACTTTCATATTTGGACGCAGTTATGCAGAAAACAGCCATGTGCGTAAAAGTACCAACAGAGTTATAAGCATTTTTCTGTCGATAGTTGCACTTGGGTTATGTTTTGTTTTTCTGGTTATTTTAAAATTGTACAATGTTTATATAAGTATTGTTTATTTTTTATAATTATTTTATTTTTTATAATAAAATGCTTATAACTCTGTTGGTACTTTTACGCACATGGCTGTTTTTTGCATAACTGGGTCCATTTATAATATTAGTATGGATTTGTCATCCTTATATAAGTGAAATCTCCAATATTCGTGATTTTATTAATCCTAGTTTTATGTGTTTAATTGCGCACGACTTACAATAGAGCAAATCATCTTTAGTGTTTTAAATAGCATAAAACAAATCTGAGTGAAGGCTTAATTAAATAAGAAAGGCAATAAATAGCCTTTTATATTTAAAAAAAATGCTCCAAATGCTAGCCATTATATCGTAATTGATTTCTGACTCGGTGAGCTATGGCTTATCCAAAAATAAACTGTACATCATTTCGACGAGACGTCTTAGGGCGGTTAATACGCGAAAAATGGTTTCCACTTTTCTTCGTTATCTGTTAATAAGGGCCCTTGCAGTGGGTAGCAATCTCGCAGAAATATGGACTCACTACTATAATTAAAAGCATTTCACTGTTTTGCTTTACCAAGATCTCGTTTTCACTTGCCCAATATTTAAATTACGAGACTCTTTTGAACTTTCCTATGAATTTAAAATTTCAATATGTACCTAAATAATTTTGTTATTGACTAAGTTTTATAAATTAATATTTATTTTATTAGATCTATTTTATTGAAAAGTTAATCACGGAATCTTTTTAATCAACAACTTAATTGTTTCAGATAAATAGTGTTTGAAATATTTCTGAAATAATACTTTCTTAGATTTACGCGAATATTTGACATTTTAAATAAAACTATCTTTTCGGATTTTGTCGCGGATTTATTTGGATTTTTGTTTCCCGACGTTTCGAATGCTTTACAGCATCCATGGTCTCTCCCGTGACCATGGATGCTGTAAAGCATTCGAAACGTCGGGAAACAAAAATCCAAATAAATCCGTGACAAAATCCGAAAAGATAGTTTTATTTAAAATATTTCTGAAATATTATAAAACTTTTTGGAAGTTCCATATATATGAAATAGATGGCATTAGTGTTCTCTTGAGAGAAAATTGTACCTACTTTATTTTGGTTGTTTTCCTATTTTACACATATATAATAACTTTTAAATACTATATAGGTTTCCTGCTATATTGCTTTTTGCTTTCCTTTGACTTTTTGAAATAGTATGATAAAGGCCACGATATAAATATCGCCGTCGTCTCAGCCAATTCCACTGCTGGACATAAGGTTTCCACAAAAAACTATCTCACCTTAAATCAATCATTGCTTCCGTTATTAGAGGATAAGATAAACAATTAACAATCTGTTTCAATTATTATAATTATTAACTATTAGAAATTGAAATAGACATTAAAAAATGAAGTAGAAAATACGACACGAAAAGCCATTTCTATAATAGTAATTGTTTGCAAATTACAATAACGTGCTAATGTATTTCTTCGATGTATTGACAAATCCAGACGAGACCGTTATGAGGCGTGCCGCATACCGTTATTGTATTCACCACAATCTATACTTTTCTTTTAATTGATCATCGGAACCTCTATTCTTCGAAATATGTGGTGGTAAATGAATTTATTTTTTTGAATTCGAAAGCATTTTGCTGTTTAGTTTTTACTTTATTTTACGTACAAGTTGAAGTAAGTTCTTAATTGCATAAAGCAAAATAAATATGATACACTAGCGGTTCATCCTTGCTTCGCCCGGCTTAGCTTAGCTAGCTTTCGCCTCTAGAAAAACAAAAACAAAACTATCCCACGGGTACCGTACTTTTTCCGTGATAAAAAGTAGCCTATGTACTAATCAGACTATAACCTATTTGTGTGCCAAATTTCATCTAGATTCGTTCAGCCGTTCTGGCGTCAATGAGTAACAAACATCCAAACATCCATCTAAACTTTTACATATATAATATTAGTAAGGCTATACCTCATATATAACTAAAAGGCTATATCTATAGGTATATCTAGCGTCAAGATTTTATAGCATAAGAGATAGGTACGTTACATAAACTTTCTATTTCCCACTTTCCCACTTATTTTAACGATATGCTTTAGATGTTGGCCTTATTCATTTAAAGAGAGGTAGGAAAAGTATGACCAGAATGGCAGTCATACTTTTTACATTTAGATAAATCGTATCTGCGATCACTTGATGATGATGATGTCCTCCTAGCCGATTCCGGCCACGGCGGCCAATCTCAATGAGATTAGCCAACTGCGCAGGAGATATTATAGTGCTCAAGTGTACGCGCAGACACAAGTGCACTCTCTATTCCTATTACTCTCATACTCCGGTGGGACGACCACTCGACACGACCGGTGAGAGTTAAGGCGCAGGACCGACGGCTTTACGTGCTCTCCGAGGCACGGGGGTGAAACACCGCCAACTTCCCAACTCCAGGCTGTTACTGAGACTTACTATACAGGAAGACTCAATAACTAAACTTGGCCCGACCCGGGACTCGAACCCAGGACCTCCGGGTGTGCAGCCGTACATGCTATCCACTACACCACCGAGGCACTTACTCAGTATAAGAATGGATACTAGCGCCAGTGTATCAAATGACCATCTAATCTAATACATAAATAATGGAGTCATATTTACATGTTGGTTAATTAAGACTATAGTAATATATATATATATATATATATATATATATATATATATATATATATATATATATATTACTATAGTCTATAGTCTATATATAATATGAAAATATCAATACGGGAATGAATTAAGTTCATAGTTTAAATGTCCCAGTAATTAGCCTTCAGGCCATGCTGATGTTATAAATAATAATTTGTACCCAAATCTGATTTAAAAGCACTAATAGCAATCATATTATACAAATGTTTAACAATATAAATTATAGATTATTGTATGAGTCGCAAAATAGTTATGGTTTTTATTTTTTAGATTTTAAAGCACTAAAATTTTATTACTTTTAATTTTTATTTAGTAATACCACCCGTCTACTAACCGATTGAAATGTACATCTGTATCCGTATTATTATAATATTATAAATGTGAAAGTTTGTAAGTATGGATGTTTGATACATTTTCACGCCAGAACAGCTGAACGAATCTGGATGAAATTTGGCACATAGATAGATTATAGTCTGGAATAAGATATAGGCTACTTTTATTCCCGGAAAAATAAACGGTTCCCGAGGGATAGATTGAATTGTTTTTCTAGAGGCGAACACCAGCTAAGCGAGGGTGAGCCGCTAGTTATACATAACTAAATCAATCGTAGATAGGTTATCTTGTTATTTCATAGAAACTAAATGATTTTATCTATTTATTATTAATATTTATTGCACACACAACTTATAGACAAAAAGTGCAAGTGTTGTTAGATAAAGTGCATTAAACATGCAAAGGCGGCATGATATGGAATTAAAAGCAACTCTTCCGGACATCTTATATTTCACTACGCACCAATGAATGCTGATATAAGATGAAGGAAGTAACTTAATTATTGTAAGTATTTATAAAAAGCCTTAAGTAAACTGTAATCTTACCATAATTTTTTATACGTTTTTGATAAACTGTTGAATATTTTTTCGGTGTCAAAACGTATGATAAAAATCTCCTTCCAAGTTTTAAGTAGACCTGTAAAGCTCATTGAATTAAAATTTCAATTTTCTATTATAGTATAATTTAATTAGAAAAATCTAATATAATTAAATGTTATCGTCAATTGTTATCTCTAACTATGGTGTTACCAAAGGACCGTAAACTGTTTTCTCTGCGCACGCACCGTAGCTTGGTACGACTTTCTTCGGCCTGAGTATGCCGTGTCGAATTAAACGAATTATAGCAAAAAGTACAGGCTATATAGAATTTTTACTTTATTTTCAGAAATTTTACGAGACCTAAATACTAAATGCTAAATACTAACTGTTAACAACGTAAGTAATTAAACTTACTTGATAATTATTTTAGGTTTTAGTTCAAGCCCTGATTTGAACTTAAGCAAGTGTAACATAAATTACCTGTGTGAGTATGTACTCCTCGTATATACGTATATCCTCGTATATACTTTTAATGTTCATCAAATATTTTTAGTACATTTTTACGTACATATAATTAAATTGAGGGTACTGTTTTAATTATAAAAGTTAATAGCCGCTGGTATAGTTAGAATGTGTATAATTTTGGACCAATAGCATTCGTCTAAAAGAATGCATGAATGTGGAGAAGTTGCCATGAAGATTTTATGGCGGTTTTATGTTTACGACTTGCTCAATTGACAAGAAAGATATAAAGGCTAGTTCCTCTAATAAACCTCTTATCTGATGACGTGACATTGATATTGACATTTCGAAAGGATTACGTTTTCTTTACAATATACTAGTGACTTACCCTCGCCTCGCTTGAGTTCGAGCTAAGTGAGTACATATAGCGTTGCTACAGTTCAATAGATCTTTTTAAGAGGAATAATTTTGTAATAAATTATTTTCAACACCTCCAGGTAAATTTCTAAGAAATGAATTAAATTTCTAAGAAATCTATTGTTAACTGTAACGCCGGCGTGTCCGCGGTTGTTGAGGAAATAACTGTATTGTTTTTTAGCGCACACCAATAATGCTCTTAGTCGGCATGATTTTTCCGACATCTTCAATAATCATCGTCATAATAATGACAGCCGTCAATTGTTCCGTTTCATACAAACCTTAATGAATTATACATCTAAATCTTCTTCAAGAATCATTCCGTCTATGGTGGAAACTGTATGAAAATTTCTTCCGGTAGTTTTTGAGTTTATCGTGTTCAGGCAGGCAGATGGACACGTCCGGGGGACTTTGGTTTTTGATACATAGTGATATTTTATTAAATATGTTTTTGCATATGGTAGTTCAAGTGGTATTATCTTTGTATTAGATATATCTATATGTTGGCATATGACTGCTAGCTTTATGAAGTTCTACTACTTTTGCATATTGAAGTGTATATCAAAAGTGCTCTATTTTTTCTCTACATACGATACGTAATTAAATTTTTTATTCGATAAATATTATTTATTTTAATTAACGAATTAAGAGATTAATGGAGTAAGTTAGAAAAATTGGTTGTGCTATCAAAATATTGAATTTTAGGATCTATAATATAAATAACAGAGTCCGACCACGTACAAACTTCAATTTTAATGGAGCTTTACGTCTCTACATTTTCACGTGTCAAAGGTACAACCACAGGGCATGGTGTTAAATCATGACTGACTTCGACGTGACTAATGGATAAATCATATTTTATGGCAAAGGTCAACATTGAATAACCAATGATTAATAATAAATCTAAAATGTATATTATTCTCATGTATATATTATGGTGGCTATATATAAAATTAAACTTAAAAAATAAATATACACTATGGCTCAAAAATTTAGAGGATTCTTTTAACTATTGCAAAATATCGCCGACTAGCAGCTCACCCTCGCTTCGGTCGAGTTCGTCTCTAGAAAAGCACAAACAGATCTATCCCACGGGAACGGTTCATTTTTTCGGGATAAAAAGTAACCTGTAGTATGACCGGCAATATCAGCATGCCAAATTTTACTAAATTAGGTGTGTAAATTATTGTGTACTAAGCTGTACAAGTTATTATAGTTTTTTGAGACCATGCAAAATTTCATTTAAATCAGTCCATCACTTTTGGAGATTAGCCCGTACAAACAGATAAACAGACAAACATACACAGAAACAAAAAAAATTAAAATAATCGGGATTTGTTCTATTTTTCTTATTACATCTCCCTGACTCGGTTTTCAGCATTTTTTTCTATGTACAGACATTCGACCTGTACAGTTTTATTATATGTATATAGATGAAAGTATTTATATTACATAATTCGATATATTTTAGTATTTGATTTTATCAATGCGATTTAAGAGCACTTAGCTCTCATAATAAAAGTACTTTCTAAGCCGATAAATGAATCAGTTTAGTATCTGTATAGAGTTGTGTAATGTGAAAGTACTAGTAAATTAGTGAGTGTAAACTGCTAAGTAATCGCTACATATCGACTAATGATGACCTATTATGCATCCACTCAATAGTCTATATAGACTTTCGATATCTAATTTTGTGTTATCATCTAAATTGAATATCTTTTTAATCCATACTAATATTATAAATGTGAAAATGTGGTTGTTTGATTGTTTGTTTGCTTGTTTGTTTATTTGTTTGTTTGTTTGTTTGTTTGTTTGTTTGTTTGTTTGTTTGTTTGTTTGTTTGTTTGTTTGTTTGTTTGTTTGTTTGTTTGTTTGTTTGTTTGTTTGTCTGTCCTTCTTACACGTTGAAACAGTGTGACGGATTGGCATGATTTTTTGTGTGGAGATAGTTGGAGGGCTGGAGAGTGACATAGGCTTTTTACCGCGGGAGATTATCTCATTGCCACGGGTATACACGTTATAACACAACCAAAAAAATATATTTATGATCAGAATGACTTAAATGAGACTTGATACAATACAATTAAATAAATACATGTTTTAACATTTTTCGAAATTCATCCCATAAAGAGGTAAAATAGGGAATTAAAGTTTGTGTGAAACTTAACTTTTTAGAGGTTTTTTGTAGTTTAAGCGCGAGTTAAGCCGCGGGCTCTGCTAGTATAGTATAATTAAAAGATATAACATTAATAATATGAATGCAAAATTTTGTGAGTCACTGAGTGAATGAGTAAATTACTGGGTGTATTAGTTTTTTACATTTCAAAATAAATCTTACTCTACCCGACAAATTAGTGTAGAGTCAATATATTTTCAAAAAAGTATGAAATAATATTATTAAATCCTTAACCGTAGATATACAATATAAAGTACACTGAGATGAAATGCATGTCAGTTAGAGTTATGCCGTGCCATTTCCAGCGATGCCAGCGGAGTTAATGTTTTTCACGCCGTTGCCGACGCATGCATTCATGTACACTCACAGATTTGTTATTTGAAGTAGTAACGACCTTTTAAATTTAATTATTATTTACTTTCATCGGAAAATTAAACCTTTAGAGTGGTGAAAATCAGCTTGAACCGTATTTATAATTGGTAATTAGAGCAAAGCTTCTTAAGTACAAAGCCATGTTAATGTTGTCTGTCAGAAAATTGTTGATATAATATTTTAAGAGCCTTTTAAATAGTCACATGCTATCTAAATATCTAGAAATAATAGGGATACAAAGCAAAAACGACTTTGGACTACGATAACGATATAGTTAACGAGTTGACAGGTTTCTTAGTGGCTTTCACCGGAATTTACGGTGTATAGACTAGATACTAGCAAATAACCCTTAAGACGTCTTAATTAAATGCTTTAGCTTTTAGCATACTGGTATATGCATGATGTTAATCTTTGAGGAAATGGTTAGTTTGTAAATAACGGTTTCTCTACTACTATATCTCAAAGTATTTTCAATAGGAGATAAATGACAGATCTATAGCAATAATTTATCCCGTTTTCCCGAGTGTATGATTCATACAAAAAGTAGCTCCGTCCGGATATAAAAACAATATCTAGCAAAGTGTCTAGTTTCCTTTAATATTCCATAGAACATCTTTATCATAACATAACATTGTCGAACATAAATTCATATATAAAGAGCTAAACATTCGCAAGTTAATTACAGCCGCTACAAATACTAGTTGCCTAAATTCGACATCACTAATGGAATTTTCGCATGGTCGCTGATCGTAACCGATGTGAAGTGGGATTTAACTCATCTCTGTTACAGTAACTATTTGTTAATTTTTGAAAATACATACAAACCTTAGGTATATGTTTTGTAACTAAAATGGTTTGGAATAATTTAAATTTGTAAAATTATAAGGACAATATTTTTTTAAAAGATATCTAAGAGTGATACCTAGATAATTATTGTTTTTATTTTTTTATTTTTGAAGTGTGGATCATGTTAAAATGGCGGGACACATAAGAATTCAATTTGCTAATGTTATTTATTTACTGATGTTATTATTTTATTCTGTGAAAGGAGTTTGACTGAAGGTTTTTTTTATCCTGCAAAAAGAAGAGCCCTTGTAAAATGGGTGAAAATTCGGTTATTATGCAGAATACAACAATTTTTTCTTGATATGCGTCATGGTTACTTAAGTCATGCTATAATAATTGCGCGTAATTTTTACTCTCAAAATTTCAGAATTTAAGTAGAAAGGTAATTATCACAACTCTTGTTGTTATACCAGAACTGATCAATAGTTACATACTAGAGACTTACCCTTACTTCGATCGGGTTAGTTTGAATGATTTAGGGACGCGTAAAATATAAACTTCTAAAGAAAAAATTTTTTTTTACGCCAGGATGTTTTACAGGCGTATATAGTATAACCCACCAGAGTTTCATTACAATCTGATCAATGGCTTAGGCACTCATAAAGGACAAACGAATATACATTTTTAGTTATATTTAGATAGATGATCTAAAATATAAAAGAATTCTTTATTTTCATATTTTCTAAACTTAATAGTGCAAGAAATAAACAAATAAAAAATGCTAGGCAACAATTATATATTAAAATAAACTATATAAATACAAGATTTTTTTTAATAGTGTTATTTTAGAAAGTGAGCCGAGAGAGTAATAACTAAATACCACAGGTAATTATTGATGCTTGGATTTTAGTTCTAGAGTGAACACTAATGGAATTTCCGCATCGGAAGCCAGAACACTGCACACGCGTGTTCCGTGTACCAGGGATCAACTGTTCTATATAGATATATAGAATTTATAGGTCGTTAGTCTAGTTATACATTTTAAATTTAGTTATAACAGTGTTGGAATATTATAGCTAAATTATTAAAAGCTAACATACATCATATCTTATATCTTTAAGAGCAATTCTTGTATATATGTACATATACATATTCTGAATCTCGAAAACGGCTCTAACGATTTTCATGAAATTTAGTATACAGAGGGTTTCGAGGGCGATAAATTGATCTAGATTTGTCTTATGTCTGGGAAAACGCGTATTTCCGAATTTTCATGTGGTTTTCTTTCGCATTATTCCACGCCAAATATGGTCAATAATTTCTCACGCTTTCGCAAAGGTATATTTTTTTTTTCTTTTTTTTTTATTTATTTAAGTTTTTTGTTTTTTATTAAAGAAAATTGTACTTTTGACCAAAAACTCCGAGCGAAGATCGGTGGCCCAGGTACTATCATTTAAAGTGATGTTAAGTAAATAATTATTCCTTCGTATAAATAATTTTAAACGAGATCTGAAATTTTAATTTCACTTTCAATTGCATCTGATTAAGCAAAAAAAAACTGGAATAATTAACTTGTAAAATTAAAGGTGTTTAATTTAATTTCATGCTTTATAACCCTGTGGTGTAAGCTATGCGTTCTCTCTCAGATCGTGTATGGGCTAATTAAGTATACAATTTTTATTGCGTATTTTACATTGAGATTATAATAAAAAGTCAAACATACTAATTACAAAGCATTGCATACATTTTCATTATACAATATACATGTTATCGCTTGCCTTATTACGTTTTTATATTATACAAGGAACTTAACCACTTGGTGCTGTCACACAGAATTTCACCCTAACCCTCATATTAATCGGATTAATTCGTAAAGGCACCTCACGCCTGAGAGGATTAGGGCCTGTATTTAAATCATTTTTGCATGTGGCATTTTGACGTAGGACCTCTAAAGTCACCTTTTCCAGAAGGGTGTAATTAGACCCCACGTTTTGTGTTACAATGAGCAATGAATATTTATAACTGAAATCGAAACCGGGAATGTTGTAATAATAACATAACATATTAATCGTATGTTACACAAAGCCTTTAAACGTTGCAATTTAAATGCATGTAAAAAGAATATCTGAATGAATTTGAATTGTATTTTGAGTACATATAATCGGTGCGGAGCTTGTTTATGTAAATGGGAGATTGTATGTAATCTGAACATATCGCAGGAAGCTCAAATAAAGATATGTATATGCATTCAGTCGGAATCAGTGCGCAGCGCTCTTGGTTTGCTTGATTTTAATCAAAAGTTTCGATTGGACTGCTAACCACCCGGGCGAGTGCAATCGAAGCGTATGTTCCTTCGTAGGATAGGGTTTAATGGCTGCTCCGAAATCTGTGTGTTCAATTTAATACCTATTTGTTCCTTTATAATTGCGGAAGGTTTCATCCGAGTGTGATGTATGGAGCCACTGTGCTTCTGCTTCGGCGACATGTGTGCGACTAAGTTTGAGCTATGAAACTAGCAAAATTTAAATTTATTTCTCCAAAACATAATCTTGTTACTTCCTAATTTCTTTACATTCAATATTTTAATGAATTGACGACACTGAAAATTATTTTTTTATTGTGCAACAGATAGAGAGAGCTATTGTCATGAAAAATGTAGGTAAATCTCCTCGGGTCCATGTTTAAGTGAAATAAAAAATACAAAATTGCTCCTAAAGTGGGATAGCCGCTCAAATTAAGCACCTGAATAAATTGTGTGATAATCTGTAGCCGTCTTTTAATGTTTTATTTTAGGGAGCCGCTGGCGACGAAGGCGTGCAGAGAAGAATAAGCGAATAAGATAATGATTACTCTCATTTCATTTACTTCTCTTGATCCTGGTAATTGAGAAAATTGGGTCGTATCTTGATAAGAGTAGTGGGTGGTTTTGGGTGGTCTCATTAGGGACCTTTAAACGCACTTAATGCTTTTATCACCTGGGGTGTGAAATGGACCGTGACATGGGCACATAAGGAACAGATGTCGAGACGTTAAATTAGAATTTAGTTAAACTTTCTAATTGCAATGATCTGTCGATATTGGTGTTAGAATTCTACCATGATTACTTTCTCAAAGGTGTTTGTTGTAGTCTGTATTATATGGCTATTGTTAAATTATTTAATATTTTATATTTTATTTTCTTTATTCACTTTTGAAAATTTTCGGTCTTTTCGTTTCGAATGTTTTATTGAAATCATGGTCACGAGAAAAACTAAGGTGGTAATCATTTCAAAGGTCATTATGTACATAGTTGTTACAAACAGTATACACCAACACATTATACAAAGATTTTAAAGAAATAGCAAAATGGCACCAAAGTATTTGTAAATTTTAATCTGAAACATTTTTAAAATTTTAACAAGTTACATATTAAATATTATTTCATTTTGGTTGCTACTATTATAATTTTTATTAAAAAAATTCTTTACTTATTGAATTCTGATAATATACTTAAATACCACGTAACGAGCGCAAGAAATATAGATATGCTTAACGTATTGATTAATTGCTATTACTTCTGAAACCGTTTTCTGTAACTTTGCATTGAACGGTGGCAACCGCCACAGGACTTAGTTCTTATAAGGCCTGAACTAAGATTTACGAGTATGTACCTACCCTGTGTAGGAATCTAGCGTCTTTGCTAATGGTTTATAAATAACTAGTATTGCCCGCGGCTCCGCCCGCGTTTAGGTGACCAAAAACCAAATTCTTAGGTTTTACATATTACAATAATCTTACATTGCAGTTTTTGTAATTTTTCTTAGAAATGGGACATTTTCCCGCGGTAAAAAGTATCCTATGTGTTGACCCGAATATTCAGCTATCACAATACCAAATTTCATCAAAATCCGTCCAGTGCTTTTTCTGTGATGCGGTAACAGACAGACAGACAGATAGACAGACAGACAAAAATCCAAAAAAAACTATAGATTCGGCCTCTGTATCGATAATAATGTTTATTTCAATAAGATTTTCCAAAAAATATTTAATGTACAGATTCGACTTAGTTACAATTTTATTATATGTATCGATCTAATAATATTGTATTTGATAATATAAAAGGAGCACTAAAAAGCTGTTTCCAAGAGTCCAAGAGCTTAATACGTATATAATGCTTTAACCTTACTCAACGTAAAAATGAAACGCGAAATGTATATTGAGAAAGCTCATCATGAGAGTGAAAATATCGAATTTGTAGAGTAATCTCTTCGTAGTTATTACAGAAGAATTTTCGGGCGCAGTAAGCGTCGGTGGTTTTAATTTATATTTTTCTTTCCCTAGTCCAGTGAGGGCATAATGGACAAAACATTAGCTCAGTTAACTTCACTGAAAGCTTTCAGCTCTGTTTAATTTATCTGGTCTTATATTTATTTTAATAAAGTTTATTGAATAAGATTTTAGTTCAATTTTACAATTAAAAATTAACAAACTATAAAGTAATTTATCTCAGACACACACACACACACACACACACACACACACACACATATATATATAGGTTATGTCTCATAAGCAAGTGAAAGAATAAGTTGTTAAATATGAGACAAAGCCAAATTACCCATTTGAAAGTGTAAATTACACTATCTTTTATAATAAAAAGGCACAATTTTTTAAAGTAAAATCGACACAAACTGGGATATATGCCAAAGATTTGTAAAATGTTTAAATAAATTTTTTAAATGAATTGCGCGGTCATTCAATTCGTGGCCGCAACGCCCATGCGGCAATCGGATATTTAAAAAAACCGCTGTAATCATTTTTAAATAAGAATTAATTTTATACATTTTAACGAGATCATGCTCTTATCTTTTGAAATAAATGTTTTAAACACACGACTTATGTAATCGTCGTTTATATTGAATTTAAATGACTAAGGAAAGGCTCATTGATATTCAAGATACACACACTTTGAACAACATTTCATTTTAAACTAGTAAAGTTTCTAGAAAAGAGCGAAGAAAGTTGACAAGTGACAAATGTTCTCACAATTTAATTTAAATACAAAGTACCGAAACGAGTGATGACAGACAATGACATAAATTTAATTAAATTATTATTTGCATCACTTCATCGACGAAGGAAATTATTTTCACAAAAGGGTAAAATGAATTGAGTTATAAATTGAATTATTGCCCACCGAGGTATATAAATTTAAATATATGTTTTTAAATTGTCTTAGATGTCATTTGTATATGTTAGCATAGTCATCATTTTATTATTATGGCAACAATTTTGTTATACAATATAGAATATAGATTATCATTATTTATTAATACAATTTATTGTAATACACAGGGTTAATAGCAACACTAATTTTATATTATGTAATATAGTATGAGGTGAAATACGGTCAGTATAGTAACGGCTTTAATTTTACAACTTTAAACTCTGTACGAAACAAAGATTAACTATTACAAATTTTATTTAAAAGAGTTCTAAGTTTCTGACTGTGTTTTTCTATAATTAGTATAATAACTACAATTTTTATTAATTGACCAAAGTAATATTTGCTTCTTAATGTTATAAAATACTCATGCAATGAATAAGTGCGGTAGGCTAACGGTAACAATAACTTCACTTAAGTTTAAATTATTTATGCAAAAAACACCTTAATTTTGTTGAACTTTCTCCTTTCTAAGGGCCTTATGGCTACCATTATTCATTTCCATCTTTCAAACCGGTCTTGTTTTACCTTGAGAAGTGAAAGTGCCTTAAGAGTGAAACCTACAAAATGCAGCCCTGCCGCTTTTCTAGTAACTGGAAATAAACCATATGTGACATACGAGTTTAACCAGATAAGCGATCTCTGATTGTAATTTGTACATTATATATTCAAATGAGAACTGCTTTCTAGTCATTTTTCCTAATTTGTCTTCATGGCCAGTCAATTTCTAACAACATTATCATAAAAAACTTGAATTTTAGGCTGTATTTGGGTAAATTGGGCCGTACCTATGCGCTTCAAACAACTTGCTTAACATATTTGTGGTATAAATAAATATACGCGTATTTAAGGAGTAAAAGTATGTGTCATGTGTACAGATATACTAAGAAAGCTAAAATTATTCAGGGGATAAGTATATGCAAGAATGTAGCATGAACAGCTCCCCATGAGGCAATACTATCATATTCTGTAATATATTCGCAATAATTCGCGTTTCCACCTCAGGCGGGCTATATCGCAAAGGCGACAGTTTTATTGGAGGCATGCGAGGAATAAACTTTGAGACGCGCATGTCTTACGCCTTAGCGTTTCATTTTTAATAACCGTTTTATGATTGTTCAGAATAGGAGATTTTGTGTAAAAATGTCTTCTTCTTAAACTTCATAAAGCTAAATTTATAGGATACGTAAAATGGCGTTACTTTATTATTGTAGCAACCGTACGAATATTACAATCCTTTTTTTTTTTGTATTTTCATTATTTTTTGTAAAGAAAGTTGTTGTTTATTTTGGATGAATTATTATTATTATAAGCGATATAAAATTTGAAATTTTTACGTCAGTGTCATTTTTATTGGATTGCTCGTAAAGTATCTGGGAAACGAGAATTTTACAACAAAAGCTATTAAACTGGTATAATTTTATATTGGACTGTAACAAAAACATACACAGTTTTATTAATCATAAAGAAAGTTTTCTAACATAACCATTAAGACGAAGAAAAAATGGGTTCTTCGAGTAGTGAAACACCTTGTGACATTTGCAAAATAGGCACTCAGAGTATTTATACAAGCCACCTGAGGTAACTTAATATGGCCGAATTACTCCTGACCTTTTCACGTTCCGTAATATATTCCCTTGTAATTGTTCTTAAAAGCACCCTCTTCTATTATTCGATGAAGTGTAAAGGGCGGTAATTTATAGGACAAGTTGGGAGCCACTTGATTTTAAGTATTACTGGAGGTAATGTCAGTTTAATTGCTGTTTGGCGGTCGAAAATGGATACTTATTACTGATAAGGTGGTGTTTAAAATATCATATTTTATGTGATTTATGGTGCTTTTTAAGGCTTTATTTATGTACGATATGTATGCAACTTATAACTTATCTTCGTGAAGCTTTATAAAAGTTGTTTTATTTTAAAAGTTATTGCGGACTTAAAGAATACTTACATTTAAATTAAATATCTATTCTTGTTTTTTTTTTAAAGTTAAGTTTATAAAAGTGTACTTAAATAAAGTATTCTTAAATTCAGTTTGAATATGGAAAAGTTGAAGTCAAAGTATATTATGTTATAGGAAAAGAAAATTGAACCATTAAACAACAAAGAACATGATTTTCCAATTACTTATCTATACATATAATGAAACTGTAGAGGTCGAATGTCTGTACATAGAAAAAAATGCTAAAAACCGAGTCAGGGGTATGTAAGAAGAGAAATAGAACAAATCTAGGTATTTTTTTAATTTTTGTTTATCTGTCTGTTTGTTTGTTTGTACGGGCTAATCTCCGAAATTGTTGGACCGATTTAAATGAAATTTTGCATGGTGGTACCTTATACCCACAGTCAATATTTTAGATACTTTTCATCCCAGAAAATGAACAGTTTCCGTGGGATAGATCTGTTTTTCTAGAGGCGAACCCGAGCAAAGCGAAGTTGAGCCGCTAGTTATTTAATATGAGATTTATTTTACTCAAAACAAGTTAAGATTATTGTTTAGAGTATGTTGTCTAAATTACGATTAAACTAGCGATTTTCTTATTTTAAAAGGAATGCTCTTTCTGCTGCTTAGTCATAAATTTATAGAAATTAAAGCAAAAGTGGGAACTGATAAAACTCTCGCCCTATATTAGACCCCACTGGCCCAGTTCATCCCCAACTCAGCCCATAAAAGTTAAAGAGCACATTACAGCAAGTAATAACTGAACAACGGACCCTTAAATTGGGACTAGCCCGTGTGATCCGATCTCTATTTGTTTCGGTTACCCTTTTTAATTAAACCATTAATTATCTGATTAGAATATTATTGTTTAATTTTAATAAGACGAGAAGAAATTATAATGTTTCTTCTTAAATACATTAACGAAGGTGCAAAATTAACAATTTTGTTATTTGATAAATTGCCAAACACCCATTTAACTGTAAACAAATTAAAATAATTATTTATTTGAATCTCCTTGTAATTTTTATTTGAGATAGATAATTTCTGGTCAACCAATTTGTGGTGAGGTTTGGTTCGCAATAGCTTAATTATCTAATTCAACCACAATAGCTAAGAGCAATAACCTTGCAATCAACATTCCTCACATTAGAAGTGAGTATATTATGTTTTTGAATGAAATAAATATTTGTTTATCATTTCCACAAGAGATTGTTACATTGCACTGGTAGTTGCAATGACGATTTCAACTTGGCTAATAATATTTTTCTGAATAAAAATAATAAAGTAGAAATTTTAAGCAACTAATACTATTCTATTCATAAGAAAAATCGTTAGAATTATATGTAATAGACCTAACTTTTGCTTGCGACCACGTTTCCATATTTTACGTACCATATTTAGAATTTATGTACCACGGTCGTAGAATGGATGTTAGTTTTTTAATTATCGTTATATTTTTTAATTATAAATAATTTAAATTAATATAGTTTTAAAATATGAGCTTCCTCAATTAATGAATACGCAACAAAAAATTTCCAAATCGGACTGCTAGGATCAGATAAGCGTGTTCAAACCAACATAAAAACAAATTCTTAACTTTCATAATAGTAGGTATAACATACTGGTATAGGTAATACTTATTGAATGTGAATGACAAAATGTAAGGGTATACTTTATAGAAACTATTGCAAGAAGGTTTAATTTAGACTTAACTCAGGGTTCTAACAATCCACAAGCTCGAGATTGGCATCGTAATCCCTGTATGAGTAAGTTGGATGATCGTGAATTATGTGATCTGGGTCGTGGCTAACAGTTGCTCGGCGCTTACACTTCCGTAATTCCCTTGTCGGCAAGATTCCATCCAAGGGAAATGAAGTAACTTATATTTAGGCCTAGATTCTTATAGCATAGCTTTACGTATTCCAGCATTTGTCTATAGTGGATATTTCAACTTCAACAAAATGGTTAATACATCGAAAATTGTACATGGCGTTCCACATAAACGGCAATATAATGACTCACACATTAAATCTATGAATTTATAAAAGACTAGCATTGCCCGCGGCTCCGCCCGCGTTCAGATGACCCAAGATCAAATTCTTAGGTTTTACATATTAGTATACTCTTACGTCGTAGTTTTTGCATTTTTCTCAGAAATGAGATATTTTCCCGCTCTAAAAAGTATCCTTTATGTTGACTCGGATAACCACCTATCACCATACTAAAGCTCATCAGAATCCCTCCAGTGGTCTTTCTGTGATACGGTAACAGACAGATTCAATAAGATTTTCCAAAAAATATTTCATGTACAGATTCGGCTTAGTTACAATTTTATTATATGTATGGATTTAAATCAACATATTCATTTTTGTTTTTTTGTTAAAATATTGTCAGCTAAAGTCTAAAAAATTATATTTTTAACCGTTTAAAATTTTTGTACTCTAAGATGATCGACATGTAAAATCTTCTATTATTTAGACTACACGGTTTACCGTGAAATGTAAAATAAATAACCTTGTTTTGTGTTTGATAGCTTGCTAATGCCTATGTGTCTGAAATTATACTTTGTAATGCGTCGGCAATCTCGCAATTATACATATATATATAATAATTAGTAGAAATACATTGATTAAATTTTAGTATATTTATTGCTTGTTCATATGCACATGCATATAAATTAATCGAAAAATAAGATTTTCTACAGTGTCTTGACAATGCCGGTCGTAACACTTTTCGTTTGAAAATGTCACATAATTTGCTTAATGCCTAGCAAATTATATAGAAATAGAGTTTAAACATTAAAAAAATTAACGAAATCAAGCACATTTAGATAAACTATTCACTGTTTCAAATGACTTATCTAAAATATTCTTAATATTATTTGGTACTTTAAACATTCACAAACAATCGTCAATCACAAGATTGGTGTCGTAATCCCTGTATGACTTAGTTGGATGATTGTGACTTAGCCGATATGGGTCGAACCTAATAGTCGCTCGGTGCTTACGTTTACGGTAATCGCCTTGTCAGCAAGTTCTATGAAATAAATGGAATCCAAAAAAAAATCATGACATTTTGATAAAATTTTGTTGACAACCGGTTTGGCTTAGTTTGTAGTGACCATACTTGCTGTGCTAGCGGTCGCGAGTTCGATTCCGCTGGATGCTTTCATTTGTATGCATGTTTGTACTCCATTCATGGGTGTTTATATTTATAATATGTACGTATTTAAAGTTATATATATGTAGTGTATCAACTATCTGGTATTCATAGCACAAGCTCGTAGCTTACCATGGAACTAGATGGTGTTGTGTGTTAATGTTCCAACATATTTATTTATAATTTTATGACAATATTGTCATTCTATAAGATGTGGCCAGAAAATGTAATAGAATGAATATAACTTTAATATATAGTTTTTGTGAGATGATATTAGGATTGCTATATCGATACTCACATTTGTATCTGACTATTTAAAATATCTAAGTTTATATCTTAAAAAACTTAAATAAACGTTAATTTTTATTTGTTTCTAGGCTTTATTAGCTCATTGTTAAAGAACGTTTCCTGCCACAAGCGTTTTTCTATGAGACTTAACTTACCGTACGGGTAAATAGTCTGAATCAAAGAATTAACTTAGTTTTATTTAACATTTTAAATAAAACTATCTAATCGGATTCTTTTGCGGATTTATTTAGATTTTTGGTTCCCGATGTTTCAGATACTTTACAGCAATCATGGTCATAAGAGAAACTAAGGTTTAATACAAACTTTCATCCCCATTTTCACTCCCTTAAGGGATGATTTCCGGGTAAAAAGGGTATTCCGGGTATCCTTTTTCCTTCCCAGTTTCTCAAAATATTTTCTTATCAAATTTCATCTAAATCGGTTGGGTAGATCCAGAGATTACCCCCTACAACGTCACATACTCACAAACACTCACTTTACCTCTTTATAATATTAGTATAGATGTTAAATATTCGCGTAAATCTAAGAAAGTATTATAGTTTTATTTAATTTAAGCTACATACTCTTATATTAAGACTGATCTATATACGATTAAGCAATAAAATATTTCAATCGATACATTCCAAAATGAGGTGGTACCGTGTGTAGTCAACAGTACAGTTTATTCAAAGCCCAACTTAGAAGGTATTACGAGCTTTCGATGTATGAATGCCAACGCTCCGCCCGCAAACTCACATGCATTTGACATTAACTGATTTGAATGCATTTTGTGTACGATGAGAAATTTACAATGAAGTTATTTAATCGCAGTCCAAGGTATTCGAATAAAATTGAAATATCTTACGTGACATGTACCACTTCGTTCTAGGTCTGGAGTAAGATTGATATTTATTACTAAGTATTTATCTGCTTTTATTTTACTGGCTTAAGTTACTGTACAACTTTGATACTCTCTATAAACTGTACATTTATCTTACAGAAATGCTTAACCCTAAAACTCTAAGGATTTTTATAGTATCCAGCCCCAGTGGATAGATAATACAACACGGTCATTTTGAAAGTTCAACAAAAATCTTTTAATAAAAATCACTGGAGTTGAAGGTTTAATAATTAAAATGTACTTATAACTTAAAAGCATAGTTGATTTTTTGAGTTAGTTAATTATTATTTTAAGTAAATTAGTTAGTTTAATTTTAGTTAGTCTTTTAGAAAGAACATTTGAGGTACTTTTCTATTAGTTTTTACCCGTGGCTTGGTTCCTATGGTAGGTTACGAGCTTGGATAAAGTTATGTACATAAACTGTCTCCACTTCGAATTTCACCCGAACCCGAAGAGCGGTTACGGTATGAAGTATAAAGTACTAACATACAAATGCGTTCATTCAAGAATTTTTGAATTTATATCATAAGTATTAAATATCTGTAAATATCCGTAGCGAGTAAAGCATAACATTAATGCTAGTATTTTATATTACTAACATATGACAGCTATAGATAAGTCACTTACAATATTATTACTTAGTTATTTCCAAGACTAATTTCAAAGTTCTTTTATTACAAAAAATTAACAAATTACAATGGCTCTTAGCTTTCTCTCAGTCAAGGCCACCCGTGAAATGATTTATTTTATTCTGATAAGACTTTCTCAAACTGTTTTATAAGAAAGTCTGAAGTTTTAGAGATAAAAACAACCTTAAATTTGATAGTTAAAGAGTCGGATGTGACAGATTAAAAAGAATATCTAATTTTTGATTAAATGAAAAGCTAGATATAATATAAAAACTTAGGTATATAGTTATAAAATTGTCTAAATAATAAAATATTTAGAAGAACACTATAACTTCTTGAATAACTGTGTTACAGTAACCTGATTGTTTAACTGCATTTTAATCACGGAAAAGATCAATTATATTTGCAAATAACAAACATGTTAATTAAAATTATACACTAATTATTCTTTTATACTATATAATAACATGGCAAAAATATTGATTTTGAAGCACGTACATTTCAAGCACTCAATAATAAGACAATTGTTATTCCACTCGTAATTGGCTATAGAATCATAATTCACGACAACAAAAGGCGAATATCGCGCGGGTATCAGTGATTCTAATTAACATCGCGGAATTGAGTCAACTAAAACCAGGGGCTTCCAAACTTTTAGGTCCAAGGACCCTTTCATCAATTCAATAAAGCAATAACTATATAATATATCTCAACTTATTCTTAGTTAGCCTAGCTCTGCATGAACAATAGTAAAGTTTGTATGACAATTTTAATGCAGCCCTTAGTTTTGTAACTCCTGATTTAGGTGATACCCTGCAGCAAACAAAGCCTCATTCTATTGTTACACTTGCGCTGACTTAATGGTGACACCCGAGGAAACGTTAATTAAACAAGGTTCCTCGAATAAGATATTGTAGGACCTCATAACTGGATTGCGAATGTGCGAACTAAACTTAATTATTGTGCGGCAAATATTATTTACACGCGCTTTTAGTCTTGAACGCTTTCAGCCCGAATAATATTATAAAGGAAAATTGATCTCCTTGAAATGATATTGTATTATTTCGTTGATAGAAACTCAAGTAGCTGCTTTGATTAAGTCAATTTAATGGAATATCTTTTATTTTTGAAACAATTAATTACATAAATTAATAATTATCTTGGATTACATGTAAATATGACTCTTTTGACTCATTATGACACAAGTCACAAAAGTCATACTGGGTCGAAAAGAGTAGTTTTATATAATAACTAGCGGCTCACCCTCGCTTCGCTCGGGTTCGTCGCTAGGTACGTTTTAAATAGATATAAAAAGAAAAAATCTTTCTTTCTCACATTTTAATTATATGTTTTAATACTTACCTATTCCGGACTAAGAGAAATCCAAAAATTAAAATATCATAAAAATTGGAACGCGGTCGAACGGGATAAAAAGTATCCTATGTCCTTCTCCTGGCTCTAAACTACCTCCCTGCCAATTTTCAGCTAAATCGGTTCAGCCGTTCTTGAGTTATAAGCGAAGTAACTAACACGACTTTCTTTTATATATATAGATAGGTTGCTTCCACAAACTTTCACCACCGTTTTTACCCCCTCAAACAAATTTTTGCCTTTTAAAATATAATATTAAAATAGATTATCTTAAGATCTCATAGGTTTTGATAATTGTATTTAAAGTCTCTTTTATGAAATCTCTCCAGTTGAAAATATACGTACCTATAACGGAGTTACTTTAATTTTTAATGAAAAAGTTCTTCATCTATACATATAATAAAATTGTAACTAAGCCGAAGCAGTGCATTAAATATTTTTTGGAAAATCTTATTGAAATAGACATTATTATCGATACAGACGCTGATGCTATAGTTGTTAGAATTTTTGTCTGTCTGTCTGTCTGTCTGTCAGTCTGTCTATTACCGCATCACGGAAAAACAACTGGAGGGGTTTTGGTGAAATTTGGTATGATGGTAGCTGGTTATCCGAGTCAACATATAGGATACTTTTCACTGCGGGGAAATATCTCATTTCTGAGAAATCTATACTAAACGTTAAAACGTAACTAGAACCGAACCCGAGCGGAGCGAGGGTGAGTTGTTAGTTCTTATATAAGCTTTTACTTTAGGTGTGCATCCCCCCATAGAGAACACTAGTGACATATTACGCCATTCCATTTTCACTTTCTCTTCGAATTTAAATCTGTGACTTCCAGCGTAAAAGTTAGTCATCAGTTAGATATAACAACGTCACGACGTCTATTTGTTGCAATAAGACCTTCTATAATCTAAATATATATTATAACGTTTTGCATTTTATTTTTATGCTCAGCTTGAATATATGTTTGACAAATGAAATGAATATAGTAAAAAGTAATAGAAATATTGGGTATGAAAGATAAATAAAACCGTCAGATAAGCGGAGTCATGGCGTAAGATTTTTCCGTTGAGAAACAACGATAAAAAATTTGGCACAGGTTAGCTTTTCGATATTCGCTTCTGAAAGACTAGATAAATCAAAACCTGCTCCAATTTCATAATTGATGGGAGGCAAATAAATGTTATAGGTCAATGAATAAAAAGCTGTTTTAGGTTGAACCAATACGAACAGTAGGTACTGTTATAATGTTTTTACGAAAGTTTTCAACCGACTTCAAAATGGAGGAGGTTCTCAATTCGACTGTATTATTTTTTTATTTTTTTTTCATGTTTGTTACCTCAGAACTCCGTCATTTATTAACCGATTTGGACAATTTTTGTGTTGTTTGAAAGTGTATACTTCCAGATTGGTCCCATTTAAATTTCAAAAAAAAATGGGTGGTATTTTGGTTGGTAGGTGGTACTTTGGCTAAGTAATTAAAGCCTACCTATTAAATACATACCTAATCAAATATTTTAGAAATCGGTGCCAGCCCATACAAAGCAAAGCACACCGACTTCGAAAATATTTGATTAGGTGTGTATAGTAAATGAAAACTACCAATCAGTTATTTTTTATTTTTTAGTGCTTTTGTTTGAAGTCAGTTTTTATTTTATTGTTAAAAAGTTTTTATTAATGTTAATTCCTTTATTCCTTCACGATCGTTAAGCCTCTTATATGTATAATAAACTATTGTAACACAAAGTTATAGTATCGAAATCATATTTTTTATTATATACGCGAAAGTTTGTATGTGCCTATGTTACTTCGTTACGCCGAAACGCTTTAACGGATTCTAACTATTAACGGATTTGGGTAAAATTAAGTACATAGATATACCGTGTTCTCGAGTGAGAACACTTAGGCTAGTATTAAATATCTAAGGACGCAGCCGAGTGAAGCGAGGATAAGCCGGGATCAGGCCATAGTCCACCACGCTGGCCAAGTGCGGGTTGGCGGACTTCACATGTTTTTCGAAACCTTGCTAAGTTCTCTAAGACATGCAGGTTTCCTCACGATGTTTTCCTTCACCGTTAAGACAAGTGGTAATAATGTTGGAAATGATTCGCACATGAAAATATCAGAAGTGCGAGACCCGGGATTTGAACTCGCTTCACTCGGTTTCCCAAGCGAGCGCGTTACCACTGGGCTACCACTGCCTTACATACTTATTAAATAGTAAATAGGTCCCATGATATTTAACTGATACTGATACTACTAAACAAAGAATCGTTTATGGCAAATCTTTGTAATGACTCGGTTTGCCCAAAACAAAGCGCACCATTAAATAGACACTTCTGTTTATACCCTAAAAGGAAATGCGCGTGAAACAAAAGATATGTGAGTATTTTTCGCGTGGAAAAATGAAGTGTGCAAATATAAAATCATAATATTTGGGTACATTCTAGCTTATAATATAACAATATTAAGGCAATAGACTGTATAGAAATAAGCTATTTATAAAGTATTTTAGGCAAGTATTAACTGATTATTGTAAATCTAATGTTGTATGTACATATGTTTTTTTTGTAAATAATACAGGAAGGCCTTTTGAAAAGGTACAGGGCTATGACGGGCCGTCTCATCTATCATTTTCTTCCACTTCATTAGCTAGAGAGGTGAAAAGAAAGGTGTAGGCTACCACCATCGCGCTGAGTAATCATAATCATAAATATTTTACTACTTTAACAAGTTTAAAGTTTTTATATACGGTATTATATGCCTTGTAAATGTTTAAATTAAACAAAATTTCTTAGAAACTATAGGTCCAATATAATAGATAGGTGCATATGTAATTAAGCATATTTCGATGTTAATTAAAATATAACAATATAATACTTTCTTAGATTTACGCGAATACTTGACATTTTAAATAAAACTATCTTTTCGGATTATTTCGCGAATTTATTTTGATTTTTGGTTCCGGACGTTTCGAATGCTTTACAGCAATCATGGTCACGGGGGAGTCTCACCCGATCCGAAAAGATAATTTTATTTAAAATATAACAATATAATTATGAAAAACAGACAATAACCAGATTTTTAGTAACAAATGTAAAAATTCAAAATTTTTGGCTTGCTTCCATAGAAGAGTATTCTTTTCTATACGCTATTTTAATTCATAACTATACGTTTTATTGCGTTGATAATAATCTAAATATTTATTTTTAATGCTTGTTAAAGCTATAATAAAGCTACAGTTTATTATTCACATTCAAAGGACAATCTATTTGACAATCATTGCTTTAACAAGGTTTTACTGTAAAATAAAATTACTTTAATCAATAGAATAAACACATCTGTGAACAAAGTGAAAAGTATTGTCGAAATAAAGAAATAAGTAATAGAATCACTTCTGACAAATTACATTTAGAAATTGAAAACGTTGACAAAAAGGGGCCAATGATATTGTAATAAAGTCAACTGTCTACTCTACACGCGTGAGCCTGAGGCGGCAGTACACCCTGGTAAAATTTAACTTCAAATAAAATTTTGTTACCCCTGAAATGGATAGAACATATACATTTAAGACCAGTAGGTTTTTCTTATTTTACTGTGGTTTTCACTTTTTGTCGATATTGGGAACTAGTTGAGGATGTTATATCATATTAAAATGTGAATAATATTTGTTAATATGAAATAATGCTCAGGTTGTATAGTGTTTGAAACCATTTAACTTAAAAGAACAAAAATCGGTCAAGTGCGAGTCGAATTCGCACAAGAAGGGTTCCGTTCTGTCGTACATTATTATTAATATGACTTTTACTCTATGCATGTAGTATATTAGTTTTAATGATCGATTACGAACGTTAAAAAATATTTCTTGTATTTTTATTTTTTACTTTTATTTATTTTTATTATTTATTATTATACCGGCAATAAAAATATAGGTATACTCTGTGAAATTTTCAACTCTCTACCTATTACGGTTCATGAGATAAAGCTTATACAGCAGGGTTCCGTTGGCACCCTTCTGGTACGCAACCCTAAAAAGAGGAGTTACATAGTTTAGATTTATATTTTTCGTATGAATGTAACGTCAAGTCTCCCTTTTTATTATTATAACAAGGGAACCCCATATAAAAACGAAAAAAATACACTCGTAAAGGGTTAAATAATTACTATAAAGTGATTTTAGCTGTGAAAGCTAAACTACATACGATTTAAAACTAACCAAATCTTAGACTAAGTAGACTTAGTTAACTCAGATTATACTACACAAAAAAATGATTTCTCAATGAACACGGCGTAAATAATCTAGAATGGTCGGGTCCTTTTTATCTAACACGATATCGCTTTGAAACCACCTCGTAACTTGCCGATTCGCTGACTGACCTGTTTGATTTGGGTAATGATATGTGTAAATGTCATCCTTAGTAGTATTAATGTGAAAGCTTGTTTTTTTGTTTGTCTGTTTTCAGCTGTATATTAATTTGACAGTTTATTAGCTGGACCGTTTTATAAGATATTTTTTGGCCCGGTACATAGGTACAATTAGTAACCAATTGTAAAAATTGGCTGATACTAGTCACTGGTTACAGAATAATTTCATTTTTTTGTAGTAGTTTACAAAAAGTTTTAATATCGTTTTCAATATAATTGTGCTAAATCTATACAGATAAATAAAATTGTAGTGTCTGTTTGTAATGTTAAAATAACAGCGTTTTACTAAATGCATATGAAATTATATATGGTACTTATAATTATATAAGGAAAACTCAATTTTTTTAATTTTTGTCTGTTTATCTGTCTGTTTGTTCCGGATAATCTCTGAAGCGGCTGGACTGATTTTGACGGGGCTTTCACTGGAAGATAGCTGATGTTATAGGGAGTAACGGTGGTTACTTTTATTTTAGAAAAAGAATTAGGGTTCTGCTCAAAAAAATTAAAATGCACATAGGGACGAACCCGAGTGAAGCGAGGATGAGTCGCTAGTTTATAATATAAAATATTTCATTATAATTTTAGTGACGTAAAAGACACTGTTAAACAAGAATCTTGCTAAATTTGAGAGCGAGGTGGAGTATATATAATATGCAAGTACTAAAATATTATTTCATAAAACAATGGATGTTTTACATGTTGCACTAATTTTACTTAATTTAATATTAATTTATTGCTAGAATTTATATCTAGTGTTTTATTACGTGACTTGTACCAATTGACAGGCACGTCGAGAAAAATTACCTTATAATTGATTATCTTATAATTGATTATGCGCTTATAAAAAACATTATTATACTTATATAAGCTTTTATAATAAAAATTATTGAAACGCAAAATAGCAGCCCGCGAATTGTTACGGCTGTGAATATTACCTACTTGTTAATTTTATTCTTCTAGTCAGTGTTGAGATAAGGAAAGATATGTATTTCATCTAAATTATTATATACGAGTACCTATATACTTGTACGCCCACATATGTGTATATTTTATTACCTACTTTAAATATTAATATATATTTTAATACATTTTCACAGTTGCTCTAATCTATATATAGTAAACGATTATAACAAAACCACTGTTTTAAACTAAACAAATCTTAAATTCTGATCTATTTTCCAATTACCACGATTAAATCATTTCCCTCATTCCGCTATAACTAAACTATTGGTAAACAGGATCGTGTGGGCTGATATCAATTACACGCTACTTATACGGATACCAATAAACAAACAAAACTGAATCTCTAAATATGGAGCGTGGGAAACCACACTTGCATGAAATATGAGTAAGGCTACTTCGTGCTTTACCATGCTTTAGGTGGGTTAGAACTGGTTGGTCAGCGGAGTAAACTGTGATATCATATTTTATTTCGGACTGTATATATATATTTTTTATCATTGATATCTCGTCTGTTGGTATTTGAAAATTAAAATGTCACTCGATTTTTCCGTTCTTAAAATACGAGAACTTTCCTCAGACTAAAGACTTATATAGACGCAGCACGCTAAAAAACGTCAAAGTTAAAAATAGTAGCGTGATTTGCTGTTTATGCTATACTAACAGAACGCGCTGCTTCGCTCTCGCTGAAACTACAAAAAAAATCTGGTAGTTTCATACAAACTTTCATCCTCTATTTTACCCTCTTATAGGATGAATTTCGGAAAATGCTAAAACACGTATTTATTTAATTTTATTGAAGACCATTAATAACCAAGTTTCAAGTAATTCTGATTAAAAACATTTTTTGGATTGTATATAAAGTGTTTTCCCGTGGGAATTAGGTAAACTCCCACAGTAAAAAGTAGTCTATGTCACTCTCCAGCCCTCTATCTTCTATCTTCACACAAAAAATCAC
The DNA here is from genome assembly GCA_947093115.1 of Brenthis daphne. NCBI lineage: Eukaryota > Metazoa > Arthropoda > Insecta > Lepidoptera > Nymphalidae > Brenthis > Brenthis daphne. Next base: position 43,703,532 of record OX352471.1, read on the forward strand.
GCCAATCCGTCACTCCATTTCGACCGGAAAGAAGGACAAACAAACACACTTTCACATTTAAGGATTTATCGATTTTGCCATACAAATTGTTTAATTTCTTTTAAGAATAAAGGATTTTTTTTGACATTAACGCTCGTCCCCTTAAAAGAGATAGCATAATAGGAGCTTATTAAAAAAAAATTCTTTTAAAAATCCCCTAGCTATTTTTAATCATTTTTTATTTATCATAGTAATGAGTATTCAATTAATATTTGTATATTATTTTAAGATACATTCAGTAGTTCTTGAGATATGGGAAATTTTTCCTTTCACACGTTCGGCTGCAAAATTAACTTTGTTTCAAAAAAAAACCCACCCCTTATTACAACAACTACTTGTTAAGTGATTTAGATGTCGGTATTCCTTTCTTGTTAAAAATATTTTTTTAACTTATGTGAATGTAATTATTACATACAAATCATTCCCAATATTTTACATTAAAGTTTTTTTTATTATTTTTCAAGTGTTCTCTAAGTTTAATAAAAATTTAATTAAGTTATAAAAATTGTAGTAGGTCCATAGAATCGATAGACTTTTAATTAATAGTTTCTTAGATTTACGCGAATATTTGACATTTTAAATAAAACTATCTTTTCGGATTTTGTCGCGGATTTATTTGCATTTTTGTTTCCCGACGTTTCGAATGTTTTACAGCAATCATGGTCACGGGAGAGACTGAGGTGTTAGATGTATCTAACACCTCAGTCTTCTAACACCTCAGTCTCTCCCGTGACCATGATTGCTGTAAAGCATCCGAAACGTCGGGAAACAAAAGTTCAAATAAATCCGCGACAAAATCCGAAAAGATAGTTTTGACTTTTAATTAATTAAAAAAAGTGGACAATCGACAAACTAAAACTTAATTATTATTAAACCAAGTGTTAGCTCAAATTATAACATAAATATCAAGTCTTCAAAATTATTTAGAATAATTATAATGTAGGTATAAAATAATACAGATAAATAATATTTATATAAATAAAGTCAATTAATGTACACATGGAATCATTTTCACATACGCACACGTAATGTAATATATATTAAAGTGCTTTTACTGAGACAGAGTGTAATAAAACATAAAATGAAATATTTAATACTCTTAACAGGAAAATAAACGAAGTTACGCACTGAAAGTGACGGCGTATCGACGTTTTCTTTTAAGAGTTCGTTGTTTAATTCATAAGGCTGTTTGAATAAAGATGAAAATATTAAATCAGACTACAGAAACGACGGCTTCAGGCTAATATGGCCGGGGGTTAATAGTCATACATATTAATGTAAAAAATAATATGTTGACCGCGCGAAACACTCACCGCAAAAACAAACTTAAGGCTTTATTCTTTGCACTAGGTTCACTTTATCACATACTAACGACTCGCTCCACTTCACCTGTGTTTTTTTAATTTTTTTCACACTCTCTGAATCTGAATTCTATCTGTAATTTGTTTTAGTAAGTTTGTACATTTAATTAGGTAATACAATTTTTTAGACAGGCAGGATTTATTATGAGTTATCAGACAGACAGATATAATACTAGCTTAGATTTCATATCGTAAAAATTATTATGTTTAATATTGCGTAATAAATATATGATTATAAAGGTATCTTTAAATATGACGAAGACGTATAAGTAAACATGAAAAGAAAATTAGAATATTTCAATAACCGAATATATGAAATGGAATATATATTTATGAATCTTTTCAATATGAAGATAATTAGAAAAAAGAAAAAATACTGTATATTTATAAAATATATGACGGTATAGCTCGAAGTTTTTTCCTTTGAGGAGTCAACAAACTTTACTCTCGCTTCACTAGGGTGCGACCCTAGGTGCCTTTTATATTTATAACATGTAACGCCACCTTTTGTCAAATTTTATTACTAACTAGCATTGCCCGCGGCACCGCCCGCGTTCAGATGACCAAAAATTAGGTTTTACATATTAGTATACTCTTACATTGCAGTTTTTGTATTTTTCCTCAGAAATGAGACATTTTCCCGCGGTAAAAAGTATCCTACATGTTGACCCAGATAACCAGCTATCACCATACCAAATTTCATCAAAATCACTCCAGTGGTTTTTCTGTGATGCGGTAACAGACAGACAAAAATTCTAAAAACTATAGATTCGGCCTCTGTGTCGATAATTATGTTTATTTCAATAAGATTTTCCAATTTTTTTTGGAAAATCTTATTGAATTGAAAATATTTATTTTATGTACAGATTCGGCTTAGTTACAATTTTATTATATGTATAGATTAATAACCTTGTGTAATTGTCAGGTCATAGTATACCTGAGTACTAAATTTCATTCAAATCTCGTTTGAGCGTGAAGGAGTAACAAACATACACACACAAACACACATACAAACCTTCGTCAAAACTCTAAATTGTCTAGTCGTCTTATTTTATTTTATGTTAGTATTTGCTTCGTGAAAAGTAATACTATTAAGAGATACCTATAATAACCTACCTAAGAGATACCTATAATAATCATAATATGTCACATGCTTACCACAATTATCTTATGGTATATGATCAAAGTATAATTTGAATCGACATTTCCTGTTAACCTGTGTGAGGAATTTTGAAGTATTTGTATGTTTATCATATGGTAAATCTTATATTAAAGATGGATCTCGTTCTCTGAGATATAGTCTACATTATTTTAATATTCAGACATCTTATTTGATACACCTTTAAAAAAAATTTAACCATTTTATATGTGCAATTTTATACGCCAATGTATTATTAAATGTATTGCTGGAGAATTACATAGGCTAATTAAATACGTGTCTTAACATTTTTCAAAATTCATCTCATAAGGGGGTAAAATAGCGAAGAAAAGTTTATATGAAAGCTACCTTTTTAGAGTTTTTTTTGTAGTTTTAGCGCGATATATGCGATATATATATATATATATATATATATATATATATATATATATATAGATATATATATACTATACTACTATACTAGCAGAACCCGCGGCATATATTTAAAATTCTTCTCTACGTGTGTTTGTTAACCTTCTCCTCCTAAACGGCAGGGACGATTTTAATGATATTTTTTGTGTACATTTGAATGGGTCCCTGCAAGGTCTGATTCACAAATGAATCCGGTAGGTGGCGCTGCAGTCGGTGTGTCACTAAATTATAAATATAATTTTCATAAAAGACTCCATTTTCCGAGCAAAAAATAAGTTTAAATTGTTGATTAAATTAAATAAAAGTGTATGTGTTTCCTATGGACTCCAAAACAGCAGGAGCGATTTTAATGAAATTTTCAGCTAATCTTCAGGTTAGTCCAGCGGGTGATCCTTTGAATTTTGCTAGTGATCGGAAATTTGGACGCGGGCGAAGCCGCGAGTACTGCTAATATATATATATAAAAGCAAAGTTGGGTTTATTACAACACTTATAACTCGAGAACGGCTGGACCGATTTTTATGATCCTGGTTTCGTTGGATTTGTCTTCACCCCGAATAGCAAAATAACTATTAAAACATCGGGAAAATTATCTATTCCATAGTAAGCGTCAAAACGTACCTAAGGACGAACCTGAGCGAAGTGAGGGAGAGTCGCTAGTTTTTATTAATTTTAATCATATGGTCGGTCATCAAAATAAAATACCACTGAAAATAATATAAGTCATTAATAAACATAATATGTTTGCTTAAAAATATTTTTTACAAAAGGTAAATGTTACCAAAAAAAAAAACCTAATTAACAACACAAAAGTTAGGCTAAATTAGACTCACGGGCAGTGCTTTATGCGAGCTACGTTATGACCCACCTCGCGTGACGAACGACTGTTGTCTGAGTTTTAACGTCACGTGTCCGTTACGGCGTCCAGTTTACAGAAAAGTAGTACAAACTCTTCAGTTGTTTATATTTTTAAGTGAATTTTAATAATGTTTTAACAATATATATCGGTGAACGTGACCTCGTTTGAATAGAATTCAAAAAACGGTGTCCAGCTTATTGCAAATGTTCTTTTCTATTCACTTCGACAGCTATTAAATTATGTTTGTATTTTCTTCTTTAGAAAATTCACTTCGGTTAAATGTTAAAACGATTGAGTAGCTTTATTTTGTACTTCAGTAAACTAAAATTAAAATATAAACCAGGTTGTTTCTTGTGACGTTAAAGTGGTATTATTTCCTGCTATGTCTAAAAATGCTACATTGTTAAACATGAAACGCACAAAATATATTTTATGACAAAATTGTCATAATATGATGAAATTCAGAATATGATTATAATTTTTCGCTTCATTTAAGTAGTAATATTGAGTCTGAATATAATTTATTCCATATTTGTAGGAGGAAATTTCACGATACAAAAAGTCCCTAATAGAATTTACGAGAAACATTGCCTAACGAATCGTAGTGTGTTCGTCTTGACACAGAACAAGCGCGGTGTTTTCTTTTGCTTTTCCCTATTACAAAGTCAACACGGTCGCTTGTTACGTTTCTTCTCCGTTAACATGATCTTTATTCGAAGCCCGGAGTATTTAGAGATACCTGCAAAGTATGTCGTCCTCTAAACTTGATTTCCGATTACAAATACCTTTTCAACATTTCTTAGTGAAATTTTAAAGAAATTGCTTCAGCTTCGCCAAACTTTAACTTTCTCTAAAAGCTCCGGAAGGGTTTTGTTTTCTGTTGTTTATGAGAAAATATATTAGATTAGCTCAATAGCCTCTTAACAGATATTCATTCTACGTGTAGCTTCTGATATTTATTTAACTTTGTAAAACGATTTACTTATGATAATTGTGCACGACATCATTTTTTATCATCTGCTTCTATACTTTTATATACATATTTATGCAGAATTAGCGAATTGGAATTTGAAATTGTGAATGAATCCAAGTTATTTTAGTAATATAATCATTTATGGATCAATATATTTTATTATTTAATAAATAATAGGTATTATTCGCCAGAATTAGTTTTACGGAAGCACACAGAAAAATGTTGTGAAAGTTCAATATATAATTTTACTTAGTAAAAATTTTGTTAAGCAAACCAAACACACCTTCAGACTTATTTCTTAAAAGAAACCACTTTAGTTACAATACACATTTTAAAATATTTTAGAGTTCGTTTACATGTTTCCGGTTACGTTTGTTAAAGAGCCTACAACGATACTAATGGTTTTAAAAGTAGTACAATGTTCGAGGTACATCTTTATTCAGTCGGCGTTCATGAATAACACAACAATGTAAATCATCAATCCCCACGAGTATAGAACTAGTGATAACACGCAGATACCTCGAAACGTTGAGGGCAATTTGATTCAGAATCTTTACGGGGTACTGGTAACAGCGAAGTTTCGGCCTTAAGCCGGATAAGACAGAATTATACGAGATTAGCGAAATACACCCCTGAATTATAAATGCCTACATAGGTTTCGCGTAGCAATGGAATTTGTAACTTTGATTAGGTTTTCTGAATACTTATCTTTATTTTTATAACACCGTCGTAAAGTTTAAATTTGTTTGTAAGAAAGTTCCCTGTAATTTTTTTTTGAAATTAGTTAATATTTATTTAAATAAATGTTAATAATAAAGAATATTTATATCATTTTGTGAAATAAGATAGCACACTTTAGTTTTTATGGCGAAGGTTGTAGGTTCGATCGCCATAGGGCAAATGACCATAGTTATAAATAAAATATGCTTTATTATTTTATAGTTTCCTCCGATTCAAAATTTTCGCAATCTCTGAAACGTGAGCTTAAATTTTATATAATGTTTTAGCTCAGTTTAAATTTTACTACTTAACTAAGAAGGTACAATGAATTAGGTGGTTATTTGTCGTGTAAGTCGTTGTTAGCAAGACACATTGGTCTCTACAGAGGAAGGTGTAATGGAGGCAGGATGAGTTAACTTCCCAAGCATTAGTGCACCGGTTAAATTTAGAACTTGGATTATGTGTAAGGTTAAACTATTTTAATATAAATTTTTAAATACTGTATTTTATCTGTCGGTTTGCGACATTGTGGAAATTTGATATTTTTATCTATAATATCTTTTAATGTTAAATGAGCAATTTTTGTATATTTATGTTTTATTTCGTGTATCTAGGAAACCGCTTTAATGATTTGGATCAAATTTTGTATTTAGCTAAGGTTTTGCTTTTAAGTTTATTTTTATAGATATCTTTTCTGAAAAATGCAAAATTTCTCTTAACATTTTTTTATAATAATAATAATAAGAATAGAGCCCTTTTCTATCTGCCCTCATGTCAACAATATCATATAGCGCCTTCTCGTAAGTTTGTGTGGTACTTGCATTGTCGCTAATGGATGATTACCTACTGAACGAGCGCGTACGCCTAGGCACTTTCGATTAAATGTATTAGATCAATGTTTAATTAATCTCGATGCTAATATTAAAAAAAAACTGAAAGTTTTAAAAGATGTGTTGTATGATTATTTATCCACATTATTTCTACATATCCTTCAACATCTTCAACCTATAAAGTTATGATAAAAATCTCGAAATTGTTTCATAGTTGACGAAGATATCTTGTAACATTCACAAAAAAACACTTCGAATTGGGTACTTCCTGCTTTTTAAATCAGAACATGATTGTAGAGCTTACAGTAAAGAAATTGATGTTACAGTGCCCCACATTTCATCCGTAGAAACCAATTACTCTTGACAAAATATTCTGTCTACACTTTATTAAATCGGCCAGCCTGCGCATGGGTTACATATAGCGTTATAAATCATGCATTAACTACCCAGCATAGCTATATTAAACCGTTTTACTTGACTCTACAATTTTGCATATTCATTGCGAATCTTTTAAAACTTGTTTAAGGGGGCTTGTGTTTATGTAATTAGCTTATTTTGCCAGCATAATTTATGTTTTAATAAAGTAATATTATAATATTTTTATTGTTTTATAACCAACACTTACCCTTGCTTCGTTTCCTTAGTGTGCTAGCGCACTTCCCATAGTAGCGTATGTTCATGTTCCAGGCGTATTATGTACTAAATTTCATTGAAATCCAGCCGTTTCAGTGTGAAAGAGTAAAAACAGACACACAAATATTTTTTTGTCCTATATCAATTTTTACAAAAATTCTTTAATCGCTGGTGAATATCTCTAAGACACGGTTCAGCTTTTTCAAAGAGAACCTACAAATTGACATTTAGGCGCATGTAAACAAATTCTGTTTCATATATAGATTGCAAAATTATAATTTCTGTATTACATTTCAATTGATTTATATTAGAAACAAATTCTTTTAGTTTTTATGTTCTAAGGTTTATAAGCTTCGGATAGAACATGCCCGAAATATACGAGAAACGAGTACAGTACATAGCAATAAATAAAAATCGAAGAAAAAGAGTTTGTTCCCCATTTCGAAAATGTTACTTTGTACAAATGATATAAAGTATTTCAAGTTGTCTGTACCGAATCTCAGTCAAGTACCTCAGGTTGAAGCCGCTTTGTTTGAATAATTAAACGAACTGGAGAATGCAAAACTTCTCTCTCTTTGTATCCAAACAAACGAGTTGTTTAAAGGTATTTATTCATTTGTTATTGTACTAGTAAATGAATTAAAATTGACAGAAATATCGATAATTTATGTAGCAGTATAGTGTAATATTATGTACGTAACACAAGGCTCGCCAATATAATCCCGACAATGACATTGTGGTAGCCACAGATCATAATTATATGTATGTACATTTCGAATAACGGATCATAACTATAATTTAAGTTGAATCTGAATAAGCGTTAAAATGAAATTTTTATTTCAATGTTTAAATTTTATTAAAATATAATTTGCTGATTTAATTAGATAAAAATGCCTGTGGGAAATTTAAATAAGTCTAATTTGTGGAGTGAAATTAAAATTTAAAATACAATATTGTCCATACCGAAAATATAGTTTATAATATATTACGAATTAAATATTTATAAAATATATTATTATATTTTCATTTTTTTTGTGAGGTAGAGAGATAGAGGATATGAAAACATTAAGTTAATGATAGCAGTTATCCCTATCCCTAGCCTTCGATATGTGCTTAGTAGGCTGAGGCGACAATCTTAGCAACCCAAACCATCTAGGACTTAATTTATAGACCTATAACTCTACATAGTATGAGGTTCTTCTGACTGATTTAGTCACGGCGACCGAACGCACACGGAGATTAGCCATCTCTAACGTACACATATAGTGAAAATAGGTACTCAAACATATGTTAACATTGTTCTTTCACACTCAAAGTCCAGTGGGACAATAATATTATATGTAATACTATCGTTGAGAGATCACGCGTAAACCCGATAGCTTTGCGTGCTCTCCGAGGGATGAGAGTGTGAAAATGCCAATACCAACTTCGGGATTCTATTGATAATATGTATCTTGATAGAATAACCCAATAACTATTTTAGCCCAACCTTGATATTGAACCCAAGACCTCTGCCGCCGAACATCCACATCCAGTGGGTTCCAGAGCCTTTAACCAAGTCGTCAGTCAATCTTGTGGGAAGTCTGCCCACGCTTCGCCTTCCGGAATATGGTCTCCACTCGAGAACTCTTCTTTAATGTGTTAATAGCCAATACTTTTCAAAATTATATATTAAAGGAATTCGATAATTTTCTTGTTGTATCTTTATATAGAGGACTCTATTAAAGTTATATTATATTAATTATTTAAAAGAATGGCTAATTAATCTAACGTATGAACAAACTGAAAATCTTGTGCTAGTATAAAAAAAAATATGAATAAATAAAATAAATGCTAATATATACAAATTGTAATAGTAACATAACACACACAAGCATACAACCAAACCCACTCACCAAACGCACACACACACACACACACACACGCACACATACACGCACACACACACACACACACACACACTCATATACACACTTTTTTTTTCTCTCTGTGTCTTGTAAGTTAGAAGTAATTTATTTAATTTTTAATATTTTGTTTTTCTTTTTTCCTTTTTTGTTTACATTAACTTACCTTATTATAACGTAATTTCATGCAATGAATATGTACGCCTGATATGGGAAGGTACTAGCTCCTGAAACACAGTTTTCTAGTTCAGGAGTTAGGGCTGTGTGTATTTGTTACCATTGTGTTGTTTAATAAAGACTGTGTTTTTTTTTTTTTTTTTTTTTTAATTAATTAATCGGTCGACTTAACTGAAATTTACAGGTTGAGCGTTTACTTGCTGCATATATTATTGTATAAGACATGTGTGAACACACAGATAAAAAAATATTCAAATTACATTAGTTACAAAATGGTTACAAACTAGAAATCTAGACCTAATAACGATGATAAATTTTTAAACTCGTACGACTAAGGGGAGAATTTCTTTTGTTATTATGCCCTAGTATAATATATCAAAGCTAGTGAGAAGCTCGACATAATAAGCTCAAGTATACACTTATGCGTTATTACTTATGGATTATGTTATATAAAGGAGTATTGCAATTTAATATACCTACGAGTGTCTTTACATAACTCAACACTGTAATATTATGAAGGCGAAAGTATGCTCTTGGAAAAAGAAAGTCACTGTATATAAACTATTTAATAATATAAATATGTATATATGTTAATAATGCTTATTAAAATCGTCAAACAGTTTGCTTTCGAGTTCAACATAGTAAAGGAAACTTATGGTATAATATATGTATATAACATACATATATAACATGCATATATACATATAATAGTGAGAAATGTCTATGTAAAAGTAGTTTGTTTGAAATTCTTCGGTCAATATTCTGAAATATTTTTTTATTTATAACCTATAATATATGTACGAATGTAATATAAGAAATGTAATCGTGTATCGAACGGATTGGATAGTTAACATTGTTATTCCAGAAATTTCGCATAACGAAAACAGTATCAAATAACTGTGTGACAAATGTAAATATTTACCTAAAGCGGGATTCAAACCCGTATACAATGCCAGGGAATATGATGATGACATGAAAATTTATTTTTGAAGTATATGTACGATATCCACTGAGCAATAACTCCAATATATAGTATTTGATACTAAATACTACATAATATGTATGCATTATGTCATAGAAAAGCATATTGCAATTAATATATCTTTACATAACACTAGCGACTCACCCTCGCTTCGCTCGGGTTCGTCCTTAGATTGCTTCCCAATACGAACTTTCATCCCCATTTTCATCTCCTGAAGGGATGATTTCCGGGATAAAATGTACCCTATGTCCTTACCAGGTTCTCAAACTATTTTCTAACCAAATTTCATCTAAATCGGTTCAGTAGATCCAGAGATTAATCCCTACAACGTCACAAACTCACTTTCGCCCTTTATAATATTAGTATAGATAAATAAAAAATAGAATAATGAACAAATAAGCTATTACATTAATAACTAATAAATTAATTATTTTGCTGCACTCTTATGGTAGGTAAATAACTAAGTCTGCTGTAGTGTGGTAATTACGATACGGCACCAGCCGTTAGCGTATAAATTATTAAAGTATAGAATAGCTTGTAAAATCAATCTAGAATAGCAAAGCCATATTTGATTAGTCAGCACGATCCAGACCGCTAACTCACCGCATTGATTTAAAGTTGTAGGGTCATTTGCTATTCTGAACATATTATGGAAATAGCCAACTTCATTTTGTACAGTCATATTCAAAAGTATGATTTTACATTAATATTTTGTGAAAAAAAAAACAGATCTTTAGTTTATAATAATAATTTAGGTGCGTAGTTTATCATTAGGTGCTTTTGCTTTATTTGTATGTACATATATGTATATTGTATATGGGTAAATGTTGAAATCATTTGTATTAATTTGTTTTAGTAGATGTAAAATTAAATGCTATTTTACTTTTTCTATAAAATAAAATCTGGAAATCTGTTAATACGTGTATAAAGGAAAACAACGGATGGATTTCAATAGAACTTTTTTAAGTTTGTAGTTTTTTTGGCTTTAAACCTTTAGATTAACTTCAATGCAACCTGCATACAAGATACAGCAAACGAAGTGAGAATAAGTGAAGTAAGTTTGAGTAAACTAAAAAAAAATATGCAATCGCACACGCTACTTTTTATTTCATTTTTTTTAATTAAAAATGATTTAAAATTCATATCGGTTCACTCTTGAGGAATAATCTATTTGGTAAAATAAAAGAATAAAAAAAAAACAAATTAAAATTGGCGAACAATGAACATATCGTGTAAGATAACGACAAAAAATAATCTATAATAATAATTAACACAGTACTCCTCTTTTTTGAAATCTGACCGATTTTTTTATTGATAACAAACACTAAAGCTCGTCAATAGCTACTAAACATCTAAACAAAAAAAAAAAAAGAAAATCGGTTGACAAACAGAGGAGATAAAAGCACTCAACTGTTTTGCCTTTGCCTATTAATGTTTATATAATATACTAGCGGCTCACCCTCGCTTCGCTCGGGTTCGTCGCTAGGTACGTTTTGAATAGATATAAATAGTTATTAGCCAGTGTTATTAGCCATATAAATATATTTTTTTCGTTATTTTTTGTGACGTTTTAATACTTAGGTATTAATCTATTCCGGAATGAGAGAAATCCAAAAATTCAAATATCATAAAAATTGGTCCAGCCGTTCTAACGGGCTAAAAGTATCCTATGTCCGTCTCCTGGTTCTAAGCTACCTCCCCACCAAGTTTCAGCCGAATCGGTTCAGCCGTTCTTGAATTATAAATAGTGTAACTAACACGACTTTCTTTTATATATATAGATATACATAAACTGCCTCAGTGGTGTAGTGGCTATCATGTACGGCTGCACACTCGGAGGTCCTGGGTTCGAGTCCCGGGTCGGGCCAAGTTTAGTTATTGAGTCTTTCTGTATAGTAAGTCTCAATAACAGCCCGGAGTTGGGAAGTTGGCGGTGTTTCACCCCCGTGCCTCGGAGAGCGTAAAGCCGTCGGTCCTGCGCCTTAACTCTCAGCGGTCGTGTCGAGCATTCGTCCCACCGGAGTATGAGAGTGACAGGAATAGAGAGCACGTTGTGTCTGCGCGTACACTTGTGCACTGTAAAATCTCCTGCGCAGTTGGCTAGTCTCAATGAGATTGGCCGCCGTAGCCGGAATCGGTCTGGAGAACATCATAATATATATACTAACAGTGTTTTACTATAGCTGTAGTTAGTACAATAATTTACACAAATAATGTTCACAAGTATACCTCAATAGCGATGTTTACTGTGAAGCCGAGGATAGTGCATAGATTTGACGCTGTAAATGTAAACTCTTCTGAACTTTCCCTATTGCGTCCTTAGCATAGAGAAAGCGTTATTCAGAAGTTTTCGGTTTCTGAGTCTTACTTAACAATTTAATTATTAAATTTTAATGATGATGAGCGTTTTTGTAGCTTTATAATAATACTAGCGGCTCACCCTCGCTTCGCTCGGGTTCGTCGCTAGGTACGTTTTAAATAGATATAAAAAGAAAAAATCTTTCTTTCTCACATTTTAATTATATGTTTTAATACTTACCTATTCCGGACTAAGAGAAATCCAAAAATTAAAATATCATAAAAATTGGAACGCGGTCGAACGGGATAAAAAGTATCCTATGTCCTTCTCCTGGCTCTAAACTACCTCCCTGCCAATTTTCAGCTAAATCGGTTCAGCCGTTCTTGAGTTATAAGCGAAGTAACTAACACGACTTTCTTTTATATATATAGATTGTTATTTTATTTATATTTTTCATTTAAGAGTTTTAAAGAATATTTGTGTGCCCTAGGCTATTTATTATAGAATAAGTGATTTTATAGAAATCAACGTCACTATTAGAAAATTATCTATACAAATAAATAAAATTGAAGTGTCTGTTTGTAATGTCAAAAATGCATATGAAAGTACATACGGTAATACAAAAAAAACATTTTTTTTGTTTGTTTATCTGTCTGTCTGTTTATTCCTAATCTCTGAAACAGTCGATCGATTTTTACGGCACTTTCACTAGCAGATAGGTGATGTTGTAAGGAGTAAAAGACTTATGGTTCCGCGTAAAAAAAATTAAGACCCATGAAATTGTGAACCAAATCCGCGTACCTAGGGACAAGCGAAGCGAGAGCAAAAGTAAAAGTTTCTATTCATAAATTATAATTTTGATAAAAAAATATATGTAAATAGATTATTATATTAGTTCCCCTAAATTCTATCGCCAGTTCTTCTCAAGACTGAGGCTTTTTTCGAACTGATAGTAAACTCATGACATTCAGTAAAATAATGTATTAATTTAACCCTGAAATATTTCCGGTTTCCGGAATGATTTCCGGTTTTTGGAGACATGGGACTGCGAATTAATTTAATTTTCTGCATTTTTATAGTTTATGGATTGCAATTTACCAATGCTGTTATTGTTTTAGATGTTGAAGTGGAGTATATATTGTGCTAAGTTATTGTGATGTAATTAAACCTTATGAAGTAACGGTGGGTCACTAATAATTAATTTCAAAGCTCACATTCAAAAATCTCGATAATCAGAAGTAATCATTGTAAAAGTATGAAAATTCAATGAAGCGAGACTGGTGTTACTGAGGTGTTATGGGTGCGAGGTATCACTTCCGAAACTCCTGGCACCTCTAATTAAATGTTTCGTGAACTTGTGCGTTTCATTTAAATCTCGTGAAACAAAACTTGAGACGGAAATTAAAAATGCCCAGCGTTTTTATTGTAAAAGTTTCTCTTGTTTGTAGACAAGTTTTGTCATTTGGAATGTTCACCACGTCTCTTTGCAACGAACTGACTTTTTGGTAGATCTAGTCGGTTGCCTTATGTTTGATGGCAGTAGAGTGCACACTTTTTATCAGAGCAGTGCATTCTTTGTTCTATCGGAAAATGTAATTTTAAAAGAGAAAAATAAAACGTGATATTATTACTATTCATTTCGTTTTGTTGATTACTGTTCATAACAGTTATGTTATTAATAATTTTATTTTAATGCACACAAACTTAGGAAAAAAGTGTTTATAATATTTTTTAAATGTCTCATTGACTACAACTTTATATAGCTATAATATTAACAAAAGTATCTAGATTAAAGTAAATACAAGTCTATTGTATTTAGCCCTTTTTAACGTTCAACTCAATCAGGCCATAGTCCAACGCTGGCCAAGTGCGGATTGGCGGACTTCACATGTCATTTGAAAACTTGCTAGGTTCTCTCAAACATGCAGGTTTCCTCACGATGTTTTCCTTCACCGTTGATTCCTTCATTCGCACATGAAAATATCAGAGGTGCGAGACCCGGGATTTGAACTCGCTTCACTGGGTTTCTCAAGTGAGCGCGTTACCAAGTCTATATAAATTATAAATTATCGACCAATAAAGTATCTGCAGAAATTCATGTTCACGCTGTTGCAGAAAAGAAGGACGAACTAACAAAAATAAATTATTTACTAATAATATTATAGGATCAATTTGTTCATATTTTGTTTGACGATTGGTAGTATAATCGGTCACATAAACTACCTCGTACATTGCCCTATAATCGTAGCGTTTCTTATTTACTTCCTGTAACCGCAATACGGGCATACGATTAATTATGTAACTTTAGAAATACAATTAAATATATATGCCTTTAAAAGCTATTAATATAATGAAGTGTGAACGTCGAGTTTGTGTAAAAATATTTTTAGTTTAGAGAAGTGTTGTGGGATAGAGATGATCTTTGGGATACAGTATTTTATATTATTTAGTATTATACAGTATTTCCGATTTATTCAATTTCCTGTTTATTACATATCATTTTTATTGCACATCAAATATTGCTTAGTGTCACTTTACAAGGTTTTGTATAGATTAAGCTGAAGTTTTATTTTATTTAACTGTCTATATACAATTATACATTCATTGTGTATTTCTCATATCTCGCCATATATATATTTGACTTACGGTAGGTTTATTTAACTTCTAACCAATAACCCATTTTATGCACGAATAACTATGTTAATAGCATTCAAACCACAACAAAAACATTTGACGTCTTGTTAGATCTCGTTGAACCGAAGTTTCCCTTTAATAATAATTGGAGTTTAGAATAATTTCCAGAATATAAATAAATAAAGTATATTTTGTATTGATAATGATACTACAGGTATACTTTACTATTTGTATAAATTTTTTTTTAAATAACAGTTCCTTATTCTTTATTGCACTTAAAATATGATACAGAAAAAAAATAACATAGTAAACATAGTTCACAAAGGTGGACTTATCTCTAAAAGAGATCTCTTCCAGTCAACCCCTGGAAAGTGGAAGAAGATGTCAGCGGGCATTCTCTTCTATTTACTTCAAAACTAATGGCAAATACATATTTTTCAAAATATATTTTCCAATTTATCGTGGCCTTGAGTTCTGTGTCTTCATGTGATTTTTTATTTTTAAAATATAATATTTATTTGCTATTTTTCCATTTAAATTATCTTTTTACAAGTATTAATGGAGTTAGTGTTGAAATTTGCTTTATAACTTTTTCATTATAAATACAAAATTTTCTTTATAAAGCAACTCAAGCACATAACGTTTATAAAATATGTACAATATTTTTTATCTCAGCTATTTAAAACGCGAACTTAATGTGTATCATAAAAATCTACATATTAAAGCTCATACTATATTATTTCAGTAGCTTTTTAAAAATAAAAATTAACTCGAAATTGTCTTTTAAGCCGCGCTGGGCAATCATTTTTGTGATACTCGTTTAAACTGTCGCTTCAAAAAGGTCTTGGTTTCTTTTATAATTTCATAGACAAATTACTTTTTTGCTGCTCTACTTTGTTACTTTAAAGACTTCTCAATCACTTTCAATCTTTTTTTATTTTTTTATAAAAAAACTTACTAGGATATTGCATTTGGTAAGTAGCGTTTCACTTTCGAATTTTTTAAGGAATGAATTTTCCCTTTTGCTTCTTTATAATAATCAAGTTTAAATTATTAATAAACGTGGGTTTGTAATAAAAGTTCAACAAAAAGTGTTTTATGATAGATTATTGTAAAAATAAAACTGAAATTGATATATTACATAATTGTTTGTCACTCTTAAATTGTACAATATCGGTACTCTTTCATTCATTACGTTTTATTTAAAAATCGCTCTCAAATAAAGAACCTTATCAAAAATATAAGGTAATATTTATAAGCGCTAATATATAATTAGTCTGATACAAATTTCGCAATAAACATTTAATTTTATCTAAGGCTCTTCAAAATTTAAGATTAATTAAAATATCTCATTTACAGGTAAGCATCCGGTTAAATAAATTACGTCTAAAATATACACGAAACGTAAGTAAAGAAATAATATTTTAGCAGCATAATGAAACAACTTGATTTTGTTTTAAAACAACGGTGCGAACAACTGCTTTGCTATGAAAATTTATATGGAGCTCAAGAATAAAGGCACTTTCAACCATAATATTTTACGGTTTTCATAAAAGATGTTTTAAGCCTATAAATATTAGATAAGTTGTCTAGTATTGTTCAAAATACTAGAGTTTTAAGATATTGTCATTTTAATGTATATAATTTATATATATTTTAAGAATAAATACCTTTATTTTTTAATAAATATTACACAGAGCGAAACGAAGGTAAATTGCTAGGGCTTAGGAGCTCCTACCTTCTTTTTATATATAAATTTGTCACCTTAAGAAAAAAAAACGAACAGTGGCTTATGATGTATAAACCTATAATATTCTTTCTGTGTATTCAATTTTATCCATATCTGTCCAGCCGTTTCAGTGTGAAAGTAAAAAACATACTACACACATATAAACTTACGCATCTATAAGAATAATTGTAATGTGATTAAAAATACCTATTATAAAATACTAAAAACTCATCCTCGCTTCGCTCTAGTTCATCCCTAGGTTGCTTCCTCATACAAACGTCACCCCACTTTTCACTCCTTAAGGGATGATTTCCGGGATAAAAACTATCCTATGTCCTTCCCAGGGTCTCAAACTATCTTCTTACCAAATTTCATCTAAATTGGTTCTGAACTTTCGGAGGCTATTCGATGCAAACTAATAAAAAAACATAATTTTCTTCTTTATAATATAAGAATAGATTAAGTTTATGTTATATATAAATAAATTAACATAAAAAATTGAAATATAAATATTTATGAATAAAGGTGTTGGTTACTATATATACTAGCGGACTTGACAGACGTTGTCCTGACCGAATATGGTCTTCACAAAAATTCTAAAATCTAACTACTGTTTCAACTACGAGGTCCACTTGTAAATCTAAACCAACCAGGAACCCACTCAAACACATACAAAAAGTTACTTCAAAATCGGTCCAACCGTTTAGAAGAAGTTCAGTGACATTCATACGTACAGAAGAATCATATGTATATATACAGATAATATGAATAAATTATACAACCTTAAAACATTAAGTTTATAACGTAGCTATTTGATTCAGCTAAGCCCATAAGGTGTCGCCCCAATACTTTATTGTCAATAAGGATCGTCTTGACTTTTGTGTGTGATCACCCTTAGCTCACGCTTCGATTATTATGGAAATTGTATACACAAAATGAAATTGATGTTAATTCTCCTATTTGAGTTATTGCAAAATTTTATTCATAAAGCCCTTTCCTAACGAAGTGTGAATCGAGAAACATTTAAAACCAACCTCTTGAAATAAATTGTTTAATGAGTATAAATTCTATTTCAAACTTTTATATTCTTATTTACTAATCTGTATATTTGCTCCGATTTGTTATTTCGTTTTAAATATTATCAAATGAAGTAGATATAATCGAAAGATTTCGCAGTGATTTACAGAAAACGGTATTCTTTTTAGGAAAAACAAAATAAACTTGGAACTTGTTTTGAAAGTTTTAAAATTATGGCTCCGGATATTGCTGGTTGGATACAGCAAATATTTTTTGTGCGAACCTTTGTCTTTATTTTTGCCGGGTTTATTTTATGTGTTGTGCGTCTGGCGGAGATGTTGCTGATGTTGCTGGCTTGCCTGACAAGTCGTAGCTTCAATCTTTTATTGAATATTGACTTTAATATAAACATTTTACATTTTGTTTTTAAATAAATTAAATTTTTTACTAATTAACACCTCCAGGTAAATTTCTAAGAAATTAATTAAAATTCTAAGAAATCTATTGTTAACTGTGGCGTGTCCGCGGTCATGGAGGGATTAATGGACAAAATAATGATAATATATATTTAAACTTGAATTTTTTTTTTAAACAAAAACTAAATTCTCTAAAATTTTATAATTAAATCTAAAAAGAAATTCGTACATTTTATTTAAAGATATAAAAATAGATGAAGATAAAGATTATTTATACAATAATTGTACTTTAGGACTAAACAAACCTTTGTTACGCATAAAAATACGAACAATATTGTATATTAAGTTTCACATCGCTCACTTTTTGGTATAATTTGCCGACATTTACATTATTAAAGCTACAGTGTTTATGGATCGTTAATCAGCAGCCATTAAGGCAGCAAGCAGTGTATCCAACGTACCATTTATTGAAGTAATTAAGATAAGCTACCTTATAAGTGCATTTTGATTGTGAAATATACTTATTTACATATTATATATTTATTATATATTTATGAATTAAAAATTTAAAAGGTCCTTATACTACACTTAATTTTAACTGCTATGCAATTTCAGCCAGTATTTCTAAAATGGAAAATATTGGAGTGAGTAAAATAACATTTGCTCTATCTACAGACTAACGCGATGCCTTAAATTAGATAATTTAAGGCGTCGCCTTAGCCTATCCACTTATAAAATTAACTAGAGCTCAACGCCACCTATTGGATCTTTGCTATGAATCGATGTGAATATGATTTGAAATGGCCAAGTTGTTCATAATTTACACAATTAAGATATTATTATGCCCATGTTATAAATGCGAAACTCTTAGAATGGATGTTTATAAGTAAGAAGCTAGCTATACGCTTCAACAGCCTTACGAATTTAAGTGATATGGGGGAGATAGTTAATATTCTGGAATAACACAATATTGGCTACTTTTTATCGATGTAGCTATCACACGAGTGAAGTTACGGGCTAGTAATTGTATACAAAGATTTGGTGAATAAATGTGAATGATAATTTTGCTTGTAGTGTATATTTTATTTACAATATAAATATGTATTTAAAATATATATAAGTAAGAAAACCACATGAAATCGATAAAACCTTTTAAGCTTTTATTTGCGCTATTGTGTTTTAGTAACAGCAGTAATCTGTTGATCACATCACACCATTTATAACGTTTGGTGCCAGAGCTACTTAAAAGGAGAATGGTTTATAAGTAACATTAGTCTCTATCAACGACAATTCTTTATTCTCACAAATACAATAGGTTTAGTTAAAATATTGTTTTAGTTTAATGTTTGGGACTTACATAAATAGGTTTGGTGTATTTTTAAATTACGTTACGATTACCTTAATTTACTTGTTCATTAGACAATGCTTGCGATATAACTTATCACTATATCAATCAAATAACGAATTTTAAAGATGTTCAGAAATGTAAAGTTGCTTTTGTTGCTCTAATTAGACCATATGTTATTTGTTACCTGCGCCGTGTTACTATACTTGTATCATTATAATACGGTAGGTTACAATATTTTCACACAAACACACACTTAAACTAAAGAAGATTAACAACATTATAAGTCGGATAGTGGATCTCTGGTTGCAATCACACAAATAGATATTTGTGTATTATTATTTTACAAAAAAGTATCTACTTTAGATCTTTTATCATACGTACGTTTTTCTATGTAGTATTGTTTTATAGTAAGACTAGAATTTCGCGGCTCCGCCCACGTTCAGATGACCAAAAAGCAAATTCTTAGGTTTTACATATCAGTATACTCTTACAAAGCAGTTTTTGTATTTTTTCTCAGAAATGAGATATTTTCCCGCGGTAAAAAGTATCCTATATGTGGACCCGGATAACCAGCTATCACCATACCAAATTTCATCAAAATCCCTCTAGTGGTTTTTCTGTGATGCGGTAACAGACAGACAGACAAAAATTCTAAAAAATATAGATTCGGCTTCTGTATCGGATAATAACGTCTATTTCAATAAGATTTTCCAAAAAAATATTTAATGTACAGATTCGGCTTAGTCACAATTTTATTATATGTATAGATAAAATAAATTGTTATATATTTTGTGTGTTCCATCCGAGTGACAGATTTCAATTACTCGAGTGTCAATAGATTCGTTAGTCGTTTGTGATTGATCAATAGCAATTGCACTATGAATGTAAGAATTTTGTACAATTCAAGTATATTCTATTCGGAAAAAATGCTGTATTTCCATTAAATTACTTATTCTACCAATAATTTACTAATATAATTTCATGCACCTTAGCTCGCGTGAGACATCGATAGAATGTAGCCTAGGTATTTATCTATAACCTATACCCTATAAAGGTATTTATATATAACCTAGGTAAATCTATTTTTAATTTTACTTAAATCCTTTGTAAAGCGTTCATTTGTAAATTAGTAATAAACATACGCACAAACTTACTCAGAAACTTTCGCATTTCAGTTTCCTTTCGTAGTATCCTCACGATATTTTCCTTCACCGTTAAGATGTACACCGTAATCATGTTGGAAATGATTCGCACATAAAAATAACAGCGGTGCGAGACCCGGGATTTGAACTCGCTTCACGCGGTTTCCCAAGCGAGCGCGTTACCACTGGACTATCGCTGCCTTATTTTATATTGAATACTTTTATTTTCTTGCAGAATAAGCTTAGGTGATATTTGAGATATTGTATGCTTGTTTTTCTGGACTCATTTCAACATTTTTGTTGTTCAAAAGAGTTTTAAAAATGGCTATTTCTGTCTAGAAATAGTTCTTTTTCGAACAAGTTCTTTTTCATTCTTTTTCGATAATTCAACTGTCCTTGTTTTGGAGTGATATCAAAATTCTGAACAAAAAATACAGTGGATGTTTAAATCCAATGACAGACGGTGAAAATGTAGGAAGCCCATAACACTTTTTTCACAGAGTGTGTATTTCTATCTTGTATGATGGTACAGAACCCTTCCTGAGCGAGTCCGACTCGCACTTGACTATTATTGGGTTTTACGCGAGTTTTTGACATTTTAAATGAAGTCATCTTTTCGGATTTTATAACGGAATTAGTTTGGATTTTACACGCGTTTATTTGGTTCCTGAATCCGAATCCAAAATGATAGATTTATTTAAAATAGAAATCCTTTTCTACTCCAGCATAAAACGAAACTGTAAATCTGAATGGAGAAGGTAGTTTGTTCCTTTAAAATAATAAAATACATATGAAATTTGAAATGGGAATTAAATGAAATTCATCCTCACCCATGTTTCCGAGTAAGGCAGCACATAGCTTAATCTGACGTAGTCATGTACCGTGGAATATTCAATTCGCACCCAATCAATTCAGTGGCCTTTACAACTCCGTTACGTCAGGTTGGACAATTCCCACACTATGGATGTATGAAACTCAATCTGCCGTGCTACTTTTAGAACCTGTTATAGAAATTTTAATTCGAAATGGTCTCGGGACTGAAAATGTCATGTTCAGATGAAACCCCTATTTAACTTTCAAAGTTTGTTTCAATGTATCGGTTATGTTATTGACAAAATATTTAACCTGGTCATTAAATTGGTGACGTGTTTTAAATACCAAGTTTTAATTGAAAATCGACAAAATATCCAAGCTTGTTTTATTTGGTACGTTATTAGCGAAGCGGTAATTAATCTTAACTTCATATTATATTGACTCGTTTCAAGTCTCCCATTAATTTTCTGCCGGTCTACTTAACGTATAACAAAATGTTGCCGTACTTTAAAATATTGGTATTAATATCTTAATTATTATCGCTATTGTTATATCTCGAATCGCATAGAAACGGAAATAATAATAATAATATGAAAGCTATTTTTTTAATTTTTTAAACAACGTAGAAGTAACGAATTCTGCACTAAATACAGAACGGAACAATTTTATACATAAAAAGACATTTTTACTGAAATATTTTTTTGCTACTTTTCATTTTATTGAAAGCTTTTATAAAATATACAAACTCTAGAAATATTAATTGAAGCGTAATGACTTTTAAATATTTTTTTCACTGAAAGCTTGTTGTAGTCTCATTGAAAATGAGCACATTTGAACTTTTAAATAGCATATACCTAATGTTTGCTCGCAAAATGTCTGGTTTGACATTCGCGTCATTTAGGGGCAATGAGGGAAATCTATCCATATTTATTTATCGCTTTCAACTATTGGCAAGGGATTGCAATTACTGCGACCCTCATGCTACTGCAATTTCGCAAATTGCAGATTTTACCCGATGGCAAGAAGTTCGAAATTGTAAGTCGTTATATGCATTAGACCTTCTCGCGTCGCGTCGACAACGTGACTACCGATGTATGGAAAGCATAATTATTGAAACCAATAGTTATTTTCATACTTTCTCCTATAGTGAAAATACTATAATGACTCATATATACTAATATTATAAAGAGCTAAAGTTTGTGAGTTTGTGACGTTGTAGGGGGTAATCTCTGGATCTACTGAACCGATTTAAATGAAAATTGGTAAGAAAATAGTTTAATACTCTGGGAAAGACATAGGTTACTTTTTATCTCGGAAATAATGTCTTAAGGGGGTGAAAATGGGGATGAAAGTTTGTATTGGGGAGCAGCTAGGGACGAACCCGAGGGTGAGTCGCTAGTAATTAATAAATTGTGATATTTCATTACATTTCAATATACTTTAACATCATTATGTATATAATAAGAGGCTTAACATACATCAGTCCCACAATATCAGTGGCCACAGATTATAAAAATATTTGAAATACATACAAAGATAATATAAATATTGTGGTGATTCTATAAGTTATGAATCTTAAAACGTATACACCTATTAGATTTATGAATACGTTGAAATGAATTTATAGTGGTATTTATAATAACAATACAATCTCTATATTGCGGGATTTACATGAAGACACATGTTATGTACGTAAAATATAGGCTGATACTATTGATACAGTAACTATCTTTTACTATTAACTTTATGATTAATATTATTTTTATTAGTTTTACTGTACTATTGATTATTAAAAACACATATATTTTTAATCTTAAATAACATAAAGCAATTATGATATTGGTGGTTCTGGGTTTGAAATAAAAAAAGAGAAAGCTAAGGCGGGAGTGAAGTAGCGTTCTCAACCTACGATTTCTTTTAATAAAAAAATAAAACAAAATAAAGTACCTGGACAAATAATTATATATTAGTCGAACGGTAATTGTACTAATTGTAACTTTCTAAAAAATATGTGGATATCATTTCATTCATAAATATTCTATCCATATCCATACATATACATATATCTCGCAATAAATTTAATACTATAATTTAGTATAATAAATTCTTTTATGTGTTCTCATTTTATCGAGACCAAAAAACACAGTTATATATAAAGCATTTTATTCATTGTATAATTATTGTAAGTTATTAAAGTGAAGCTTTAAAAACATTCATGACATAAAATTGCAAATGCATCATTAAAGACCTGCAAGACCGTGAGTTAAAGAGCCTTTACATACTTTAAGTTTCTTGCATGTAAATATATCGGATTTCGCAAGATTTCATGCGAAGCACCGTCGCAATACAACATCTGCTGTCTGCAAACATAGCCAGGACCGCCCAAGCCATTATATTCGTTTCGATAGATCTCAAATCCTGGCGAAAGAAAACCGATATCGCCCTAGAATGATTCGAGAAGCCATAGAAATTAAAAAACATCCAAATTTCAATAGGGAAGATGGCTGGGTACTACCATCGTCATGGGATCCTGTTATTAATATAATAAAATCAAACAATAAATATAAACATAACAGACAGGCAGATGTAGTAAGTTCATACTGTGTAGATCAAAATGACAGCTTATCAGATTAATATTTTTCATTTTTCATTGAAAAAGTATATATTAATAGTGTTGCTTAGTAAGTTGTTTTTAAATAATAGCAAACTAAATTAAAATTATTATCCTTAATTAATTTTAACTTTTTAAATTACACATAGAACAATTATATGGCTTAAATAATTAATACTATATTTTATATTTTTCTTTATGGTTATAAATATCATAATGGCAACACTAAATATAGATTACTAATTAATATTTTAAAATTGTAATAATTATAAAAATAATAGCAAAAATGAAATAAATAATTTTCCATATTCAATTATAATAAAAATTATAAAAATGTTTAAAGTGAAAAAATATTGTAATGTAATTGGTGCAATTTTCATTTTGTTAATTGTGGGTAGGCTGTCTGTAACAACTATACATTCAAGACATGTAACACCTCAGTCTCTCCCGTGACCATGGATGCTGTAAAGCATTCGAAACGTCGGGAACCAAAAATCAAAATAAATCCGCGAAATAATCCGAAAAGATAGTTTTATTTAATAATTAAAAAGTTATTAAATGACTATCTTACCAATTTCTATCAGAAGGTACGCAGGTGAGTTTATGTGGTAGTTTCTATCGTTCGTTTTAGCCGAAGCCCGCCCACTGCTGGACATTCCTTCCCCATATTTTCATAAAATTTAAGAATAATCATAAAAGTATTTTCTTAATACTTTCATTTTTACCAAGTTCGGTACAGTCAAGTACAGATTCAGCTCAGTTACAATTTTATTACATGTCTACATAGATGAAGATATGCTAGCCTCGATAAAAAATCTTTAGATCTGATTTTAGTTTGCTTTTGACATGTTTCAGCTATGTGATCCTTCACGGTCGCGGTGTGAGACGTCTTAAGTCATTTTTTTCAACTGGAGCAGACTGTCTTATGTATATTTGATGTACCATGGCCGTACTGAGTACGCCTACACTAACGATGTTATGACTTACACGAAACTTACTGTCGCAGTAGAATAGACGCTATTTTGTTTCCATAAACATTAAAATTGTATGCAAAGGTATGGTTTATTCTTACAATTTTATCTGTTGATCATAAATCACATCTTCGCAGTAAGTGGTAACTAACTAATTAGGTGTACAGTGGACTTATTTATCGTTCTTACTGCGCTCGAAATAGGATTTAAATTGAGTTTTATTTAAATATAATGGTCGAGAAGCGAGCTATTAGAGGATCGGCTGAAGCATGTGTCAAGGGCGCCCGGCATGCACGTAGTACAAGTCCACCTCTATTGAACTAAACGTTTTAATAGACCGTACTTGTGACTAGGTGCAGTCTACCGAGCTTGGTAATGTTTTGGAATTCTGTTTTGCTTTTGAATGCTGCAAAATTTATATGTCTGTGTTCAACGACGAATTAATATTATTTTATACGTTTTGTTTTGTATTTTATTCAACTAATCTCTAAATCAAAGAAATATTTACTTCTATATTATTTTACTATAAAACATTTTTTATAGCTTATAGAAAATTGTTTTCAAACTTAATCTCATTATACGCATTCCCCAGCACGTATATCGAATTTGAACCTAAAAAAACAATTCTCGCGCAAAATCCTTTAAAAGTCTCTTTCCTTTTAGTGGCTTATCTTTCCTTATCTATAGAGGCTTTTTAAGAAAACTGGTATGGTTTTAAAAATAATTAGAGAATGTTGATACGTTTAGATATTGGATTTATCAAAACAAACAAATTCATTTGAAGGAGTAACTTACTGACTTTGTCTAACAAAGTATTTGAATATCACTTCAAAGTTTAAAGTTTATACGATAAGGTTAAATTCGACTTTTAGCTTTTATTACATACTTTGTACAACGAAACTATTATAGGCATGTTCATTGTTCATATATTAAAATATTAGCACGAGTCATTCTGTGGTAAATTATTTGTGGTAATCATAAAAAATTATCATCTATGATCAAAAAATTATTATAATCGTCATGTTTTATAATTTTAAAATATTATTGCTTAAAACAATTACCTATTTAATACGACTTCTAGAGAATACAGCTTCATAGAAAGTATATACATAAATCTAGTCCATCAAAACTTTACTTTAAAATTTTCTAATTCATTATAAAATATAAACTGGAAGAACTAACATCATACAAGAAACAGAATTTAAAAGAACAATCGTATTTCGACTCGAAATATATCCAACAGAAATAACGGCGCATTTACCTTCAGTCAATACTACCGCGGAACCAAATTGGTTTCCCGAAGTTTAAAAAATGTACTATACAAAAGATACACGGCAGGCTTTTTTGTTTGCGAATCTCCATTGCTCGATAAACATACCGTACTATAAAGGGGATCCATTGGGAATAGTCTGTTTAGGGAAAATGCTAAGAGAAAAACGTTATAGTCTGTATTTTGTTGGAAATGCATAAGGAGTGTGTAACATCGTAGTAGGTACTTATTTAATGAGAAAAACTATATAAGAGCGTTTATATTGAATTGTATGGATACTATATAGAGTTATAGACTACGATAGTGATACTAAAGACGTCGATGAAAATTGCTTATGTGATATTTAAGGATATAAGCTATGCCCATTTCTCATTTCACTATAATTGAGCCATTATAGGGTTAAAAGTAATAGTGCACATTCCATTAATATCTATTTTTATCATCCCATGACTCCCTTTAGGTACGTGGTATGTCCATAGAAAGTAATTAATATAAAAGCCTACACGAAAATAGAATCAATCAAAATAAAGCATGACAAGATTCTAAAACCGTAAATTGTAAAATAATCTTTTTCTATTTTTAACGATTTTTTGTTGTATAAATGGGCTCTTTAAAAGGCCTCTTTATAAAATATGTCGATCAAAGAAAAGTAATATTATTTTTAGAAAAGTAATTTTAAGCTTCTGAGTACCTAATAATCATTTCATAACATCTTAATAAAAGACTTATTTCACATAATTTAACACAAGTATTGTATTTTACATTTTACATGCATTTAAGAGTAGCATGACATGTGGAGGAGGAATTTATTTTCGGTGAGCGTTTTATCGAATTTTGGACCATGTCCGTGTCATTTCTATCTGAACCCTCACGTTAATATGAGCTACCCAGATTTTTCTTCTTTTCCTGAAAAATACCGATGAAACTCTAGCTGGAATCCTTAATAATTATTGAAAATCTCGTTTTTAGTTTGACCCTTCCACAAAATAAGAGAAGGGAGGGAAGGGAGAAACGGACACAACAATTATGAAATTATTGTTTGGGATTCAGTATAGCCTAAATAAGTCTAATATATATAATAATATGAAATAACTATTCTGAACTCACATCGAAACATTTCGATTTAATTTATAAAAAATAATTACCTGTACATCCTTAACACATAAAAATGTATAGGTGTGGTATTAGATACCTCCATAAAAATATCATTAAAAATGATATTAAAAAATATAATTAAAAATGACATTTTTCATGTATATATTGATGTACAGATAATACTTTCTTAGATTTACGCGAATATTTGACATTTTAAATAAAACTATCTTTTCGGTTTTTGCACGGATTTATTTCGATTTTTGGTTCCCGTCGTTTCGTTTCGTTTAACAACGATGGGTATAATGCATTTGAGACATCTAAAATCTTAGTTTCTTCCGTGAATATGATTGCTGTAAAGCATCCGAAAATAAATCCGCGCAAAAATCCGAAAAGATAGTTTTATAATCTATACATTTATGTACAGATAATTTACTTTTTTATTTATGACTGAAAACATGAAACACTATCTTGTACAAGATGATACTATAAACTATAGCTTGCATTCAAAGTTAAGCATTCACTGCGAGTAAATTCAAATAAAACCTTAATTAAAAGAGAAGTTCACTTGAAATGATAACATGGAAAATAATTTTCTCCATAAAGCATAGTTTACTTTAAAAGAACAGACAGAATGGCAAATATGTCTGCCAAAGCCGCAAATATTACCGGAATGATAACAAATGTGTTCTTGAGCGCGTGATGTCTAGAACCTTGCCAAAACACTTCCAGACTATAAATTAATATCTTTAACCTTTTCAACCGACTTCAAAAAGGAGGAGGTTCTCAATTCGACTGTATGTTTTTTTTTTTTTTTTTTTTTTTTTTTTTTTTTTTTTTTTTTTTTTTTTTTTTATGTTTGTTACCTCAGAACTCCGTCATTTATTAACCGATTTGGACAATTTTTGTTTTGTTTTAAAGGGTATACTTCCAGATTGGTCCCATTTAAATTTCAAAAAAAAATACCACCCCTAAGGGTGGAAAAACAACGAATGATGAATTTAACCTACTTCTAATTGTCATATTGACTTGAAACTTTGCAAGTATTTCTATTTCCGTTGATAGTACAGTGGTTCAGTGTTGTTAACCTGATCTGATGGCAAGGCCAGAAGGTGGTTAGGTGGAACTCTTCAACGGCTAATAGTAGATACTTTGAGTTTGGGCTTATTTTGTTTGATTTGACAAGCCTAACACGTTAGAATCCTTACTTTTCTACTACTGTCTACACTAAAAAGGGAAAAATAAAAACTTTTTAACAAAAAAATAAAAACCGACTTCAAACAAAAGCACTAAAAAGTAAAAAATAACTGATTGGTAGTTTTCATTTACTATACATACCTAATCAAATATTTTCGAAGTCGGTGTGCTTTGGCTAAGTAATTAAAGCCTACCTATTAAATACATACCTAATCAAATGTTTTCGAAATCGGTGCCAGCCCATACAAAGCAAAGCACACCGACTTCGAAAATATTTGATTAGGTATGTATAGTAAATGAAAACTACCAATCAGTTATTTTTTACTTTTTAGTGCTTTTGTTTGAAGTCGGTTTTTATTTTTTTGTTAAAAAGTTTTTTTACTTGATTTAATAAGTCTGTCTTGATATTTCATACTTTAGGTATCTTTTTTATCCTCATTTATGTGTAGATCTATGGTTAACAACAAACAAGGAGATACCTGCTTAACTTTGGCGAATGTGTGTTTATGTGTTACGCGATATCTTCGCCAAATGTGAACTGATGTGATGATTTAATTTATAGATTCTATGTATATAGATAGAGAAAATATTGAATCGGCCATTGTTGAAGATATTGCATGTAACATGATTATACTTAATTAGAAAGAGATTTTTTATGGTTACTCCAAACTTTCCTAGTCAGGGAATTGAACCAATCACTACGAGTAAAGTCGGTAGGGTTGATATGGCACTATTGTGTCATGGAGTAGTCTCGAAATTAGCTATAATTATTGTAATTTCGTAATGTACGTACACAATATATTTTATAATTGACTTAATTTTAAGAAATATAAATAACAGTTGTTAAATTCATAACAATTTAAATGAATCGTGCTTTAATAAAAAAAAAGCACTTGTTCAAACGTAATTACGATAAAATTAATATGTTGATGCTTGAAGTTTTGTTTGTATATTTTCTTTTCTTAATTTATTTTATTAAATGTGCAGTAAGCTTGCATGTCTACTCTCGTTAGAATTATCGGATATTATAACAATTGGAGCGCGCCATTATGATATTTAGTTGATATGATCTGCTCGTAATAGAGGCAGATCACGATATACTTACGTGTGCGCGATATAACAATTTCCTATTAATCTTATCTAGACACTTAATTCTTTTTATTTTTTAAATTGAGTGTTGCTACTGCAGGAATACACAAAAATAAACTTCATTATTGTTAACAGTAGTTTGGAAAAAATGCTTCAATCTCAACGGGACATAACTTACATACTCGTATGTATATGTTTTTGTATCGAAACTATAATTTTGAACATTAACAAGAAAATTAAATTGAATTGAAACCACAATAACCATGTTGTAGTGGTAGTAAGTAACTTTCATAATTTGAAGTATAAATTTGAAGTATAAAAGAAAATATATATCCGTACAAATTAAAAAGGAATATCGAAAGGATAATTCAACTCAAATCAATGGATAAACAGTTGTGTATTGCGTATGTAAATGAACGATTCGTAGTTGCAATTTTTAACTTTCCCCTCGGAATCAGAGAGGGATTGATGATTTTATTAAAGTCCATAATGTACGACTGATTGGAATGAAAACGTATAAAAAAAATAATTGAATGATTTCAATATGCAAATGGAAGTTGAATTAATTGATCGTCGATGACGTTACTCCGATTCAATGCATGGTGCAAATCAAATACGTATTGAATTCTAACAAACAAATACTTACCAAAACGTAATACCCTTAATTTTAACGTTATATAGCTCTGCATTGTTAAGTAAGATAAACTTCTGAATTATATTGTTATACTTCACAGGGGTATGTATTTTGTTTATGTTAGCCAATTTCAAGTTCCTGAAAGTCGAGGCACGCTTCCGGATTCATTTTAAGTCTTACAATTTTCTTTAAACGACCGCAGCTGATTGCGTAAAAGGGTACAAAGTAATGAAACTCGGAATCTAATTGAGTCGAAAGTGCTTTGTTTATCCATGTTTTACTTAAACTAACTTTGCTCTAGGCTACGGTATAAGATAATCTGCACAGCTCAAGGCGCCAGACACGATATCCTTTTAAAAACTTAAGAAGATAAAGAATGGAAAACTCTTTGTAGTGATCTGTAGAACGAAGTTTACACAGTAGTAGTGAAATAGAGCGGTTGGTACACTATGTTATACTAGCTACAAAGTACAATTAATTAATATGTGTACTAGAGTTATAATTTAAGATATCGTGATTGTTTTAATGCTTTGTTTTATTTTTCAGCAGCTTAAGTATCTAAATGTATGCAATAGATTAAGTGTCTTTTGGGAAACACTAAATGGGGATAAAAAGATACCTATAAAGTTCTATGGAAATCATCGATGAACTGCTCGTTATTGAATGATAGAAGAACTAATATAACTTTAACTACAATAAGTTGAAGTTTTTGTTCACATTTTGTAGAGTGTTTCTATATAATGATGTTTGACTTTGAATTTGACGACGCGTTTGGCTCAGTTTGTAGCGACCCTACTTGCCATGCCAGCGATCGCGGGTTCGAGTCCCGCTGGGTGCATTCATTTGTGTGATGAGCACGAATGTTTGTACTCCAGTCATGGTTGTTTATATTTATAATATGTATGTATTTAAAGTTATACTATCTGGTATCCATAACTCAAGCCTCGTAGCTCTTACCATGGAACTGGATGGTGATGTGTGTTAATGTCTTAACATATTTATTATTATTATTTATTAATGTATTGAAATGAATTTGAATAGAAATTAGTGAGTGTAGCTTTTTCTACTGGATTCAATTATAAGAAAGTAGTTTTAATTTTTAGTGAATAAAATAAATTGAAATCATAAGTGTAAAGTAACTTTTTAATACATAAAAACCATAATCTCTTCTTATCTTTTTTTCCATAAATACTTATAAAAAAATTATACGTACGAATAATAAAACATTTAACTTAGAATTAGAATCTTCTTTTTTCCAACCGTTAAAGTCCCAAATTGACTTCTGGACAGTTCAATTAAGTTGCACGTTAAGTGTGCAAGTTGCAAACAAACATACGGGCTAAGTTTCAGTAAGTTAATCAAAGAGATTGTAGCGTGCAGGTTAGCCTTCATCTGGCGTATCGACGAGGATGTTTGTCTTGCTTTTAGCTCGCTATCAATATGCGAAGGAATGTCTATTGTTCACGTTTTATTATAATAGTTACCTGTCTATAGAGTAATTACCAGCTTCTATTGCTTAGGTCACAGTTAATTAAATAATAAATAATTAGATTAATATGAGGTAATGGTTTGTTTCGATTATGCAGTTTATCCAGATATAATTAAGAGCTTTTGTTATAATTTATTGAAAACGGAAAGACGCGTTTGATTGGGAAACCATGTGAAGCGAGTTCAAATCGCGGTATTCAAAACTCTGATGTGTGATATGTGCTACTCATTCTTAACATGATAAAAAATTGTGAGAAAACCTACCTACATGTCTTAGAGAACCTAGCAAGTTTTCGAAAGACATGTGGAATCCGCCAACTTGCGTTTGCCCAACGTGGAGGGCTATAGTTTGATCGTCCTCGTATTTAAGGGAGGCTCGTGCCCAGCAGTGTGACGTTAAAAAGGACATAATAAAATACATAGCGTAGAGGTACAATGTTACACAAAAAATATGCAGTAAAACACTTTGGCAAAATATTTGCAGAGTATAGTTTGTATACATATTTGTACATATATTTTTAATTTCACTTATTATTAGTGCCATAAATAGTAAATTTTAACTATATTAGATTACTCAAGCTTTCGTTTTAACTATGTTAAAACGAAAGCATGCATTAAAACATTTTTATACTCATTATTATTCAAATAATGAGTATAAAAATGTTGTCCGACTTCATATGATAAATTTGCAGTATGCGCTTATCTGAAAATGTTTCCGGCTATATTATAACTATTTTACTACGCTGACTGTTTATTTCCATAGGAAATGTGTTTTGTTCGATATTTAAATTACTTTCTATATTTCGTGCAAATTAAACTATCCTAAACCTGATCAGAATCTGCTTATTACTTTTATGTTGTATACATACTGATCCTTAAGATGTCTAATTTTATAATGTAAACGGTTAAAGAGTACTTGAAAATCCTACTAATATTATAAATGTGTGTATTATAAGTTTGTGAGGTTATATGGATGTTTGGATGTATAGATGTAGCGATGTTTGTTACTCTTCCACGCAAAAACTACTGAATGGATTTTAATGAAACTTTACAATAATATAGCTCATATATCAGAATATTACACAGGCAATTCTTAAAAAATGTACGGTTCCCGTGAGATAGATGAGAGAGAG
Organism: Brenthis daphne; assembly: GCA_947093115.1. Lineage (NCBI taxonomy): Eukaryota > Metazoa > Arthropoda > Insecta > Lepidoptera > Nymphalidae > Brenthis > Brenthis daphne. Next base: position 43,736,463 of record OX352471.1, read on the forward strand.
AGAGAGATTCTTGTTGTTTTTCTAATTTAAATTAAAAATATATATTTCATTTCAGCTATCGAATCAAAATATAAAAATGGAACGATATATAAATATATCCACATATATTGAAGCTAGAAAATAAACTACTAATAAAATGCTATCGCCCAAGATAGCTCAGCTTCTATATATATATATATATATATATATATATATATATGTATATAGAGCCATTATTGGCTCGCTTTTTAAAATCGCACTATGCTATATTCAAACTGTTCAAAATTATGTACGCATACGTGGGTTCTACCTACATATAGTGGGTGGGTTATACCTTAGAGGTAAAAAACGCAATCATTTTGGCAGTGGACGTTTGTTTACCGACAACTCTGCAAATGCGAGTTGTTTTATAATGTATAAAAGTTCATCTTTTTCAGTTTTTTTAAATGATCCAGTAAAATACTCTACGCGCACGCAAATAGACACTTAGAACCATTTATTTGGATTTTACCCTATCCCCACCTAAATATGTATACATATAATAAAAGTGTAAAGGTCAAATGTCTGTACATAGAAAAAAATGCTAAAAACCGAGCCAGGGGGATGGAAGAAGAAAAATAGAACAAATCCAGATTTTTTCTATTATTTTGGTTCTTTGTCTATTTGTCTGTTTGTACGGGCTAATCTCCGAAACTGTAGAACTCATTAAATGAAATTTGGTATGGTGGTATCTTATATCCCTGGTCTTCTTCTTCTTCTCCCTGCCCATTTCCCAAATCACTTGGGGTTAGCGCAGTACATCTTCAGTGTACTGCTGATAGGATTTGGCAAAAGTTTTACGACCGGCCGCCTGCCTGACGTCAACCCTCCTTGGGAATGCTATTGTCTTTCTTTGTCTGAATGGTGTTAAATATTATGTACTTTCGGTTTTGTTGTGTTTTAAAACATTTTTTATACTATTAATTCAATTATTAATGTTATTTTTGGATATATTTTAAAATAAATTTCGATTACACAATAAATTTTGTATTGACGTTGTCAAATTTTTTTCTTCTTAATATCTGTTTGTTTATAACTAAAACGTTGTAATCCCTGGTCATCATTTTAAATACTTTTCATTCCGAAAAATTAAAGAGTTCCCGTGGGATTGTTAAAAAATAAAGTAACTTATATAGCTTAGTGTACACAAAAAGTAATGATTGGATTTCAATGAAACTTTACAATAATATAGTTTATATATCAGAATAATAAATAGGCTACTTAATATCACGAAAAAATGTACGTTTCCTGTGGGATAGACTTGTATTTGTTTGCCTAGAGGCGAACCCGAGCGAAGCGAGGGTGAGCCGCTAGTAAAGTATAAAATATGAATATATTAAAAATAGCACATCAATGTATGAAAACTATAAAATTGTAACTTTGTTACGACAACGAAATATACGTACATTGTCTTCTATGTAGTATTTCGAATGCAGTATGCTTAGCAAAACGCTGGACAAAGTTATTGAAAATGGTTTCTATTTCGTCTAACTGATTCCAAATTCTCTAAACCTAAATTTAGTTATCAAACCTGAGCACCGTCTGTGTGGTAAGTGAACCGACGAATTAAATTATAAGGTCGCTCTATAAGTTCGTCGGAACTTATCTAATTCAGCGTGTTGAGATTGGGAATAAGTATACCTACTATCAATTTCGGAAAATCCTTTTTATCTGTATGTTTATTTTCCTAATGTATAATATAATTAGTTTTCATGTTTCAGTATCATATACCGGCTATTTTATATCATTTTTCTTATTTAGATTAATTATATTTAGATGTTGAGCGATATATTGTGATTTTGCAAGTATTATTATGAATGAAATGAATAAATATTATAAACATTTGAGTAAAAAGTTTTGTCTGTGTCTATTTAAAAGTTCAAGCAACTTGCCTCATCTGCTAGAAAATTTTAAATTCACTATCGATGCACGGGCAAGTATGAAGGAAATAAAAAGCTTGCTTATGCTTATAGCCCATTTAGCGCTTTGCGAAAAGTTCTGCAGCGAAGGGAACTGTTATGAGAAAATGAGCGCAGTTTTCAAAACTACCTGTTTGCACATTTTATTTTTCCACAAAGTATTGGAGGCAAAGTGTTCATTTTTTTAAACTTTATATATGAGGTTTAATATTAAGGCTGAAATATTAAATAAAATTTATAGAATTTTCTCTTGGCAAGGTTAATATAAAACAAGCTACTTATATTTGATACTAAATTAACCAAGGACACATTTTTATATTTTAATTTGTTTTTTAAATTATTAAGTATTTTTTATTATAAACATAATAAAAAAACATTCTAATCGAAAGCTATTTAATAATAACTTAGTTAAATGTTTAAAACTAACGATCCTGTGTCATTTCCAGATTCTCAAACTATTTTCTTACCAAATTTCATCTAAATCAGTTCAGTAGTTTCGGAACCTAATACCTATTCGGTACAAACAAACAAAAAATCAAATCTTTTCTTTTTATAATATTAGTATAGTAACAAGAATTATTAGTATTAGGCTTCACGCACAACTGGTAACGTCGAGCCAATTCTATAATCTAATTCCGATACCCTCTACTATTATCCGGTCATCCGTCACAGACCGATTCATTACCAAATCTGTTTGTTTTCCATACGATCGGCTATTACAGGTGTCCAGTTATTTCATAACCGCTAATAAAGGCTGGAAGCTCATTAAAACGGCTCACCACAAATTCACAAGTGGGAATAGGCTGGATACCTGGGCAATACCATCTAGCCAAATATTTCGAACGGTTGCCGCATTCGTAATTAAATGTGATCATTGCTAATGTTTGTTAGTCGGAAATCGAAATTCGTCGTACGGTTAAACATCAATAATTTGAATGCTGATGTTGTTTTAATTGTATTTGTCTTTTGTAAATGTATTTGTAATATGATTCTGTTGAATGGCTTTGTCGAACTGCGAATATGCCTTATGGGTTTCCAGTAGTTACTAATCTAGTAATATTTATAGGTTTTAATTATTTAAATAATGTGTGCTATTTATTAACCGAGTTCCAAAAAGGAGGAGGATTTCAATTCGGAATTCGGAATCTTTTTTTTTGTTTGTGCTATTTATAAATCTAATAAGTACTTGTTATTCTGCATGAAATGAATGGATGTCGTTTTATATAAGTACCTATTTATACCTAAATATAATAAAACTGTAGAGGCCGAATGTCTGTACATAGAAAAATTTTGTTGAAAACCGAGTCAGGGGGATGTAAAAAGAGAAAAAGAACAAATCCAGACTGTTGGACCGATTTAAATGAAATTTTGTATGGTAGTACCTTATATTTGCAGTCAACATTTTAAATACTTTTCATCTCGGAAAATTAAAGTTCCCGTGGGATAGTTAAAGAACTATAGCAACTTATACAGCTTAGTACACTAAAATTACTGATTGGATTTAATGAAACTTTACAATAATATAGTTCATACATTAGAATAACAAACAGGCTACTTTTTATTTCTAAAAAATGTACGGTTCGCGTGGGATAGATTTCTTTGTTTTTGTCCAGAAGCGAACCCGAAAGAAGCGAGGTTGAGCCTGTATATTATAAGTTCTCGAATCTATCACGTACATAACGATGATTCCATAGAGAAAGATAACAATATAAAATTAACCAAATCAAACCAACAGTTATTTACAGTAAAATACAAAGGAGGTAGCTACAATAATTTGAGAGTCAACTCAAACAAAGATCTCGCACGAAAACAATTAAACGCAGCGTTGTCTCTAATTTATAATTGAAAACGTCCCGGTATCAGAGTAAGAAAAGAAAAATAATTTCCAAATTAAATTTCTTGGCGGCTTACATAAGTACCAAATTTAGAGTAAGGCTCGAAATCACCACAGCATTTTTCGAATTGCTCAATTTACTTGGGGACCGAATTATATACTACAGAGGTTCTATATTGATGATCAAATTTGAATTTCTGGTTTTACAATTGTAAAATATAGATATCTATGATATACATAATTATATTTTTTTATTATTGGAATTAATATTAATAAAAATGTAAGGTGTAATACTAAGCCTTTAGAAACTAGCAGAGCCCGCGGTTTCACTCGCGCTAAAACTCCAAAATAAGTCTAAAAAAGTAGGTTCCATACAAACTTTCATCCCCTATTTTACCCCCTTATGGGACGAATTTCGAAAAATGCTAGAACACGTATTCAATTGATTGCATTGAAGAGCAATTATACTAAGTTTCAAATAATTCTGATCATAAATATTTTTTGAGTAGTATTATAACTTATTTTCCCGTGAGAATAAGATAATCTGCCGCGATAAAAAATAGCCCATGTTCCTATCCAGTCCTCTAACTATCTCCATACAATAACATCACGTCAATCCGTCACTCCGTTTCGACATGAAAGAAGGACAGACAAACAAACAAACAAACGCACTTTCCCATTTATAATATTAGTATGGATACATGTTTCTTTGAATCAATTAAAAATAAAGGAAGGAAATACGACATTTCCTGCAGACGTTAACCAAGTAATTTTATATTGTGAATTAAAATAAAATTTTATTTACCTGCAAAATTCATTAAGCATTTCTAGCAATTTTGAATGATATATCATAAAATTTCTAAAAATATGTAGTCGAATAAATTATTTATTGATATTTTATTAACTTTTTTATTCTAAAGATATTTTCAATTAAAAATCAAAGAAATATTTTTTACTAAATTTCTAATGTAAAAATCTAAGAAAAATATGTATATAGGTATATAATTTTAATTACTTGTTATGACGTAAAAATATTATTTCTGTACGATATTATCACGTTTTAGATAAGGCGGTGAAAGCTCTGTTTTAATAGGAAATTCTAATAGCGAAAACTGTGGTAGATTGCAAAATAAACATAGCTTTGTTGAATCTCGGTAAAGGACATGATAGTCTCTATATCTGCTAGATATTGCTTATTTCTCTCTTATCTGAGAACTATTACCAGACAAACTGGAAGATGGCTTCATTTTTGTGTCATATCAAAGTCTAGATTTCCTTTTTTTAGCGTTGGGAAATGCATTTACGCATACCACCTGCATACATACAGGTAGTCATATGGCCAGAAAAGCCAGTAATACCCATTAAAACCCAACAGAACCTCCCCTGTCTTAGTTTCGTTCCCCGATTTCTTAAAACAATATATTTTTTAAAATATATTAGTCTTAAATTTAAAAGTTGTTAGTATGTTATTTTATAATAATTTATGCGTCATCAGGATTATCATTCTAACAATATTTGTTTATTCCATTGGGAGTTTTTGTTATATTAAAGCGTGACAATGACCTGCGCCGTTATTTACGAGTCCCTGTCGCATAAACAGATTATAATTATAGGTACATACTTCATTACCGTCCGATTGATCGTTACAGAATAGAAAATATAACGGACACACGATTGGGTTTTTAGATAAGCATGTTTTTTTTTTATGTTAGAATTTCATTTATTAATTTATAATTTTCTTAGCGTCAAATATAATACTTAATAGACAAAAACGTGATTTCACGTACACAAGGCATACAGACAAGATGTCATTCTATACTGGTTAAACAATAGAATGTAATTTTTTGTGGTTAAGTAGCTATTAAGGAACTTTAGTGTTATCAATAAAAAAAATTGGAAAAAGTTTTTTTTTCTATATAGATTGGTAAATTCTATTTATATATGTTCCTCAAATTTTCAACAATGTTTATGGTTGGATTTCGACCACTAAGGGAAGACTAGTGCCTGATTTCACCAGCGTCACCTAAGTTTAAGGGATCCCCTAAACATAGTTAGGGGGCGGTTAGGGGACAGTTTCTGTTTCACCGACAGTAAGGGGTCACTTAAATATTAAAAGACCCCCTAAATATAGGTGCTCATAATATGGGCTTAAAGACGATTGTAAAACGATATTTAATTTAGGGGCTAGTTTAGGGGATCCTATACGTAGGTGGTAGCTTATGGGTTGTTGGTGAAATCGGGCATCTTTCTTTTAAATTTCTATTCTTCAACGATTACACAATAACATCTAGTCGAACGAAGCCCCTTGATAGTATTTGTTTATCAGACGGAAATAAGATACGTTTTGTTTCGGCACATCAAGTGGCTCCCTTAAGATATTAGTTTACTTCAAAACTTACTGACGGAAGTGTAGCGAGGGTAGGCCCCACTCTGGTTAGAACATTTTGTAATATTAAGTTTTACGTTATTATAGCGAATTTTATATCAACAGTTCGTTTTTTTATCAGAGTTGTGTATTCTCAAAAATATTATAATATTACATAGGTAAGTAATTGACTTAATAAGAATTAGCTATTATACTAACAACCTGCTCTTGCTTCACTTGCGTGTATCCCTAGTTACCTAACAGTACTTTAGCTAACAATTTAGCGTATAAGAGTAACAAACATGCACACATACATATATACGAACTTTCGCATTTGTAATATATAGAAGTCCGATTATCCTCATCGCCAAGTATTATACAAAGATTTATAAATAACAAAACGAACAGCTAGCATGGTACACTAAATATTTTTTTAATCCGATAAAGCAAACGTACATATAAGTAGTTGAAGTGTAGGGTTGTTAAAAATGTCGTGCATAATGGAGATTGGAAGGGGCTTTAATTAAAAGTCAACGGTAGCCCTTGTAGAACAAAAACGCAATTTACATCGTATGTCCACCTAATAGTTATTTTTTTATTTGAAATTCACTTTGGTGCCACTGATTTTAGTATGCGCTTTTAAATCTAAGCGACGAATTCTGTGATACTGTCAGTATAAAAGCTTGTGCCTTTAATTAGAACATATTTTGATTTTCATAGTATAAAATTTGATATTATATTTTAAACAAAAACAAAGATTACAATTATTGGTAAGTTAAAAAAGGTTTACATTTAAATTTTTATTTAAATACATAAAAGAAAAGTTCATAAATAATTTAATATTGGTTTGTTCCTACACGAAATTTCCTCGACAGTATAATCTGGTAATATTTCACAGCGACTAAGCTGCGATGAAACAGGGCATTTCTCGGACATATCGCATTGATTTATGGAGTGTTTAAGTACCCTTTAAAACTATGGCCAAAGAAAACCGAGGTTCTTTATGTTTAAGTGTCACTATTATTAAATATTGCACAATATAGATAGATCCCTTATCCGATATTTTTTGAAAATTCTCTCGATCCACGTATACAGGAATAGCACAGTAAACTATTCAATTAATACGAGTAAAAAGCGACGTAGGTACGTCTTTCCATGTAAGGCGAGTTATATGAAGTTGGCTAAAGTTAAATAAAAATTATATACCTGCGAAGAACGTTCTACGGCTATTAAGTTGCTGTGCATACAGCGTTGAATGAAACGACTGACGAAACAACTTCGTCGTGTAAATTCAATTTCGCTTCAAATTTGTCTTGATTAAAATCAAAATGAGCGTAAGCCTCTTGAAAAGTTTCATTTAAGTAAACACGCAGACTTGAGACATTCTTCATGACTTGATAAAGATATTTTATAAAAGGAATGTATTTAAAAACACAATACAGTATTAAAAATCATATGTGACATACATAGGTCCTAATTAAAAATTTTATTTAAAAAATTAATAATAAGCCGCTTAAAGGCTTCTTTCAGTTAGATGACTGAAGATGGACATAATGTCAGTCATAGTTCGATTAAATGGAGCCGAATTGTAAGCTAAAATTAAATTTAAATAAAACTAACTTGTCGAATTTTTTTGCAGATTTATTTTTATTTTAGTTTCCTCTTTTGAGTCCAAGTTGGTCAAATAATAACTTAAATCGAAGAAAGCTAGCAATTAAGTTGCTTATAGAGGTAAATTAATAGTAACTACGTACTAATTTAATTTTAATTTAGTTCTTTACCTATACATATAATAAAATTGTTACTAAGTCGAACCTGTACTGTAATTAAATATTTTTTGGAATATCTTATTGAAATAGACATGATTATCGATACAGACTCCGAATCCACAGTTTTTAGAATTTTTGTCTGTCTGTCTGTCTGTTATCGCATCACGAGAAAACCACTGGACAGATTTTGATGAAGTTTGGTATGATGATAGCTGGTTATCCGGGTCGACATTTAGGATACTTTTCACCGCGGGAAAATATCTCATTTCTGAGAAAAAAATACAAAAACTGTATTGTAAGAGTATACTAACATGTATAACCTAAGAATTTGGTTTTTGGTCATTTGAACGCGGGCGGAGCCGCGGGCAATGCTAGTCTATTATATACATTTAACTAGTAGTCGCAAGTCGAACTTTAGTCTGCGCTTCTTGAGTCACATTCTAACGACAGCCGAATTGGTGATAATAAAGATCTGAAGTATGTTACTGAAACGATGAACGTTTTGCCCAAAAAATAGGGAAGGCACAATCCAGACTTTATAACTTTGTGAATATTCATGAAGTAATTAGTTATGAATAGGCAATTTATAAAGTAAATATAAATACATGCTCCAATTAACTGTGTAAATAATGTTCAATTGAGTCTTTTATATCATAATATTGTTCAGTAAATATTATATTTATGTATATGTATGTATATCTACACAGTTATTAATAAATAGTATTTGTTTACATGTAAGGAGAATTAATATGAATGTATTGAAACCGAAAATTCTTTTATAAAAGGAAAGCCCAACTTGAGTACTATAGATCATTTTTTTCGAAGTACCAAAGACGAGACATAATCCAAAGATTTTTTAAACACAAGTAGATACTAACCAACTATACAATATGTACATATATATTTTTTTCTCGATTTAATTACTTGCAAATATATTACTTCGTTAAATATTATTTTTAATAAGTTATTTAGGAAAACAATAACATTAATTAATTATAGTAAAATTTACTTTAATTGGAATAAATTCAGTAAATATAAGCATCATCCGCACCCTGATTAACATTGCGCTATAAATAACAGTGAACGATTAACAAACCGATGGCTAGGGTCGTAATATATACACTAGCTGATCGCAATTTGTCTGACCTAACGCAATATTGGCCCTCCCTGAGTTTGCATAATCCTATCCAACCTCTAGACTTCAGTTATAGTTTAATTAAAGTATTTTCTAAATCTTTGTCAGTAATTGTTAGGCATTTTTAATTATTTTTTTTTTACTTTTCCCGACTCTGTCAGTTTATCTAAATATCCCATCCCGAGACCACCAGGAAAATGGATAATTAAAGATATTTTAAAGCAGTTATAGTTATCTGAAAGTTCTATAAGCGATTCTAGATAGTACGACATTACATTTTAAATTATAATACCATATGATTAATTTCTTAAGCATCAATTTAAAATATAGAATAGCAACATCGAAGCTAAACTCTTAATTCTTCTTAAGTGAGACTACGTTTTCGTGAATTTACTTTAAATTTTTTTTCTGAACATTTCGAATGCAATCATGATCAAGGAAAAGATTAAAGTTACAAAAAACGTCCTAAAAAATTAAATTCCTTTGAACTTCTATAATATTATAGAGCTAAAATCAAAATGATATTCTTCCATTGTATTGTTTACGGAATAAAGGGCAATATCAACTTGTCCTAAAAGACGTTTTAACTAAAAAATCTCTAATGCTATAAAATATCATTACATAGCACAAACAAGACAATTTAAGTAGCTACAAGCTAGTGTAACCAAATAAATCTTCCATTTTATAGCAAATAGAAATTACCAACTGCTAACAATGTATAATTACTGTTACTTAGCGTTAAGAGGGCAAGATTCAGGCCAATTTTGGGAAGTCTCCTAAGTCTGATTATCCATTAAGTGTTGGTGAAAATGAAACTCTCGTTAGGTGTTACCTAAAATAGTTTGGGAATTGCCGTAAGGAATGGTTGGAGTCGTGGAAATGGATGTAAGGCTCTTGCACTTTTTCTGATATTTGAAGTTTAAGTTACACCGACTTCAAAACAAAACTACTAAAAAGTAAAGAATAACTGGACGGGGTTTTCACTTACTATAGATACCTAATCAGATATTTTGTAATAAGTAATGATTAAAAAACTATTTCAGTTTTAGTTACACGTTTTAGTCCATATCATAAAAACTATCAAACCGATCTTGATGAAATCTTTACTATTCCCTAAGTTGAAATAAATGGAAGCAAATAAAAAATAATGATTACGATTACTAATTTCGGAGAAATGCTTGCACAAACATACTTACATACATACATACGCCTACAAAAATTTGTATACGGTTTGGAAGCCCTAATAGATTATCATATGTGTCGTATACATACGTGTCGAATTGATAATCTTATATGTGATTATTAAACGCTAGTAGCGGTATATAATAAATGCTTATAACGACGAACTGAGAAGTTTTGTACTGTATTTCACTTATGATCATTGAGCAATGACTCAAAAAATCATAGAAAAAGTTATTTTAGACTAGATCATATTACATACATCTATTGTTTAATTTTTTAATATAAGGTTCATTCAGTAATAGAAATTACAAATACTAGATGGATGATGTTAATTTATTATCATATAAACGGCAGCTTCGGTGTAGGTCATATTAAGCCAAATATTTTCCGGTAACATCATTTTGACGACGCGTAAAGCAACATTTTCCGTAACTTGGTTTACTACGTAGCTACGAAATATAATTTGATTTCTGTACATCAGTGCAGTTAACCTCATTCACATCGATTTGTTTAGCGTACTGGTAAACTAATGCATAAACATTATTTAGAATCAAGTTATATGAAATAATCGCACAAGTAATTATGGGAATATCTGATTAATTACGCCTATGATTTTAATTACTATTCAATGGTTAGAAGTTTAAAATCAATATATAGGTACTGTTATTTTGCTTAATTTTTTCTTATTATTTGATTATTTCTCTCATTAGTTACTATAATACGACCTTTTTTTCTCGGTTGGTACAAAATAATAAATATTATGACTCTTCAAAGTCAAGGGCCAGCAAATCGCTTTAATTTTTAATCTTACATCTAGCCTATATGATATGCCTAGATTTACCATTGTTGCAACCGAGCTAAGCGGGAGTAAGTTGCTATAATAAGCAATAGAAATATATTTTCCTAGCGACTCACCCTCACTCCGCTCAGGTTCGTCCCTGCTTACGTTTTAACGTTTAGTACAATTTTCTCAAAGATGAGATATTTTCCCGCAGTAAAAAGTATCCTATATGTTGACCCGTATAACCAGCTATCACCATACCAAAATCTGTCCAGTAGTTTTCTCGTGAAGCAACAAGCAAACAGACAGACATACAGACAGACAAAAATTCTAAAAACTATAGATTCGGCCTCTGTATCGATAATAATGACTATTTCAATAAGATCTCCCCAAAAATATTTAATATACATATTCGGCTTAGTTAGAATTTTATGATATGTATAGATTTTAAGAACTTAATTCTTAATATACTAAGTCACAATTCCAAATAATGGAGCAACATCTTAATCTCAAAGAAAGACAAATTATCATTCCATTCCCTATTCTTATACTTTTGACATCATCGGCTTTTAATAGTTAATGCAATTATAGCGTTTAATTTCCTACTTCTGTAGCTGCGAAGGCATTTTAAGATGCACCCGGCATACAAATAGAGTAAGTTTGTCGACTGTAGCAAGTGTGGTTATTGTAAAAGTTTTACTAGTTTAATTGTTTTCCCATTTGGAAAGCTCGCCGCATACGCCTTTCCAATGTCGCCTATTACGAGCATAATTAAATTAAATCTAGCTTATATGATTCCTTTGAAATGTTTTATTCCTTTGAATCAAGAGATGGAGAATGGTGAGAATGGTATTGCAGAGAACCGTAGTACATAATTTTGTCGTTTTTTACAAACGTTCTGTGGCTTCTTAAGGGTTGTTTTGTTTATAAAACGTTTAAGTTCTTTTCTATTTGCATTTAACATCTTTTCACATGTAAAATGTGTTTCATGATATTAAAAACTAGCTTAGCTTGCTTCCCAATACAAATTATTATCCCCATTTCCACCCCCTCAAGGGATGATATCCAGGATAAAAAGTATCCTTTGTCCTTGCTAGGGTCTCAAAGTATCTTCTTACCAAATTTCATCTAAATCGGTTCACTAGTTCCAGAGATTACCAACTACAACCTCACAAACTCACAAACTCTACCTCTTTATTATATTTATATAGATGTATGAACATTTCCTTATCTAATTTAATATTGAAATAAATAGAAAGATGTGTATCGATTACATTTAATCATTATGCTTTATACACACTATGTAAATGTAATACATGAGTACATATTATAAAGTTAAATTTAGGTTTAGTTTTACCCTTCTAATTCATTTAAGTAAGCGAGTGGTCATTAAGCGCTCACTATACCTAATGTGAATTGTTAACAATTTGTTAATGTTTCGTTAGGCATTTGATACGTTGATTATATTATATCATCTACATATTATATCACTATCGAGATAAATTAGATTTAAAATCTATCTTCAATTTAATATATCTAAAATACCAAAAGGATTGAAATGCTTTTAAATACTTATTTGATTTTAGTCTAAAATATATTAATTAATATAAATTTGTAGCCGTTTGAAGTTAGATAAATCCTTTTTTGGTTTCAAAGTGAAAGTTAAAATATTCAAAATACTTTGACCTCTCTACGGGTTTACTGTATTAGAAGGTATTGCAAGCGTCTCTTGCTTGATTTATGTGTGTGCTGAACCTTCGACTAAGAATGCCTTTTCGCCTACGCCAGACTAATTGTTTTAAACGCCAGTTTAAATACCATTGCCACAGAGTAATTAGTTTCGAGGTCTTTACTGACTGTCAAGATGAACATGTTTATAGCGCCTCTCTATTAATGGTAACTTACTTAATTTATATTTATAATATTTCTATATATTTTTTTATTCAATTCGTTGCTATAAAATGTTTGTTTATTTTTAGTAGGTTGCGATTCTATAGTTTTTATAAAATTTTCTGAATGATACGTAGACTTTGTTCGGCAGGTTCTGAGATATCCTTAGATAAAGCAACAATTATTAAAAAAACAAATTAAACATGACTACCACTTGTCTCACGGTAAAGAAAAATATAGTGAGTTGACATTTCTGAAAGAACTAAGCAAGTTTACGAAAGATACGTGAAATCCGCCAACCCGAACTAGGTCTGCAGTGGGATATTATATAAATACATAACTATTTATTGTCCGTTTTTATCCATGTGCGAAAAAATTAATGCTGATTTGTTATCAACAATAAAGCTTAGTACCTACATATAATAAAATTATAACTAAGCCGAATCTGTACATTAAATATCTTCAAAATCTTATTGAAATAGACATTATTGTCGGTACAGAGGTCGAATCTATAGAAATTGATGAAAGGTATGACGATAGTTGGTTATCAGGGTCAACATATAGGATACTTTTTACTGCGGGAAAATATCTCATCTCTGAGAAATCTATATTAAACGTTAAAATATAAGTAGAACCGTACCGAGCGAAGCGAGTCGCTGTGAGTCGCTAGTATTTAATAATACTAGTAAGATTTAAAATGATTTTGGCGCTGCCTATTGTGAATTAGACAAAGATAAAATAAAACTTTTGTATGCGGTTTAGTTTGCGTAATCTATCATCTACTATTTTCTCTCCTATCGGTTGTAGCGTGAAGTGATATTACATACCGTAAAACTCTGCTCAATAAAAAGACCGTAGAAGGCCAAAAAAATTTTTTTGGATTGTTTATTTTTCAGAGGATAACGCCTTCAAACAAATACATAAACAAACACGACAGTTTCATATATTAATATAAATATTAACATTTAGTAAATCAACTATAAGCATTTAAATATATCTAGCTCGGCTCGTTACAGTTCACCAGGGAGGTAACATTATGACTCCAATGCATGGAGTACAGGAAAATTCCGAATCATCGGTCGTGCCACAATGAAATGGACGCTTTTAGCGGAATTAAAACGTTCGACGACTGTCCACATGTTTTATTGATACGAGCAAATGCTTGTTTTTTTTTTCCATTAGCGAGAAAGAGTTGTGATTACACTTGACCATGTGATACTTGCCTTGTGATTACTATATCTCCGGATTTATGTTTTACTTCGTTCACAAAGAAAAAATAAGAGTAGCTTTTCTCTTGTTGACTAATGTAATTTTAGTTTTGTTGAGACGTTGTGTATAGAAATAACAAATGTAGGGAATAATATTCTATGTTCTGTTCAAAATGTATACTAATTAATAATATATATTTATTACAACTATCTGAAAATTATAATATATATATACATACATATATATATATATATATATATATATATATATATATATATATATATATATATGTATATGTAATATATATATTTGCTTTTGGTTGCAGATTAGTCCGCGATTACAATGCAAGTCATAATTAGTCCGTCGTTGCATTCCGTACCGTTCAGACGTCTTTCGAATCTTGTACCAGTACTCGACAGTGATACGTCGGAAAGTAAAAATAAATAATATATATAAATATTTAAAAATATAATTAACTTTACCTTAATGTTGATTTTATTTGCAATTTGATTTAATTTTATTACAAATTATTAATAATTCCTCACTATATTATTAGCAACATAAACGAGCCCTAATGATTTCAACCCAGTTGCAAGTGTTAGTGTATATATATATATATATATATATATATATATATATATATATATATAATTATAATATAACTAAATAATGAAAACTAGCATTGCCCGTGGCTCCGCCCGCGTTCAGATGACCAAAAATAAAATTCTTAGGTTTTACGTGTTAGTATACTCTTACATTGCAGTTTTTGTATTTTTTCTTTTAAATGCGATATTTTTCCGCAGTAAAAAGTATCCATCCTATTGACTTGACTCGGATAACCAGCTACCATCATACCAAATCTCATCAAAATCCCTCCAGTGGTTTTTCTGTGATGCGGTAACAGACAGACAAACAAAAATTCTAAAAACTATAGATTCGGCCTCTATATCGATAATGATGTCTATTTCAATAAGATTTTCCAAAAAATATTTAATGTACAGATTCGGCTTAGTTACAATTTTAATATTTTCAAACTACTGATTATATGAACGTTAATTATTTATTTATATAATATTTTATATTGTATATTTTTGATTGTTTTTATATATACTTTGATGCAAGGACTGACTATTGATTTTTTTATAAGCTAATTATAAAATATATTAAAACCAACAAAATTTTTGCTTCTTCTTTTTAATTAGTACTACAATAAACATTCTGTTTTGTCTGCGTTGAAATAATGATTGTCCATTATATTAGAGTACAAATGCAGCCAGCAAAAACAATAAGTGCCCTCCCATCCATCCTGGTCTGTAATTAAAGGTTATGAAGCGTGACTGGGAGTAAATTATTATGTCATTTTAATAAAACCAATATTAATTGACAATTAAAATTTTAAAGTAAAAATAGCGAGGTCTTCTTTCTATAAGCAGAGCTTTAAATAATTATTAAATAACGATCGATTAACTAATAGTTGAAAATAAATTTTATACATTTAATACTTTTTTAGATTTAGCTATCTCCTTCTTTATAATATTTTAACCGGTCCCTTATGAATCCAATACCGTGAAAAGAAATAATAGCCATTTCATGAACTGTCTTTCTTTATGAAGTTTAGGATAGATTATATATTGTACTTCGTATCTCTCCCGAAAATAATTTTGTTTACAAGGAGGATTATTAAATATATATAATTTATTAAATATTTATACCTTTTACAATTATATATTATACATGTTACTTTAGGTTTAAGATCTTAAAACTTCAAACAATATAAAAATCTAACTGCGGGATATATTTTTTGTCATAAACACTAATCAAAAGTATCTCATAAAAGAAAGTAATTTAAGTTTTATACAATTCCACACAGTTTTCTTTTTATTATAATATTTATTATATATTAATTATAACTATTGAGATATTTTTAAGCACCATGTATTTTTCCTTTGCTTTTTGTAGGCTCGTTATTACGAAACAAATATATAATAATGACCTTTACATCAGGAGAACGTGCTTTCAACTTTCTTTATATTATTTTAAACATTAAATACAAGTTAAGATATAACAGTCAAGCTCTTTCAAGAATTACAATAAAAGCCTTCTATTAAAAATGTTTAATTTTGAAAAGCCTTCTCAAATTACATGAAAAAACTGTAGAATACCTTATCTTAGTACACGTAAAATATAACTATAATTTTCATTCATATTTGTCGTTGTTTCTCACCTTTCCTTTTGTATTGTTGTTCTCACGCAATTAGGACTTTTTAGTATTTTTCCTCTCGAGCCTACAACTGGCAGTAATTGTGTAACACATGCTAGGACGAATGCCCGGTGCATTCGTATTCCTGCAAAATAAAGTTGCGTGGAAAATGCATGGCAAAAAGTGCCATTCGCCATAAATGTTTACTTATTCTTGCATATTACAGGTAAAAATGCACTTTACAGATTGTTTATCAATTTTATTCCAAGGCAACAATTTGCATACTATTTTAAGTTAATACTTTTCATATTTTTTTTTAATTTATTATCTTAAACAGCTTAAAGGTCGATCTGAAAACAAAAGTACATGAGGATAAATTACATTTACCTAATCAGGTTTGTTGTCTTTAAAATGACTTTAAAAATAAATATAAATCCTTGAGATTAATTCACAAAAAATATAATCATCAAAATCGACTTATAATTCGTAAAGGACTTAATCCCTCAAAGACCGCGGACACGCCGGCGTTACAGTTAACAATAGATTTCATAAAAATTTAATTAATTTCTTAAAAAATTACCTGGAGGTGTACAGATTGCTTATCAATTTCATTTCAAGTAGATATTTCTATAAAATGCTGTGCATACTTTTAAGTTAAATTTATATAGAAAATAGAGAAGTATTACAGTTTTTAAATAAAGCTATCTTTTCGGATTATTTCGCGGATTTATTTTGATTTTTGTTTCCCGACGTTTTGAATGCTTTACAGCATCCATGGTCACGGGAGAGACTGAGGTGTTACATGTCTTAAAGGTATAGTTGTTACAGACAGCCTACCCACAATTGTGGGTAGGCTGTCTGTATGAACGTACATGTACATTCGCGTAAATCTAAGAAAGTATTAAGTATTACAATGGTAATTTTATGTTTTATGTATTTATTTATAGTTAGTAAGCCTTTAAAATAAATAAATAAAAGTATTAACTTAAATATAAATAGTATGCGAATTTTTATCTTGAAATGGAATTGATAAGCAATCTGTTAAGTATGCACTTACTTCGCGAATAGTAAGTCGAGTTTGATGATTATATTTTTTGTGAATTACTCTCAAGCATTTATATTTATTTATGCACAAAGATACTATACACCAAAATTACGTATCCACTTTTGAAAGTAAGATAAAAAAAGAAGACACCAAGAAGGGACAAAGAAATACCTATTAAATATTACAGACAAATAAGAATAGAAGCAATAACTTTCTCATGATTGGATCATTAATATCTTTCATCTTTCCATTTTTCCAGGTTAATTCACAATCTTGGTAATGACAAGACGTGATTTGCTGTTGGGAAAGGATTAATGTAAGTGTTTACTTTACTATTATTAACCTATCTAATCCTTCGAATTATTTTATTTTGATTATTCGTATTCAGACATTTTCAACTTCCCACTGATGGGCACGGATGCTTCAACGCGATGGGGAAGAGAGGCAACCCCCAATACTTAAAAATATGTAGTCAGTTATACCATTATTTATAAGACTTTATTTCTTAACTGGCATTGCCCGCGACTACGCCCACGTACAGATGACCAAAAACCAAATTTTTAGGTTTTACGTATTAGTATACTCTGACATTGCAATTTTTATATTTTTTCTCAGAAATGAGACATTTTCCCGCGGTACAAAGTATCCTATATGATGACCCAGATAACCAGCTATCACCATACCAAATATCATCAAAATCCCTCCTGTGGTTTTTCTGTGATGCGGTAACAGACAGACAGACAAAAATTCTAAAAACTATAAATTCGGCCTCTGTATCGATAATAATGTCTATTTCAATAAATTTTCCAAAAAATATTTAATATACAGATTCGACTCAGTTAGATTTTTATTGTATGTATAGCATTATTGTTTTTTGAATGGTAATCGAACTCGCGGCCACACGCACGTATGATAGGATGTACCCATCGGATATACCTATTACTTGTACGGGGTTTAGAGTAGTACATGTATAATCTTTAATAAATTACTATAAGTACAATTTTTTTAGATATTAATACATTGCTCTGTATAAAAGAGTAGTACAGATGACTACACTTCGAAAAGAAATGAACAGTTTATCAACAACCCAAATTTTATTTTTCTTTGCAATCGTTGAAAGTTCACTTTTTAATTTAAGACTGAGCAGACAGAAATAAAGTAGTAGAAATGAAAGGAAAGTTAGGTGGTATTTTGGACACGTTCGAGTTAGCCCATGGTGACTTTTAATTAATTTGGAAAAAAATCACCCGCTAACCACGTCTAAAAACAACGGGGAATTTAAAAATAGACCCCTTTAGATTCATTAACGTAGCAAAATGTCTCAATGGAGAAAAAATCGTTCGATTTAAGCATAAAAATCATTAAGTAGTAATTTGAAATGCAAATTGAACACCAATTATTTTTGTTTAGTCTAATTGAAATATAGCTTAGAGAAAATTTGGTTAGTGTTTATTAAGTTGCCTGCATTTGTAAAGACTTATATTATATTTCTACTAGCGACTAACCCTTTCTTCACTCGGGCTTGTCCCTAAACTTGAATGTTTTATGGAAATTAATGGTAATTCACGTGAAAGACAAACGTCCTAATAATATTTTTTTTTGCGCTAACAACCCTCAAAAGCGTATAACCGCGTTTTTCGTCACAATCAGGATCAATGGTTTAGGAACATATAGAAAACAAACATACGAACATCCATTTTTAGGATTCCGTACCTCAATAGGTAAAAAAGGAACCCTTAAAAAGGATCACTTTCTTGTCCGTCTTCCGTGTGTCACCGCCGATTTTCTCAGGAACGGGTGAACCTAGCAAATTGAAATTTATACCGGAGAGTCAACCGGAAGTACCCTATAGGTTTTGGGTCGAAAACCTGTATAGTAGTTGCCGTTGACCTAGAATCACGAAATTTGGCAAAAAGCAAGGTCTTAAAACACAAAGGAAAAATTTCAAAAAATAATAAAGTTCGAAATTAATGTTAAATAGATTTCCTACTTTGTACGGAACCCTCGTTGGGCGAGTCCGACTCGCACTTGTCCGTATTTTTTATTTATAAAGTTAGATGAAATCAGTGATTCGCTGAATTTCCATATAGCATTTCATAAACTATTTGGCAAAAGACAATCCCAACGAAATTACTAGATATACCAAGACAAAATCGGATCTAAGCTACTTTCCGGTCCGTAAGCTGTACCTATATCACTTTTATAACTTAATTAAGAGTATTATGTCACATTTTTATTTAGGAAGTCGAAGTTATCGTGTAAAGATAAGCACAATTTCGCCTTTTTTAAACTTTATAAGTGAAACTTTATCGAACCTTTCCACTTGCTTTTAAATAAGCTAACTAAATTATTACACCAATTAAATAAAAAAAACTACCAACAATTAAATGCACAACTGGTGTCAAACATTTCACCTAATTGTTGGCGGATTTAAATTTATTTAGTTGCATAAATAGTAATGGTCTATGTAATGTGTTCCAATAAATTTATGTACTAAATTGATAATGTTTCATACATTGAATCCAAAACAGTCACTCAGTTTGTGAAATAATTTAGTTTTTAACTACTTCGAATATCTTCTTTTTGACATTTAAAAATGGAGTAAGGTAAATGTCTAAAATATTTAAATAGTTTAATTTAGAATATCTAGATGCTTATAATTTGGGGTATAGGTGAGATTTATAATAATAATTATATTCTTCTAATCCATCTCAGTCACGGCTGTCAATTTCTAACTGCGCAGGAGATATAATAGTAGACAAGTATGTTTAAATGTATTTTCACAATGAAGAGGGCATTCTCTTCATTGCAAAATCCGCTGGGATAATCATTCCACACGGTAGGTAACAGATAAGACGCAAGATCGACGACTTTCCGCGCTCTCCGCGGCACGCGGATGCAACACCACCAACTTCCCAACGCCGTACTTAGAACTTCTTAGCAGAAAAATCCTTTAATTATACAGCCCAACCTGGGACTTGAATGCAGAACGCCCAGATTTGCAGTCGTACATCGTGTTCTTTAGGCGGTTGGGGGCTTATAATAAACCCTTGAAGAAATTTTGAAAGCTTATTTTAGCTTTAGAAAGTACTCTTGTATTAACAAGCAAACTTTCCTTTAATTTAATTACTGAATATAGCATGAGGATGACTTTCTTAATGGTTAATTAGAACATGGGATTACGAACGCAACCCATTAGCGTAATTTAATAAGATAGCTCGCTCGCTTATTAGATGGGGAAATAAAGATAATTGCTGTCCCAATTTTAAGTTTATCCTTAGACCCGATTCAAATTTACTCTAATTTGCAAGGTGGTATTTTACATCTAGATACAGTAATTAATTAGGGGAATTAGGTTTTTTCAGCATTGTGCAGGTACATTGCTAGTATTGGTTAATAGTAAAACGTTCTAATGGCGTCATTTATATTAATTAACTACTCTTTACAATAAAATCCTTACACGACCACCATAAAATAAAAGATTGTAAGGTGGAGATTTATACGACTAATAAATAAAATTTTGCCTACATAAAGGATATAACAATATTAATTTAATGCATTTACATTTAAAAATATCGACATTTATGGGAAAATATTTCGAAATACGCGTTTAGGTATAGATAGACAAAAATAAAGTTTTTGAAACTTGTTTCACTCTAACGATTTTAGGAACGCTGCCACACATATGTGCATACGTATATTGCATATGTGATATGGGTATATTTCCACTCGGTATCAAATAAATGAGTCCGCTCAGTTTGATTCATGCGAATGGGGAACGGAAAGTACCGGCAACGAATAAAACAAATCAAACAGTGGATAGGGTGCCGAATTCACTGCACTATTGCCATTCGACATAGGCTGACTGTACTGTGCTGTAGACTACTCAATATATGAATACACGTTAATGTTGTATTAACTAAAAAAAAAAACAAAATCAAATCTATCCCTCGGGAATGTCTATGTGTTATTCCAGACTATAATCTATCTCTGTGCCAAATTGCATCCAGATCCGCTTAGCCGTTCTGGCGTGAAAGAGTAACAAACATCCACACATACTCACAAACTTTCACATTTATAATATTAATAATACGGAATAGTACTTTTGTTTCTAAATTAGGGTAAATAACGTTGTGAATTCGGGTTCAGGAAAAATATATTGTACATCATTACGAGTATATATTTTATTGTCATACCTGTCATCGTAATCTCTTATTAGAATCAAACTCACGATATGGATTTTAGTTTTTTCTGCGTTAGTTAGCTATTACAATAATAATAAAATATGTACAGGATAATTTTAATTTAAATATTCATGTTGTAGAAGTTTTTTTACATCAAATACTGTTTAAAATTTAACTAATTTTTGTATTTCAACATAACAAAGTATAAGCGTTCTCTGTTAAATGATTCCTAGATGCTAACAAAAAGACATTATAAATACTGTAATAAGTAACACCAAACAACACTAAATCTAGTGTTCTAAGTAGGGCTTAATTGGCTTGCTACTAAATAAAAGTACTTAAATAAAAACGAAACTCGTTTAAAATTTGCTCAAAATCCTTTACAAAGCTGTTGCAATTTAACGCGCCACTTGGCCCACATGCTCCGGTAAAATAGTAACATTTTTCATTTGCATGCGCTTTCTGATCAGTAATGGAATTTTAAGTACTATTGATTGAAGCTTAGAATTAACACATACTTCTACTCAAATTGATTTACAAATACTGTTGCGATACTGTACTATATCTTTCATCATCAGGGTAATATTTTAATGCTAAAAAGCACATTTGGCTTTATACATTTTTATTATTGTTGTTTTATTATTTCTATTATATTGTTGAATTTACTTAATATTATTTTAACTACTATATATATATATATATATGCATACTATATATATGCTATATATATACAGTTTTTATGACACCTGAGTTTTTCGAACGAATAGATAAATACTCGTATTTATTTCTATAGGTATGTTAAATATACCAATTATGTATCAAACTAAAATCAATATCTAAAGTGTCAATTTTATATTCCAATTAAGTAGTAATCTAAATCTGAAATATACTGGATATATTTAAATTGCAAATAACCAAGCTTTCGTAATCTAAAATTTGTGAATGCAATCAAAACGGAAACAGGCCATATTTACGTGTGTTTTTGTCACAATTTATGGAATTCTTAAGCAAGTTCTGGATTTGTATCTGCTATTTGCTTTAAAAGTATCGCTAAAAGTAGTCATTTGACTTTTAGCATTCGTCTTTGGTGATCAATAAAATTTATCCGGTAACTTCTGTAAAACTAAAATTTTCTTATGGAACAGGATTTGAAAGTTTTCCACTTCATTCCACAGAAGTTTAAGGATCGCGCGGCGTTTTTTAATGATTTACTTCGCGTTCTTAACGAATGGAAAATGTAAATTGAGTTGAATCCTTTTAAATGAATTTGCATTTCCCGTTCATTTACGTTTTATTAATCTGTTCAATATAACCTTTGTAAATCGACACGCTTTTATTGTTTTTTATAATAAAATAAAATTAATATCCAGTTCTGGGCCTTGTTTTGAGTTGTCTTTGAAATAAATCCAAGTTGTTTGGGGGCGTGTAAATTTGCTCGTATTCCGTAACTACAAAGGGATGGGTGGCAGCGCAGTTTGCTCCTCGCATACTGGCATTTATTGTGTGGTCTAAGTGTTTACGCAAACAGAAATTGGAAAAATTGCTTTTCAGTTTCTCTATCCAGAAAGAATGATAATGAAGATAAAATGTTATTGACTTATCGTTATTTAGCACCAAATGAAAGCTAGATGTCATAATATGTGTATAAATATAAATGATATTCAAACATTTCTATCAATAAAAAGCTTAATAAGTCATCCAAGTAAATTTTAGCAGTATACGTGTCAGTCATCCGCGAATCGATACTTTCTGCACAAGAATACTACTGTTATATAGGAATGTTGTCTATTAAGCAGTCATTACTTGCGTATTTTAGAGAGTCACAATTTTAATTTGAGTACTGGTCATAGATAGATAGATAGATGAATACTTTATTGCACACATAAAAGAAGAGTACAGAAGATGAAAAGAAAAATAACTGGTCTTATTGCCATGAGCAATCTCTTGCAGACAACCTTTGGTGAAAAGATTAGTGGAACCGTAGACGGGGCGGAACAATTAATACTAAATACAAGCATGATAATATATACATACATATATACATAAATACATACAGATACATGAATACATACAGATATATACATAGTATAGATACATAAATGGTCATACTGAATTTTAATAAATGATTGCCATAGCTTTTGACATGGACCTCCAAACAATACAGCCCGGGACAAATCAAGCTCCGACGTTATTGCATAGTATCGCGACACCTGTAACAGACACAGAGGACTGACAGCACTATATTACTGTTATTGTAAACATGCACAGACTATTGACATTTCGTGGCGACCGTTTTACTGAATAGGAAGGGCAAATTAACTCCCTTGAGACGCGTTTATGTTGTTTAACCGTATATTACGTGGAAATTATACTTTTAGCTTAATATTCATAAAATAGCATAAAAAATACTTTGTAAATTTAATCTTTTGTCCTCATAATGAACTCTGGAATGAGCTTCCAATTGGAAATAAGTAAATTTAACTCAATAAGCATTTTTAAAAAACGACTCAAAAGACACTATTTGTCGCATTAGGTTAGACTGTCATAAATAGAGATAGTAAATACCTAGGTCAGAGAGCGCCATAAGATACATGGTTATTATCTTAAGAGATATTTTTTATCCTAATAGCGACTAGATCATTGTTATTATTTATATATTTTTTAATGGAAGAACATTTTTTTCTAAGACAAATGTATTAACTAGAAGGTACTCACTCATTTTTTATACTTTTTGTTTATTTTTATTTTTTTCATTAGTAGTACTGCAGTTATAAAAATATCTTTTTAACCGACTTCCAAAAAGGAGGAGGTTCTCAATTCGTCGGAATCTTTGTTTTGTTTTTTGTATGCACACCGATTACTCGAAGACGCCTGAACCGATTTGGAAATGTTTTTTTTTGTTTCAAAGAATATACTTCCCAGGTGGTCATACGGAATATACCAAATCAGATATTTTCGAAGTCGGTGCCAGCCAATGCAAAGCAAATCTAATATATTTCGATAAATAAAATACATCACAAAATGATGTTTAATATTTTAACTATAATTAGAGACCATACCAAATCATATTTACCTATTACATATTCAAATCTTAAAATATAGTCGGCCGCATCGACTTCGGAAATATCTTATTAGGTATCTGTTCTAAATGAAAACCCCCGTTTAGTTATTTTTTACATTTTAGAGCCTGAAGTCGGTTTTTATTTTATTTTTAAGTTTTTATGCTACACCAGCTGAGTGGATGCTCTTTTATGGTATGTTTTCCTTTCATTGCAAATATTTTCTTTGTGCAATTGTGCTTGCCACTGTTGGCTCAGTGAGCTTTCTCAACTGGACATAATATACTCACCAGTACATGGGTACTGGATGAGAAACCGTACTTTTTCTTATTGAAATATGAATACTATTGAAGCGTTATATTAGCATTTATTATTTTGATTAAAGGAAACGATGTAAACGTTAAAAACCATCTTTACATAACAGAGCAATTTGGCTATTTTAAAATTGTTGATTTTGCTTATTTTAATATCTCCCAAATCAATAAAAAACAACATAAGGGGCTCTTGCTTTCATTTCTGTAATCATCATAAATTTCATAAAATAATTATTTATTTTGTTGGTGAGAAAGTTAGTATCAGATATATATATATATATATATATATATATATATATATATATTATATATATATCATATATATTAAATATACTTATATAAAAAGAAAGTGCTACATTATGAAGAAGTACATAAAATATTACATAATAATTTAAATAGACTATTTATTATATTATATCGTATAAAAAACATGATCGTTTAAATAAATAAAACTAAATAGTTCATAACAAAAAGTCAAGCGTCTAAAAATGAACATCAAATAAAAATACAGGGAAACAATAGAGGGTCGATTAAGGCAATACGAGTGAACTGCTGGTCTCAATGGCCTCAAGTCGATATTATTTTGGATATTGAATCGGTACTCTGAACGTTCGTAGTTTATCGCCAAATTGCACTCCAATTTCAAATAGCCATTTAAAATAGTTTAATATTGTTTTTACTAAGTTTTAATAATTTGTATACAGTTTTTTTTATCGGACATTTAACAATTTTTAAATAAAAAAATATATTGTATCTCGCTTGGCTGATTTCGACCACAGCGACTGTTAAGACTGGATATGGTTTGCTCTAATGTTGAGAGTTAGGGTTTCGTTGCTCTACCTTTTGGTGAGCTTTTGAGCTCTCAAGCTTATTTTTGCTCGCCAGTAAAAGTACTTGTTATAAAAATATTTTTATAGATTTTTATCATTTTATTTAGATTTTTTATTTCCGATATTTCGAATGCTATATATAACAATATAAATATTTCATTTTGACAAAACAAAGTTTGAATTTAAATTATTAGAACGATCTATACAGAAAAAGCTTATACAGTATATATACAGTAAAAGTCCTGTTAAAGTCATTATGGTAAGTTCAAAAGAATGACGACTTCTGAGCGTTGATATCGTGAATATATGTGTATCAATATGGTATAGTTTTTTTGAATTTTTTTAGAGATATTAATTTTATTAGTTGTAATTTTAGTACCACTAAACACTTTCTTGTAAATTGAAGGTGAAATTATAAGCAATATCTACTTTAAAAAAATAGGCTCTATAAATAATTTTAAATCTACAGGTAGATATAGTGTGTTAGTAATGTAGCTGGAGCTTCATCGTCATATCAGCTCGATAGCATTAAATTATTGTATTTCCATCAAGATTCTACATACAAAGGTACAAACTTTCAAACGAACGAATTAGAAATAGGTAATAATCAACTTATAATTTAGATATAGTTAGTCTTAATTATAATTTTGAAACCATTAATTGATTTAAATCGCTTTTTGGTAAATGTAAGTTTGAACTCGCAATTAATTTTTTAAGCTAGAAACTAATCTTATTGAAATAACTTGAGTCGTTCCTGGAAGGCGGAATTACATTACATCCCTTTTGATCTCAAGGAAATTCTCTCTTAAGCTACTGGCGACCTTACATTTATTATTAGAAATATGTACGAGTACTTACATAATAACGTTATTTAAATGATAAATGAAACAAGTACAAAATCTCAGTAATATTTTTGTAACTAGAAAATCTAGAAAACTAAATCTTCTAACAGTCAGTGAAAGTCCTGTAAAAATCGGTTAAAACAGATATGTGTATACCTAATTTTTGTTTATTAGTATAGATATAAAAATTGAAGACCTGAAGAAAGTGTATTTAATTTAACTTTCTTAAACAACCTTCGGTGAACTCATTTTTCTTACTAGGAGGCTTCTCTTCAAAAAGGATTTTTTCTTGTATTTCATTGTTATGCAAATGCTTGAGCTTGGACAATCGTCATTATTACCTGAATCTATTTAGATTCATTTCTTTAAGAAATCAAATCTTTCATTCCCGCAACCTTTTTTGTTAAATGACTTCTTTAAATAAAAAGGAACACTTACACTACATACTGACATGTTCACAGACTTTTTAAATAAAACTATTTTTTTTCGGATTTTTTCAGATTTTTTTGGATTTTGTCTCAAAGATCATTCTTTGGTTGGCAAAGAGTTCCTATCCAAAAAGTTACAAAATGATTTCAAAAAATACAAAAATAACACCAAAGTACCATACAATATTTGTTAGTCTTCAAATTAACAAATATTGTGTTTACTTTATTGAAATTTACTTTTGTCCGATAACATTAATCGGCAATGATATTAATGTAGCTTTGTCATGCACTGTACCATTTTATCCCAATTAATTAACAGCCAAAATTAATAATCTATCTTTCGATTTGGCCTTTCAGAGACAGAAATATATTTTGGATACGACATTATAATGAAGTTTTGCCTAATTCCTATCATTACTTGCAAAATCAATAGAAATTTATTTATTTATTTTAGGGAAACAAACAGTACAATATTACATAAATAATAAATAATAATAGATAACACATAAGCCAATAAAGTTTCCACATATTAAAAAATACAAATAAGAAGCAGACCACAATGAAAATAAGAAAAACAAAAAGCTAAACACTAAACTAAAAATTCACAAAAAGAAACACTGATTAATAAGTCACGATTATATATTTGATAGGATTATATGTTTTTATTATTTTTGTCTGTTCACATTGCTAGAAATTGCAATGAATTTTTGGGCACCGTTATATAAAATGTATAAATATTAATGGTTTCAAAGAGGTTCTTGATGGTACGAGTAAAAGGAACTGCCACGTTAGAAGGTTGAGGCTGGCACGCTCAAGCGATCGCTGAGTTGCGCGATTTTGCCGGCGATTCACTTAATTGGTAAATCTTAGCTGACTCCGCGCTTTGCAATTACGTTCTATGCAACCAGATGAGCCGGCTTTAATACACGTATTCAAAGGAACGATTAATTAAGCCTAACGGTTAATGGATAAGTGCTCTGGTTTCGATAGGCAGTTTATTAGAGCGAAAATTGTTAAGGTATTTGTATAATATTCGCAATTACATAGTTATGAATTTGACCACAGCTATATATTTTTACGGTCGGATATATTTTTACTCTTCTATACGTTAAAAATTTTGTTCAATAATAACGATTGTCACTGACTAATGAGGTAGATACTAAGAAAAGCTCGTGACTACCCATAAAATAAACATGACTATATATTGCTAAGTATAACATATTATTATATATATATTTCCTGGAATACATTTACAGAAGTTAGCTCAAAATGATATAGAGATGTCATCAAACTATCATACCAATGCAGTAATAAGATGATTGATACGATTGAGATACATATTCTGGAGCCACAGGTGGGCTTTTCCGACATTTCCGATTTTGAGCATAGATCATACTAGTAATTGAAAGGGATCGAGCTGGTAATATTCTGATCACGTATATAACTTGTCTAACATGTTTGCCACAGATCTTGGGTACTCAATACATTATCGTCACACGCAAAATGGATTATATTATCGATACGTTTAGTTATCTTGATGATAGTATTGTAGAGTCAGTACGTGCTTTCGTTATTTGTTTGCTAGTTAATAGATTCAATTTAGTGGAACGAACTGAGAAGCGGTTTCTTTTCGCTTTGCTCAATTGTGTCGAAGTTTTGCAATTAATCTTATCAATCCTCAGGTTTTTCTTGTGGCTCTGTCCGTACAATTAATTTACTTGCAAGTTTTCTCAGATAAAAAAAACTATGAATTTTATATATGAACTATTTCTTACTCTTGGATTCTCCTACTCAAACCGTTTCATTTCTTTTTAAGTCATTTTTTTTGAATAAAACTGTTTTACTTTATATCACTGTTAATTATTTAGGTGGTTCCCATGAAATATAAGCAGATTACAATAAATTGGCCGAAGTTTTGGTCAATACTATGAAATATTGTAAAGCCACATTTTTTTCGACCTCAAATAACTTGGGAAATGGGCAGGGAGAAGAAGATTTTTTTTATCTTTTCGATAAAAAGTTGTAAGAAATTTAAATTTGATTTCATAAAGAAATAACCCATACATTTAAATATTAATTGCATAATTGCAAGCAAAACCAGGTGGCATCGTATATATTTCTACGTCCGTATCAAATTTAAAGTTAATAAATATGAATAATGCCAACGATCGCTCAAAATCGAAGTGATTGCTTTTGAAACTTAAGCTTATTCTTTGATATTTCGAGAAAGCGTAAAATAGAATTTTATTACATCGTCAAGTTTGTAGGCTTAGGAACCTAGCAACAAATATTGAAGTGGATATTGATGAAGATCCTTTTAAAGGATCAGGTGTTCTTTCAAGTAACCATGCTATTATAATATTATATATTTTGAATATATAACTTTGGCAAACCAGTCAGAACAGCGTTTATGAGGCATTTTGTTGTATAAGTACTTAGGATAGAACATAAAACAATAGCAAAGTCACGTGAAGTTTGCATTCGGTGGAATGGAACAATTAATACGATTCCCATGCGGTATCAAAACAAGACGTTTCTCTTCTTGACTTCCAATTTAACTTGAAAAGTCAAAGTGCCATCCTCCCTGCCTTACTACAGATAATACATTTTCACTCGATTCTCCGTTATTTCTATGTTTTTCTTATCTATTTTATTAGCCCATTACGATACGAGTGTGCCGCGTTTCCATACTATATTATTCTTATTGGAAAACCCTACCAAAACATATTTAGATGTATAATTTTTGTTACAATAACATTTTATTAAAATATAACTATATTATAAACAATCTATTATTATTATTAAAAGCTTATTACTAAAATATACATAAGTTCTTTGTCATTATTCACACAAATTCTAAATCTAATCGAACTTTCTTGCAAAGTAAAATATCGACTTATAATGACTCTTCCATAACCACCCATCTAAACAATGCGACTGCGGGAAAAAGCGAACTTCGATAAAATGAAATTAATGATGCGAAAAGCGGTAATACTCACTTTTCTTATAAGTTCACTGTGGTAAGGTCATTTGCCTACCGTTTATGAAGGGGTATACCTATAACGCTATTATTTAGCTTTATTTCGTTTTTTTCACCAGTATCGATGCTCCTCGATTTGACTTTTCAACCGACTTCCTCAAAAAGGAGGAGGTTCTCAATTCGGCTGCATGTTTTTTTTATGTTTGATACCTCAGAACTCCGTCATTTATTAACCGATTTGGTCAATTTTTGTTTTGTTTAAAAGTGTATACTTTCATATTGGTCCCATTTAAATTTAAAAAAATACCACCTCTAAGGGTGGAAAAATATGTAGCTAATGATGAATTTAACCTACTACTAATTGTCATATTGACTTAAAACTTTGCAAGTGTTTCTATTTCCGTTGATAGTACAGTGGTTCGGTATTGTTGACCTAATCTGATGGTAAGGCCAGAAGGTGGATAGGTGGAACTCTTCAACGGCTAATAGTAGATACTTTGAGTTTGGGCTTATTTTGTTTGATTTGACAAGCCTAACAAGTTAGAATTCTTACTTTGCTACTACTATCTACACTAAAAAGGGAAAAATAAAAACTTTTTACAACTCGGTTTCTAAGTCGTTTTATAAGTCGGTGCCAGTCGATACAAAGCAAAGCACACCGACTTCGAAAATATTTAATTATATATGTATAGTAAATGAAAACTACCAATCAGTTATTTTTTAATTTTATGTGCTTTTGTTTGAAGTCGGTTTTTATTTTTTATTAAAAAGTTTTTTAGATACACAAAGGGAAATGGAATGAAGGGTTTTATTGACTTCTACACAGTGGATGATAAGGTTTAAACCTGTTATTGAATGTTCATTCAAAGCACCGGATCAGTACTAAAGCGGCATGCTTACTTTCACTCGTCTAGTGTTCTCGATCGTCTGTCAATGTATACACGATTTGCTCATTAACGGGCTTTTGTTGGGATGTCTCCGGTGTATCGTAGTATGCGTAGGGGAGTCGAGAATCATTTGTTACTGAGGTCTGAGGTAGACTCTCGATTGCATGAATGGTATTAATATTTGAGTGGATTTCTCATTACAAGCAAAATAATATTGTAAAATAAAATCGGACTCAAGTATTTTTAAACAATTTTAATAAAGGACGTGCATACGTTTTTTAGTATAAGTTCACTGACTTCTACTAAATAACATGTTTAGTTCGGTTGGATTAAATTTTATCCTATTAAGTTACATAGATCTTGAATTGTTAAAATATATTTTTCTCTAATATACTATACTGTATCAGATACAATGGCGAAAGTAATCAGTTTTGATAAGTAAATTTACTTTTAGTAACCTACTTCTAATTGTAGAACTTGACTAAAAACTTTGCAATTGTACGTAGGTCTTACAGGACATAAACAAATAATTGAAATGATATGTACCTGTTAAATTAGATTTTTATTTGACAAGATTTAGATCTTGACAAATAAAAAACTTATTTAATTCTATATTAATTCTATTTTTTTTTTAAAAAAACCTATTTACGTTTATGGTCAATGTTTTATTTATATATTATGATTTGAGTAAGAAATATTTGCAATCAAAACTTCGATGATAGGATCATATATTAATTATTAATTATATTATATAATCTATTCTGCGAGTCAATACGACAGTCCCTTTAAACCCGTTCAGTATTTGAATCGCGGTGCAAAGCCTAGATATACGCTCTAATCAGTGTTCAAAGTGTGTCGCATCTATCGAATCCAGCTTTACCAACGTTGCACGTCAAGAAACACAATTTACTTTGCGATAATGAACTAAAGGATTTAACTAAGAAGCTCACATCTAGATATGTTTTGAAGGTATTTGCTGTCGTTAAACAACGCTCAACTTTGTAGATTCTATCATATTATGTAAATGGCAAATAATTAATTGAATCTAAGGAATTGGTCTAGCTTAGTACTCACTAAGGCGAAGTCCAGTTAGTTTGTTTTTATGGGTTCTTATGTTATATATACGATCATTGAACTTATATTAAAGATGGAGGCTGTTAAAGGCCAAAACCAACTATTTTTTATAACTTTTTTTGTGTACATTTATTAAAAAATGAAGTAATTATTCTCTAGAACTTAGATTTACTTACACTATAAGATATTAAACGTAGCTGCAGTTTTGTCTCGCAAGAAACGCGTAATAATAGAGATGTCACATTTTCTTTAGAAAGTAGGTCGGCTTGATGAGGTGTTTCTTAGCATATGTATATGAGCGAAGTAAGAAGCTCATAGATTACCAAAGTTAGCAAGACTTAGATTTACTTACTTACTTTAGAATTTACTGTGAAATATATACATTTCTGAGTATGCTAGTAATAACCAGATAATAAAAATTATAATAATATTGTTCAATATATGTTAAATCCAAGTAATCAAAAGGTAGAACATTTTGAAAAGTAACCGTTGAATCATTTAAATATCCATCCGTTCTTGAACCAATAGAGAGTAATAGTGTTATTTTGCTTGTAAATCTACAGGCATATTATGAAACATTGTCTTTGTTATTTGTTCTTTCCGGCGTCTTGGCTCTTGAGATAACATCTATCAATTTGCTTTGAAGCCATGTGGATTAACTTGTCTTTTCTTATTTCCTGCAAGAGAGTTCCTAGACGGCTTGAAAGATATATATAGCGAATAATAGATATATTTAACGGCGTTTAATTAAAGGAAATAACGGAAATTGTATGAAATAAGTGGTCTATAGTAGAGCTGGCCTCGGATTGATTTTATTAGTTAATTAAAAGAATTGTATACTGAAGATAAAAATATTTCGATACTGTTCTTTGAATTATATTGTTTCTTTTTTGTTTTTGCACCATCTCATATCCAACATACATTTACAGCCCGTATATTTTAGTAAGATGGGTGTTCGTGGAAGCCACTTTCGACGTGTCGATCAAACATGAAGCAAAAGTTTATCGATAGAACGATTTATATTGTGTAGAGCTAAAGAGAAAGGAGTATTATAAGCATAGCATATAATATTGTAATTGTTAAGTTTATTTCTTTAAATTTGATAATTTAACTGTATTAACATATAGGTAGGTACTTTATACCCGGGATAGATACAGAAAATTACATAATGCTTTACCAAGAACGATTTTTTTCTTATATCTATTTTGGTCAAAATTTGTGACTGGCCCCGGTTAGATTGTATATTGATAAAAAATAATAATGCAAAACGAAAAATAATATTTAGGCAAAAATGTTATATTTAGAAAATCGCAAAATGTTCCTTCACAATGGGCGAATCATCTATTTTCTATCTAGCCGTCTGATCCGATTTCCGTAGGCCTAGGGTGTCTATTTGAGATGCAATTTTGACGAGATATAGACGACAATGACCGACCGGCGCGGCGTCTTGCTGACGCGGCCAAAGGTTTACGTTCGGGTTACATTGAGCTTGTTATATTTTATAAGTTCTGGATTTGCAATATATCTTCTAAAATTACTGACTTTTGATTTTACGTCTACTATTATAAAAATATATTTGTTTGATAGTTTTTTTTTGTTTTTCATAAGAACAGAGTAATTGTGATAGGAACAGAGGATTGATGTTTGCTAGTGTGCAAAGTGGCAGAGATTTTTTTCCAATTAATTCAT
This sequence comes from Brenthis daphne, assembly GCA_947093115.1. Lineage (NCBI taxonomy): Eukaryota > Metazoa > Arthropoda > Insecta > Lepidoptera > Nymphalidae > Brenthis > Brenthis daphne. The sequence continues at coordinate 43,770,097 of OX352471.1, forward strand.
TTCTACTAAAGTAATCATTTTCACTAATTCATTTACTAATGAATATAAAAATATGATAATGTTTGAACAACACATCAGTACTAAAACGACTAATATAAAAGTGGTTGTGACGGTAATTTATATAAAAGACCAAACATCATGAGAGGCATTAAAATTCTCCGTGCATTAATCGATTCTATACTAGCTACAGCATCACGGTTTGGGTTCAAGGCAATGGCGAGAGCGGGGAGTGTACAAATGAGCGTGGAATCAATCACATTTTATTTAACCCTCTTGATAAGCGTAATATCTTCATTAAATATACTATCAACTGAACCAGACTTATAAAATTTAAATCGTTAACAATGCCATAAAGATCTATTATGCCATATGCTTTCCTTCAACATTGACGTAAAATAGAATAGATTGCTCTCTCTTTTAAGCTAAGAGAATAAAATTTTCATAATATTACTTTAGTCTTCCATGTTTTGTAACATTTTTTACAAATAAAACTATATAACCCTTGCCGATATAACCCTCTGCCTGCAAGTGACATGTCATTTTCACCGATTTCCGTTTGCGGATTTTTCAGATGGTTTATTTTATTAGCGGTGGTGCTATCGTGTTATTGGGCTTAGTCACATCTTTGTGTTAAAATTGATGAAAATTGTGTTATAAAAATTGATATTCTATAATTTAGTCAGGCAAATATTATTATTAGAATATATCGTCATGTAGTCATTGTTTACTACAGAGTCATGGGATTGATATACGCACAGATTGAATGGTTTTTTAGATATTACAGATATGTATGTAGCTCTATCCGTGGTGGGTTAAATATTAAAATAAAAGGCTTTCCCAATTTAAAAATCTTAACTAGGGCGAAAAGTGTTTTATCAAAATACACTTACTGACTTAGAAAAAATATGAATTTACAAAATAAAAAGAGTATACATATTACATATACATATATGTATTACATTCCAATTGGGAATATATTGAAATATACAAAAATGGGACGTTTATAATAAATGTATTTTTTTTACACCATCAGAAAGTAGAGATTTCAAAGAACAAAAAGCCCACCGACTTTTTTTTAAAAGCAGATATTTTGACGCGAGAATTTTCGATTGAAAATTAGGCTGCTTTTTCGATATTAAGTCAAAATAAGGTGAAAAAATAAATATTTTAAATCAAGAAAATTACAGTAGGTTTGGGACATAAAAAGGTAAGTTTTCCCCAAATTTCATGAGGGAAACATTTTCTTTTGTAAAATATAAAAATAAAAAACCAAAAACTTGTTAATTTGAATTTTTCACGTAAATTTTGAGGTTATATGAAAAAAGTGTAAATATAAAAGTTGTAGATATTTTTATTACCTACAACTTTCCCATTTAACTTTTTTCCATAGGACTTGTAGTTTTGCCGGAAATCGAGATAAACCGTTTTTTACCCCTAAAAGCTGACCCCTCCCACTTCCCGACCTCAGATCGCTCGTAAATGATTTCTCCTTTCATTTTTGTTATATTCTCTTTCTTTTCCAATGAATTTTATCCTATTATTATTAATTTTTTTTCACTTTTTAATATTTTCAAAGGCTTCAGCCCTGGTCTAACCTATACTAGACACGACTGAAGTTGATGAAGTAACCAAAATAAATATCCACTTTATATAGAGTATGTTTTCCATAGTTGTGTGATTAATTGGTCAAAAATGTTCACATAAGAGTACAATAAAGCCAGTAGAAAGAGTAATGTATTATTCCACTAAACTTTTTTTATTATAACTTTGTTAAAGTTAGCTATTGTAGCTAATTGTTAGTAAAGGAATTAGATCTAATAAGTTTCTGTTAAATATGCGCGACGTGATACACTAATAACGATATTTACTGATAGCGACGACTATGTGCTAACAGTAAAATTTTACCTATTTGATTCCATATAAATACAAATAATAATAATTTAATTAACATTACAATATTATAATATTACATTATAAAATTGTATGTCCAATAGATACTTACACTTGAATTAAAAAAAATACTTATATGCTAAATGTACTCGTATGTATACATATGTATTTACATGTTACAATAATTTTAATAGCTGCTATTGAAAAATGATTCCTTATTTGATTGTCCACAATGCGCCCTTTTTACTTCTTATAGGTAACTTTAAATGTATTGTGTATTCAGGCCTTTTTAACGCCCCACTACTGGACACGGGCACTACAGTACGAGGGGTATCAGGCCATAGTACACCACGCTGGCAAAGTGCGGATTGGCGGATATCAGATGTCTTTTGTAATCATGCTAGGTTCTCGCAGACATTCAGCTTTCCTCACGATGTTTTCCTTCATCGTAAGACAAATGGTAATCATGTTAGAAATGATTCGCACATGAACATATGGCAATTGCGAGACCCGGGATTTGAACCCGCTTCACTCGGTTTTCCAAGCGAGCGCATTGCCACTGGGCTACTACTGCCTAAACTTTAAATAAATTAACTTAACTTTAAATAGATTAATATAATTGTAAAGTATACATAAACAATGTTATTAGACACTAACACAATTTTCCCCAAAGGCGACGGTTTCCCTTGACAGGGTATTTTATCTGTATACCATTTATTGCTTTAATTACTGTTACATTATTGTTTATCTATATTGTGTTTGCTTTTATTGTATTACTTTTCTATTATCTGAAGCTCAGTATAGCATCTTTATACTAATTTAATGTTGTTGTTGGTTGATATTGAATAATATTATAAAATAACATAATGTTTTTTTTTAACTTGTTTCGAAATATAAATTACTGTAGTTTTGTAAGCGTTAGGATGTGAAAATAAGCAAAAAAAAAAAAACAATATTTTTAATCCATAACATAAGTTTTTTTCCTTTTAAAACGATGTCATCTCAAACACGTCATTCCCTATTTTAATCCTCACTTATATGCAACTACTATGAAAAATATATGTATATCCCTAACAGAAATCAGAAATCTGCCGACCTAAAAAGTTTGTAATATTTATACTTTGTGAGATTTCGTGGTTAATCAGTGAATGGTATTTCGCTTTTAAATATAAAGATTTAAATACATTACCATAATGATCACGCTTACCGAATATTACGAATATCTTCCAAATTATAATTTTAAATATATTGTAATTTATTTTAATAAGTATCACCCTATCAATAATATACAGACAACTACATGCCTTTACATTTCTAAATTATGAAATTATTACTTTATAAATGAACTTATTTGAAATTCATATTTTGTGTGCATAGTAAGTAGCATCAAGCATGCTTTTTGCGTTCATTGTATTGTATTCAGCCCTTTTTAAAGTCCCACTGCTGGGCACGGGCCTCCCTTCAGTACGAGGGGAATCAGGCCATAGCCCACCACGCTGGCTAAGTGCAGGTTGGCGGACTTCACATGTCTTTTGAAAACTTGCTAGGTTCTCTCAGACATGCAGGTATCCTCACGATGTTTTCCTTCACCGTTAAGACAACTGGTAATCATGTTGGACATGATTCGCACATGAAAACATCAGAGGTGCGACACCCGGGATTTGAACTCGCTTCACTCGGTTTCCCAAGCGAGCGCGGTACCACTGGGCTACCACGGCCTACGGTCATACTTTTGTTAAATTAAACGTTCGTACAAAGTATATTCTAAAATGTATTAGAGAGGAAAAGTATTAGGATATCTCATTTAGTTGTTTAGAGTTCAACATGTTTTCCTGCTCTCGTTAAATTAATTGTATGGATAATTAATTTTGGTTGGCGGTTTCCACCGTCTCACTTTACGCGCGGATAGATAATAATACGGGCGACCCCGAACGTGCCTGCGTGTCTTCTTCTCTTTTTTAACAAATCATTTCAGTAAATGATTTGTTAAAAAAGAGTAGACCAGTGTCATAATGTAGAAAACATATCTTCGTAACCAGAAAGGATTTCTAGTTCTCATATTAAACTCTTATTCCCCTAATTTTTTTAATCATATCAATTTTTCAAACATTAACAGAAATAAACATCAGGTTGGTAGCGAAATTTTTTAACTGGTAATTTAGAAGTTGCAGGAGCACAATAAAAGATACGGCTTCACGCTCCAGCTGGCATTCGTGGAAAAAATAACATTTTGAACGTACCCTGTAACTAGGACTACGAAAATTTTAAACCGCTCTAGACAAAATTTCTGAATACCCACCTGAGATGATATGTCAAAATGACGTTCTAGTAGGAGTTTTAGGTCGGCAGAAATAGCATGTTTTTACAAGTGGTTTGTGACATACATGTCCTGCACTTTACAAGTGCTTAACTTAATTAGGGTTGACATCTTTTATGTTTGGTTCTAAGTCATAACTTCAAACTTAGGATATGTTAATGTACAAAAAAAAATTTAATATCCGTATTAATATTATTATCTATACAGATAAATAAAATTGAAATGTTTGTTTGTAATGTCAAGTAACAGCGTTTCACTAAATGCATATAAAATTATATACGGTACTTATAAGAAAAACACATTTTTAAAAAAATTTGTCTGTCCGTCTGTTTGTTCCGGATAACCTCTGAAACGGCTGGACTGATTTTGACGAGACGTTCTCTGAAAGATATCTGATGTTATAGGGAGTAACATAGGCTACTTTTATTTTAGAAAAAGAATTAGGGTTCCGCTCAAAAAAAAAAAGTATCTAGGGACGAACCCGAGTGAAGCCAGGGTGAGTCGCTAGTTATTAATATTATAAAAGTGAAAGTTTGTGAGTATGTATATTTGTCATTCTTTCACGCCAGAACGGCTGAATGGATACGGATGAAATTTGGTACAGAGATAGATTATAGCCTGGAATAACACATAGGCTCGCTTTTATCTCGAAAAAATGTACGGTTCCCGTGGGATAGGTTTGTTTTGGTTTACCTAGTAGTTAAGAATATAATAGAATTGTAATGAGACCTTTTATGAAATATATGTTATTAAAATTTTATGTTTAATAATTAACAACTGCTTACAGTTCAAAGAAAGGCAATAAACGTACCTACTTGTAGTCACGAAGTCCTTTACTTAGACAGCAGAATACTAAGAGCCAGGCGCGCTCTCGCTTCTTCCAATGTCAATATTCTTTTCGAGAAGTTCTCAAACTCCTAACATTGCTTTCGTTGAAAACAAGGCTGGCTTGGTATAATTAAATGTCTTCCTGGCTTTGATTAAAATATCACAAAAAATTCAAATAGACTTATGAAAAGTTTTTATTATTTGACTATTTTATAATTATCTTAAAATTTTACCTTTTATTATCACTGGCTCCTTTCCTCTATATTATGTACATATAGTTGCTTATAACCTACCTAATTAAATAGCTATATAATAAAAAAAAATGTTTCAAATTAGACTGGTGGTTAAACAGAGATTAACTTTAAAAAAAAACAAACTTTTCAGCTTGTACAGGAGTACTTTTAAATGGAAAAATTTTCTTTTATAACTGTCTTTTGCAATAGAGTATTTTAAATCTTGGCGCATATTAAATTCTCATGAGATATATTGTATTTCAAAAGTCGATACAATTTATATTACCATTAAAATATTATAACAAATGTACATTGTACTCACCGTACGGTTGTTTGGATTCATATTGATTTATAATGACATAAATCTAACTGCGAATTAATCAAAGTTGTTTTTGTTACCGCCATATTATGTTGTTTGTCTGAAATATTTTGACTGCTTAACCTTCGAAATGTCAATTGTGCCAACACGACATTTCTAGAAACCACTAAATAAATTGAATTGAACCTTTGAAATCTGTTACAGGAAATTTCAATTTAGCATATTAAGAGATGATTCTAGTTATTATCTATAATTTATAATATTTTGTTTTCATATCGAAAGTATTCTGAAGATTTCATATCCAGTTCAGACTTTGTTCAAAGCATACTTACTAAAATAAACTTTAAGATATTTTCTCTCTTTATAGATTACTAGCCATAGACATTTATTTTTTATAAAGAAAATTAAAAAATAAAATGGGCAGATCATAATAATTCAAGTAAAAAAGGTGTTCATTTTCAGACTTTCTAATTTGAGAAGATACTCTATTTTTGTTACGCAAGAAATTTCTAAAAAAATATAAAATATTTTATGTATAAAGTATAAATGAATTTAAAAAAGATATTCACATGACGTACGTTTTTAGTATTGTATAATAGCAGAAGCCTTTGAATTTTGTCATGTTCATTCGTCCGTTCTAGCGCTCACCCGTGCGTCTATTCCTGCCTTGTACCTCTATAATATAACTTGAATTACTTCAATTCAAAATTAATATTTTAAATTTGCCTTTATATATTTTTAAAATAAATAAAAATAATAGTACATATTGTATATATTTACTTTCTATTAGGATAGATATAAGATTTGTGGAAAAAGATAATTGTACAATTATTGAAAAAATATTCGCCCTTAAGCTAAAAAATGCTTAAAAAGAACCTTTTTCGAGAAAATTTAAATTATTATGAAGAAATAAAACTAAAATTCATAGCTTTTCGTGTCTAATGTTATTTAACTAGATAAAAGAATGCTGTAATAAGGAAAATTCTGATGAAATTCCATCGCGCCGTAGATTTCACTAAAGAACTTTCTAAAAGCAATCAAAAATATTTGGAGCAAGTAAAAATTTTCTTTAATAAATTATTGCAGGAGTAGGTACCTACCTATAGGCGAAGGGGTTCGATGATTTCGTCTTGCTATACGATCCAAATTTGGCGAGCCAACTTTTTAACTGCTCCGTCGTCAATTATCATTAGAATTTCAGTATAGGGTACTCCAAATGCGATCGTAATTCAATATTAGTGCCTATAAAGGTGAGTGATTACCGCCTATATTTCCTCCTTGGAGACTTTTCTCGTATGACATCTTAAGACTCAAGATGGCTGTATTATAACTAAGTCTATTTGCAGAAGCAGATTTTTTTATTGATTTTCTCTTGTTTTGATTTCTCATTTATTTTGATGCAAAAAATATTGTTATTGTGTAGTAATTAAATATAAATGAATATTGTTTTTATGTAATATTGATAGTTGCAGATTGAAATTGTAAAAACTGTATTTATTATAAGACCGTTTCCAAAAGCTTTCTGTGTTCGTAAAAATATAAAAAATATACGCTACGTATGAAACCTTATATTTTTGGTTCCAATATATTTTTTGTTAACTGTAGCACTAAAATATTTAGTGGTCTTTTTATAAGCATCAGCTCATTGTCTATATAGCTCGTATTTCTATTTCATAATTCCTAAGTTACAGTATATAATCCGAGAGGCTTAAACTCAAAATCATGCGTCCTCAAACAGATAAAAGCTCTAAAACTATTGTTTTGATTTTTGGACAATTCCAAAACCTCACAGAATGATTAAACGGAACCCACATTAGGATTTAAGGGTTCCATACATAAAAGACCGAGCTGAAAACCTTATGTTGTGTCGCGATACGGAACCCCAAATTCATCTTGCACTACACCAATTATTTTTCATTAAGTGAACAGGTTGGTGCTTTCAAATATCTGTACCATTCAATATAGTTACCCATAAACTAACATTTCTACCAATCGGAATTCACTATCGAGTATATCGAAGTGGGTGGTAAATAAGGACAAATTCTTACATGTACGGCCACTGGGCTGGGCGTTAGGCAGCGGGGTCAGTATTACGATGCAGTCCGTGTGAACGGATTCGCCGCCTGGAATTTGAGATGTGGGTACATGCTCCCCTAACACGAAATAGTCAACTATGAGTTAAATTTAACATGTATAAATTAATAAATAAATCTGTAAATACTTTATTTTGATATAACTTTAAGACAAATGTAATGTTACCTGATGGATACATGGCAATTGTACAAAATCGCTTCAGGAGAAGAAATCTTAAGCTTTATCACTAGTTTTGCCCGTGTTTTTAATTATAATTTTCATATTACATTAGTCAAAATTAGTGCGCAGTGTTATTAAATAAGATATATCCCGATAAAGGAAGCAGTAAAAAATACATACACACTGACTTACAAACTTTCGCATTTATAATATTTAATAACTATAGCTTTTTACTATAAGTTTGAATAATATTATCGAGGTCCACTAGTAAGAGATACGTACTGTCCTATAGGCTCGGCACGTTCGCCGCTGCCGTTCGTCTTCTAAACCGATTACACCGCACCGAAAATACACTCCCAAACATAAATTACACTCGGCCCTGTAGAAATTCTAAGTTTACTAGCTTTTGTCACGTTTTTAACTATTTAATGTTTTCCTTACAAAGTTTTATTCCATAAGGTTTTAAGATTAAATTAATTATTAAAACCGTTATAATATTTTTAATTGTTATGTAGTTTAATGAAATGGTATATTCAATACTTATATACTAATAAATATAAAACAAGAGTAGGTATTTGTCTAAAAAAAAAATAATATTATCAATACTATAATTACAGAGGTCAAAAATGTTTGAAAATACTAATGACAGTTTTCTTTCTTAATAAATAGCTTTTTTTATAACACATAATATTGTGATAAAAGTGCGATCGATAGCGATTACTTACTTCATTGCAAAGATACAGCATACTAAAGAAATATTATACGAACAGATACAGTAAGAGTAAACGGCGTACTATTAGATAAAATATGTATATTATATATCATACTATGAATGCTGGTTATTGAAAGTTGCCAAATGTAACAAACCTATTTTCCAACAATTATGGTTTGGTAATTAATATCATTGGGCATTTGGATTTGTAAGTTTTTGATTCTGAAATTAGTCTGAACAACGTGAATTTTCACTTAGCCATATTTGTATTGTAGTGGGCCTTAATAGTATTTTGATAGAGGTTAGATCTTTTAAGCAAACCTATATGTACTTCTAAATTTTATTTCTTTAGCTTAAAAGTGATATGGAGTTGATGCTCGTAAGAACTTTCAGAATAAAGCTTTACTTATATCACTTTCATTCTCTGATAACTCATTTGAATTTCAGTAAGCCGAATTAAATTATAAGTCACAGTTTTAAATAATTTTAGCTATAACAAAATAAATAATTAACTAATAGATATACCAACATTTCACAAATATTCATTTTGTCCATTTATTAATGAATATCTATATCTACGAAATTTTAGCTCTATCTTTAATTATTATAAGTTGAAAAAGTATGTTTCTTTTCTAGGCATATGCAATCTTCCGAATTCTGACTTGATCCTATAATAATAAGCTGAATATAAGCTGATAATATATAAATGATTATGTACATAAAATTTGTACAAACGGAGCAGTTGGAAAAAACTTAACAAAGTTGTAGATGAAAATTCTTTTAGGACAGATACTGATAATATATATAAATAAAAGTAAAATAACTTTCATACACCTAGTTCTGTGATTGGCGTCTCCGAATACATCAATAACAAATACAATTAAACTCCAAAGAATTAATAACAATATATTTTAATTAATACGTTGATTGCAAATAATTTCTTGTTAAAATATAAAACCGCGAATAAAATATGTACAGTGGGCTTCAAATATCAATGATTCACAAATTAGCATTTAATTATTTGTGCCATATACATTAACCAATCATGCAGCTGAATATTGAATGTCGATGTTAGTATGAACTATACTGTCTGTAATTGTATTGTGTTAATCGAATTAATGTTTGAGCGTAATCGTCGAGGCTTCGCGTCGCACCATGCTGCGTAGATCCGATTAGTGCGACGCTGTTTGGTAACGCAATGGCCACATATTTTAATGTGGAATTTTTTTATTGTTTCTGGATTTTTTATATACTATATTCAAACTATCTTTTCGGATTATATCGCGGATTTATTTTACGATATATATAAGAGACTAGTCTCACCCGTGACCATGATTGCTGTAAGGCATTCGAAACGTCGGGTACCAAATTTAAAAATAAATCCGCTATATAATCAGAAAAGATAGTTTAATTTAAAATGTTAAATATTCGCGTAAATCTAAGAAAGTATTACTATAGTTAAATCAAATCAAAATATATTTTATTCAAATAGACTTTTACAAGCACTCTTGAATCGTCAATATTACATTTTAAATTTAAATTAAATGTCAGTATAGTCAGTCCGTGAGGAAGCTACCACCAGCTCGGAAAGGCAGTACTGCTGAGAAGCGAGAAACTCGACAGTAGTAGTATGGTTTTTTGTACTAGTAGCACGTTAGTATTGTAAATATTAATAATAAATAATAATAATAATAAATATGTTTTGGAAATTAAGACACAGCGCCATCTAGTTCCATGGTAAGCTACGAGGCTTGTGTTATGGATACCAGATAGTTGATACACTACACGTATATAACTTTAAATACATACATATTATAAATTTAAACACCCATGACTGGAGTCCAAACATTCGTGCTCATCACACAAATGAATGCCCCCAGCGGGACTCGAACCCGCGACCGCTGGCACAGGAAGTAGGGTCACTACAAAATGATGAGCCAAACATGTCGTCAATTGTATTACTAGTGTGTTCAAATTTTTATATATTGTGTCAGTTATGTTACTATGAACGTGGTCAAAATACTTTTCTTCAATTGGTCAATGTATTTAGTAGAGAGCATGAGTGTATGCTAATTTTATTTCTCTCTCTAACCGACTAAATTTAACTATAAAGATTAACGAACCTTAGAAGTGCAACTTGTTCTTGTTTATATTGGACAATTTGGGAGGTACAAACTGTTCGCTTAAAAATATAATGAAAAATGAAATACAAATACCTATATCAAGTAATAGGTATACAAAAAAAACTTCCGAATTGAGTACCTACTTCTTCCTTTTAGTGGCATTGTATCTTTAATTTTACAACCGAAACTTGAGCAAATAAGCCTGAGTACATGACACGCACCGTGAATTGCTTAGTATTTTTGTTGTATACTATCTAATATCTCATGGGATCCACTTGATATAGCGAGATAAAGCTATTTTATTTTATTCTTTGGCACAAAAATCTATTTCATTGTTGAATAAAAAAAACAACAATAAACATCTGGTCTTACATACGACGATTTTCAAAAATAAATTATAGAATAATTCACAGAATTTTCAAAGTATTTACACAATAATATTCCCAAAACTTAATTTTAGTAGGTTAGGACAACGAAACGCCTATATTTTACCTGTCTACTTTTGTCGTCCACTAAACCGCTTAACACATCAGAAATTACTTTATTTAACGTTCAATACGGAGGTTGCTGAAAATTGAACTTAGAATATTTTCTATTCATACCTGATTTTATGTGAAATATTTTGATGCAAACAAACCAACAAACAAAGCCTTCCAATAATCGATACTTTTCTTTATTATTTGTATAAAGTAAACATGAATTTTATTACAGAATTAGATTAGAACAAAAACAAATCTATGTCTCTGTAACCATATATTTTTTCGAAATAATAAGTAGCCGATGTGTTATTCCAGACTATAATCTATTTTTGTGCCAAATTTCATCCAGATCCGTTCAGCCGTTCTTGCGTGAAGGAGTAACAAACATCCATACTCACAAACTTTCACATTTATAATATTTAGTATAGACATACAGAACCGTTAGTGATTAAGCTTTAATAAAATTACTTAAATAATTATAAATCATTTTTAATGATAGCTTTATATTTATTTTTTAATAAAATACGAGGTATTTATTTATTATTTTCATTTTCAGTCTTGCTCTTTATGTTTAGCCTTAAGGCGATTATCTCTATATGGTGATACAATAATTCACAATGCAAGTTTTCAAGCTTTGACTTGGAAAGTTATTTAATGCGAAACTTTAATTATTAACAAAATACTGTAGCGTTGTTATAAATAAAATAAACTTAATAATAAAAATAAATTGTATGTTTTTTTATAAGTCAAGCGGTTCTTAAAGACATTATATATGTGTGTAGGAAACTCAGAAATATTTTTCTTATATAACGGACAGTAATAAGCTTAGTGCGCTGTCTTATCATATTGCTTCACTAATGGACAACAGTGGAATGGCGGATGGGAAATAGGACTTTACAGCGTACTGAGATTTGAAACACGTTTTCAAGTTAATGCGATGCATGAACTGGGATTTTCTTTTTATATTAGACACTGAATTTAAAATATGTAATTTATATTTGTGTTGTGTGTGGGATTCTTATTAAGTTCATTTTGTTTTAGAGTTCCGCAGCCAAAGGTCAAACGGAACCTTTATAGTTGTGGATGATTAATTAAATGTGGATCTCTGGACAGATCAAATACTATGAAATACAATTTTATACCCTCAATAACAATTCAAATGAATATCGTAAATGATTAGATATTTTACTTTTGGTATAACACACAAAAACCAATAATAAAACACATATATTTATGTAAAAATAAAACCAAGAATTTTTATGCCACGGAACCCCCGGCGTGCGAGTCAGGTTCGTATGTAGTATGTAGGTAGGTATGTAGGTCTAGGCAGATTCTCGTAAGTTACCTTACTCCACTTAGTTGTATTGGTCTCTTTTTCCGTTTGTTACGCCTATTATCTAGGAATCTACTTGATGAAAGAAGTTGAATTAGAGCATAAATATTATGTAAATTTTTTACGAAATATAACGCTCAACTTAATGCTTATTTCAATCGTTTTAGTGTGAGTGTGTGTACTTAGTATTATAACCACAAAAGTTTGTGAGAATGTATGGTTTGTTACTTTTTCATGCAAAAAATACTGAACGGATTTTGATGAAACCTTACAGTGATTTAGCTTATGCATCAGAGTAATACATAGGCAATAACTAGTTTTTTTTATGTGAACTTTTTAGGACATAGTCTACTCGTATAATATCGATATTGAATTCGTCCCATTTGAAAATCAAACCCATGAACTCTTCATAAATAATTTTTACATTTGATACAATATGATACATATATTTTTATTTTATTTTTATTTCTTTTTTTTTCTATTATTTATAAGTTGTTGGTTAATATAAAAAACACTATTGAGTTGTATAATTTTAAGAAATTTTCTACGGAAGAGCGGGACATCCTGTCACAGGTATCTATTTACTTAAAAGGATGTCCCAATAACGGACTTAATGTATTTAAAAACTCTTTTTATTAATAAATCATTTTTCATTTTTTTTTCATTTTCATATATGTATAGCTAATGTGCCTGGAATTTTCTAAGTCAATTGTTCAATATTACATTAATAATAACGTTTAAAAAACACACGTTTTAATACTACATTAACTCTCCAATGCAAGGTTCACTCCTGTAATTTTATGTTTAAAGATAAGAAAATAAAATATTTTACTCTACTTCTTGTCTGCTATATGTCTAGCCTAATGTTCAATATGGCCAAGGCATTAGCCTTTAAGTCAAGGCATCTATGCTTTTACCGCGGTAAGTATTTTGAAGAGAATGAGTACTTAAGTCTTTGAGAGTTCGTCGATAACTTCTAAACACTTTTGATGTGCTTTAAGTACTGTCTAAATTAAGAGCTCTTGTTATGTTGTGACACTGAAACTGTTATAAATAGAAAATATTGAAAATAAATTTTGTAAACAGCCACCATCTATGTCTATTTCTTCTTTAAAATTAAGCAATAAATTTTGATGTTGTGGATAATATATTTTTACTAGAAGCTTTATTCGTGATTTATATTCTAATTTTTATGAGTTAGCTTTTAATAAAAATTATTTACGATTTTATTATAAAAAACTTTTTATAATAAAATCATGAACAAACAAAAAAGGTTACTAAGTACTTACGAGCCTTGTAGATTCAACTAAGCCAAATCTTAAGTATATAAAAAACTCATATACTAAAACTAAACTTCGTAATATACTTTAGAATATATTTGCAATAAGAACCGTTTCACTAATTTGAAAATAACACTTAATATACATAAAAAATTATATAATATTTAGAAATATAAATATTTATTTGAGTTATTACGTAAGTTGAAAAGTTCATAACGAGACGGTTAGTAAAAAAATATTCTGAGAGAAATAAGGCCGTTGTGAAAAAGTCGGGTGTATGAATAAAGTTACTTTAATAAAAACACGCATACGGAATATGAAAAGAAAGAACGTACATATATGTATGTATATTACCTACTTACTAGATTATATAAAATATTTAAGCACATTAGTTTTCAATTATTATGTAAAAAAATAATTATTCAAAAAATAATCATTTATAATTATAAATTCGTGCCTGCCTTTTATTAAGTTAATTAATTGTTGAGTTACTTATGAAATCGTTAAACTACGAATAAAATTTTCATATATTATGTCCTTACAGCTGGCACAATGCCAGATTTATTTAGTAACTAGTAACGCGTTCAGATGACTAAAAACCAAATTCTTAGGTTTTACATATTAGTATACTCTTACAAAACAGTTTTTGTATTTTTTCTCAGAAATGAGATATTTTTCTGCGGTAAAACGTACCCTATATGTTGAGCCGGATAACCAGCTATCATTATACCAAATTTCATCAAAATCTGTCCAGTGGTTTTCTCGTGATGCGGTAACAGACAGACAGACAGACAAAAATTCTAAAAACTATGGATTCGGACTCTGTATCGATAATAATGTCTAAATTAATTAGATTTTCCAAAAAAAAATATTTAATGTACAGATTCGACTTAGTTACAATTTTATTATATGTATAGATTTTCTTTAATTATTCACAAATACATATAATTAAATCATTATAAGAACAAAGGTACTCGTCCTAATTTAACTTGTATTACGGGTGCCTTATTTTACAAGTCACAAAAAATAAATAAATAAAATTACAAGCAAGAGTGTAGTGACAACTTTATTACATTCAGAACAAGAGTTAAGAACTGCTCAAACATTAGAGTAGATATATCATCTAATTTACTTAACTGATATTATAAACGAGAAATTCAAGACGCAAAAAAAAGGATCAACAAGATATTTTGTACAAAGACTGATGTTGGCTGAAGTATACGTACATAAAAACAAATATTCATCGTAAGTTCGATACTCTCTTTATGGGTTTTCAATTGTTAATGTGTTAAATGATAAAAATTTTAGTTAGCAATAAATATTGAATCGAGATTACGAGTATATAAAAATTTGTTGTGTAAATATTTGTCATACTATATTGCCATCCTATGGCCATCTTTAGGTAGAGCATACAATATAATCGTAACACGAAACACCACCTATAAACATAAGTTACGATTAAGTCCGGTCGCTCGTTTTCGGCTCATGATATACCCTATGTCTGCCGGGGCCATGATTGCCTTTTATGCGCCCGAAAAATGTTTTATGTATATAAAATAACTGCTGATCTATCCTGACTTCACCCTTTTTTGGGAATGCATTTACACGTAACACCTGCACATATACAGATGGTTCTGTGGAACTCGCCGACTATAAAAGCCAGTACTAACCACTAAATCCCAACGGAAACTCTCGTGTCTTAATGGGACGTCACAGGTTCGATTACACATTCAACCACGACATTCCGACAGCAGACCTGTCTAAGTCTAAGACCACAACAACCACTGGTTGCTCACACGGTTCACTATGCTATCAGATAAGTACCAGGAGCAACCCGCATGGTACATCACTCGCCAAGGTAGCCGCTTCCCAGTGTGTTCCTTGGCTTCACGCCCGGCTGGATTGCCGGACTTAGAACATACGTCCGCGTACATAATGTTTAATGTCAAAAATAATTTTATATATAGTTTCTGACTGTTTTACTCGTAAGAATACGTGTATCGGACCAATAATGCCCAAGTTTAAGCATGTAAACAGACAGACGGAGAGACGTTGTCTTCAATAATATATACCGATTAACGGCACTCGTAACGATGATTTGTTGCATCAAACCCTTCATGTTGCTCGACCATTTATATACTGGTTAACAGACCAATTACTGGTGTTTATTTAATCCGATGATCCTATCGTCTCGCTTTATATTCAAACGCATTACAAAAATACGAACCAATGGTATTTTTAGCTATGAGCTGGATTGCGGAGATTAAGGCCTAGATTTATGTGCATATAAAATAATACAGATCCTGCATATTAGTCAATTTATAGATATTTACAATATAAATAATATATGTAATATGTATCTTATTTAATGTTTATAGACATTTATATATTACTAGCATCGCCCGCGGCTCCGCCTGCGTTTAGATGACAAAAAACCAAATTCTTAGGTTTTACATATTAGTATACTCTTACAATGCAGTTTTTGTATTTTATCTCAGAAATGAGATATTTTCCCGTAGTAAAAGGTATCCTATGTGTTGACCCAGATAAACAGCTATCACCATACCAAATTTCATCAAAATCCCTTCAGTGGTTTTTCTGTGATGCGGTAACAGACAGACAGACAGAAAAAAATTCTAAAAACTATAGATTCGGCCTCTGTATCGATAATAATGTTTGTTTCAATAAGATTTTCCAAAAAATATTTAATGTACAGATTCGGCTTAGTTACAATTTTATTATATGTATAGATGATTTTTGTCCGGTAGTGTAGATTTAAAGAGCACGTTTACACTATAGGTACATCTTTCTCCACGCTCCACGAATTATTTATTGGTTCTGAATGTCGGGCTGCATAATGACCAGACTAGAATGAAAGAAACTTTCAATGATATGCAATCGAATCAAAGACCTCTCGCTGCATACTATTGCTCTTCTTTCTTTTTCCCGTGGCTTGCCCACTTATTACGATCATTCTGTGACTTTGTACTATATACCCGATAGAGAAACATCAGGATCCCTTTGAAATCACTTGCTGTGAACTATTTTCTAACAAAAATAACCTCGTTCATATTACCCAAATCTAATATAATATTATCTATTATTATTATGAACGACACGTTTGGCTCAGTTTGAAGGGTTGTTTGTTGTTACTTGCTGTACCAGCGGTCGCGGGTTCGAGTCCCACTGGGGGCATTCATTTGTGTCATGAGCACGAATGTTTGTACTCCAGTCATGGTTGTTTATATTTATAATATGTATGTATTTAAAGTTATATATGTATTATGGTATACATAATACAAGCCTCGTAGCTTACCATGGTACTAGATGGTGTTGTGTGTTAATGTCTCATATTTATTTATTTGTTATAAATTTATTCAAATTACTAAAAAAAAGGAAAATCGATTGACTAAACAAAAAAGAAAAAGTTACTAAACTGGTTTGTCTTTGCTTATTTATATGTATATACATAGATCGTTACTCCCATACATATATTTTGTGCCTTTAGTTTATGAGTTGCAACGCGCCCGGAATATCATCACCCGTTACTTGTCGGATGAACCCTTAATGGATATAAACAGTGTTTAACCGACTGTATATAAGGGTAGTTTTATTGCAATAGTCGCTAACGTATTATTTGGCAGCTTATGCACCCTGACAAACCCCTATTATTGGAGTTTTTTTCACTCGATATTCTCAAACAATACATTATATTCTCGTTTACTTTTTTATATAATTACTATCAAATATACCTATTTATATGTCAGAAAGTTTAGTGCATTTAATATACTATTATTACAAAAATTGTCTAAATTATATTATTACTGTGATTATTTTGATTTTTGATATAAATATTATATATATTTACTCTATTTAACTTAATTTAGCATAAAGAGAGTAGCGAGACAACAAGAACCAACCTGTTAAGAAATAAGGATCTTAGAATTAATACTAATAGCTAGTATTTAACTAACACAAAATAATTTTAATTAATACACCTTAAACCTTTTATACTAATTGATACTAAGCAAACTTATTTTTCGCTTTCTTTACTTTACCATTACGTTTCAAGATGTTTACATTAAAGACAAAAAGCTTCGACACTAACAGCCTTAGTAATACAAAAAGAAAAATAGAGGGTCGCGATACTATTAATGCAGGCGTAGCCGACGATCCATTCTCCCTGCTAATAAATGAAAGTGAAATGCCTTATGGGATAGGGGAATAAGTCAATTGAGTTTTTGTTAGATGTAAAAATCAATAGTTATTTTATAGTTTTGAACTTTGTATACAGGTTTTTGTGAAATCGAATACTCGTGTGAAATTGAATAGAAATATTGCTTACTTGCGGAAACGAAACCTAATCTATCCCACGAGAACCGTACCTTTTCCAGGATAAAAGTCTATGTGTTATTCGAGAAATAAATATATCTATAATTCATCTCTGTCCCAAATTTTATCCAGATCCGTTCAGCCGTTCTGGCGTGATTGAGTAACAAACATCCAAACATCCATCTAAACTTTCACATTTATAATATTAGTAATTAGTATGATATTGCTCATTAAAAGTAACGACTTGGATTTATGGTAGAGGGGTAGATACAGGTGGAGCGTAAACTTCGTTTTAAATTTGTTTTGGACCACACAAATTAATCACGCGAGTGAAGTCGCCGTAAAAAGCTAGTAATATATTACAAGGATATCAGTTTTTCTTAAATGCTGTTGTGTAAACTTATTAAAAAAAATGTTTTCATATCCAAGCATATTTATATATATTTTAATTTAATTCAAAAGGCAAATATTCTATTATACTCGTACTTAAGTATATTATATTATGGTGACTGTTAATAATAAACAAGAAATGCTTTTGAAAGTATGTGGCAATATTTTAGCTATGTTAGCTTTCTTACACATTGTTATTAAAGCTCGGAAGAGCTTCTAATGAGGAAAAACGTTATCCACATAGTTACGGGAGCTTTGAACTTTTACGCTCTTAACAACTTTGTTCCACAATTAAATGCTTTCATAATGTGTAAATATACAAATAAATGCCAATTTTGTTACTTTCAAAAAGTATTTCAAATAATTACAAACTTTGTTTGATTTTTTTTTGCTAAACAACAATACAACTATACAACATGTATTTTTTAACCGACTTCCAAAAAGGAGGAGGTTCACAATTCGTCGGAATCTTTTTTTTATGTATGTTCACCGATTACTCGAAGACGCTTAGTCGGTGCCAGCCGACAATATTTTAAGATATGAGTGATAGCTAAATATGTATTTTACATATCGAAATATATTAGATTTGCTTTGAGTCGCCTGGCATCGACTTCGAAAATATCTGATTAGGGATCTATTCTAAATGAAAACCCTCATTTAGTTATTTTTTTCATTTTAGTGCCTGGAAGTCGGATTTTTTATTTAGTATAACGTACAAGGAAAGAACGCATGACTTCGATTCCTGGTAGACTAAACAAAGCGCGATGGACTCGGTATCAAAATATATAAGGTACATAGGAATATTCTGTATCTATTGTCACCTACAACATGAAATTTAAAGGTTATAGAAAAAAAATTACATTTAACATTCTATATTACGGTTCACAGAACTCTTCTACATATATGAAATTAAATAACAAATAAGACTTTTAGTAAACAATTTAGTCGCTATGAGAGTTACAGCCAATTATAAAATATGTTGTACATATGTTCAAAACATCCTTTGTGAATGGTTAAATGTTTCAGAGAAAATAACTTAATCTATTAAATTATATAGAAGTAAAACAAACGCAAGCCAGGCTTTGTATACAATAGGTTACAGCAAGCCAGCCGTTGTGGAAAACATGTTATTATAAAGGAAAATCGTATTTCTAATGGTATTGCATATAAAAGATTTTGCGGATTTGTTCTCTAATTAGATTTATAATATTTTATCTTGCTTTCGTTTAATTTAAGGTACACAGTAAGAATATAATTCTATTATATACAAAACAAATTACATTGTAAAATCCAGTTTATACTAGATGGTCTTAAAGCGTATTTTATTCCCTCCACGACCGCGGACACGCCGGCGTTATAGTTAATAATAATAAATAATTATGTGGGGACATCAACACACAGCGCCATCTAGTTCCATGGTAGGCTACGAGGCTTGTGTTATGGATAACATGGATGGATGATAATAGTTAACAATAGATTTCTTAGAAATTTACCTTGAGGTGTTATATTCACCAAGTTATTTTCCTTAGTTTTAATATAGTACCGTTTGCGACAATTGTGTGAGATAGCCTGGCGTACCTACTCATTTTAAGTGAATGGATATTTATTGAGATAATTGTAATTTTCATTTAGATTTCATAGTATACACTAACCAAGTGAAAATTACAATTATTTCACAATTATTAAACGAAAGTAACAGGCTATTTTCAACCGACTTCAAAAAGGAGGAGGTTCTCAATTCGACTGTATGTTTTTTTTTTTTTTTTATGTTTGTTACCTCAGAACTCCGTCATTTCTAAACCGATTTGGACAATTTTTGTTTTGTTTGAAAGGGTATACTTCCAGATTGGTCCCATTTAAATTTCAAAAAAAAATACCACCCCTAAGGGTGGAAAAACAACTAATGATGAATTTAACCTACTTCTAATTGTCATATTGACTTGAAACTTTGCAAGTATTTCTATTTCCGTTGATAGTACAGTGGTTCGGTGTTGTTGACCTGATCTGATGGCAAAGCCAGAAGGTGGATAGGTGGAACTCTTCAACGGCTAATAGTAGATACTTTGAGTTTGGGCTTATTTTGTTTGATTTGACAAACCTAACACGTTAGAATCATTACTTTGCTACTATAGTCTACACTAAAAAGGGAAAAATAAAAACTTTTTAACAAAAAAATAAAAACCGACTTCAAACAAAAGCACTAAAAAGTAAAAAATAACTGATTGGTAGTTTTCATTTACTATACATACCTAATCAAATATTTTCGAAGTCGGTGTGCTTTGGCTAAGTAATTAGAGCCTACCTATTAAATACATACCTAATCAAATATTTTCGAAATCGGTGCCAGCCCATACAAAGCAAAGCACACCGACTTCGAAAATATTTGATTAGGTATGTATAGTAAATGAAAACTACCAATCAGTTATTTTTTACTTTTTAGTGCTTTTGTTTGAAGTCGGTTTTTATTTTTTTGTTAAAAAGTTTTTTTACTTACTAATAAATTAAGTTAAAATATAATTTATTCGAATAGACTTTTACAAGCACTCTTGAGTCATAACTTTTAACTTTTTTAAAATTTAAATTAAATGTCAGTAAATAAATAAATGTAAATAATAATATATAATTTATTTTAATATAATAGTAATGTGTAATATTATAAAACATACATAACACTTTATAATATACAATATAAACATATAACAAAATCTAGTGGTAATTTTTATGCATCATTACGTCATTAATTTAAAGCTACTGCCAATAAACGTTGATGAACGATTATCCCTATTTTGCGGCGTAGATGAGATCAAAAATGTTATAATTTTATAATACATTCGAAATGATATCGAGTTGTACTAATTATTGGAAAATATGTTATTGGGGTTAGTTTAATTGGCCTATAACAATTGGCGTCCACGACCTCCACGACCGCGGACACGCCGGCGTGTCAGTTAACACCTCCAGGTAAATTTGTAAGAAATTAATTCAATTTCTAAGAAATCTATTATTAACTGACACGCCGGCGTGTGCGCGGTCGTGGAAGGATTAATAATAGATTTCTTAGAATTTTAATTAATTTCTTAGAAATTTACCTGGAGGTGTTAATATTTATTAAAATATCAAAAGCACACAAGCTTCAATTAAATTATAATAATACAAAAAATACTTATTAAAAAGATTTATTATATTTTTATCAAAATACAATAAAACATGCGTGACAATTCATAAACTTTATGATTACTATACTATATATATATATTATATAAAAAGTTTTAGTATTTGGGTTAACGTTTTGTACAACAAAATGAAGCCATACGCATCAGTCGTTACAAGATAAGAAAGGCCTAGCACGCAATAGCTATTGACATGAAATGGCTGGCATACATTATATATAAAAAACCTCTCATAAGATGACAATCATCTAGATACATGTGGCGTCGTATTGTTACTTTATTTCTCAGAATTGAATGAAAACGTAATATTTTCCTATGTGCTTTATTATGAGGTTTCAATACGTCTGACCTGTTTTAGTTATAGGTAATTTTTCAAATTGACACCTCATTGCTATTTAAGACAACGTCCTTAGTTTAAAAAAATAAATAAATCTATACATATAATAAAATTGTAATTGAGCCCAATCTGTACATTAAATATTTTTTGGAAAATCTTATTGAAATAGACATTATTATAAATACAGAGGCCGAATCTATAGTTTTTAGAATTTTTGTCTGTCTGTCTGTTACCGCATCACTGAAAAACCACTGAAGGCATTTTGATGAAATTTGGTATGATGATAGCTGGTTATCCGGGTCAACATATAGGATACTTTTGACCGCGGGAAAATATCTTATTTCTAAGAAAAAATACAAAAAATGCATTGTAAGAGTATACTAATATTTAAAACCTAAGAATTTGGTTTTTGGTCATCTGAACACCAGCCGCGGGCGCGGACAATGCTAGTGTATATATAAGGTTTTTATAATGCCTCTACACATAATAAGACTTTATATTACTTCTTGTAGCTTTATTAACAGGAAATAGTCATGAGCTATCCCTTCGTAAGAGTGGGAGGGCGAAATCATGTACTTTCGCCGCGTGTTAACAAGGGAGCTGTTACATGACCGGAATATTTTTGTCACCCATTTCCGTAGAAACGGCTTAGCGCATAGGAAAAAGTTACTTATACCAGAACCTCTTAGCGACTTGTCAAGATATAGCTTATTTATGGGCTTTCCGTAAATAGATTTTCTGTACTCTTTTAAATTATACAACAAAGTATATAATTTTTAACGTCAGTAAACTTTACGTGAAGCTTGGCTGCAACTGTATTTATCACGTCCGAATCTACTTTCTCTTATTGCTAATATTTGTAATGCTAAATAAAATATTAAACTATGCTTCAATAAGTAAGTTTTAATATTATATAGACGTTAACTAGCATTGCCCGCGGCTCCGCCTGCGTTCAGATGACCAAAAACCAAATTCTTAGGTTTTACATAATAGTATACTCTTACATTGCAGTTTTTGTATTTTTTTTTCAGAAAAGAGATATTTTCCCGCGGTAAAAAGTATCCTATATGTTGACCCGGATAACCAGCTATTACCATACCAAGTTTCATCAAAATCTCTGCGGTGGTTTTTCCGTGATACGGTAACAGACAGACAGACAGACAGACAGACAGACAGACAGACAAAAATTCTAAATACTATTGATTCGTCCTCTATATCGAAAATAATGTATATTTTGATAAAATTTTCCAAAAAATATTTAATGTACAGATTCGGCTTGGTTAGAATTTTATTATATGTATAGATTAGTTAGTATATTTCATATATCGTTAGGTCTTTCTATCTTAGCCTAAAGTTTATACCTCGACTAGTTTCGTTAAAATGTATGAATTATTAACGTTAATTATACCATTTTTTTTCTAAGAAAATACACAAACAAATTAAAAATATATTTGAAAAGTGAATGAAATTGATGTTTTATATAAAGCAAAGCTTAATATTTTAATAAAAAATATTAATTTTGTTGTTGAAGCTCTCGATATTAATAGGGTATAGCTAATTCAAATATGTTCATGGATAGTCTGAAAGAATAAAATTTATATTAAAAGAGGTATCGAATATTTCTTTTTCATAAACAAGAGCTAGATAAAACTTTGTTTGAATTAATGACAATGGATAATATAATAGTTCTATAAGTTCAATTCTATTTATCTTATACTCGTACATTACTATTAATACGTATCCTATGTTCGGGTGGCTTTAGCAATATAGTCACCTTTTGTATTTATAATATTACTAAGAGAACCCGCGGCTTTGCTCGCGCTAAAACAAATATCTAAAAAGGTAGGTTTCATACAAACTTTTATGCCATATTTTACCCCTTATGGGATCGATTTCGAAAACACGTATTTATTTAATTGTATTGAAGAATATTAATACCAAGTTTCAAGTAATTCTGATTACAAGCATTTTTTGGTGTTGTATTATAAGGTGTTTTTCCGTGGGTATGGGATAATCTCTCATAGAAAGAAGTAGCCTATGTTCTCACCAGCCTTCCAACTATCTCTACACAATAAATCATGCCAATCCGTCATTCCGTTTCGACGTGAAAGAAGGACAAACAAACAAACAAACAAAAAAACAAACAAACAAACAAACAAACAAACAAACAAACAAACACACTTTCACATTTATAATATTAGTTCGGATATACAGGCAGAATTAACTTTTGGAAAATTTTATTACTAACAGTAGCCAATTTTTTACTAAGTCATAGTCTATGTGTGTACTAAATTTCATCCAAATTCGCCCAGCCTTTTACTATAATACATGTGAAGGACCAACAAACATACACACATTTAAACTTTCGCATTAATAATATAATATAAAGATGAGAATTTTGTTTGTTTTTATCTAAAGAATATTCTTTGAAACTAACAAAATCCTAAAAAAAAATTATTATAAATACTAGCGGCTCACCCTCGCTTCGCTCGTGTTCGTCAGGTACGTTTTAAATAGGTATAAATAGTTATTAGCCAGCGTTAACCATATAATTTTTTTTTCCTGAATTTTTCTGATGGTTTAATACTTATTCTGCTATTAATTGTGGCGGAGAAAAATCCAACAAAACAAAGATCATAGAAATCGGTTTCTTGAGTTATAAGTGTTGTAACAAACCCGACTTTGTTTTATATGTATATTCTTTGTTTTATATATATATATATATATATATATATAGACCTAAGTAACAAAGGATGTTATTAATCGACCAATAGTGCGAGATAAATCGCGAAGATATAAGTATAGAAGTTTCCTAATATGTGTAACTACATATATATAAATTCCTTTAAACCTTCTCATTAATCCAAACAGACCGTAAATATAATATTATCAAATCAAATCAGCTAAATGCTGTCTAACATTTACCCCATTTAATATGTTATTAGCTTCTTTGTTAGAGAGGTAATAATTAAGATCAATTTATGCAATTATCTATAGATCGTGCTTAAGATCTCGCTGCTTAACTATAAACAGTTACTTGAGACGCTTCGATATCTCAGGCCCTGCGTATATATCACTTAAAACGACAGAACATAAATCTATGGGGCTGTCTTCTCGTTATTTGTAGTCGCCACGTGAGCCACCGGTTTCGGGTGAATATTAACGATATCGCCAATTTTCCGCAAGCTTACTCCCGTCGCAATTTCTCGCCAATTGAGCAATCGTATCACATCGGGGGTTGATGCCGTTTTAGTTAAAAAGTTTAGTAAATATTAAATTGTGACTGACGACCGTCTAGACCCCGGACTATTTTACAGATAAACAAGCTTTTACACCTCGTATATTCTGAGTAGGTATATAATAAAATTTATGTGCATGTATGTATATTGCATATAATATAATTTATACAACATATGTACATATATATATGTATATATATATATATATATATATATATATATATATATATATTATATATATATATATTTAATTACATTTTTAAATAATTTAGTTGAGTACGTGTTTGTCGCATTTTCATATAAATTAACGGAAAGTAAATAAAATCAAAAGCTAAGATTATATTAGATAAATACGTTGAAACTATTTTAAAAATAAATAAACTCGATTCGATTTCAATTTCCTACGTTTATTTTCTTAGAAACGGAAAATGTATAAGTCTTGGTATCAGACTCGTTTTAAGGAAATGCTATTAATCTTATACGAGTGCATTTAGTTTTTATATCTTTTATAGAAGAAACGAGATTTTTTGCATTGGTTTTATAATCAATAGGAGATTTATTAGTTACCATGTAGTATTTCCTATAGTTGCAAGATTTTTCTCTTCCCTAAACAATTGAGAGCTGCTATAGGTGTATAAAAATATTTTAAAATAGTTCTAGAAAAGCGCAAACAGATCTATCCAACAGGAATCGTTCATTTTTCTGGGATAAAAATTAACCTGTTGTTTGACCGGCTATATAAGGTATTAGCATACCAAATTTTACTAAATTAGTTGCATATGTTGGTGTGTATTAAGTTGTATAAGTTACGATAGTTTTTAACTATCCCACGGGAACTCCTTAATTTTTCGGGATGAAAATTATCTAAAATGTTGATGGGGGATATAAGGTACCACCATGCAAAATTTTATTTAAATCGGTCCAACAGTTTCGAAAATTAGCCCGTACAAACAGACAAACAGACAGAGAAATAAAAATATGAAAAGAAACTGGATTTGTTCCATTTCTCTTCTTACATCCCCCTGGCTCGATTTTCAGCATTTTTTTTCTATGTACAGACATTCGATCTCTACAGTTTTATTATATGTATAGATAGATCTAGATTAAAATAGAAGAAAAAATTTGACGTCAATACAAAATTTATTGTGTAATCGAAATTTATTTTAAAATATACCAAAAAATAACATTAATAATTGAATTAATAGTATAAAAAATGTTTTAAAACACAACAAAATCGAAAGTGCATAATATTTAACACCATTGAGACCAAGGAAAGACAATAGCATTCCCAAGGAGGGTTGACGTCAGGCAGGCGGCCGGTCGTAAAACTTTTGCCAAATCCTATCAGCAGTACACTGAAGATGTACTGCACCGACCCCAAGTGATTTGGGAAATGGGCAGGGAGAAGAAGAAGATCTAGATTATTAAGTACATTTTAAATCAATTATTATCTAGTAATTTTAAAAGGAAGTAGCACAGAAAAATGTGTTAATGTAAGAAAGAATGCTTGGAAATTGGTTTAGCTTATCTCACGATAACTATCTACAAATTATGCATACTATAAATGCGAAATAGATTACAAAAATAATTAAAACTATATAAAAGATAAAACGCGTATATATGTTTTTTTTTTGTTTTGTTGATATGAAATTAAAGTCAATGGATTCTAATATATTATAATAATAATTTCTCTATAAATTATTTTTATCAAGGTATTACTTGAGCAGACCCACGGGCAATCACTAACATTTAATAATGCGTATAATTACCTATATCATAATATAATAGTTTTTTTATTTATTATATACTATGAACGTGTCACGTTTCGTAAGAACGCAAGTTGCTGTCCTTGTATTATTCACATGACACTAATTTGAAAGCTCACTACTTACGCGAGCTACTTTATAACGTAAAATAAAATGTTCTTTATCTCGGAGACAGCATGTATTCTTATAAATAATTTCGTCATATCACGTGCAATATAACTAGATTTACGCTTGAGCTAATTTTGCTAGTAACTATTTTATGAAAGCCTTAGTGACTCACCCTCGCTTCGCTCATGTTCGTCCCTGGTATGTTTTAAAGGTTAGTATGGAATATATAGACTATATTTAAGTGTATGTATACAATACACATAGGTATAATGAGTCATAACCCTTAAAATGATTGATTCCCCATACAAGCTGTAATCTCTCTTTTCATGCCTTAAAGGATGTCTTCCGGGATAAAAACTGTCCTATGTTCTTTCCAGAGTCTCAAACTATCTTTATAACAAATTTCATTTTAATCGGTTTAGCGAATTTTTAAGTTTATCTATTACAAACTTAAATACATTTTTTTCTCTTTATAATATTAGTACAGATACCTATACTAAATAGTAATATTTTGATTAATTTAATGATTAAAGGTAGTATTTAGCAAGATTTTGAGATTTTAAAAAATCATTTTTGTGTTAAGTATGTACATAAATTAGCATCATATTAGTTCTAGTTGCGAAAAATTAAGATTGTCGTACATTTATTAGCTTGATCAAAGTACAAGTATTTAATTAGTTAAAACAAATTGTATGGGTATATTTTGATGGGAAATTCACTTCATATAAATTTCCTAATGGCAACATCTTATTATTTTTAATTGTATATATGTCATACTAATTTTTTTTTAATCTATTGTCATCGGTTTAAGAAAATCATCCTGTCGAAGCTCCCTGACCAATAACAGCGTGAACGCAAACAAAACTTAAAAAAAAAAAAAATAAATCCAGCCTTTAATATCAAAGCGAAAATAATGCACAAAAGCACAAAAGATTGAAACGACAAATGGTTTTTGCTGTGTTACTCTTTCTTTACCTCGGCAGCAATAGATAGGCTATTACTTTATTTTATTTAGTACCTATATTAGAGAGTACAAAGACGCTTTTATTCTTCTAACTTCTTCCAGAGACGGATTCGTATTGAAATATACGGAGATAGGGACACGAACAATGTTCGGCTTTGTTGTCATAGCACCATAGCCTCGTAAGAAATCGCGTAGATTACCTTCATACTGACAACTGTCACAAAGCGGGTCCTTTCGTCGTGGTATTCAAGGCGCAAGGGGATAAACTTGAAAAAAAAAAACTTATATATATTTGTCACTATGCAAAATAATTTTGTGAACCACTAATGTTTGCCTATTGCTCCTCTTGTGGTAGATACATTGATAAAAATTTGCCAATATGTTAAGGATAGAAGCTACGTCTATTCCAAATTTTAATTAAATCTGTTGAACCGATCGCGTACGGAAAAGAAACAAACATACATTTATATTTTGGTCTTTATATTTATTATTATTATCGCGTGTTTTTCTTTTACAAATACAAATATAGATGTATTATAAAGAACTGCCAAGTAGCCAGTAGTACTAACTCCTTAACCGTTTTAAAGGAAACTTAAGCTTGTGTACATTAATAAAAATTCGAAAAAAATATATATTTATTTTCACGTTTTCATGGTAATATCTACCTAAAAACTCTTTTTATGATAAGACGTAACCTATTACGACATCCTTTGAAAATTTACAAAGTCTAAGTGAATAATGAAAGGGCCCACTCAGTCGTGACCACTTTTACGCAATAAAAGCAGGTGCATATTCCAATACTATTTCGGTTGTCACTCGCACGCACGTCGGATTTCCGGTAAACTGTAGCAATCAGCGGCAGCTAATGACTCGTCCCCTCCTGCACGGATTAGAGCGATAGAGGTACGACGCTGGAATTCAAAGTTTACCAAAAGCAATTTTGTACGACTATACATTTTAAAGATATTTGATATTTAGAAATTTTAAAAGGATATATGTACTTTACGAACTCCTATGTGTTTATTCATTTCTTTTATGTTTCATACTCTCCGATCTGGCAAGTTTTAAGTGCAGTTTACAATTAAAGCAAAAATATCCGATTAGTCACCTAAGTTTATTATTTTTTACTTTTTAATGCATTAAAGTATGTTTACATTTTTATTAACCGACTTCGAAAAATGAGGTTATTCTCAATTCGTAGGAATCTTTTTTTATGTATGTTCACCGATTACTCGAAGACGCCTGAGCCGATTTGGATTTTTTTCTGTTGAAGGGTATACTTCCCATGTGGTCCCATTTAAATTTTATCGAAATTGGTCGAGGGGTTTTTTAAAAAATCAACAAATATATTTTTTTAAATAAATTGCTTGATCGAATATGTTATTAAAAACTTTCTTCTTACAAATTAATTTTTTTTTAAAAGAAATAAAAACCGACTTCCAGGCACTTAAATGTAAAAAATAAATAAACGGGGGCTTTCATATAGAATAGGTACCTAATCAAATATTTTCGAAGTCAATGCGGTTTTTTTAAGATTAGTTGATGATACCATTGCTACCAATCTAATATATCAATTAATCTTTTAGTGTAATATGTATCTATTCGTAAACGTTATTGTAACTAGATTTATTTTGCCCTAAGGGCTGAAATGTTCTTGTGAATGTTCTTTTAACCATACGTATAATTGTTTCGGTCTGGTGAAGGCAAAACATATGTAAATGCAAGTTTCCTCACGACGTTTTGTTACTAATACAGTAAGTATTTTAAGTAATTATGATGAAAATCACCAAGGTGCGAGAATCGGTGCTTGAACCAGCTTCTTTATTTTTAAATCAAGCGCTTTACTAATAGAGTCCACTGTACCATTGCTTATCAGTTTTTGCATTGGGATGGACAACGAGTTGGAGAGTGTGATAGATTTAATTTTGGTTTGTTGAAAATAAGTTAGAGTTCGGAATAAAAACATAGTAAAGATTCAAACCTATACAATTATGATTGTCACTAGCACGCACGCAATCTAGCAATCTGTGGCAAGTAATATGAATCGGTCTCCCCCTACACAGATTAAAGTGTTCAATAGAGGCGCGGTAGTGAGTGCTCATTCAGATTTTGGTTAAAGGCAATTGGTTTTTGTTGACCGAACTATCCCAGACAATTTAGTGAGAGAGTAAATTTTTTATAATATCGTATTTTTCCTTTTTTAATATTATAATTATAAAAAATTCAATATAAAATATACCTATTATAAACTATGAATCGGTCTTTGCATTGCCACTTATGAAGTAATTTTAAAATCTACAGTTTCATTGTGGCACAACAAATATCATTATTTTTCCAATAAACAAAAGAATTTTATGTTTGGAGAATAATCATATTAAGTAGTCATTGTTAAAAGGATAAAAGAGCAAACAGTATCGATCAATTCAATGAATGATTGAAACAAACTCCCGTCATTCTGATGACGGATTATGCACAAGTACACTACAGGATATTTCCCATGAGTGTATCGGAATCTCATTAGTGGTAAGTCCACAAGTGTGGTTGACAGATGACGGATTCCCACCGCGCAGACTGTCACACTGTCGGACAACGTCGTAGCTCGTGTGTAGTCTGCCTTATATTGATTTTTCTGTCAGTACTAACCCAATTGTAATACCTATAATTTGAATATCAGTAAATTTCTTAAGATATACTCATAGCTTATGCATGCAACTAATTCTATGTAGGAATAAAAATAACACCGAATTTAAAATGGAACGACAATATTTCCACTTACAAAATATAGAGTATAACATAATCTTTTGATTTATTGATGAGCTATTAGGGATATTCTATATTACCGTTTTTTTCTTATTTTATTTTAGAGTATCGTGATTGAAATTATATTATAACATGTATAGGTATATAAGATATACATTTACAATTGGAACAAAAGAAAAATTCACTGTACCTAAGTAGCATCAAATTGAAGTTAGAATGTGAATATGGATATACAGTTACAGTGTGTAGTCTTATATTGCATTCACACTAACAAGATTCGTCAGCAGAACAACGTCATGCCGACACCGTCGACTCTATGCATTTTGCGCTAACTCGCACTACACGACCCTAGGACGTTTGGCAAGCAACTACAAAACTGTCGTATAAACCCTGATATGAAAATCAAATTGTTCCAACTGAAAAGACAATCGAGATTGAAAACTTTTAAACTTTTAAAGTGAACAGACACTTTGAAACAATTTGGCTTTGGCTACAAAATATTATGAGGCTTCATAGATTGAGAAACTAGTTCGATTTTCACTTTGGAAATCCGTGTTGTTACTTACGACAGCTTAGTATAAATTTGGATAAAGTAAGTTCAATCCGGGCTAAACAAGTTGAAATTGAAGCAAGTAGTCGAATACTTGTATTTTTACGCTTTGAGAAGACAGAAAGAAGTAAGTGTAAGGCTCATCCAGTATTGTCCCTTGTGGATGCACAATGCACATGTAAGGTATAGAGGGATTATAGCGACGCAAATCTCACTTGTTCGAAATAGAGTTAGGAATTCGCTGAGATTGTGTTTTATATTCTGTGTTGTATGATTTAGGGAAAAGTGCTTAAAATCTGTGTGGAGATTTTATTAACAAGATTTTATTTTGAACTAGTGATTTATTCTCGCTTGGCTGCGTCCTTAAGCTTAAATGGTTTAGGAACGCAAAAAAAACAAACATCCAAAGAAAACTTTCTTTTCTTTTGCGCAAGAAACCTTCGCAGGCGTATCAGGCTTAGAAACGTATAGAGGACAAACATACAAACACTCATTTTTATTTGTTTTGAATAATTTTACAACAGAGTATTTTGAATTGTAACTCTGTGACCTATATCTTTTAAATGTTAAAGTCCAGTTGCTTGCTTATATAAGGGATATGTGATCTTATTATCATTAGCATTTATAAAGTTGTTTTAGATTAAACAAAAGGTATTTAACTAAAATATCATATATTATAGATATATAATATTATTATCAAGTAAATGTAGTATTAAATATATTATAAATTATTTATAATGTAATTTATTCATATTTATAAAATGATAATCACATCTAACTTATATGATACGTAGGTACTTTATGTACGTAAAATGATAGTCCATTGTCTTGAAAATTATATGAAACTAAATTATATGAAATTATATGAAAATAAGCCCTATCCATTAAAAAAGACCGTCGACCAAAAATAAATATTCATATCGTTGGTACAACTCAAATAACTTAGATAATGTTTGCCGGAATTGAGCTTTACACAGAGCGACTTTAATTAAGCAACAAGCTTATAACTAATTCACTCTTACCAAACATTGGATGAGAATTATTATTCGTATTTAATGAACTAAGGCGTCGAGACGAGCTATGCATACGATTAGCATCAACCAAGTGCATCTCTCGCGAGATTATGTAAATTTTACACCAACATCGTACATTTAGTTAGGCAGTTTTGAAGGCATTTGCGTTAAATAAATACAAATTGCGCAAATTTAGAAAGCTGCAGTGAAATATGTTGACATCCGAGTATGGTAACATCTTCGCCAACGCATTTTTACTACAATAGTATAGTTTATATAATATGTAAAAGCTATCAATATCTATTTCGTTCATATAATTTCGGCGTTGGTAACACTTGCCGCAAATTGCTCGCTAACATTTATGTACCCGATTACTCTTGTGGCATTGACAATATTTCGTAACGAGCTTAATAATATTTTACGTCACGACGTTGCAACTCACGAATGTTTTCTGTGCGTTACAGTTTGTACAATTTCATGTTTTGTTTATAATTTTATAGTATTAACAAATAACACACAAAATAACTACGCCAAAAGCTATTTGCACAAACAATTTATGTTAATAACTACATTGTTGTGCAAAAATGCTTTTAGTTCTGCTTGCTCTATCAATATAACGGTGAAATAAAGAAAAATATTGACGCTTAGTATGGAAAAAGCAGATGTGTGCCGTTAATCTAAAGATGGCGAAATTAGTAGCCTAAATACCAATAGATCTAAACAATTAAGTACCTAACAGTACAAAGGTTTAGACATCAACGGTCCATTTCCAGTCACTGTGTTACCAAACACTTCGCAGAGATACCTACGAGCCGAGCGATAGTGACTCCACTCGCTTCCTCCGCGGTAGACGCACGTTGTGATATTAATCGAAAACAGGTGTGAAACTAAGTTAACAATTTCGCACTATGAGTTATTTTAATATCTATTATTTTTAATACAAATTAAAATGTAGTAATATTTTAATTATATAGTGAACGATAAAATATACTTATTTTTCATTGTCTTTATAAAAATATGGACTTTAATTTTACTTGAATTATAATGTTTCTTATAATACGTTTTTTCTTGTTCCAGATGTCGTCAGTAGTGTTATCTTAAGTGTAGTGAGTAAAGTCAAATCTTGGATTTTGGTGTATTGAAATGTGAATTTTGTGTTGATGATGATTAAATCGTTTTTCGTGTGAAAACTTTGGCCTGATGAATTACCAAGTGTAACTTTTCGCTGTTTTTGTAATTGATTTACTAAAACTCATTCGCCATGGAGACAGAAGAGCTCACCAAACTCGTAGATGGAATATACAAGGTAAGAAATCTTAATTTTAACATACACTTAAAACTTTTGACATTCGAATGATAAATATTGTTACTTTGCACATAATTCTCCCAAGAATCTCTAACATAAAAGTGACTTCGTTTTAAAAGTTTTGGTCTTCTATTAAATTTTGTTTTTAAAATATTAAATCCATATAAGATTTTGTTGATAATCTAAGTAGGTACCCACCGCTAATTGATTAATTATTATACTTCTAAAATATAAGAGCATATAGTTAAATAAAAGTATACTTCAGTAGAAACTTGTAAGTCTTGCTCTCAAAAAGTTTTTTTAAAACTTATTTTTGTTTATGGATATTTTATTATATTTGATTTTGTGTATGACTCTTCCTGATTTCTAATATACATGTATATTATTATGATACAAGTGAAAGGGATAGCGGAGGCCATTGCGGCCTTATTGAGAGGAAAATAAAGTAATAAAATTATACACTTGGAACTAAGACTACGACAGAGGTATTTTATTATGTAACATTAGAAGTTATAATTAGATATTAGAGTTCTCGACTTTATACGTTTAATTTTCTGCTTCATGTTCTGTGTTTCTGTAAATACCTAAGAAAATATAATTGTATGAGAACTAATTACTATGTTTATGTTTAATTATATTTGCTCTTGAAATTATAATTATAATTTGCGCGAATATTCTACATAAAAGGAGTTAAATTTTCACAAAATAATAAATATAAACATCGGACATCGTGATGAAAATAAATACGCTACCGCATTTATAAATTTAAATTAATTGTAGCAATTTAATAACGAAACAAAGACTAACTCGAGAAAATTGTGAAGAGACAGCTTAAATTATCTTTAATGTAAGTTTGATGTTACAGAGTAAACGTTTTATAATTAAAATTAAAATCCAAAAATATAAGTTCTTGAATTGTTTTCATATACTGTGACCTTTTACTTCAATAGTTAAGCTGATAGAAAAAAGAAAATACTGGTATAAAGGCTCAGGCGGATGTTCCACCTGTCTTACAAATGTCAAGGTCAAACGGTCACCACTCAAAGACCACACGATTTCTCTAACTTGTTTGATATAAATATGTATGTTTATCGCATACCGCACTCGGGTCAGGCATTTCGACTTTCTGATTGTTTTCTCCGTATATGAATATGGCGATGGCCTATTCTGCCTATTTTCTTCGACTCGGAATTTTATTCTGTAACCTGAGAGTTCAAATATTGATTGGCTATGCGATTGGACAGTAATTAATGGACTATGAAATAAAATACAAAAAATATGTTAATAGCGCCTGTGGGCGGTTTTATTCAATAATTTATCATAATTTTACCGTACGTGTAAAGTCCTTTAATCTATACAAATAAACAAAATTGAAGTGTCTATTTGTAATGTCAACATAACAGCTTTTTACTTAATACATATGAAATTATTTATGGTGTTTATAAGAAAAATACAAGTTTTAAAATTTTTTGTCTGTCTATCTGTCTGTTTGTTTTGGCTTACCTCCGAAACGGCTGGACTGATTTTGACGGGACTTTCACTGGCAGATAGCTGATATTATACGGAGTACCTTAAGTTACTTTTATTTTAGAAATAGAATTAGAGTTCCGTTTAAAAAAAATTAAAACCTACGCAATAGGGACGCACCCGAGGGAAGTGAGGGTAAGTTGCCAGTAATGACATATTTTAGTCGTTATTTTTAACAGTGTAAAGAGAATAAGAATTTTTAAAAGATAACAATAATTTATTATCATGATTGTTGAAAACGTTTTACTGCTTAGGTATTCTTATTTTAAGGGATATTGTAGGGCGTAACATTTTCATAGGGCTATTCGGTTGTAACTATCTATAAAACGTAACCTTATTTTGGTCGTATGTAAATGCTTATTCCGATTTGAATAATACCATAAAACGATTTATCATCAATAATATTTTTTATATTAAAACTATGTATACATATGGGTGTTTGTATATATTAATATACGATGAATTTAACTAAAAATAATATTTAGTATTAAATTATTATAATTTTTAATGACGGTCACAAAGGTCACTAATACTAAGAATAAAAAAGCTTATTTTAACCTAATTTTTATTAATTAAAAATATACATATTACAATGTTTCGCTAACAATCATATTATATCCAGGAAATGTGAAGTTTTTTTATAAAATTATTAATTATAGTATTGTAACCTACTATCTTTTAACACAGACGTCCTTTAAAATGTTTATAAATCTTAAGAATGCTACCGAACCATTGGTGTTTCAGTTCACTTTCAAGTTATTGCCATACAAGATACTCTTATTAATAAATTTATTTTAAAACGGAAAATGGCCATACGAAGAAACTAGGCTAAACTCTATTTAGGCTTATGATCAGTACTTTATTTATATAAATTATTTTTATATCACATTTTCAGTTTGTTATATGAATATTAAAAATTAAATTAAAAATGCGTATTAAATTGCATTTGGTTGAGCAAAAATAAATCTACTTGTAAGTGCTAAGCATTTCTTAAAAGATATAAGATCTCGCTATTATCGCTCTACTGGTGACAAGTGGGCTGACTTTTTTTCACCCAAGAAGTCGCGTTATTATAGCTAGCATTCTTGCCATTATTCTTTGCGTACATTACTTATACAATATTTATTATATGGCACTTAATGAATTTTGTGTATATATATTCAAGTATAATTTTAATTCAGCTTTTTTTGTTAAGAAAAAGTAAAATTGAGCTTGGTTATACCATATATGTACATACATAGTCTACGGACTCAAGAGCTAGGCTTTTCATCCAGTAAAATCAATTAGTGTTTCCTGTGGGAATTGCCTTGGTATTGGATAGTTAATTTCAAAGTAAACGACGTGTGAGGAATCGTTGAAACTTGCGTTAAGGGAGAAACTGTAGCTAGTTCTAAATAAAATAATACCCTATTAAATCTCTAACAATCTTATAGTGCAAAAGTTTTTCATATCCCTAATCGCGTTATTAAAATAGTATTTGTAAGAATTCTGAAATAGTATTAAGTAATATGATTTGCGTACAAAAAGTAGGTTGTATGTCATGTTCTTAATTGAATAATCTGAATTCATGGCCAATTTAGCTTTCATACCTCTCTTGGATTAAAGCTAAAACATTGGAAAACAGTTGCATGGTTTCCAGATATAATATAAGTTACATATGGCCTTCATAATAATTACAATATATCATTGTAAATAGATAATAAAATATAATTGGACTATAAATATGGGAGTCTCCTGTTTCATAATAATAATAGGATTAAACGTCTCTTGAAATAATTACACAGATAAATTGAAATATAAGTATATATTTATTGATTTTTATTATTATGTTTTTATTTTAAATACAAGTATAACTATAGTTTCTGCGATATTTTTTTTAAACATTGTTAAAATGTTAGGTAATTTCAATTAGATATTAATATACGTTTATTTGTATTATGCATTCTGTAAAAATTAAATCATACCCATCCATTTTAAAGTATTACCTAAGCAGGCTGAGGGGGCGGGAGGTCCAATATTTTGTAACTTTCGCTGACGTAGATAGAGGGGGATATTAAAAATCTTGGGTAATAAAAAAATATCTAAAGTAATAAAAATATTTTCAAAATAATATTAATTACTAGATACAGTCTCGCTTTGCTTGCGTTCTTCTCTAGGTGATTCTTTAAATTGACGTAACTTTTTTATTTATAAACCGATTAAATTAAAACAAATATTTAATGTTAAATGAAGCTTACCACAATATATAAGTGAAAACCGCATCCAAATCGGTTAAGTTTCTGAGATTAGCGTGCACAAACGCACAGACAAACAAACAACCAACAAACAGACAAAAATTCTAAAAATCATTGTTTTGGGCTTTATTGCGTAAATAAAGACCCCAATGATAGTTTTTCTCAAATATCTTCCATGTACAGACAGCGATCCGTTACACTTTTATTATATGTATAGATAATGTAAATGAATATTACTATTTTTGCCATAATTTTATTACAATATTTTTATTTCCGCTTATATTAGACATATGAACAATCATTCCGAAAATTAACGTAACTCTACACTTTCATGCATAGCTGGCTTGAATATAATATATAATATTGTCATTTGTGGACCCTGTCTATCATCTGTTTTTTTCTTTCAGGTTAAATAAAAAATATTTTATGGGGGTTTAAGAGTTATTTGATAAAATTTTAAACTGTAAATAAGCGTGTAGTCTAAAAAAACATCTTACATCTTATCATTTCGGGGGAGGTGGCTTGTGATTTTCTAAGTTTTGCTTATACAGGGTAGGAAGTTTAAAATTCTTGTAAATATGCTTACGTAATACTTGAATGGTACTTACTCGTATCCATAATATACATATATATATGTAGATACATAAGATATAACGTACTAATCTAATCATTTGTAAAAAAAATCTGAACCTATATTTTTTAACAAAAAATACTATTACAAAATGAATTAAATTTAATTGTAACAAAATAATTTGATTGTAATTGCTGATAATAACTACCAAGCGACATCATAACGAGTTTTGAAGGTTGATGATGATGAGTTTTAGGCAACTCTATTTAGATATATAGAGCTCAATGTTTTAGCTACTATTAGGTATATAAAATGGTCGTAAAGTTGAAAGCATTAGAGTATATTAGGTGTGCTACATTAGATAATTGTTTAATTCTACTTCAACTGGACCATTGCCAGATGCCTACTTAAGCTACAGTACTTGTTCGTAAGAGAAATAACTCCTTTATCTTACTAATACGTATTATATTCGCCAAGTTTTCAATTTTGACTTCAATGCTCATATGACAATGACTCATATTTCATACTAGTTACTTAGTACTCACTTCGCTTGGGTGCGCCCTTAGTGAAAAACAAGAACAAATCTATCCCACGGGAACCGCACGTTTTTCCGGGATAAACAGTAATCTATGTGCTATTCCAGACTATAATTTATCTCTGTGCCAAATTTAGTTCAGATCCGTTCAGCCGTTCTGGCGTGATTGAGTAACAAATATCCTCCAAACTTTCCAATTGACAATATTAATGGGATTAATGGGATAATTCCAATTCCTTGTACTAGATTTCAACCAGTGGTCGAAATTCGATGATAATCATTGTATATGGAAAAAAACCGTTTCCCATTTTTTTAATTTAATTTTAATTATTTATTTCAGGCAATATTTACAAAAAGATCTTAAATATGTAAACACAGGCCCATAACAATTATGTATATACCTTAAAAACTAACATTATATATTAATTTTACAAGTTAAAAACTTATTTTTTTTAACGATAGCACTAAAGTTCGGCAGTAGCTACTAAACAAAATAAAGAGAATATTGGGTGACCAATACAAAAGAAACAGATATCGAACTGTTTCCTCTTTGCCTACAATATAAGCTGCTTGCTGGTCTAGAGGAAACAGGTCATTTTTTTCTAGAGGAATTTCACTAGAATAACTTACTTTTCACTAGAACACACCGAAGTTGAAAACGTGAATGACAATCTTTATATATATATAATTCTTCTGTGAGTGTGTATGTCACTGAACTTCTCTCAAACGACTGGACCGATTTTGATGAAATTTTTTGTGTGTGTTCAAGGGGATCTGAGAATGGTTTAGATTCACAATTTGAATAATAATTTTTATCAAAATGGTCCAGAATGTTTTAGCTTATTAAAAAAAGTTTGAAATTTTCAAATTAAAGACGTGTAGACAGGACAACGTCTGTCGGGTCAGCTAGTTAATCCCATAAAAAGATTAAATGTAGAGGTCGTGCTTATGCTTAATGTTTTTAATCTAAGTATAAATAAAAAATAAATTTTATTAATACATCACAATAATAGCCAATGCTAAGTCATAACATCACATATAGGATATGACAAAAATTGTTGAGTAGCTTTATTTTCCATCATTTTCTGAGTATAGTTTTTAAGTCTATTTGGTAACATAAAATACGCCCATTCAATTTCCTCGCAAGAAACTCTTCGTAGTTATGCGTTTTCGACAAGTCACAATACCAGTATGGTAATTTCTCTCGTCACAATATTTGGAAAACTTGTTAAGGCTTTTTATTGTTAAGAACAAATATATATGATACTTTCTACATAAATGTAAGCAGAAAAGTTTTTAAGCTGAGTGCTTATTCTAATAATCATCTCAATCTCATCAATCTGTTAGTTTAATAAATACAATATTAAGGTAGGTACCTACTGTACATATATTACTGTACATATAAAATTTATGAAAATGTACACAATACTATATGAATGTAACTTAAAATTTTAAGTTTAGTAATATAGGAATAATTTACAACATTATTGACGGTTTTTAGTATAAAGCTTTATATTGTAATACTCGATGTGACATATATTAAAATTAATTATAATTACAATTTTAAAACATTTATTTCTAAGTAAATAAAAAAAATTATTTATAAATAACTTAATTTTATAATATTTTCACTGCTTATTATATTAATTTCATTTAGAAATTTAGAATTAAATTACTAAGCATTTGCAGTATTTATAAAAGTTAAATCACAACTTAGAAAAGCTCACAATATGCACTTACAGTAATGAATAGCGTAATAAATTTCAATTTTTATTAACGACTGTGCAATTAAAGCGTAAAAGCTCTCGCATACAAAAACTTTAAACAATATAAGAATGTCAAGGTTGCGGCATCGCCTTCAAGAATCAAGATATGCGGCACATTTGTCTTTGTTAGTATATCGTGCCAGCATCGCGAGTGACGTTACGAAACCATTAAGAAAGAGCTGCGCAATTAGTCCCACATTATCAAGAAACATGTATTTCACGGGTCAAAGTTGGCTGGCCGACGTTCACCCAGTTTCCTTACCCGAATGAGATTGCTCTGAGACATTAAGTCAGCCTAATGTAAATTTTCGTCATTACGTCTGTCTGTTTATACTTAGTATTCGTGCGGATCATTGCGTGATTTTCTTCGGTCATAAGAAGATATATAACATGTTTGTCTCGAGAACAATTTGCAGCGGGGCCCTTATATTCTCAATTATTTATATCGCTCCGTCCTCCATAACTTGTAACATTATATTGTGTATATAATTTTAGAGCTTTATTTATCTGCTTTTATTTTTTGGTATGTATAAATTCGTATAGAAAAGCTAACAATAATTTCGCCAAAACATTCGTCCATATAAAAAATATTTGGTATAAATTAGTTTTTTACGTAATTAAACAATGACAAAAATAAAATTATAGACTGTAACACTATATATTTTAATATAAATAACTAAGTATAAAAAAGGCCACAATTACATTGTCACTATGTCATAGAATGCGCGGAAATGAAAAAGCTCAAACAAATGACCGTCGCGTGATACCACGCTCTTAGGCACTAAGGCTTAGTCGTACGAAGCAATCTACATAACGTGCGTGTATGTGTAGGGAACGATCAAATTAAAGATATACTGGATATACGTTTCCCTTACGTAAGTGCTTACAAAAACGCCAAGAAATACAACAGAAAATAAACGCAAAGTTGTCAGTGGGAATAATTTGCAAGATTTTTTCGTAGAATGGCTTCATGTGGTAATATTTGAGTATTTTGGTAAAATTGCCAAGATGATGCCTTTTTAGTTGAAGTAGATTTAAATTCATTGTAAAAACTTGTAAAAAATATACTATTAAAATATATACATATATAATTATAAACAGTATTAGGATTAATCAATTAAAAAAATGAAAATAATTATTGGATAGATTTTTTTTTCATTTGGACAGTTTCTGTCTGGATTCACATACTATTCAATACGCTCTATCTATCTTATTCTCTCAGTCTGAGTCTTGATCACACAGAGTTCACAGAGTTACCAATCTATGCC
Source organism: Brenthis daphne (assembly GCA_947093115.1). Classification (NCBI taxonomy): domain Eukaryota; kingdom Metazoa; phylum Arthropoda; class Insecta; order Lepidoptera; family Nymphalidae; genus Brenthis; species Brenthis daphne. The sequence goes on from OX352471.1 coordinate 43,811,700, forward strand.
AATAGGTACACCGCACTTATTTAAATAAGAATGGTTCAGATCGAGTTATATTCAATGTTAATTTGCCTCTTCACTTGCGCTATATCCAATTCAATAATCCTTACATAAATAAATAAATATGTTGTGACATTAACACTCAGCACCATCTAGTTCCATGATAAGCTACGAGGCTTGTTGATGCACTACATATATATATTTAAATACATACCTATTCTTAATATAAATACCCACGACTGGAGTACAAACATTCTTGCTCATCACACAATTTAATGGGGGAATCGAACCCGCGGCCGCCGGTACAGCAAGTAGGGTCACTACAAACTGAGCCAAACATGTTATCGAGCCTGAAAAAGTTCTAAAGTCTTCTTTGTAAATAGTACAACGGCTTTCACTGAATTTCGACTGAAAATGTTATAAACAAACACAAATTGAGCTCATCTTTGTTGTAAATACGTACCGTACTAAACAAATAGAATATTTGTTGTAGCTTTTGATCGTTGCTGTGTATCTATCCTTAACATACAAGGTTCGACTAATTAAAGTACCTAAAGCTTATATTTTCAGATTCAATGCGCGTATTCGACAGAGGGTTAATTATTTGTACTTTAATTATAGTTTTAGAGCCACTTTCACATTTAAATTACACAGAATTTGAACAAAATTTAACAAATTTAAATGTGTGTTAAACCTTCTGAACATGTTGAGCGAACGTCAAGCGTTTTACGATTAAACAAAATAATTTACGATTGCTAAGACGTTTAATTAATACATTTGAATCAAATTAAGAATTTTAAATTAATGTAAGATTAGATAAATTAATAATATACGAAACCCTTTCACACGAGTCCAACTCAGTTATCGAACATGCATTATGATTTATTCATAGATAAAATTAGTCATCGTTAGAATTAATATTCGAAACTTTCATAAAGTCTTAATTTTCAAATAAGAAACAAAAAATTTTCTCCTAAATAACTATTGGCCTTCTTAAAGCCCCCTCATGCTAATCTTATCTGATCCACACAGTCCCTCTTGTTAGAATCGGTTCCTCTCATTTGAATGAGAATAGCCAAATTCTAGGGCGCTATAGACATGACAAGTTCATCTTGAAACGCTATTACAAACGAATACCTAAATTTCTTACATTTAAATAAATAATTGATTTTAAGTATAAGCTCTGTGTACTTAAAAATATTCAATATTTTGTTCAAATTACACTAACTGTTATTTAAATTGAAATTACACTTTAAAATGTTTTTAGTATTCTACAAGATATACAAGAAAAGAATTAGTAATGCATTCAATCATTTAAACAGTCGCAAGAGCACTTAAACTCAAAAGGGCAAAAAGATAGGTAAAAATTCTAAAAACCCATTTTACTTTTATACACATAATTCTAAAAAATACCAAAATTAAAAAAAAAGTGATGAATCCACTACAATTTATTTAATATATTCGTATGGACCACTACGCGTTGTTATAAAACATATTTAAGATCAATTCCACGAGAATCTTAATTTAAAATTAAATTCAAATTAAATTTAAATTAAATTCAATCTTAATGCTAATTAATGGCTTCAAATTAGTTTAAATTATTTTAATTTAATAAACGTCAAATTATACTGTTTGGCTTACGTATTGTTATTTAAATAAACTTAAGAATATTCATGCATGTGGCCTTAATCATTTATAATGTATCGTGACATAATTTAATAGAATATCATATAAGTGTTATAGTTACGTTTCAAGCCTCTATTATTATATTACACTCAAATGTTTCAGCATCTTATATTTAGTTCCACCACATCAATCAAGTTACCCCATTTCTACTAAAGATATTATCTGTAACAATCACAAAATATAGCAATAGGTGATCAATTGTAGTAATACAAACAAGACTCGGAGGCTCATTATTTATTATTAAACGTCAAAACAAATATGAGACTTTATTGCATGTTTTCAATGAATAAATAAATGTAAAATATGATTAATTACTTTCATTATCTTTTCTTGCATTTTGTTATTATAAAACATGTAGTTTAAGCCTTATATTTGTTGTATAGATAGCTTAGAGCTTTAGGATTTTATAATATTTAAGACGGTTAAAAATAATTTGGTACAATAAAAAAAATGCATGTAAAATATATAAAGTATATAAAAATATATAAATAATAAAACCAAATGATACATTGCAGCACTTTTAAATAGTTACTAGTAAACTCTTACAGCTCGAGCTCATGTGTTGTAGTTAACGACTTTAATACATTACCGTTTGTGATGAACGATGATCGAAGCGGAAAGTAGAAGGAATATTACTGACAAAAAAACTGTTTGTACAAGTTTATTCTTAGTATACTTTATTATTTAATTAAAAAAATGCATCGTAATAGGCATTTTCATTTTTAAAAAGTCATTTAGAAATGAATTAACTTATATCACATCAAGGATTCAAAGTTCTAATAGAACGTAACATAATATGCTAGTTAAGGAACATACTTAAGTGAAGAAGTAATTTCAGGCGGTCTATTTCTTTGATAGCAAGACCGCACTAACCCGATTGGTTGAATTTAAATTTTCCAGGCATAGAATCTACATGGATAGGTTCTCAAATCAGAATCGCAATTGTACTTAGATCACAATCAAGAGTAAAATACACAAAAACAATGTATTTATAACATGTTTACATGTGTACTCTAATACTATCTATGATTCAAACAAAAAACCTTTAAAAAATAGATAAAATATTGAGACCCCTAAAAATAATTTTATCATAGCACTGGATGAATAGGTTTAATCTTAACTTTCGATGAAGTTAAATTGCGTATCTACGGACCTTGAAAATGTTTACTCAAAATTTTTCAAGATGCTGAATCTTTTAAAACTTCTCCCTTGTAATATTATTTACATTTTAGCAGACTTTACGAAATATTCGAACTCGTAATATTTAAAAGGAGGAGGAAAATAAAATATACAGAGAGAGTTCTTGCTTGTCAACATCTTTTCATTCAAATTATAATATCCCAGATAGGCTCATTTTTACATCATTTGTATTATTATCAAGTATGTAAGTATATATACAAAAAATATATAATAAATGTTCTTGAAATATTCAAGGGTTTGCTTTAACTGGGATATAGTTACCAACTATAGGTATTTCTTTAACAAAAATAATCGTTTCAAATTGCACATAAATACTTTTCTTATTTGGTACCGTTCTTTTTATAATCTGACCTGTTTAACAGATATTTGATTATAATTTTCTTATTTTTTATTTATTGACTTGACATGAATATCTTTTTAAACATATTCTCATTCTTTTGTTTCTTTCAATTAAAGCCTAGATTCATTATATCTTAAATAAAAAATACACTTATTTCTAAGTTTTTATACAGTATTTAAAATATCAGTACTAAAAAAATTGAATACGTAATATAAATATTCTATTACAAATAGAACTTTAAGAAAGTGCTTTAAGAATTTAAAAGAGCGTACTTGCTACATAGTGATTATTGTGCGGAAGTTGTGATTCAGTGTGCACTTGGCATGTCACGTTACCGGTGAGACGGTAACAACGAGTTACTGGTAATACGAGTCACAGTCGCTTGTCAAACGGTAACATATAAACTCTGAAAATATAAAATTCATTCTGATATCTAAAAGGATTTGGTGCGATAAGACTCAGTATTTTATGACCTCTTTTTATCTTTGCTTTGTAATATAAATTCAGGAGTCAATGTGCCGTGCTATCTCGTCTTTTAATACAATTTGACGTTTATATTGTCAATATTTCTATTTTCCGGATCTTTATTATGCATATTATCATATACTTTATATCTATATGCAAAATCGTATTTGCTTATCAGGTTGGGTTAACAATAATTATAAGGTTTTTCCTTAAATAAATTTCCAGTAGCATCTCGTACGGAAGTTGGCAGTGTTGCACCGCCGTGCCTTGGAGAACACGTTAAGCCAATCCCACCACAAGTGAAAATAGTGGTTGGCCTACCAGACTTTGAGAGTGAAGGAACAGAGAGTACACTATAATATTTCATATGCAGTTGGCATTGACGTCTTGGCTAATATCGATTAGGAGGGCATTATTATTATAATAATTGTAAAAGATAGATAATGTGATAATAAGATTGGTAAGATAAATAAGATAAGACGCAATGTACACGCTTAATGCTTTAAGCGCCTAGCATCTCACATTAGTAACTATAAAGTAATCAGGAACATATTACTCGGGTCTTATATAACAACAGTTATTACCTAGAAATATCTTATCTCTATACTTATGTACTAGCGACTCACCCTCACTACGCTCGGGTTCGTCCCTAGCTTGCTACTCAATACAAACTTTTTACCCCATTTTCACCTCTTTAAAGGATGATTTTCAGGATAAATAGTATCCTATGTCCTTCCCAGGGTCTCAAACTATCTTCTTACCAAATTTCATCTAAATCGGTTCAGTAGATCCAGAGATTACACCCTACAACGTCATAAACTCACAAACAAACTCAAAAACTCACAAACTTTACTCTTTATAATATTAGTATAAATATTTTAACTTCTTTATTTAAATATATGAACGAAATAACTAAGATTTAATTTTGCTAGGCTGAAGACCGCTTGAGAAGTACGACTATTCAAAGACCTTTGAAGTATGATTCATAAGTCGCCTGCATTTATTTGCTACTTCTTATAACAAGCTCATTAAAATAGCGATATCTTCTTTGTACAGTTCTATATAAAATTATTATTGACAGAGAAAATATCAAAGCGTGCTTGAAAATTTAAAATAGTTTTTTTGAATTGACTCTGTTCAGAGATATTTTTATCGATCAAAAATTGTGCTAGAGTTTAACATTTTTTGTATACGAATTGTACTCGTATAGCTTTGTAGGGACTGCGACTCTCTACAATATTATCTCTAAAGGAGAGAGACTTCAGTTGGGTAGGTATTGATAAACATTAAGTTATTATATATCTAATAATTTAATTTTTTTTTCATTAGTCATTATATTTTCTTTAACTTCGTAACGTATATTATTTTGTTTATTTCATTTTTCATGACTAATATAATTATTACTTTATTGAAAGTATTAAGTTTCTATAATTTCTAACAAATTTGAACAGAAGTTGAGAAGGTAAATTAACAAATTTAATAAGTAATTTTGGTATTAAGCATTGATTTATTAAAATAAATATAGACGTATGTTCCGGTCTGATTAAATCATAAAAACTCGCTGCATTAAAACCTCTCAACACACATAATCTTTACTGGACTGAGGAATCATGTTCCGGTAAAGAAAGCGCGTGAAAGTACATTACATAATGATAACGATATCAATATGGAAATCAACAACCATCATAAATAACATATATTTTAGATAATATACAAGGAGAAAACATAAATAAAATTTGTCTTTCAGGTCACATATGTATTTAGTTGACGCGTATTCGTCGAAATACAATTTAAGGAAGGAAATTGCCTTGCGGTAGAGCCCGTACAAAACGGAATATGGGATATTAAATCTGTATGACAGTTATTAGGACACTCGAGTGGCGGTTGAATCTAACAAAAAGGATTTATTTAGAATGAAAACGACGTTTTACTAAATATTTCTGTAAATGGTTTCAAATGTCAACTTTTTCCTTGCCTTATTTGTATGTTATCTTATTTTCAGCTTCTTTAATATTTTATATACATTTTAGATATAACATAAAAAGAAAATATTAAAGTCAAAATTATTGTTTGTTAAAATTTCTTGGAAATTGAAAAATTTCCTCTTTTTATTGAAGCTGTTTAAAACAAAATTCATATAATATAAATTTTGATAGATCTAGACTAAGCTATACTTTACTATATTAAAGGATATTATTTACTGCCTCAGTGGTGTAGTGGCTAGCATGTACGGCTGCACACCCGGAGGTCCTGAGTTCGAGTCCCGGGTCGGGCCAAGTTTAATTATTGAGTCTTTCTGTATAGTAAGTCTCAGTAACAGCCCGGAGTTGGGAAGTTGGCGGTGTATCACCCCCGTGCCTCGGAGAGCACGTAAAGCCGTCGGTCCTGCGCCTTAACTCTCACCACACAACACGGTCGTGTCGAGTGGTCGTCCCACCGGAGTATGAGAGTGGCAGGAATAGAGAGTGCACTTGTGTCTGCGCGTACACTTGATCACTATAATATCTCCTGCGCAGTTGGCTAACCTCAATGAGATTGGCCGCCGTGGCCGGAATCGGTCAAGGAGAACATCATCAAAGGATATTATGATAACTAAATGTATTTATAAACAAATATGGTTTAAGCTTAATTTCAGAAACCTATTAAATGAGAACTAATAAAAAACACATAAAAATAGTTGGTGTAAACAAGAACAAGTAATATACAGATACAAAATTAGATTGCACAGTACTTGTTTCTAAACGTATTTGAATTGCAATAAAAAGATTGTACTATAAAATATTTCTTTACTGTTTGTCTAATGTGCACGTAGCTAACGCTTATTGAACAAAACTAAACTTTAGGCATTTGAAGTCGATGTGATTGAGAAAATTACTGGTCGGGGCCGGACGTGACTGGCACACTACCAACAAGAGTGACAACGTAGCCTGGAAACCTATTCCTACAAGTTTATATGTTCAAAAGCGATATAACAGGGTTGTTTTAGTCTACACTTAAGAATATTAACAAATAAGTTTCCATTCAAAATTTATATATATTATATTGTGTAAAGTATAATCACGATAATGTTTTTCATCTGCTCCTTCGCAATGCTGAAATATACTCTTTTAATAGAAAGATTTTCTGTTTTTGTTCAAGAATATAAAACAATATGATGACTAATTATAACTATACTTATATACTACGGTTTTAAATAAGTTATAATTAATAATAAATAAATGTGTAGACATTAACACACAGCGCCATCTAGTTTCATGGTGAGCTACGAAGGCTTGTGTTATGGATACCAGATAGTTGATACACTACACATATATAACTTTAAATACATACATATTATAAATATATGTATATAAATATTATATAAGTTATAACGATCATTTACAGACAATAATTTAGTGATTTCTGGTTGGACTGATTTTGAAAGTTAGTTTTATATCATAAATAAATCATATGAATTAAAATTTACTATATATTATGTAAAATTGAATTGTGTGAAAATTTTACTTTACTTCACATCTGGCCAGTAGGTACTTTATAAAACATAAAAAAATACTGCCTTATTTAAACGTATGCACGTACGTGGCTACCTTCAAAACGTATCTGTACCAATTTAGATGTACTGCCAGAGTTGTATCGAATATCTATCGAATAAAGCTGTCCAGCATTTCTCTGATAGGATTCTGCCTGGGAAGCAAATGTTAAAAGTTTCGAGATTTGTTCGTATTTTATATAAAAATGAATTAATTCAATAAATATCCTTCAATCTGATCAAACTATATCAATAAAAGAAATATGTGTTAGAAATAACTAATCAAAAACGTCTTTAAATTTCGTTTAAAGCATCAAAATTGATTCTCAACCAGCGTGATTAATTTTTACATAATTTTATTGCTTATATGAAAATGTCGGATTTGGTACAACACTTAGAACTCGAGAACTGCTGGACCGATTTTCATGGTTTTTAATTTGTTAGGTTTATTTCCTTGAATAGCAGAATAACTATTAAAACATCGGAAAAATTCACGAAAAAAATATGGAAAAATCATTCCATACTGAGCGTCAAAACTTACTTAGGAACGAACCTGAGCGAAGCGAGGGTGAGTCGCTAGTATCGTATATTATAATCATATTATGACATAATAGAGAAAACAAAATTAATCATATTCAACTGAGATAATAAAGAAATCGAAATTCTTTGAAGAAGTGTGAACGCTCGATGTATATTTGTAAATAATTTAAATAATTAAATAATATAGAAGCTGATTAAATTATTTTTATATGTAAACTTACTGAATAATATTTATCTACTGAGAGATTTTGATTAGAAAATTTACTGAAAATTAGTAATTGGAAAATTTGTTACTAACAACATTGTTTTATCAGCAAACCTAGCATTACTTGAAATAACATTGAACCTTTTGCTATGAAAAATTTATGTGAACAATAATTTAATAAATTTTAGAGCTTTTTTGAACTGAAGCGTTGTTTGATAAACTTCTTGCTTGCTTATATAAAAAGATACTTAAAATATATTATTAACAATGAAACTACAGAGGTTTCATTTTCTTTATATGTATGTCCGTCAGGTTAGTGTACCTAGTTAACTTTTATCATTCTCAGTTGATTCATATGATTAATCACATATAAATATCTCAGCCGCAAAATCAACACACATACAAATATCTCAAAAATTATATCTTCAACTAATGATTTACCATTGAAAATATTTCCAGAAATAATATGGGTCTTCTAGCCTTTTGGCTACAGCTAATCTCAATAATTTAATTACAAGTAAAAGAAAAACTTAATATTAAAATAATTAAACTCTCTTAAATTCTTATATATCGAATATCTTATTATATCGAAGAAGAATGTAGGCATATCTAACATAACGCTACGCTAATTATGTATAAATTAGCACAATAATTATATATAATAAAATAACAAGTAATAGGAAAATATTTGTATATAACCTACTAAATCTAGATGTCAACTATAAGCCATATTAAAAAAAAAATCTAGATGTCGTTTAAAAAGCATTTAAGCATACAATAATTTTGATTCTAACTGTACAAAGGCTGTAATTAAAACAGATGACCGAATTCGATAAAGCGATGTAATTCCATGAAAATGAAGCAAAAAATTAAAAGAATTGCGACCGATCTTACTTTATGACTGGTGAAAATAAAAATGCAAATTTATTTTGCTCGTTGCCTATCGCACCAGGATTCTTCTTTTGTAGGATAACAATAAACATTGTTGTTTCCCCTTTTTATTCTGTTTGTTTACGAAAAGAGAAAAATTTCAGATCGCTGGGAAGTAGACTAGGCACCTTTTGTTAGATTTACGTGCGCCCGTAGTTTAAATTCAAGCGTAGTTTCAAAACTTATTGAGAAACATTTTTAATTATGTCGGTATTGTTATACAAAATCATAATAAAATATTTCGGCAGACCGAAATTAGTTTGTTAAAACTTTATCTCTTGCGTAAAATTAAATGAAAAATTATATTATACGAATAAAATTTCTGTAGTTACGAACTTTTAACAATTATTTGCTTTTAGGTTAGTTATATTTTTTTATATTAATTGAAGCCGCTCTACTTTCCTACTGTGACCGCGTACTTTATTTATGTATAATTGCTCCTATAGGTCTTTACGTGATACTACATAGGCTTCTTGGGCTATAAAAAATTTTTTTCAAATGGGTCTGGAAGTTACAAACAAACAAACTTTTGAGCTAATTCTATATATTAGTATAGGTTTTATATTATAATATCTGTACACATAACAATATTAGATACGCTAAATAATTTTCCTGCGACAATTGTCAATATTTTCTTCGGCATGACGAAATAAAATCACGCCGTATATAAATATATTTGTGCGAGTCACATCGTAACTGGGGCGCGAAACTAATAAGGGCAAACTCTCCCGTTTTCATATTTGCGCAAATCATATTAATACTTATTACCACTGTTAAGGGATGTGCCTAACAACATTTAGAATAAGATTGTCAATTATGTACAAACATAAAGGAATGTTAAGTTATGTTGATATTTGTATATTTACATTTTAGCAACAGTAAGATTGAATGTTGTTTAGAATTTTTTATTTTTATTTAGCTGGCAAAATTCATTTGCATGCTGATCTATTTACATATAAAACAGGCTGAGACGATTGCTTTTATATAGCAGACGTATTACAGCTCACTTGTTTATTTACATAATATATTCTTAGTACTTTCGCAAAAGTAATTTAATACTAGACAGGGCTTGCATCATTTCAAAATAGCTTATAACTACTAACATATACAGACAGAATATAATCAACATTGTTCTATTTGAAAGAATTTCATTGAAATCAGTTTATAAGATTAATGAGATTTTCATAATAACAATAAATAACTTTATTCAAGTTTAACCTAATAATTATTTAGCTACATATGACAGTTTAAGCACAGCATTTTGGGGCTGTGTGTAATCTGTCACATCTGACGGTGTTAACGTGGCATATCTGTATAATTGCGTTACGAGACTTTCCTTCTGACGTCTTTGTAGCGTTGATTGTCGTTTACGTAATTGCCTACATTCTATAGTATCACGGCCCCCTTGCCTCGTCTCGTCGAAGATATTAGTCACTACACGAGAAATCTTTCTTAATTACGCGCTTCAGACGAAAGAGCGTCGTATTTCTGCTCAATCCACATTGCTTGTTGTCTCAGCGTAAACAAAATAAGATAAGGCAGTGGTAGCCCAGTGGTAACGCGCTCGCTTGGGAAACCGAGTGAAGCGAGTTCAAATCCCGGGTCTCGCACTTCTGATATTTTTATGTGCGAATCATTTCCAACATTATTACCACTTGTCTTAACGGTGAAGGAAACATCGTGAGGAAACCTGCATGTCTTAGAGAACTTAGCAAGTTTTCGAAAGCCATGTGAAGTCCGCCAACCCGCACTTGGCCAGCGTGGTGGACTATGGCCTGATCCCCCTCATATTGAAGGGAGGCCAGACCCCAGCAGTGGGACGTTAAATAGGGCTGAATACAAACAAAATAAGATCACTTGTTCCTTTTCTATGTCCCAACGTAGTACGTATATTTTACGACTGTGCAAATTGTGTGAAAACGCTTAATTTCATAATCTAGTGCTCACTTCCCTTTATATGCCTATATAATTAAAAATGTTTCGTATTAAAAATAAAACTTAATATAATTAAAATGAATAAAAAGACATATCTTTACAATATAGGTAGGCTTAATGTTAAATTGCTCTGCAAATTAAGTTTCGCTATTTATAATGTCCGGCAGACGCCGCGTGCTTGGAGAAATATTAAAATTAAGTATCTTTTTACTGAGACGTACTCGTATATTTTATCACCTAGAAAGTATTATATTTTGAACTTTATTACTAAGAAATATATGGAATATTAATATTTAAATGTACTAATTTGCATATTTATGTAAATGTGTTGTTTATGTTCTAAAAAATATATTAACTTTTACTTTTAAACGCAATTTAGTTGAATGGTAATGTGTCAAGTGATTTAAACTGCTTGTCGTCAGTGTTTTCTAATAGGAATTTGTAATCAGTTTCTACATACAATGGCTTGAGTTTCTCGTTTCTGCGAGTGACACCGAAGAGTATCGATAGCTTGTTTTAAAACAATTCCGTTTCGCCCATTGTTCCGCGTGCTTTCTATGTGAAATACCAATTAGTACGATATCGGCGCGAAATCGGAATTATACAACACCTTTTGTAACATATTTTTATGGTCATTTCAATAGTAAACGAGGCCTTTTGGCGGAAAATTAGGTAACTCATCAATAAAAACAAATAAAAGTGTCATCATAGCTACTATTTACGTAAAGTGCGATAAGTCTGGCTAGCGCTTGACTATTACGTCAGGGTCCAGGTTCGATTATTGGGGAGGTTTTATTTACCTAATACTGTCCGACTGTGCGTATTTTCAATAAGTTTTTGCAATATACATATATCTAACGATATCACTTTATGTACCGGGATAGAAAGTGAGAGAGACCCACTATACGGACTAATGACACTGCCGATCTTTGTCATTGTTTGGTAATGACGTAGATGATGTAACGAAGTATAGGACATTGTAACCCAAAACATGGTTTCTATACTTAGGACCATAAAGTGAGAAGTCTCCATAGATTATTTATTACTGTCTTTGCCTTTTTTATTCCCTTAAATAATGTTGTTTTTTTATTGTAACACTTTTGTTTCTTATATTAAACTTTCTAATAACAGTAATAAAAAAACAAGATTTCAGTAGAAAAGTACTTAAAAATAATCACAATCTTTTTTGTGTATATTCTCAAGTTTTACATTTGAGCGTTTAAATACGACAAAAAATATACCATTTCAATCGACGAAAGCAAAAGCGCTTTAGTACCGCATTATGTAATGATACGCCAAGCTAACGAATTTATTGAGGTACGCCTCAGTGGACCGTGAGCCTTATTTATCCTCGGCTCAGCGCAAATTTTATTCCTTTCAACAATACACCTTTGTGGTATCTACAACGAATAACTGAATAGCGACCGAATTCCAACATAAAAGTGAAACGCCGTATCAACTTATATCTTATACAAGCGATGGATGATTCCCCGTACAAACTATCATCCCCAGTTTCACCCCCATAAGGGATGATTTCCGGGATAAAAAGTATCCTATGTCCTTCTCTCTCATCGTCTCAAACTATCTTCTTACAAAATTTCATCTAAATCGATTCAGTAGATCCACAGATTACCCCCTACAACGTCAGAAACTCACAATTCACACACTTTACCTCTTTATAATATTAGTATAGACTACTGTCTTCTTACTCCACTGTCATAGGTTCTAGGTAAAGCAGACAAGTAGATCCAGAGATTAGTGTGCTCAAACAAACAAACTCTTCATCTTTATATATTAGTATAGATCTCTCGTCTAGTAAACTTACGATATCAACAGCAGTTTACTTTCTAATGAAATTACTTATTGGCTGGCTGGCCACTTACTATCTTGCGGCAATAAAAACTTTTTAATGTTCGGAGAAAATCTATCTAATTTTATTGACTTTTGATTATAGTTGACATAAAAATAGTCTGACTAAAACTCTTTGAAAACTTTTATTATTTGATGGGACTTTTTCAAAGTGTCTTAGAAAAAGGTTCTCTTTTCATTATTATAATTCAAAGGCTTTCTTATATTAAAATTCTTGTTCTTCAATAATAAAATTCTTGAATTTATATAGGGTAGAAGTTGAAACTCGAAACATATTATATCCTAAAAACTTTGCCACCCCTCTTACTCTCTAAGGCGTTGAATTTCAATGATTTTTTTAAAGGCAATACTACCTGTCAATTTATTATTCTTTTAAATGCAATTATTTTGCCTCAGTCAGTTAATATATTATGGAATTCAATACAGATGAGTAGATTGTATTAGCGCCCCACTGCTGGGCAAAAATAAAATTGTACTGCAGGTGTATCAACACAGAAAACTAACATAATAGGTAGTGAGAATCCAAAGATTAGCAAGTTGTAGAAGGGACAAAGCATCATTAGTCTCCCAGACATGAGCTCCAATCAAAGCTGATTACAATTCCACGCTGTCAACACGTAAATCCAATGTGGATAAATATTTGCACGACAGGTTGTATCGTACGTGCCCCGCCCGATTAATACCTACTCTGTACAGTTATTTGACCGGCCATGAACGCTTAGAACATTTTAAACAAAGTACCTTTTACTATAGTAATAAATAGGAGTGTATATTAATGGTGTGTATTTATTCTTAAGAAAGCTAAAATAGTTAACTGCTGCTTGGGGAACATATTGTGTCATAAAAATGTATGCAAGTAATTTCTATATGGAAAATATTTGTACTACGGCAAAGTTTAAACGAAATGATACTATATAACGAATTATTACCTACATTATGAGATTAAGTATGATTTTAATGAGTATAAAATATGTTTACTCAACAGGCAAATTTTATATTCATTTTGTGGTTGCGTTACTATGACGAGCACTTTTGAAAACTTTTATGCAGAAGTTTTTAATAAAAATGTACGCTATTTTAAATATAATTTTAAATTGCTAAAATAGAACTTTCTATATTAATTAAGATTTCGTAATCGTAAACTTTATACATTAAAATATGATAATTATAATAGTATTCATTTGAAAGGCAATAAAAATTAAATACTTTCTTAGATTTACGCGAATATTGGACATTTTACTTTTCGGATTATTTCGCGGATTTATTTTCGGAATATTTTCGAAACCAAAAATCAAAATAAATCCGCGAAATAATCCGAAAAGATAGATTTATTTAAAAATAATAAAAATTTATTTATTTTTTGTAGCCGTCTTAGATCCCTTTTGTTACTTTAAGACGATCGATAATATTAATTCTACAATGATTATATTTATGCAGATGGTAAATGTTTTGATAGACTTAATTGAAAGTTCCAATTTGATAATGATATACATGCCATTGGTGTAAATGTCTAACATACTTGTACTTAAACATACATACATAGTAGCGGAATGGAACCATTTTCATTAATTCAATAGAACAGAAATATGTAATAGCTATCATAAGTCATGTTATTGCCTTTTGAAGTCTAAAACTTCATACGAATGTTTGAGACAGTAAGCCTCTGACACACAAACCGCACGCGCAATTACATGAATTTTAATACCCTAGAGGGGGCGATATTTAAAGAATTTCATTATGGTAAAACTCTAGACCGACGCCGGAATTCATTTCGTTTGAAATGTACCGCCTTATCACCCACTTTGGATTATATTAAAGTTGCCTTACAAGAAAACTGGTTATCTTTTATAATTAAAATTTACTAACTTAATTATGACTTATAATATATATATATATAAAATCTAATGTTGCAAAGCCACCAATTAATTAATTTTCTTTTATCATTCAATTCTTTTTTAAGCTTCCGTGGTCACTTATAATATGTTTATACCCCTATACCCGTATAGTATACCCATGATAACGGCGCTTGAATAGGACCGAATTATCGGAAACTCATAAAAGTGAGTGAAAAACATCGTAAAAATTCCGTTTTATATCATAAAAAATATTTTTTAATTGAATTACTTATATTTAAATAATAATATACATCTAGGTAAAAATTACCTTACCGGATCAAAGTGATGAAATGGTTTCAAAATCTCATGAGATATCTAGAGCTTGGTGTAAAAATCTCCATTAGGCTTTACTAGTTTATATATATAAAAATCAATTGCCGTTTGTTAGTCTCGCTAAAACTCAAAAACGGCTGGAACGATTCGAATAATTCTTTTTTTTTTGTTTTGAGGGGGTGGTTTAAGTATAAAAATAAGGAAAACCCAAAAGAACAGCTTGAAAATCGAAAAGTTCGGAACCGTTTATTTTATACCTATATAGTATATATAGTCTATCTATTACCATACTAACGTACAACATAAATTAAAAATTAGAGATGAACCCGAGCAAAGCGAGAGCGAGTCGCTAGTAATATTATAAAATTTATCTTTACGTTATATACAAAAAATAAAAATAAAGCAAACAACGACAAGTGTCCATTGTTATGTCATTCCTACACTAAAAAACTTTTTCTTATTTCTTTAGTGCTATGCTTTAACTTGACCTTGACATAAAACGTTCACTATAATATAAGCAAAGCAAAAACCGTTTCTCATATCCAATAATTCCACTATAACCATCATAGAAGGAGCAGCGCTTGAATTTAAATATACATGAAAAAATATTCTAGTACGAGCTTATGTAACGCTAGATTGCGACCTATCGAGATTATTGTATTGCGGAAGAAAAATACAGAATGTATGGAACGCGGCTGTTGTCTCAATTCGTGACTGCCATTAGACTGAGTAATATGCTAGCAACGAATTTATGATCTGGTTTTTTAGTCATCTTTTAAAGTTTTGAGCTATCCTTATATATATATATATATATATATATATATATATATATATATATATATATATATATATTTTATATATATATATATATATAATTCTATACTAATATATATATATATATATTCTTCTGTCGTGTGTGTGTCACAGAAGTCTTTCTAACCGGCTGGACCGATTTTAATGAAATTGAAATTTTTGGATGTGTTTTAGGGGTTCCCTGGATGGTTTAGATTCACAACTAGACCCTTCAGTCGGGTTCTAGGATTTTTTTATTTTTTGTACTAGCGTCGTGCCGAATGTTGGTGCTTCGTTTGAGCGGCGTTAAAATATGGTATTTATATATAAAATATTGCTAGACCTGACGGTTTCCTTAAAACATAGACACTGGATCTGAAATTTTGACGATGCATTTCTAATTTTTTATACATACATATAAAATATAGTTCTCTATTTTTTAAAGTCCTTACAATTTAAAGATCAGCTGTTAAAATAGATTGTTTAAAACAAATTATTATGTTATTAAATGTCTTGTTGATATATGGATCTACACACTTTTGTATAACTTTAACTTACGGTTGTGTAGGTGCATGAAATTCGGTTCACTATTTAATCAAAATTTTGTATGTATTTCACGTTATAATTACGAAAATATTAATGCAGTATGTGTCTATAATTTACATCTCATATATAATGAGTAAATCATACCTATACTTAATAATATATCTTACATGTAGAATATAACTAATTTAGCTGTCAAAACTAAATAGCAGTATAGATTATAATTTTCAGGTTCGATATTATTTCATTGAGCTATATTTAATATGTCCTACAATTAACTTGAATCTATGGAAAAATGAGATTAAAATTAATCAAATATACTTTTTAATAGTTTAAAAGATTGAAACGAATTATCCACTTTGAAAACACCATCAAAATACATGTACTCGTATTTGGGAGATAAACGTAAATTACAGCTTGCCACAATAAAATTCGTTTCGGCGATTCATTATAAACCGCAGACGATGAGCGCTGTTTTCCCAACTTATTATCCATTACGGAATATCTCGTGATTTAATATTGTCCAATTTGGATAAGATATACCGACAATTAACTATATGACTATAACTTTTCAAACAATAATATAACGTACTAGCATTGCCCGCGGGTCCGCCCGCGTTCAGATGACTAATAACCAAATTCTTAGGTTTTACATATCAGTATACTCTTACATTGCAATTTTTGTATTTTTTTCTCAGAAATGAGATATTTTCTCGCGATAAAAAGTATCCTATATGTTGACACGGATAATCAGCTATCACCATACCAAATTTCATCAAAATCCCTTCAGTGGTTTTTCTGTGATGCGGTAACAGACAGACAGACAAAAATTCTAAAATCTATAGATTCGGCCTCTTTATTGATAATAATGTCTAATGTACAACTTTATAATATTTAATTTACAACTTCGGCTCAGTTAGAATTTTATTTTATTATATGTAATACGTATAGATGAGCAAAATAATGACAAAATAGTTAAAGAAATTATGATGTTTTTTGTAACGTAACGTGTGATTAATTTCATACCAAAAAAAAAGAATAAAACATGCAATAAATAAATATAATAAAATAGACTCACCTTTATATACATACATTTAGGTAGGCGAAGGTAGTGGTAGCCCAGTGGTAACGCGCTCGCTTGGGAAACCGAGTGAAGCGGTTTCAAATCCCGGGTCTCGCACCTCTGATATTTTCATGTGCGCATCATTTCTAACATGATTACCACTTGCCTTACGGTGAAGGAAAACATCGTGAGGAAACCTCCATGTCTGAGAGAACCTAGCAAGTTTTCGAAAGACATGTGAAGTCCGCCAACCCGCACTTGGCCAGCGTGTTGGACTATGGCCTGATCCCCCTCGTATTGAAGGGAGGCCCGTGCCCTGCAGTGGGAAGTTAAAAAGGGCTGAATGCACGCATTCAGGTCTACGGCACACTTCTTTCAGTCGTATTATTTTGTAAAAGACTGCCTTTTGCCTGATTTTAATTATTAATAATATAAATACTTAATTTTGTATGTGTCTATTGCCTCGCTCGCCAATAATTTAGATTTAATAGTACGTAACCTTTACTGCAAACGTTTCTCAAGTCTTAGCAGTTAAATATTACTGTTTTTATAGAATACGCAACAGTTTCATTATATCATAGCAAGATAACAAATTTTGAAATATAAAACTAACGATTAAGTTTGTAATAGGTTCTTTTGGAATATTTTATTTATATTTTTTTTTATAATTTGTAATAATATGTTCTAGAATCTAGTGTATTACTAAAATATTGGCAATTTAATTGCTAAACTATTTTCGTTTATTTAAGCTATGTAATACTTATGTTAATTTGCGTACCGAATTAGAATGTGTATGTTGATATTTCAAATGAAAGTAATTATTACTTCTATAACATATTAACATCCATACTAATATTATAAACGTGAAAGTGTGTTTGTTTGCTTGTTTGTTTGTTTGTTTGTTTGTTTGTTTGTTTGTTTGTTTGTTTGTTTGTTTGTTTGTTTGATTGTTTGTTTGTTTGTTTGTCTTTCTTTCACGAAAAACGAAACGGCTTGGCAGATTGGCGTGATTTTTTTTGTGGAGATAGTTGGAGGGCTGGAGAGTGACATAGGCTACTTTTTACCGCGGGAGATTATCTCATGCCCACGGGAAAACATGTTATAATACAACCCAAAAAATGTTTGTAATCAGAATTACTTGAAACTTAACTAACGGTATTAATATTCTTCAATACAATTAAATAAATACGTGTTTTAGCATTTTTAGAAATTCATCCCATAAGGGGGTAAAATAGCGGATGAAAGTTTGTATGAAACCTACCATTTTAGAGTTTTTTTTTTGTAGTATTAGCGCGAGCGAAGCCGCGTGTTCTGCTAGTATAGCTATAACTCATACTCATAAGTACTACTAACATACGTTCTTGCGAAAGTCAGCGTATTTTGACTTCAAAATGTAGTTCGAAAGTTACTACTACAGAATCGCATTAATATGCATTTTCATACATATGAGATATTATTTGTCGAACGTCTAGATGTAAATTGTGGTATTAGAATTCAGTAGTTAATATATGCGTAGGTCGTAATTTGATCAAGGAATAGCTTCAGGAGTTTCAGTTTTGCATTGCGAGAAATATTTTACATCGTAAATGTATAGTTACTTGCTAGTTAACGAAGTCGATTATGTTTATAATAGTGAAAAATATAATATAGAAACTGGATTTTCTTTAACGGAATAATAATAATTATTATTATGTTCACCAGACTGTTTTTGGCCACGGCGGCCAATCTCATTGAGACGAGCCAACTGCACAGGCGATATTATAGTGCACAAGTGTACGCGCAGACACAACGTGCACTATCTATACCTGTCACTCTCATACTCCGGTGGGACGACTGCTCGACACGACCAGTGAGAGTTAAGGACCGACGGCTTTATGTGTTTTCTGAGGCACGGGGGTGAAACACCTCCAACTGCTAACTCCGGCTTGTTATAGATAATTTCTTGATAGAAACACTATAACTGAACTTGGATTGATCCGGAACTCGAACCCAGGTCCTCCGGTTCTGCAGTCGTACATGCTAGCCACTAGGCCACCGCGGCATTCGGCAATGGAATAAACCAATGTCATTCAAGTGTATTCTTTAGTATTTAGGTGTTTGAGCACGCATTGGGCATTTGGTTGCCAATGTCACATAATCGATAAAATAAGAGTGAGTATATACCGATTTGAGTTTTCTAAGTATAATTCAAAGAAATATAGTAGCTATTAACTAAATTATTTAATAAAAATTTATAATAGCTTTTAACTGAAATTTCAAAATCACAGAAATTAATTGTTAATTTTGAAACGGCAGTTAAGTTTAGCTTATCGTTTATTAGGTCATGTGAAACAAAATAATCAACTAAAGTATACATTTTTTACATAATTTCCTTATAAAGTCATCACAGTGTATGTATAATTTGTAAATTTTCTAGTTGCATCAGGAAGTAATAAGAATTAAATGGACAAAAAAGTAAAAAAGTACAATACACAACTACGTTTTATAACCAGTTCAGTAAGAATATTTACATGTAAACTTTTATAGCTCAGCTCAGTCTGTTAAGATTAGTTGAAATTTTTAAAACAATACATAGATAGATATTTTCGTTTATACGTTCTAAGCATGAACAGAAAAAATGCATGTAATCTGTATAATCTAATGCTTCTTCTATTTTACTACATTATTAGTATAAATGCGAATTATAAGTCGCATAAAAACTTTTTTTAATCTATACATATAATAAAATTGTAACTAAGTCGAATCTGCACATTAAATATTTTTTGGAAAATCTTATTGAAATTGACATTATTATCGATACAGAGGCCGAATCTGAATGAAATTAGGTATGGTCATAGCTGGTTATCCGGGTCCAACATATAGGAAAATATCTCATTCTGTGAAAAAATACAAAAAACTGGTTAAAATAAAACGACGATGATACTATATATAATTTAGCCAGATAACTTACTAAATAAGGCAAAAACTGTTAAAAATAGGTTATCTTGAAAACAAACTAACAATAGCGCTATTTTATTTGGTTTTTCGTCATCTGAACGCGGGCAGAGCCGCGGGCAATGCTAGTACTTAATATTAACAATAAAGTATTTTGATGTATGATATCATGCTTAGAGATAAAAACATATAGAAGTATACATACCTAAGCCCAGCTACGTAACCACATCGTGAGGTAATTAGCATTGAGCCACACCGTTTCTACATGTTACACTATAGAGTGTAGGTAATTCTTACAATTTATTTCTGGTATTTAAAATAATATGCAATCAAAATTTCAAAATAATAATTATAATTGTGAATGGCAATGAACTGAAATCAAGGATAAGTTTTTTTAATATATCTAATGTTTTTTTTTATTTTACCATAGATATGTACAACATTTTGATTAAAAAAGTAGCTTTTTCATATTTAAATAAGTTTACTTTTTTTATACATTGCCTGTGATGTACAATTAGAATTCCTAATTAACTTGAAGCGTAAAGTTTTTGTATGACCATAGCCGGTTTTATGAAAAATGTAAATTTTTCTTAAAATCTTTTCTAACTCCAATACGATCAAAGTTGTACGTGGTGTTTACCCTGTTTGGGCGCTGTCACCATTTACAACTTCTCAGCTCGAGGGTAAAGTAAACACAGGTCTCAAAGCTAACTTAGTTTTCAAGTTCAAACCACATTCGCGTCTCTCTTTGTTTGAAGTAAAGTATTCCAACAAAGATAAAGTTTATTTAACTATGCAGATGTTATTTTTAGTTTAAAAACCATAATGTTAGTAGATAATTTTATACTAAGTAAATTAAATTAAATTTTTTTTGCTAAAGCCTATATAAATAAGAGCTAGAGAAGCTAATAATCTTTAAATTTGTTTCTTACTGTCCTTTTCCCCTACTTATTTCCGTTTCCGTGATTAAAAATATTACATAGCATATTTGTTTATTTTCAAAGTAGATGATCTTTTATAGGTACTGGATAATTTCAAACAAAAATATATTCATATAAATAATAATATAAATTAGAATATGAATAAAATACCTAATTATCACTCTTAAGTCCATAGAATAATATTTTAATGAATATAATAACAAAGCATTGTAAGTATAAAACTGAATAACTTAGAATGGCGACTTGAATTGTATAACGACAAATGGTTTTCAGAAAAATATTAATTTGCATATATAACTACTACAAAACATTTTTAAATAGACCTGTTCACCTTAAAATGAAGCCAACATGATGACATTGACTTTCAAACATTTTTTGTTATAAGGATTACTATAGTTTAAAAAGGATACAACAAAGGATGACAACTCGTAGGTACATTGTAGTCGCGGGTTCCTGGAGGTGATAAATTATTTCGTAATTAGTTATTTAGGTGTTTAACCGTTTTACACACTATATTAGTTTCACATATTTAATAATAAAATAGAAAATTATACGTAATAGAGGAAGAACCCTTAATGTAAGCTGAGTCACATTTGGCAAGTTTTTAGTGCTGGGTTGTCACTATAACCATACCAAACAGGCGAAGCAAAAACAATAAGCTGAGCTGACCTTAGTCCAGACTTTTTTTATAATTATTTTAATCGTTAAGTGAGGAATCTTCTATAATAATATATTATTATAGAAGATCTGTGAATTTGTGATCCTGTGAATTTGAACATGGATACTTAATACGGCTTACAAGATGCCATTTCTTAATAGGACAGACTGATGGACGAACAGCGTAGACATAAAATTAACAATACAAATATTTCACACTCGTATCTATCTTTATTCTACATATCTGTACTGTATCCGGAAATAAATTATAGAAACAAAAAAGAATATTTCAATGTATTACTCACTAAGCGGCACGCGTGTTATCGAGCTTTGAGGCTGGCATTCCTTTTTGTTCTTACAATATGTCAAAGCTTCATAATGAATATAAATAAAAGCAGTCATGAGGAGTGCAATTAATTTGAATATGAATATTTTTTCATATTCAAATTAATTGTTTGATATTAAATTAAAATTTGTAAATTATAACTGTTTAGATTTACCTAGTTTTAACATCTATGGGCACTCATGAGTGTTAGCGTTAACACGTCACGTGACCATGTCGATGACGATTTACATGAATTTACTCCCCATCCCCATTCCTTTTGAATATCATTTATTATGTTAATTAACATCATTAATTTTTCAGGTATCAAATTATTAGATCTGTATTTAAACTAAAAACGTATTCAGAAGTCCTGCGACTGAAAGTTTCTTTAAAAAATAAACTTTTCAAGGTATGGAATCGAAGGCTGGAGTGGTCGGTGCCGGCAGCGCTCATTTGAATTACGTTTCACTCCGCCTTTTGTAGTCAACTTCATTTAGGAAAGTTAAAGGCGAAAATACTTTTATTTTTCCCTTGCAAGGATGCATTGTTGAATCGGTAACAAATTGCACGCTCGTGATTACGTTAGGATCTCCAGCATTCAATGAAAGTACGCCAGTATAAAGTAGATTGAAATTTAACAACCCCTCTCTTGATCAGTGCTTAGAATAAGGAAAAGATTAATTGCCAAAGCGCAGCTACTCATGACGGAGACTTTTTCATTAATTTAACGCCCAAAGATTTCGTCTTACAGTTTGTTTTATTTTCTTAATGCTAAAATTAGTTCTATAAAATATTATTAATGTATGTATTAGAGGTAATACACTACACAGAACAACACATTTACAAACATTTTTTGTTATCAGTCAAAATAATTGAGAATCAAACGGACTTATCTTGTGATGTTTGATTTCTAATTATACGAGTGTCTTGACTTAAACTAGATTTCTTTTAAGAGTAAAAGCTTAAAAAAAAGTATATATAGCTTTAAAAGTGTGATTAGGACAGCATTAGTCTGGCGTACTGCTGCTTGTAAACATAATCATCTTCGGGAGAGATACGAAGTATAATACTTTATCTCTTACTAGTGGTACGTCCTAGAGACTTCTTAACTATCTTATAAAAAAGGAGGTTATTAATTCAGCTGTGCTTTTATGTGTATTAACATACATGCCTTTGCTAGTTAAAAACAAATTTTCATTATTCTTCCTTTAATAATACCATAAGAGAGAGAGAGAGAGAGAGAGAGAATAATATGTTAATGATACCTTTAGAATGATCCCTTATGTCAAAAAATGAAATAAAGTGATTTTGGTGTCGATGTACCTTTTAGTTAAAAAAATATTATACCAAATGTACTTACCTATATCCTACGGAAACTCAAAGCATTAGAAGAATTATTAGAGTTATTTGCTTTTTTCTGCGATGAACAAGATCAAATCAACATACACACTGTCTCATTTGAAATAAATATTATAAGAAAGAGATGCTCAGTTTTCATGACAATAGTAATTAGGTTAAAATATCTTATTTCTTATGGAAGAGCTTTAGCTTAAAATCATATTTAGTTTTGCATAAAACTTACTGCAGTTTCGAAGTTGTTTAACGCCGTGTAAACATCGTCGTGTCGTCGTGTCGAGGGCAACAAGTGTTCAATAAACATCTCGTCTAAGTATAATACATACGTAACTCAAAACTTTATTTGCTCTTTGATATAGATCATGTACGAAGAATGAAGTAATATGCATTCTTCAAGTTGTATGTTCCCTTAATGGTATTGCAAGAACGGTATATAGTCAATTTTGAACAAATAGGCTCCTTATTTTGTCGTACAATTTATTCGCATATGTAAAAATTATTTATTATATTTAGTAGTGAATCTGTTTTTTTTGTTTGTACGTCTATCTGAGAACGCATTACGAGAAAACTACTGGTCAGATTTTGATGAAATTTGGTATAATGATAGCTGGTTATCCGGGTCATTACTTAGGATACTTTTTACTACAGGGAAATATCTAATCCTTGAGAAATCTATACTAACCTCAAAACCTAGAGACGAACCCGAGCGGAGCGAGGATGAGCCGTTAGTTTGATATCAGACTTTCAATTCGATAAAACCCCTTTGTCGTAGATTCTGTTCCAAAACATAACATAATTCAGTGTTAAATAAAAGTACATAATAATGAAAGTGAAATCAATCATAGACTAAAGTCTATTTATTCTTATTTAATTTCAAAACAAGTCAGTACTCAAATACTTTTATACCTTTAGGTATAAAGAATTTATGATACCAATAATTCTATTATAATCAGAAAAAACTTTATAGACGTTCATTAAATTAATGAAAAGTTCTCTTAAAGCTCATTTTTTATTTAAAAGTAATAAAATTTTACTCGCAACGTAAAAACGAAAAACTATTTTATGAAATCCTTGTCATACGATATTTTTTGTGATCCTATGAGACTTGTATAGCAGTGAAAATAGTGAAATAGTTTTTGAAGAGTAAATTACTCGTAGGAATATTTTGTAATTAATTGGAAATAGGAGTTTACCTGTATTTTTTTACACTTTTCATAATTTAAAGGTAAATTGAACAATTTTATTTACCCATAAGTTTTCGAACATAACTCTTAACATAGAAATACTAAATACTCTATCATTTCAAAAAGATATACATAGAATCCAATTTAATTTATAGGATCCCTATAGGAAAACGTTTTTTAAGTTCGATCAATACTCGTAGTCGTTAGATGGTGTTCACATTATTATCATTATATATTCTTTGTTCTTGTTCAAGACTCGAGATAGAGATTACCATACTGAATTTCATAATTGATTAACCACTTTATTATGAAAACCAAGAGAACCAAGATGGACAGACATAACTTCATTCATATGTAAAAATAGTATTAGTGTGGAAAATAGATTTATAAGTAAATATTATGTTAGGACATTAACACACAGCACAATCTAGTTCCATGGTAAGCTACGAGGCCTGTGTTATGGATACCAGATAGTTGATACATTACACATTTCAACTTTAAATACATACATATTATAAATATAAACACCCATGACTGGAGTACAAACATTCGTGCTCATCACACAAATGAATGCCCCCAGCGGGACTCGAACTCGCGACCGCTGATACAGCAAGTAGGGTCGCTACAAATTGAACCAAACGTGTCGTCAATATTATATAATACTTTGATATAATATATAAATGTAAATAAACTTTATATAGTCGTACGACTACTATATTAATTTTAAAATAACACTGACGAGGTACGAATTCAAGATACTTATCTTAATATTAAAAAAATGGCTAGATAAGAACTAGATATGAATTTTATTACATACGACGAACTTGTACAAAAAATATAGGACGTGTGCGTAAGACATTCGGCAGAGACATGGTTGGAAAGGGTCCCGTCACGAAGTCTACCCGAGGCAATTTGGTACCAAATGTCGTTTGCTACGTGCCCCACAAATAAAGAGGATAGAATAAAGCCGCCTGTATTACTTTAGAAGCTGTTAGTTCACAATGCCTCGTATCTTATATTGTGTATGCAATAGGAAAACGAATTTGTTATTTCAAACTGCTTTCTTTTGTCAAAAGCTTTGCTTGCTTTTTCATTGATTTTAGATATCTAGTAATATTTCAAAAGTTTACCCATAAACGTATAATATATATTTTGTTTACATACTACATTACATATTGATAGAAGTTGAATAGAACTTAGGTTTTTTATTGTTAAACATAATTTCTTTATTTACTTTTTAGGGTTCTGTACCCGAAGGGTGCCAACGGAACCCTATTATTAAGCTTCTGCTGTCCGTCCGTCCGTCGTCATGGATCGTGATAGATAGAGAGTTGAAATTTTCACAGCGTATGCATTTCTATGGTCGCTATAAGAAAAAATAATAAAAATACAAGAATTTTTTTTTAACTTTCGTAATCGATTATCGAAGTCAATACACTACATACGTACAGTAAAAGCCACATTAATAAAAAGTAATGCGAAAGTGATGCGAATTAGAGTCGCACTTGACCGATTTTTTATGTTGTTTTATTTTTTATGTTTGTTTTATTGCATATACTACTCTGTATAATAGGTATAGTGAATCTTAAAAGTACACAGATCAAGAAGATTATAATAAGTATTATTGTAAAACAAGTTATTATAATTCAAAGTCTGGTAACTTATTAAATAGAATTTTTGCATTTCCTATATTACCATAATTAGTATATACCATAACTGTAAATAGTATATTTATATTTAAATAAAAGAAACTTCACGAACGTTTTCTTAATAACGACTTAGAGTGATGAGACAACTTAAAATTAAATTTCAAAAGCTGAAAAAGTTCAAGAGTCAGTGGATATTGGTATTTTAAAATGTACGCCTGATTCCTCTGAAATATTGCTTTCTACCCGCCCACACCGAGAAGCCATACATTACTGTCACTGTCGAAAATTGGACTAGTGAATGTGAATATGAAGGATAACCATGAAAAGTAACGCCTCACATGTTTCTCTTTAATGTTATCTAAGACAATTCAATGCCTTTGTTTGACAAACTTCTTTCAATCGTAGATATATTTCTTTATTAGCGACTCACTATAGCTTTGCTCGGGTTCGTCCCTAGTTACGTTTTAATGTTTGGTTTATATTTCTCAGAGATGAGATATTTTCCCGCAGTGAAAATTATCCTGTATGTTGACCCGGATAACCAGCTAACATCATACCAAATTTCTTTTCAAAATCAATAGTTTTCTCTTGATGCGTTCCCAGATAAACAGACAGACAGACAAAAATTCTAAAAACTAAATTCAGCCCCTTATCGATAATATTAACAATTTCAATAAGATTTTCTAAAAAATATTTAATATACAGACTCGATTCAGAATTTGGTTATATTATATGAGTACATATGTATAGATAATATATTAAGGCACTCTTCATTATCTATAATGTAAACATATTGTCGAAACTAATAAGATTTCATAGAAACGATGTTAGGGAAAATATTTGTAAGTAATAGTTTTGAAAACACAAAAATTTGAAAGAAACAAAGCATTTATCAATATCCAAGCTCATTATTGTGGTTTAAGGACAAAAAGAAGTCAATGACAGTAAAATTACTGCTTACGCTACCACTATAAAAATATACAGTTTAAATAGTGAAAATACTCTTTTACAATTCTTGAAAATACACAAAGTTTTATCTATACATATAATAAAATTGTAACTAAGCCGAATCTATACATTAAATATTTTTTGGAATATCTAATTGAAATAGACATTAATATCGATACAGAGTCTGAATCTATAGTTTTTCGAATTTTTGTCTGTCTATCTGTCTGTCTGTTACCGCATCACGAGAAAACCACTGAATAGATTTTGATGAAATTTGGTATAATGATAGCTGGTTATTCGGGGTTAACATATAGGATACTTTTTACCCCGGGAAAATATCTCATTTCTTAGAAAAAATACAAAAACTACATTGTAAGAGTATACGAGTACTAATATGTAAAACTAAGAATTTGGTTTTTGGTCATCTGAACGCGGGCGGAGCCGCGGGCAATGCTAGTTTAGTATTAAAGTTTAAATCTTTGTTTGTAAACAATCCATTATGGGTAGATATGGTGGAATTACTGTCAGAAATCGTCAGTACAAATGTGAGGGCAGGCATTAGGAGTCACGACATCGTAAAACACATTAGCACGTAGTTGCTTTCCCAGCCCCTGGTATTTGGTTAAAAGGGAATACGCATTGGCTGTTTGTAATGTTCCATAATCTGCAGATTACGATGGCACCTGTCTTTACTTACCGTTTCTCCTCATAGGCCTAGTCGAGCCCTAATGTCATCATAACTATTATTATTTAATATGTTTGAAAGCGAAAGTATTCGAAAGTGTTTGATTATTATTGTTATTTACCAGTGACTTATTCTAGCTTAGCTCGTGTATTTTTTTGTTTACGTTTTACTGGTTAGTATAGATTTCTCAAAGATGAGATATTTTTCCCCAGTAAAAAGTATCCTATATGTTGACCCGGATAACCAGCTATCATCATACCAAATTTTATCAAAATCCTTCTAGTGGTTTTTCCGTGATGCGGTCACAGGCAGACACACAAAAAAATCTAAAAACTAAAGATTCAGCCTCTGTATCGATAATAATGTCTATTTCAATAAGATTTTCCAAGAAATATTTAATATACAGATTCGGCTTAGGTCCAATTTTTATATGTGTATGGATATATAGACAGCGCCACCTTTGGCATATTTTATCACAAACACTACACTAGCTTATATAGTACTTCAGGTCATCTAACTATTACCAAATCCGTCCAGTGGTTTCAGCCTGAAAGAGTAACAAACACACTCACATACAAATACAAACTTAGGTACAAAGGTCGCATGCTGCATTCCCTGTTGATAAAAACACTTAAACAGTACAAAAAAGTGAAACTCTGCGATAATAAAACAAAGTATTATTATATGTATTACTAACAGTAAATAGTATAATTTTTATGTAAACATAAAAATAAAAAAAATAAAATAAATATTTCATTCAGGCCACATTTTACTTTTTCTAGCAAATTCTTGAGCGTAACATTTACGAGTATTATTCAGATGACTTAATCTAGTAGAGGAATTTGCATCCTTTTCAGGTAAGTAGGTTTACGAAGAAGTGGCTTTGAGCAATATTTACAATGGAATGCCGATGCCGGCAGTTGCCGCACCTAACGAGGTTGCAGCATCCTTGAAAGGCCACATTCCGATACGACTATTTACGGTTTAAGCCCTCATTTTCTTCGAGATTGTAAATTAAAGTGCAAACGAAAAAGTGGTCTGCCTAATTATTAGTGGTCCATTTTTGAACCTAATTGGTAGCTTCGGTCTTAACCTAATCTATACATATAGTAAAATTGTAACTAAGTCGAATCTGTACATTAAATATTTTTTGGAAAATCTTATTGAAATAAACATTATTATCGATACAGAGGCCGAATCTATAGTTTTTAGAATTTTTGCCTGTCTGTCTGTTACCGCATCGCAAGAAAACCACTGGAGGGATTTTCATGCAATTTGGTATGGTGAAGCTGGTTATCCGGGTCAACATATAGAATACTTTTTACCGCGGGAAAATATCTCATTTCTGAGAAAAAATACAAAAACTGCTATGTAAGAGTATACTAATATGTAAAACCTAAGAATTAGGTTTATGGCCATCTGAACGCGGGCGGAGCCGCGGGCAATGCTAGTGTTAAAATAAAGAAATACATATGTTTTGAACATACAGCGATTAGAATGTAATATACTCGTACATTGATTTACTAGAGTAACGTTCTCGTAGATCGTGCTCGTGCTAACTATATAAATTAACTACATTTTGTTTAATTAATTTAATATTTAATAAATTAAATCTATTTAAATTGTTTAATAAAATAAACTTAAAATTATTTAATACTTTAAATTATACATAATACGGAACTTAACTATACAATCAAGTGTTTTTCTATTACTTTCTACATATTTGGTCTACGAATTACAACTATCTTAAAATCATCACGCGACACACATAATATATTCAGACATTATAAATAACTTCACGCACTTACGGGGCACATAAACTGTGGCCGCCTTTTATCTCTACCGGATTTGGGCAATCATTTCTTTGATCGATACCAATACTCCTGAAAGGAAACGAACTCATGTACCGACCTTAAATATAAGTATTACAACTGGTAAATAATATTGATTTTAACTCCCATGTCATTACATGAAATTAAAATCAATAATTATCCCTCCACGACCGTGGACAAGCCGGCGTGTCAGTTAACAATAGATTTCTTAGAATTTTAATTAATTTCTTAGAAATTTACCTGGAAGTGTTAAAAGTAATCGTTGTTTATAAACAAACAATTTTAACTGCCGTAATTAATCTATTTAACTCACAGATGTTTTAAGCATATAGGTAGAAGATAATAATAATATATATATAAGTGTCAAATATTGTATGTTTTTGTAACAAATATTTTTTCATTGTTTCAGAACATCCTGGACAAGTTTAACCCCGGCGCTCGACAGATGATAACAGCTGGTAAAGCCTATTTGAAAGCTTTACATGGTAAGATACAAAAATATTTTATTTTATTGACTAAATTATTATGTTTGTATAGAAAACATAGCAATATAATTTATTTTACGAAACAGTTTAGTAATATGATATACAATAATATAGAGCTTAAAAAGCGATTACACTCTTCTTTGTTATTATTTCACAAATACATATTATTACAAAATATGTGTACATATACACGACTTATTCTATGGAAAAATCACAGTAAAATAGATAAACAGATAGACTAAGCAGGTATGAACTGACACTGTTAAATTAATTCAAGATGATGTCTATTCAGTAAAAGGCAGACAATTAATTTATAAACCATAAGCCAAATGGATGCATCTATATGCAAAACCTCAGTTGCGCTTGTTTGGCTACGGAACTAGGGCGTAGTTGGTGCCAAATTGTCTCTGTTGGCTTATCTAGTGTAATATACTCGACGCTAGACGCAATAAACTCTGCCATTGTGTACCACGATGTATTAATCTTGATACTTGCTTTTACGCCACTTCTCAAGAGTGCATTCTAGTGTATTGACATTTTAAAAGGTTGACAAATTAAAAGTTATTTTTATTTAAGTATTTGTTATTAAAGTGGACAGATCGCTTTATGTCTAAGATTAAATTGACAATTTTATTTCTCCTTTCCATTTTGAACTTTTTAAGAAGCCATTATATGGTTTTTATTAAAAGGAATATTAAAAAAGCATACTTGTTACTGCTGTCGGTAAACATACATAAATGCTACATTTATGTGATGATGAAGCTCATTGTTTCAAGTTAGATATACCTAATAGCATTTTATACTAAAAGTATTTTTCACAGAAATAAGTAAAAATTGTGAAATGAAATATAAATATCACGACACGTGTCAAAATATATTATTCGCAAATTTTGTTTAATTTACAATTCACGGTTAAGATATGGTTTGCAGAATATATGATTGTTCAATGATCCTAATCTTGCTCCATCTCTCTACCCAGTACACAGCATATCTATTAAGCATCGATTACAATTCAATTTCGTATCAGGTGCGGCGGCGGCGTCCAGGCTATACGTAGACGCGGTGGGCAAGCTCGGACGACAGGCGCAGCAAGGCACATGGGGAGGATGCGCCGATATCGGTAACAGTTAATTAATTGTTTAATTAGCATTAAGATTGATAATTAAATAACAATTACTAGTATTGATTTGTACTCTTAATAAATATTTAGTATATTTAATCATGTCCGCTTTTAGTTGGAAGTAAGAAATCTGCATTCCCACTCTAAAGTATTGTGTTCAAGTGCTTTTTAACGTCCCACTGCTGGACCCGGGCCTCCGTTTAATGTGAAGAGGATCAGGCCATAGTCCACTACGCTGGCCTAGTACGGGTTGGCGAACTTCACGTGTCTTTTAAAAACTTGCTATGTTGTCTCAGATGTGCAGGTTTCTATATTAGAGGTGCGATACCCCAGATTTAAGCCCACCTCAATTGATTTCCCAAGTAATCACGTTACTATTAGGCTACCACTGCCTAAAATAAATAGTTAAATTATGGGCGAAAAACGAACCTTCTCATTGGTCAAAGTGATAAGAAAATTTAATGGGTCGATACAAACGTCGGGAACCAAAAATCAAAATAAATTCGCGAAAAAATCCGAAAAGATAGTTTTATTTAAAATTTCAAATATTCGCGTAAATCTAATAAAGTATTAGGGCCGATACAAAATTAGACATAGTATAGCATTAACTGTTTCCTACGCTAAAAGTCACAATTTTGATTTCCGCACGTGGCATTTCTTTATTTTGGCTATACACGTTGTTTGTCCCTAGTTAATAAACTTCTACGCAGTATTCGACTGTTATTGCATTATCTTTAAAATTTAATTGTTATTTCATATATTGAAAAAATATATTACATTCGTCATTGTATCTGTATTGCATAAGGTTTAAATTTGAATGTATGAAAACAATTCTTAAGGCTAACCTTGAGGTTGCGATATCATTAAATAAAACTTCGACTCAGCAAATAATATTCCAACGAATAAAACGCCAACCTCTGCCTAGTATTTATTAATATATTTCAGTTTAATAGGTTTATTTTTTCCTTTTGACTAATTGACTCTATAGGTCATTTAAAATATAACCAAAATATATGTATATATGTACACATATATAATCAGAATCGCATATTCTAAATTGAATCGTATGTTTGTGATTTATAATAAACAGAAAAATAAAGTTAAAATTTGTCAAAAGTTATATTATATACATACGTTTATGTTTTTACCTGCTAGTTTAAATTAAGTGTAAATAAATAAATAAATTTAGGCAATACTTCCTCTTTATCTAGCTTTCCGCTAGAAGCTTTAAGATAGACTGACGGCTAACTTTTACTTAAAAAGTTTAATCGATCATTCAAAAGTGCTTGTAAAAGTGTATTTGAATAAAGTCGTCTGTAATGCGCGCTAGGTAACGGACGCGCATTGCATTGCACACTCTGACCCGAATTTTTATTCGCGTACTGCGCGGCTTAGCCGCTGCCGGATAAAGCCGCTATGAGTTCCGAAAAAC
This sequence comes from Brenthis daphne, assembly GCA_947093115.1. Lineage (NCBI taxonomy): Eukaryota > Metazoa > Arthropoda > Insecta > Lepidoptera > Nymphalidae > Brenthis > Brenthis daphne. Next base: position 43,844,507 of record OX352471.1, read on the forward strand.
TCATAGCTAACGAGCTGTTGGCGTTTATACAGCACGCCATCGACTCTATGGACGAGGTCAGCATCATGCAGATCTGCAAGTCGAACTTTAAAGAAGAGGAGATTTGCAGGAGCAAGGTGCTGCTCTACGAGACTCTCGGCCAGGCCGACCGAATTCCCACTCGCAGAAGGGATGAAAAGGGGGAGAGAAGTCTTCAGGACATCATTAATCTCCTGAAGACAACCGATCCTGACGACGTGCCCGCCTTCGTGGCCAAGCAGCTGAACAAGCTGCCACCCGTCACGTTCGATCACGTTGACGTCACCAGGCTGCTCAAGGATATCACCACCCTGAAAGCTGGCCTGGCAGAGGTGCAGTTTAAGTTAGAGATTTCCGAATCTACCATCAGTGAGCTGCGCGCAGAATTATTATCATTCAAAAGTAATGGTTCTGTAAGTAGGTCACCGGAGTTCACTAACGTAAACACACGTCGCGGCGCACAAATTGACTCCATCAGCAGTTTGTCGTCGCCGCCGATTACTGCTGAGGTGCGCGAATCGCGCGACACAGCTACGCCTGCGCCCGCTCCCCGGCCCCGCTGATGACGTCGAGTGCGAGCGCGGTCATGACCCCCCGCCGCGTGCATACGCCACAGTCGCAGCCGCGCCCGCCCCCGCCGCTACACCCACCCCGCCAAACAAGCGGTCCTCTAATGGAGGGAAAAAAGAAGAGCCGGAGCAGACCAACTGCCAAACAGGTGCCTCCGTCGGGTTCCACAAAGCACAAATCTGACGAGGAGGGCTTCACTAAAGTGGAGAGGAAGAAGAGGAAGCCCTCATGCCGTAACATCTGTGGCACAGCTCCGAGCCAGCCAGACCATGCGATGCGCCCCGCCGTACCATCGACGCCGCTGTATGTGTCCCGATTGCACTGGTCTACGAAGGTCGAGGATGTCGTAGACTACGTCCAGAAGAGGTCCAACTTCAAATTGAGGGTTGAACGGCTGGTACCTCGCCACAAAACGAGTTTCAATTCGTTTTTGGTGAGAGTGCCGACTCATCATCTGCCAACCTTCATGAAGGAGGACTTCTGGCCGCAGGGCGTCGTATTTCGAAAGTTCCGAGGTCGTTTGCCCGCTGACACAGCTCACACGTCTGCACTTCGTGTGATTTAGTTATAATTAATATACATATATATGTTAGTTTTAAGGTATATATTATGCTATGGGCCTTTGTTTACGTATTTAAGATCCTTATGTAAATATTGCCTGAAATAAATGATTAAATTAAAAAAAAAAAAATTAAAAAAAAAAAAAAAAAAAAAAAAAGTAAAGTATACTCTAAGTTTGAGTTTGAAGTAAAGGAAGAAGTTACAGCGGGTGCCTGCGGGTACTTTTTATTCTTAAATTATTTTGTGTTCCTATATGAAACAGTTTTAAAAGTTTTAAACTGAGAGGTGCAGTCTTACGAATAGTTTATCTACCTATCTACTTAAGAAAAATCTTATTTTATAATATTTTATGTTCTCTCTCACAGGAAATAGAAGTACAATCATACTGAATCTTAATATATGCACAGTTAAGTTTGTGGAGTAAATATTTTGTCAAACCAGTCTCGTCATAACCTCGTGAAACCTAAACTGCTTTTTTTGAGATAAAAAGACATATCGAAATTCGGCTCAAGCTATAAGAAACATATAACTTGCTGATATATAACACTAATTTTCTAATTTAACTTTTAAATTCCTCAGTTCATAGATATAGACCCTTAAACCACGATTTTATATAAATTTTATATAATGTAAAAAATGTTTATTGACCGTTCAAGGTTTGTTATAACAACAATCTTCAAATATCAATTTTTAGAAGTAATAATATAAGTGCTGTGATTAATTCGGGTCAATAACCTCCTTATTCCTGATTATTAACATAAAATCTCATTGTAAATTAAATTACAAGATTAAATAAAAAGCCTTGAAATTAAATGTATTTATAAATACATAGTTTTTATTACTATTCGTGTACATTTAACTTCATAATAATATGTAGAGTCAAACAATAATTTTTAAAGATTCCTTTTTCTTTTAATATTTAAACAAAAATAATCAAACATTGTTAAGTTCATATAAAAATATAATATTTCATATAAAAATTTGTTTGATGAATAATAACAACAATTACAGTTTATATTTTATTAACCATTTTATCGAATTCGCCCTTTACTGGGAAAACATCATGGCAGTACTTCAATTTAAAAATGGAGGAGATATTCTCTCTAATTCGGGTTTTTATTTTTTGTAAATATGTTACACGAGTACCAAAAATGTAAACATGATATAGTACTGCCTCGCCATTTATGAAACGGTATTTATTTTATTCTGCGAGAAAATATTCTTTCAATAGTAAAATAATTACTTTTAAAGATATTTCGAAATCGAAATTCGGACATCGTATGTCCTTCCCAGGGTCTCAAACTATCTTCTTACCAAATTTCATCTAAACCGGTTCAGTAGATCCAAAGATTAGCTCCTACAACGTCACAAACTCACAAACTTTACCTTTTTATAATATTAGTATAGATAAATAATTTTATTATATATTTCTACAGGTACTGCACTTATGAAAGTGGTGGAGGTGTATCGCGAAATACAAGATCAACAAATGAACATTGTGAGTACTGAAATGTTAAACAATACTATTATATCTTTAAATTAAAAATATAATAAATTAATTTTATGGTAATATTTTGTCAATAATTACTAACTTATACTTTTGTAGGTCATGTGACTTTTGAAGTGTGTAGCCATTTAAAATACCGGGATAAGAACCACTGTTCATCCTGATATCTTATGCCATTTACATTATGTATCGGTATGGATAAAATCACATCAATCGTTGCATGAATGAAGGACAAATCAAAATCACACTTTTGCCCTTCACATATTACCAAGATATTTTGCAAATTTCATGTACAATAATAATAATAATAATAAGCGTTTATTTCAGTCACACAGAACACAGAAAACAGAAATAAAATGCTACAAAATTATCACAGAAATAAGCAAAGAAAAATAAAAACATTTAACAATTCAAAACATTTAACATTGAAATTAAATAAATTATGTCAATATAAGTCAATAATTCAATTTAAATTAATAATTATTAAATTACATTACATCAAAGGTTGAAATATGTCATGATTAGAAAAATAAAAATAAAAAGAATAGTAATAATAAGTGCTTTGTAGAATTTCTCGCCAAACATGAAACATATGACGCTTCACTAAGCATATTATTGTATAGTCGTAATAGGAAGATAATCCTCTTACATAATAAAAGTTTCTCTTTCTCAGTCGTTATTCGGAGTTTAATAACCTTAAATCTTTTTGTTTCTTACAGCTGAAGGCGTTCTACGTAGATTTACTCGTCCCTCTAGAGACAAATCTGGAAAAAGACACGAAAGTAGTACAGGTATATATATTTAAATCTGCGACGAATAACATTGTAAGTTAATACTGTAGGAATTTAGAATTTGGATTTTTGGAAAGAACTGCCTCATTGGTCTAGTGGCTAAGCATGACTTATGTTAATGGGTCCTGAATATGAGTCCCAGATCGACTCTATTGTTTTTCTGTCAAGAAGAACCAGATTACCAGTTTTACTATTAGTTTTACCATTCAAGTTTTTAGTTCTTTGTGTTTTTAAGCCAAATTAAAAAGAAAATTGTACTTTTGGCCAAAAATTCCGAGCAAAGCTCGTTTGCCCAGGTACTCTTTTCATTAATCGTGATAGAATAGAAATTTAAAGCTGCTAACTTCAGCGTCTTTGATAATTTTCCGTCAAATGCAAAAAGTGTACAGACGGATAAATACATTAATATAGATAAATATATTTATTTGCTTACTATTTATGAATAAAGATAGTTTAAAAATTTATTGACATCAAATATAAGCAATTAGAGATAAATTAAATTTATTGATACTGTTACCACGTACCACGACTGTAAAGAGTGATGATTGTATCAGAGTTAAATTCAATGCAAGCGTTGATAATAATAATATGGCTGCTGATCTTTATCATTATAAGCAAAAATAGTATTAAAGCATTCATATAAATGTTAGTTCTTATAGTTAATGAACGATTAATTTAAATTAATATCACTGTAATAGATATTTATGCATTATTAATTTAATTATAACACGGATGTCTTTTACTGTATTATTCAAAGACGTTTTAAAATTTATTATTTTTAGCCCATATCAAAAAAATATTGATATATGTCAAATGTATCTATGCCCGTGGCCGCGTCAAAAATGTTTTTTTCTTCCCACGTTTTTGTACAACGTCATTTATAAGTTAGTAGAATAGAACAAAAAACTAAATATAACTTATTACGCCATGGAAATTCATTACCGACAAAAAAGTAGTCTTATTGTGTGCAAAATATTTGTGCAAATTCGTATTCCATTACTCGTGATTTAGTAAGGTACCAACATTTCCCCTACAAGTATCTATTTATTATGTGGTTAGTAGAATGGACTCATACTCATGGACACATTTTCGTTATAATTTTAAATCGATTGTTTGCAGTCTGAACAGAAGAGGTTTTTGCAACAGCATAAGCTACGCTCAGAAAGCTATAGTAAAGCAGCTGCTACGATAAAAAAGCAAAGGAAGAAGAAAACCAATATGACAAAAGTGGGCTCAGCTATGGATAAAGAGATGAAGGTAAATATCCTACTTATATTATAAACGCGAAAGTTGGTGAGGCTAGATGTTTGTTACCTTTTTAAGCAAATATAGCTTTAACATCAGACTAACACATAGGCTAAATATTTAAAGATATATGAACACATAATATTTACGAGAATACTTCAAAATTATCATAAACTACGAGTAATTTTATTTTTAATATGAATATAATACTTTTTAAATAAAAGTAGTAAGCTTTACCGCTATATTATTGATATTCGATGTTTTTTATTTATTGCTCGCTACACAAATTCTATGACATCTAAATAATTTGTATTTTTATTTATGTAAATTCGATTTCAATTAAGTCAAACACTCAGCAACTATTCTAAAGTAATGCTGTCTAAGATGAGTTTATATTGACCTCTCGGAGAATTCTAAGGGTTGTTTTCGTAACAATACCTCTCCGAATAGATAATAATTGGGCTCATAACTTTACGTTGCCTTTCACGTAAACAACGCTTTTGAAGTACCTACTTGTACTTCGTAACTCATCAAAGATTCTCTGGAACTGAGATTAAAAATAAATTGATTTCTTGGCATGGGGCGTGATAATATTGGATATAGAGCGTATTGGTTGGTTTATGTTGGTAATATATATCTCGATTGTTATGCTCTCAACATTTTTCAAATCATTTCAGAGTATGCAAATTTTGGAGGAGGAGAAAACCAAACTAGATGCGTTTTGCGAACAAAGTTTGAAAAATGTAAGTATTATTAAATAATTTCCTTGAAATTCTAATTATTTAAGAACATTTATTAATAAGAATGTCTTTATTTTAAAACATTGGATTTTCTATTTGACAGGCAATGACTCAAGAACGCCGTCGATACGGATTCGTTTTGGAGCGTCAATGCTCGCTGGCTAAACACTGGCTGGCTTATCACACAGCCGGTGCAACAGCTTATAACACTGGTTTGGACGAATGGTTGGAAGTTTCACGTACAAGAGAATTTCTGCCATCTAACGTAGAAGCTATGTTTGTTAGTAGAATGAGGGTAAGTAATTTTAGCTACCGACAAGTAATTTATAAATATGTTGTCAAATAAGTCTGGTGGCTTTATAAAACTATAAATTTTACTATATGATATTTTCTTTTCAGCAAGTATCATTTTGGGCAGACGAAGATGTATATGCAAGCCCACGAAATGGTGATGACGATGATCGCGCTTCAGTTGGATCAGCATTACGTAAAACAAGATCTGTTGATGCATCTTGCTTAGATGTCAGGTCTATTGCAGACTTAGGATCGCCAACTCATGGATTGTCAAGAGCTAAATCTGATTTAAATTTACAAGCGAGTATCCATAATACAGATCAAGGTGAGCTTTGTCATAATACTTCAATGAAGTATATTATAATATTCTTTAGCCTTGTATGACCTTACTCGTATTACTCCTAGAGTTGAACACAATGTCGAGTACTGCATATTTAATCCTACCTACGTTAGTAGTATCATTTGTAACGATTACATGCCTTCATAGATTTTCCTTAACCTTATATGTTTATTTAATAAAATTGTATAGTTCTGCCTTTTTCTAGTAGAGAAAGCTGCATTAAGACTTATTTAGCTAATTTTATTTAATATTATTTTTTTAGATGCGGACGTTCGTACAAAAACTCGTCCATCATCTCTTGCGCCTCCATCTTGTACATCACGAGATCCTCCATTGGCGAGGGCTTTATATGCATATGCAGCTGCTGGAGATAACCAACTTAGCTTCCAGCAAGGAGATATTTTGGCTTTACTCGGAGACAGAACTAAAGGATGGCAATATGGAGAAAATTTACGCACTCATAGTGCAGGCTGGTTCCCACTTGCTTATACTGAACCGATTATAACTGAGGAACCTGGGTAATTAAATTTAAAAAATATTGAACAACATATTTTTATCAATTTATTTTATTCCAATTAACATTCAGTACCTAATTTTAAACATTTTTTCATATACTATATAATTTATTAATATAATAATTAACCACCAATATGTCTCTTCCAACAGTAATTCGCCAGCTCGCTGGAGTTGTGCTCAAACTCCAAGTGAGACGCCGCCACCAGCACCAATTGCGCACACACAAGTGTCATCTAACACAAATACGCCGCACGCGCATTCACATCCTCCAACGCGTATGTTTGGAGACACGGTCACTGCCCATCATGTAACTAAGGTACATATTTTAAAATTACTAAATACTTTCTATTATAAAAACATGAGTATTTTTATACATCTCCCTAAATCATTTCATTTTTATTGTATTAAAAAGTGTGTATTAAAGTCGCAGTTCAACTAAATTATTCAAATAACAATATATATATTAAAACATTAAACATTTTATATTAAAACTTAATTTATTATCAGGGTCGTCTCGCAAGTAGCTCTCCTGGTCTACCACCAACCCTACCAGCTCCATCACCAAGTGCTTTAAGCACTTCTGCCAGTGCTAACTTCCATCCAACACCAATTCCCGCAACTTCTGGTCCCATTAAGAACTCCACATCAGCTGCTAATTTCACCACTCATGCTGTCATAGAAACAAGAACTTTTGGACCCCAAACACTTCCGATGCGGTCACAGGTATAATTTTATTTTTAACACAAATAAGATAAAATTATGCATACATACTTACCACAATAATTTTTTTTACTAGCTTTAATGGTATCGATATACTGAAGAATATTTGCATACCAGTATCATTAGTATTAAATAAAATATTTTTCTTTATTTATTATTAGCATAATCATTTACCTTCTTCTCGATATTTCTCTAAGTCATGCACAATATTTCATATTCGTAGTGAAGCAAACGAAATACTATTTATTTATTTTTATATAATAAAATATTTTATATATTTATTATTACAGGTGGCCCAAAAATCAGTTCCAGCCAAGACTGTCGTGTCAGCAGTGGGTGCAGTTGGTAATGTTTCTTTGCACAGTTCTAATGATTCAGGCTTTTCAAATGAGCCTCCTCCTCAACCAGATGTTGATTATAGCGATGAAGAAGCACAAAGACATCGTATTCCAATTAGGTATTTATTAGTCAAATTCCTAAATCTTTTGTAGTTTGCTATTTTTTATTCTGCTTATAGTCCTTTAGTGTACTGCTATAATTTATTTTGTTTTAATTTGCTAATTATCTTTGTAGTAAATCCGCTCAGCAAAACCTCGACAACAAAGCATATTTATTGAAAACTCAAAGTTTGAAGAGAGGACCACGACCCAGTACTAATAACGGTTACCTAACGGATGATCAACAGTTACTATTACGTAACATGTTAGATATGGACAAGGATTCTCAAAAAATTAAACGAACTAAATCATTCTGGAAATTTGGGCGTACAACATCTGAGGAAATAATGGAAGGAATGTCTCTATGGCAACATCGAGACATTGTTGATACAGTTCCAGAGTATAAGAAAAAGTTATTTGTGAAATTGAAGAAAGAGCTAAGACCCGCTCCTGATATACCTGAACCCAAAAAGCAAAATACTTCTGAAAAACCTGCTACAGCACTAACTGATAATTCTGCTCGACCTCAAGAAACAATCGACAGAAAAGATATCAAGCTCAATAATGGCATGCGGCAAGCTAGAAGCTTAGGCTCTATACAACATGAAGAACGTGCTGAGAAAGACAGAAAAAATAACATGAACTACCATCAAAATCAAATGAATAAGAAAAGCTTTTCCGAAAAATCAATAGTGGAGGAAAAACATGATGATTTTACTCCTCGAAATGAATCTCGTCACTCTGATTTAACCAATACAAGTACAATCAAAACCAACTTCGAAAATAGTTTCTATAATGATGAAAATGGAGATGGTTATGTCATGAAAACTGTTAAACGTCGAGAAATATTACAAAGATATGATAATGACAGCAATTCTGATAATAACTCTGTAGCATCTAGTACAGATCCATATGACTGTATTATTGTTGATGACCATATGACGTCCAAAAAACAGCAAGAAATAGATCGCCGTCGCCAAGCTCAGTTGTTAGATAATGATATCAAGAATAATAAAGAAAATGCATACATGCCAGAATTTGAAGAAATTGAAGTCACACCCATTAAACCTCATGTACGAGCAACGTTATCATCAGATAAGTCTAAAAAAGCGTCCCACGAGCGGTCTTCGCCAAAAGTAATGGAATTCAAAACATTTAAAGATACTTCAAAAGAAATTAAAACATTTTCAGCATCTTCTGAGACTTTAAAATATAAAGACGGTGACCAACAAATTGATCGATATGGTGTTCCCATAGAAAGAAATAATAATGAAATACGTGACGAAGAAATATACAATGAACATGACGATAGTACTCTAAAATACAAAAAACGACCCACTGAAGAGAAACGAAAACATAATCTTGAAAATGGAAATCATAAAGAATATCCTCAAGCTGAAGTTAGAAGTCAAAAGAAAGATCCAAGATCTTATGAAACAGCTGAGCCAAGAATAGATTATTCTCTAGACAGACGTCAAACAAGAAAAGAATTTGTAGATACAAAGAACCGCGAAAATAGAACGAAAAACCGTATTAATAGAAGTTACGATGATAGCACGTTACAATATAACGGAAGGCGGGAAGAGAGATACTATGAATCCAATATATCATATTTCAGCGATCAAGAGAGAAGAGCTTCTCGATACGATTATGAAACGGATTCTAAAAAAGCTGAAAAGTCAAAATTACGACAAGAAGAAGCTCGATTAGAAGCCAGGCGATTTACAGATAGAAGAAATGAAGCACCATACAGTGAATCTGATGATCAGAAGTTTAACGAAGCTCTCAAACAGCAGCGGCCACAATTGTTACCACGTACAAAGTTACTCAAACGTGCAACCGATGGGAACGAATTGCCTGAAGAAGGACACACATTCGGACCCTGGTACGATTTGTGGGGTCGAGAAACAGCTATGTATAAATAGTTACAGGTTTGGTTCGTAGTAAGTTTTTTTTCTAGTGATTGTAGTTTGTATCCACAATACCAGTTGTTTAGTCTTTGTTTTATTTTTTATTTTTTAAGTAGATATTATATTATATTAATATGTTGTAAACAATTACTTTATCAACTTTGATTATTATTAACTTTAATTTTCCGAATTAAAGATTATAGATTAAAGATTTATCTGTTTATAAAATTCACTTAACATAAGATATTATTTTGTATATTTGTTGTTGTTAATGTTATATTACATAAATAACATAGTTAACGGTTAGGGTAAAAAGTGTATTAACAGAAAATAGTAAAGCAACACGATCACAAAATTGTTATTTTTATATCGGTATTCATATTTAACATCAAAATAGAGGCACGTAATTAATTTAAATTTGTGCCACCTAATGTCAATAGAGTTCATGACTATAGTAAATATATCTTACTTAGATATCTTACCAAGCGATTGTCATTTTAAATATTAAGAGACAACCAAAAATACGTGTTAATGTCATCACTACCGCATTGTTATCGAATGTACGTGCCTTTCATATAAATTAATTTTTTATATTCTGATTAAAAGGTACCTTTATAAAAATAACTTAGATATCTTATAAAAGATATTATTCATATAGCACAAAATAGTTATTGTTAATATTATATAAAATTATATAAAACGCAACATTTTGTGTAGTTTGTTCAAATCAAACAAATACAACTACATACCTAGATGTGCTATTAAAAGGTGCAATTAATTAAGTTTGAATTAAATATTTTTAATTTTGCAAGTCCAACTATCGAGATTTTCACATCAATATTATATAACAGAAAGTGCCAAAAATTTATATGTTTTTCTCATCCAGGCCGCAGCAATTCGCAACAGTGAAACTAAGAAAGGCGTTAACAAACGACCGATCATCACCTGCCATTGAGTAATATTTTAGATGTTATTATTATTTTGTTAAATATATATTACTGTGTAAATTAGAAACATCATGTATTTTGTACAGTTAAATATTGATAGTTTAAGAAAGAATATATCACAATTTTTATAATAATTGAAGATGGTTTTATTTCCTATCTATCATTTTGAAAGTCCAAAAAGTAAAGTAGCTATATATAAAGTTATAAATTAATTGAGGTTGCGTAATTGCAAGAGTCGATTTGAGAGTGATAAAGGACGGCAATAGGAATCAATGTCAATTGGTCCCGCGACAATACTCCATGATTTATTTATCACGCATTTCCGTATCATACTTATCCACATGTTAATGTTCAAAAGTTATATAATATGTTTATGGAACGCTTAATTTATACTTCATACAGAACACCACAAATAAAGGAGTTTAGGAATTTGAGAAAAATATCAACTCTAAAGTTATTTTTTTTAATAATGTAAGTATATATTACACTAGCAAAATACCTGTGGTTCATTGAAGCTCAAAAATACTTTATTTACCGATATCAAAAATAACCTACACTAAAAAGATGAGATGAAGCTTAGAAAACACATCACCACTTAATGATAGGTTCAAAACAAAAGCGCTGTAAAAATAACATTGCAGAGGGCTAAGCTACTATAAAAATTGAACATTATCAATATATATCTTTTGATAAAAAAATTAAAAAAAATTACTAATTAAGGCATTATTTTAACTTTTCATATATAATAATCACATATGTATTTAGAATATCTCCGAGGAAAATCTATTATTATTACGCAGTATAAATAAAAAGTGTTTAATACACCATATCATCAATCATTTAAAAAAATAAGTGGAGACTACAAGACAAACTCCTTAGTTAGTGTGCAGCCAACTTGATTAAATTCATTTATTACGTACAAATAAGAAAATTAATAATATACCCAATATAGCATTATTTTAGCGTGCAACTTGAACCATCACAAGTCTCGGCAAACTAAAAGTAGGTTGTATAAACAACGAAGTTTCTGTACTGTTATTAAGTCGTGTCAAGTTTATTGGTGACAAAGTTCGTTGAGAGCCACAGTTAAACATATAGGTGAAGTGTTTTTGTTATAAGTAATAATAATATTTTTCCTTAATTCCAGCAATAGCAGTAGGTATCGTTAAAAATAAATATCGTACATTTCTAAATGAAAAAGTCGCATTAAAATAAAAATCTTTTTAACAAAAAATAAAAACCGACTTCCAGGCACTAAAATGTAAACAGTAACTAAACGGAGGTTTTCATTTCGAATACAAGTAGATACCTAATCAGATATTTTCGAAGTCGGTGCCAGCCTACAATATTTTAAGATATGAATACCTAATAGGTAAATATGTATTTTACGTATCGAAATATATTAGATTTGCTTTGCATCGGCTGGCACCGACTTCGAAAATATCTGATTAGGTATCTATTCGAAATGAAAACCTCCGTTTAGTTTTTTTTTACTTTTTAGTGTCTGGAAGTCGGTTTTTTTTGTTGAAAAGTTTTTATTAATATTTAACGTAGACTAAACAATATATTATTATACATTACGTTGTTGCTCAAACTCGCATAGCTGTACAATATTTATTTTATTGTATTCATCTATACTAATATTATATAAAAACTTTTTAACAAAAAAATAAAAACCGACTTCAAACAAAAGCACTAAAAAGTAAAAAATAACTGATTGGTAGTTTTCATTTACTATACATACCTAATCAAATATTTTCGAAGTCGGTGTGCTTTGGCTAAGCAATTAAAGCCTACCTATTAAATACATACCTAATCAAATATTTTCGAAATCGGTGCCAGCCCATACAAAGCAAAGCACACCGACTTCGAAAATATTTGATTAGGTATGTATAGTAAATGAAAACTACCAATCAGTTATTTTTTACTTTTTAGTGCTTTTGTTTGAAGTCGGTTTTTATTTTTTTGTTAAAAAGTTTTTATTTTTCCCTTTTTAGTGTAGACAGTAGTAGCAAAGTAAGAATTCTAACATGTTAGGCTTGTCGAATCAAACAAAATAAGCCCAAACTCGAAGTATCTACTATTTATCGTTGAAGAGTTCCACCTATTCGCCTTCTGGCCTTACCATCAGATCAGGTCAACAATACCGAACCTCTGTACTATCAACGGAAATAGAAACACTTGCAAAGTTTCAAGTCAATATGACAATTAAAAGTAGGTTAAATTCATTATTAGCTATTTTTCCACCCTTAGGGGTGGTATTTTTTTTTGAAATTTAAATGGGACCAATCTGGAAGTATACCCTTTCAAACAAAAAAAAATTTGTCCAAATCGGTTAATAAATGACGAAGTTCTGAGGTAACAAACATAAAAAAAAAAAAAAAAAATACAGTCGAATTGAGAACCTCCTCCTTTTTGAAGTCGGTTGATAAATATTACTGCCTATTCAGATACTGCAATTGTAAACAAGGTATTACTGGATTAATTTTATGTTGAGGATTGATGGGGACCGGTATTACTCTAACACCTTAATATATGTATTATGCAAATGATAATAATACAATAATTATGTTAAACTAACGACATAGGAACCCAAGACGGGAGTAGCTTTGTGAAATAAATATTATTATTCCTCAAAGTATCAAACCTTGCTTTACACATTCACATGTACATATAATATTAGTAATTTATCCATTAAATGGTTACGTACAATTTTAAAAAGCTTAGCAACAATTATTAATCATTTTGATTTAAGCTATAGCTTGTTATATACATTGATATATCCATAGAAATATAGTTATCCAAAGAATCTTTTGAGCAATAGTATAGAGCCCTTAATCTTTTCACACGTTGATCACAGCAAGCGTCGCAAAGTGCCACATATTTAAATGCTAAGGGTCCCGCATAAAGGGAGCAAGGTAAGCGCAAAGGAACTGGAATTACGCTTTCAGGAAGCCTGACATCGACTCACCCTTCACAAGGACCGTTTCAATTGTAATTCTGAATATCTTTACTAGTTACTATGAATATTTAGTGACTGATATTTATGTGAAGGAATTTTAATGTATATTATGTCTGTATTTTACCTACTTATTTTATATTTGAGAATTTTACTGTAAGTAGTTTTGTTTTATTGATTACAATAGATTAAGAATGGTCGCAGTGATATTCTATAGCCACAATAATGAATTAAAAGTAGTTTTGTCATTGCTTCAATACCTAGCTGCTTAAATATACAAAGAATACTCGTAGATTCTGGATAATTCGTTGCAAACTGTTATCTTTCTATTTTAGCTTACTGCTCTTTCGATCATAGTAACAATTTACTTCTCCGAGTAAACACTTCATTATTCAGGTCTGTCTAAGACAGATTACAATTTACAAGTGTATTTACTCCACGCGGAAATCGACTAGACTGGAGCCACCGCCGCGTATATGTAATCCAAAATCATAATATTTTACTTAGCCTTATTATGCCTTAAAAATGGGAAGGACCAAATTCATATTTTTTATATTTTCACATTTTTTAAAAGATGATGTGCTTCAGGGATCAGTCCAATATAAAATTTAAGAAGAAATCCACTTCTGAAGGTGGAATAATCACTTTTGAAGTAATTTTGAAGAAGGTGTATCTTATAATTTAAAAAAAAAATAACTAAATATATTAAATAATCAATTAACAATTATTATAATCCATTACAATTTTATTATGTCTGGTAATAATGGTTTATTATTTAATTTTCTTAACGAACACTATACCATGACAGTATTCTTAATTCAAAAAGTAAAAACGTACAGTGTACTAGCATTGCCCACGGCTCCGCCCGCGTTCAAATGACCAAAAACCAAATTCTTAGGTTTTACATATTAGTATACACATATCAGTATCAGTATGTATCACATTGCAATTTTTGTATTTTTTCTCAAAAATGAGATATTTTCCCGCGGTAAAAGTATCCTATATGTTGACCCGGATAACCAGCTAACACCATACTAAATTTCATCAAAATCCGTCCAGTGGTTTTTCTGTGAAGCGGTAACAGACAGACAGACGGACAAAAATTCTAAAAACTATAGATTCGGCCTCTGTATCGATAATAATGTCTATTTCTATAAGATTTTCCAAAAAATATCTAATGTACAGATTCGGCTTAATTACAATTTATTATATGTATAGATTTTTTTATAAAATATTCAGAAAATAAAAATGATATAAATAAATGTTTTGACGTGTGAATGACGTAGTTTGATTTGTCATTGACTGGGTCATTAGTGAATTTAACAGAAAAATCGTTTTTATGAAACAAAATACGAATTTGCTCTTAGAAAAAAGATAACAAAATAGTTTCAACAATTTTTATTCCAAAATATAAAGCCGCTGCGAAAAAATATGCTGTCATAAAATCTGCGAACTGTATGTATAAAATAGTACGTATACATAAAAAATATAACATATGGCGGCTATGAATACGGCTTGTTATTTACCACCATATGGTAGTATCGAAAACCTACATATTCATATTTACACTCTATTTCCGCTGACCATATATACACATAAAGTAAATATATAGCTATGTATGTAGTAATAAACTATGATAAAAAATATAATTTATCAAAAAGTCCCAGTGACAAACAAAATGCTTAGAAACATCAAGAAGCGTATCGTTATAAAAATCAATTTGCAGTGTAAATCGAGCGAGGAGACCAATGCTTTCCAAGTCATCGGTTCCCTTCGAGCGCCTTGGCCCGGAAAAATCCACAATTTTGTAAAAAAATACTCAAATTTTTAAACTGCAACACACGTTACTGATGCATCGAATGGAAAGAGAATTTCATTTGAATCTGACTATGTCGCTACACTGGATGTTGAAAATCTGATGCGTGAAACATAAAGCTATTTGAGCGAAGTTTAACTGCCGGTAGCTAATTATAGTTATTACGGCTTTATAAGTATTTCATATTTCATACGAATTATGTTTCAGATTTTAATTGAGAGAAATTCGATATTTTAAAATTTCATTTCGCGGACTTTCTGACTACAATGAACAATTATGAATAAAGCGCATTTATTTAATGTTTATTGCTAATTTACTGTTGTGGCTAAGAGACGCTGATGTAAGTCCATCTATACATATAATAAAATTGTAACTAAGCCGAATCTGTACATTAAATATTTTTTGGAAAATCTTATTGAAATATATATTATTATCGATACTGAGGCCGAATCTACAGTTTTTAGATTTTTTGTCTGTCTGTCTGTCTGTCTCTCTGTTACCGCATCACAGAAAGACCACTGGACGGTTTTTTATGAAATTTGGTATGGTGATAGCTGGTTATCCGGGTCAACATATAGGAAACTTTTTACCGCGGGAAAATATCTCATTTTTGAGAATGAATACAAAAACTGCAATGTAAGAGTATACTATGTATGTAAAACCTAGGTATTTTGTTTTTGCTCATCTGAACGCGGGCAGAGCCGCGGGCAATGCTAGTTTATTTATAATCCTTTTTAAAATTAAATGACATTTAACTTTCGTTGAACTTAAAATAGCCAGCCATGTTAATACCACAATGTCCTTAAATAAGCACAGACAGTTTGGTCCGCGGTCGCAGCTGGACGTTGTAGCAAACAAAATTGTCTAATGTTTCGATGGAAATTAGGAAATATAAAGAAAAGGTCTTTTACGCTAGCATTAAGGACAATTTAAAGAAATTACTTTTAGTGGGTGCCTCGGACTGCAATAATTAGTTAAAAGAAAAACATTTACAGACCAGGACTCGCGCCAAGATTCTTATCATGTTATATTAGATGGTGGGTCTGCGCCTCCACCCGCTCTTGAATTATGTTGCATTTACAACTATTTAAGATAGCTTTGTAGAGAAATGCGTACGATGGCAAACTTTACCTGACTTAACCGATAGAAATGAGATCAAGCGATATTTTTTATACAAATTATTAACAGGCCAGTGAACAAATGTTATTGAAATCCTAGGTGACGACGCTTCTAAGGCGACTGACGAACGCACATACTTATATAAATTATATTGTCTATACATTAGCAATAATTAACGTAAATGAAATTAATAATTTTCTATTTCTGCAATAATTGATATTTATGTCATTTATATTAGTTTAATCGATTATCAACTCATAGAAACTTGTTGTCGATATTTAATGAATTCTGACAGTTCTGGTACTTATACTAACGACTAAATCTTTTGTATATAGGTTCCTAAGATCCAAAACATTCTTAGATTAGACGAGCTATAGCACAACTATTATTCGATATCAATAAAGACTTATCGTACAAATCTCTGTCGAAATCCAACGTTTTACAACTCAAGTACAATATTAATCGGTTTCAAGAACCAATCAGCGTGAGGCTTCAATTATTCGTGCAAATCTCGTCGATACATTTAAAATGCGGGATAACCATGACGTTGCATATTGTGGCCGCGCTAGAAGTAATCCAAATGATAAGCGGACGGGGCAATTTGGCAGGGGCGAGCGGTCTCTATCACTGCGATGCCAACATTGCCAACCCACACGGCTATATGCCACTGCACGCCATTTTAGTTTCCCTAATTTATGTTAAGCGCCATTATAAGCGACACATTGCTTAACGTTTGTAGTGTAAATTGCTGTTGAAAGTTTTTTTATTTTTCTTTTATTACGCATCGTCTTTGTTCTCCGATGAATATTTAATTTAAGGCTGATAGTGTAAAAATGATTATATTATGGCTGTGTACTGGAACATAGGATCGGACATATCTATACACACACACATATGGAAATTCAAATAGGTCAAACGCATTCACACCTTCCTTTGGGCTTCGCAGTAATAGTGTAAATTAGAGCTCAATTATTATTATTTTTTCTAACTCAAAACTCGCTCGTTATAAGACAAAGCAAAATGTATTTATCGTAGTACCTATAAGCTTCATCAAAGTAAATAGATACCTTTTAATTTAGAAATGAAGCAAGTGATTTAGTAAATGTGATATATTATAGTAATGAAAATCCAAATAAAGGCATTCTCTATAAAATGTTTTATATTTTTACTAGTACACTCTATTGTACAACTTTTAACACCACATAGTAGTGCGAGTGTAATTTCTATATGTAAAATGAAATTTTATTCTTGGTGCTATGGAGTGCGTACATGATGAACGTGAACGTGACGCGGGAGGTTCATGCATAATGCATGCATCTTTTGTTTTGCATGTCTTTATTCGAATTTTAGGTGACAAATGTTACAAAAAGAAAAATGAAAAATATAACACGTAAAGCCTTTTATGTTAACTAGCTTTTGCCTACAGTTCTGCTCGCGTCATTTGTACATAAATAGGTAATATTATGGTCATATTATGGTCAAATTATGGTCATATTATAGTCATATTATGTTGATAACGTTAAAGATATAATTTATAGGCATTGATTAAGCAACTTCATATTTTGAATCATATAAACAAATTAGCGCGTAAGTATATTTCAGGTAGATTAATTATGATAACATAATCTAATAATAAGATTTACTAATCGTATACATTTAAATTCAATATTTATTTAATTTTTACTAATACAATTAATATTTGGATGCAGATAGGTATCTATTTTTATTGCAATATAGACAAAAAATATTAATTGAATAGTAATAAATTATCTAAATTGTTAAAATAAATTGATTTCTAACTGAAATAATTATTACTTATCTCTTACTACAAACTAACACTACTACTACAAAATTGTTTTGCCTATTTTGATAACTCTTAACAAAATTGCTTGCTAAGTTTCTTTGTTATATTTGAATTGTAAAATAAATACTAAAAACGAATATCGATCGATGTATCATCGATGTATCCACATTTCCTATTATACACTCCCCAACTACGTAATTTAACAACGAAACCTAATTAAGTCGACGCAATATTCACTTCATGATACCCATCTTAACACTATTATAAGTGAATTTGTAAATCGATTATAAAATGTCCTGCGAATATTTGGGTAACGAAATGAAATTATCTTATGAGGAAGCGTTCGACAAGATTATATTTTAACTAATATTCTAAGAGTAATAATGTGTGTTATTAAACATCCTAACGAATAATACCTACACTCTTTTGCAGAAACAATCTATACTACTATTATAAGGAGAAAAGATCTGTATTTTTGTATGCTTGTAACGAATGAAGTCAAAAACTACTGGATCGATTTAGATAAAATTTGGGAAGAAGATAGTTTGAGAGTTTGGGAAGGACATAGGATTTTTTATTCCGGAAATCATCTCTTAAGGGGGTGAAAATGGGGATGAAAGTTTGTATGAGTAATCCACCTAGGGATCAATCTGAGCGAAGCACGGGTGAGACGATAGTATTTAAATACAATAAAATTAAGCTTAAGCTTTGTTAGGCTTTTTAGGCTTGTCAAATAAGAACAGAGTTCTATTTTCAATACATTTTTACGTTAAACTACATATATAAAATATTCGCATTTCCACACAGAGGTACTGTGTTAACATTTAAATTAGTAACTGGTTTTCCTTTTATATTCAAACTAATAAATATCAAATTTTCCAATAACAATTTTTCAAACTTCACGGGCGTGCGCACTACAACCACAGATTATATTCGTACATCGTTTTACAGCACAGTTTCATCGCATTGAATGAGTAGTTTAAAATCAGACCAGTGTGAGTCTAACATCAGTACGCGACGGTTCCGTATTGTGTAAAATTATATTACATTTGTATTACTTAATCTATTAGGATAGAGCAATAGCGTATACAAAATTTTCACAACTTTAGAAGCGTATAATATAGGAACACTGACTTAAAATAAGTTGTTTTAAATATGTATTAAATGTTTAATACTTATGTTTTTTTTCGTTGGGACCTTAACACACAGCACCATTTAGTTGCATGGTAAGCTACGAGGCTTGTGTTATGGATACCAGATAGTTGATATACTACATATATATTAAATACATACATATAATAAACATTCATGACTGGAGTACAAACATTCGTGCTCATCACACAAATGAATGCCCCCCGCGGGACTCGAACCCGTGACCCCTGGCACAGCAAGTAAGGTCATTACAAACTAAGCCAAACGTGTTGTAAAATATGCCAGAAGTATAATATGTACACACAAATATTTTTTTCACTTTTTATTTATGTGTCAGTAAAAATTGCCACTAATAATATTATATTTTTCCTTATATTATTACAGCATTATCTAGTAGATAGTTCATATGCCAAATCTTACTTCTTTTCAGCTATAGTCTAAGTAAAACGGCTGTAAGAGACAGACATAGTTACAAAGTAAAAGGGAAAATAAAACAAACAAATATATATATATATATTATGGAAGAGAATAATATAATAGCTTTCCCAGTTATTTCCTTCAACTTCTCGAAGCATCTGTAAGTCTTTCAATCGACAATTCTTTTTTATTGTCTACTTATTTGTTATTGGCCCACTTGTAACGGCGCCAAGTATGATTCTTCGAGCCAAAATTTAGATTGGCATTGAACACACACTAACCAACTAACATTGCGTACCGTAAGACTATCTTGAGTCAGCAATTTGGGAAAACTGTCACAAAAACCAAATCATACGTACCATTGCACGTGATTGTAGAAAATAAAATTTATAATAAAAATAACTTCATGTTCGCTTTATAATAAAGATATTTAAATAAATATCTCATCTAAAACAAAATATTTTTTTTCTGTTTGAAACTTTACGTATATAAAGATTTTCTTAGATAGGTCAAGAATTTTGATTGTTGGAATCCATATAATATGTAAAACTCCCAAAAAAACAACTGAAAATGAGTTTACTTTGCTTTAGCACAAACAATGTCTTTACACTTGGGAAACTCATCCTACCCCTGTTTAAATTATGAGATCACATAGGACTGAGGCTTGTAGTTTTCTTTATCCAATTAAAATAAATCGTAGCATTCCTTTAGATCTAATGTTGCACGAAAAAACTGTTACTGTCATGTATGTTTTATGAACAACTTGAATATATTTATTTGACTTTGGATTATATAGCTGTAACTTAAAGCAGACAACATATTTTTTTAATATTTTGCTTTAACCATACCTATTATTAAGAAAATAAATATTAATTCGTCTGACAAATTCGTTTTTCTTTAAGCAAATTTCACTTACAGCTAATAAAACCCGACTGGAGTGAAGCTGGGACGCGTTATGCGAGAGTTAACCCGAGACTGCCACCGTCACCGTGTTTACGCTACGAAAGTAAATGTCAATAAACTAGAAGAGCGCCCCCTAGGGGAAAAGTGTCCACGCGTTGTGTTTCAGCAGAAAAGGGGGAATAATGTAAAATACATGTTAAGTCTACGCAAAATGTTTGCGAAGTATCTCGTATGCGAGATTTGATTAAATCTTAACCGATTTTTAATATGAGCTATGTAATATTTACCTATGTAAATATCTTTCAACGTAATATAATTTATCTTAATAGGTTTATTAGTTAAACATGGTATGTATTACGTATTACGTATAATTATAAAATACAAATATTTTATAATCTTGACCACTTGTCATTGAAATCACGACAACGGACTAAATGAGCAGTGGCTGCTAGGTGCCATTATTCTTTAATATTTTTTGAAACGTATTTATTTCTAAAAGTGCTACTAGTTTTATATTACCCTTGTGTATCATGCAACATTTAATTCTGAAGAACGAAAAAAATCACTGGCCTAGATCTGTAGCTATGCCTCGTGGGATTAATTCAACGTTAGGTTTTTGACTTAGAATCGTTATTTAAAAACAGCAATAGAATATTGAAAAATTTAAAAAACAGCACTTATTTTTTGAATGTGTAAGTAAATATCTTTTTATTCACTCTACTATCAATCTGTTTCTGTTTTCATTTTTATTTTTAAGTGAAAGCTGCATCTAATTGGCATTGGCTTCGAAATTATTAATAATTTCAATGAAATTCTGTTAATTTGAAAATATTAAAATTAAAAAGTAACAAAATAATATCTGCATGTGTAATATGGAAATGTGTATAAATAAAAGATTCAATAATAAATTCCATACAAGTTCACTTTATGAAAGAAGAAAACTTATTGTTTTGAATTTCTATCCGCAAAGTGTGGACGCATACATATTCTAGTAGCTTTCAGTTGAAAAGATTAAAGTTTTCAGGATTTTTGTTGCGAACTCGAGGAATCTCGCAGGTTAAATCTTTTAGTTTTTCCTTCTTACAATAACGATATTCAAATCACTGTGTAAGTTACATTTTGCTTCTTACTTAAATTTGTTACAAACTAATATTGTATATTTATATTTTTTAATAAATGTATACAGTATTTTAAATATCGTCATTCAGTATTTCGAAAGAAAACAAAACTGCTTTAAAATTTTCTTAGATATCCCTTTTCTAGAGGAAATTTATCACTGCTTTGCCCTCTGTAAATACTATTTACAGGGCGCAACCCTTTAAAGATAGATTGATGGGTACGGTTTTATAGATTGCCTACTACTCTGACTTATGCGTAGCTTCAATATACAGTGCCAAAAACGAATACAACGATAAAAGCAGGCAAGTAGGTTTCTTCAGCTGTCGTTTAATTTGTCTAAACTTGATATTTTACTTTAAATATACGTATATTATATAATAATATTGATAATTTTGTGCAATAAACAATTATACAATTAGTCATACATCTATTCAGTGAATGTTATTTCAAATGAAATACGTTGAGAGTTATTAGCTCTACATTCTGGAACAACGCAATAACAGAAAGAGTAAATGCTTTTAGAATATTCCAATATTCAAACGTATGTTAATTATTATCTTTCGTAAATTTTCTCTAAGTAAACGAGTCCTAAAACTACAAAATCCTGTTAACTCAATCTCCTATCACGTAAATGCGGCGATAATTAATGTGACGCTAAAGAGCATTATAGCAGCTATTAAGACCCCGCAAGCGTATTTAAAGGGTTATTCTCGAGACCGGTTGTAAAATATAATGAGTACGCGTACTCTTAGCTAATGACCACAAAACCAGCTTGTTGATAAACGAACTGGTAATATATGATATAACATAATTTAGTTATTCTATTAATAGATATTATATTCTCTAAATAAATTACATATCCTAACTTCATCATACATTAAATTGAAAGAGAAAAACTCTGTTTCTTATAAATGTCACATTTACTTTTTTTTCCTGCTTTATAATTGTAAATCTGACTATTAACAAAAATTTTTACTTTTCCGAGTATAGAGACGCATATGATGCAAATATATGTATATTATATATATATAATATCTGCAACAGCTGTGGTTTCGAACACATGTACCGTTTATTTAGTTTACATGTACTACCTTCAAAATTCAAGCATAATTCCAATTTATGCATATCCATTTTTAAATCTACTATAGCCTATACAGTATATAATAAACTTTATTGAATTAGGTCAAGCAGTTTTACGAAATTAAACATGACCATACAGATAGACAATATTATAATTGTTATGGCGACTTTAACATTAGTCGGCATTTATATACAAATTAATCCACGAACTAATCTGTATGGAAGCGTCGAGCCACCAGACGCTTTAGTCAGAGCGGACTCGGGGCTCTCTTGATAGACGAGCGCCCGAATCTGACCAATTCCAACCAAATGCGGCATATTGACTGTCGGCTTGTAACAGCGCTGGATTGATCGATTGTGGTCGAGGTTCCCAATAGGTTCCGGGTTCATGCAATAAATTTTATATTATAAATTCTCCCAACATAAAATTATTTATTCAAACTACTTTACTGTGATAAAATTATCCATATCATCAGTTATATGAACGTCCTTAAAGCACGTACACAGGTAACGTCCCCATTTTGCATCTGATGATATCATTATGTAAAATATTCTCTCAAAATTACTACATTTGCTATCTTTTGTACCTAAAGTTTCTTGTCTTAAGAATAAATAAGGCAGACATCAAGGAAATTAAAGGCCGTTTGCACTTGTGATGTCAGAATTGCTCAGATATCTTCTGTTTTCCTTTCATAATACTTGCTATTATACGAGTATAAAGATAAGAATTTAGTGATTTTTAATATAATTGTACGTTCAAATAAAATGACGTTTATGATTATTAATTAGATTTAGACTTAAATTGGATTTATTTTTAAAAAAGACAAAGCTTAAGTGTTGTATTAGAATAATTTATATTTGACTAATAATACATACATACAATCGTGACAGGCAACTTCAATAAAACTTATTATTTTTGCGAGAGATACATAACAAAGAGAGTATGTATAAATGAATGTACTCACCCTTATCATCTCTCCATCGTAATTGAATGGGTGAAATCCGTCACCGTTGCAGACTAAGTACAAGACCGATGTTGCTTTGTATGCTCTCCGAGACAGAGACATAATACTGCCAATTTCCAAACTTACATTAAAGGAAACCCCAATGACGATTTCAAAGCCGAAGTCAACCTGGTTCTGGGCTCAAAATTCCAAAATCTACAACTATCATATAGATGCATGCATAATTAGCTTCTAGTAACTAGGCTCTAGAATCTAGACCAAATAATTCAATAAGACTAATGTACTAACCGTCTTATAGACAACTAATTAACGTGATTAAATTAGATTTTTAGTCTTTTCTTTTAAGCACGTTTTACACTTTTTTAGCAGTCCCTTCTCCTTCAAAGGACACAGATTTGATTCTTAATTGGAAAATATTTAAAACGACACGTTTAGTATTAGAAATCCTTTAGGTGGAAACCGGAGGATAGAAAAAAACTAAATTCTAAAAGTAATATCTTGGAAACAGAAAAACTAAAAAAATACAGTCCTCAATATTCTTAATAATAATAGATCTCAAAATATATTTTATATGTCATTCTACCAGCAAACAGCAATAATGAGTCAAAAGTTTTTTTTTCTATAATGGCTTATAGTTGCGTTAACAGTCAAAATTATTGCTTACATAAATATTTCATATCATTTGCGAGTACTAAAGTTATTTATACCCACTTTTTATATAAATGCTAGCAAAAACTACAAAAATATATTTAAAAAAGGTAGTTTCATACAAACTTTCATCCCCTTCTGCCTTTATAGAATAAATTTTGGATTGTGTTATAACGTGTTTTTCCGCTAGAATTGGGTAATCTCCCGCAGTAAAAAGTAGCCTATGTCACTCTCTAGCCCTTCAACTATTTCCACATAAAATCACGCCAATCCGTCTCTTCGGTTCGACGTGAAAGAAGGACAAACAAACAAACAAACAAACAAACAAACAAACAAACAAACAAACAAACAAACACATTTTCACATTTATAATATTAGTATGAATGTGTATCAAGTAGTTCTAACTCAGTAGTAGTAGCATTTTACAAAAAGTTAGTTCAGAGAGTTTCTGATCGAAGCGAGATCGTTCGACTAGTTGTTACAAATCAATTGTAAAATTGGAAAATATTGATTTCAAATAAATGATATACGTTGAATCACAGGAAATTACATTATTTGAATAAGAAATTATTTGTCACCGTGTATCAAAATAGGAAAATAACAGGATCAGACTAAAAATTCATTCAATTTTTCCATTTTAGATGGGATATAAATCATCGTCAGATACACCTGACGGCGGGGGCGGGATGAATAATATCAAAACGCTAGCTATCAACAGCTTATAATGTTGAATCTTTTCTTTTGAGATTAAATTTACGCCTTTACAACTTCTCTCTAAATTGCTTATAATATCATGAACGACAAATATAACTTACAAAAATGCATATTTGAATTTTATTGTACAACTAGCATTGCCCGCGGCTCCGCCGCGTTCAAATGGGAAAAACCTAATTCTTAGATTTTACATATTAGTATACTCTTACATTGCAGTTTTTGTATTTTTTTCAGAAATGAGATATTTTACCGCGGTAAAAAGTATCCTATATGTTGATCCGGATAACCAGCTATCATCATACCAAATTTCACCAAAATCCCTCCGGTTGTTTTTCGGTGATACGGTAACAGACAGACAGACCGAAAGATAGATAGACAGACAGACAAAAAATCCAAAAACGATAAATTCGGACTCTGTACCGATAATAAAGTCTATTTCAATAAAATTTTCCAAATATTTTCCAATGTAGGAATAAAATCAAAAATAATTGTTTTGAGGAGTCTTAAACAAATGATTAATATAAATTTTAAGTGCCTATAAATTGGTTGGAAAAGGATAAAACTTTTACTCAGCTGTTCAACTACCTATTTATTACATGAAGCCTCTTGAAGTATTTTGTATAGCTTTTTATTAAATATCAACAATAATATCCTTAATATATTATTAGATAATAAGTAACCACAAGTTAAGGTTACAAAAAATAATAATGCACTACTAAATATGGATATGAGTATAATTTATTCATAAGTAGGGGCGAGAGCTTTCAGTGCCGACAAACTTTCTTGTAGAGCAAGACTTAGATTTTATTATTTAGCACAATGAATAGACTCGTCTGAGCCCAAGCGCACACTTTATGCCAGACTTTTAATTCTGTTGACTCCCTTTCAAAAGCCTTCTCATTTTAACTTCAAATTTAAAATACTTATTAGTGAACTGTCTCAGTATTAAAACGTGCATTTCTCTACGACCTATGAATTGATGAATTTTAAAGAGCTTATTTTAAAAAAATAATTATTTGTTTATTAAAGAAAATAGTGATTGAAGCTTAATAAAAAAGAAACAGCTTCTATAACCTGAACTTCGAGTACTAACGCAAAGCTAAACCTTTAAGCTGAAGTACTAAGTTCAACGTAAGCTCGCTTTGAGGGACTGCTTTATTCTTGTACAATATATACATAGTTATACATATTTTATGAATAACATTTTATAGAATTTCGAATTTCGTACATTATAATACACTAGCCACTTACACTCGCTTCCCTTGGTTGCCCTAGAAGCCTATGCTACTAGTACACAATAACTGGCTCGGTGGTCTATTGGCTTGCATGTACGGCCACAGATCCGAAGGTCCTGGGTTCGAGTCGAGCCAATTTCAGTTATTGCGTATTTGTGTCCAAAATTCTCAGTAACTTCCTGTATTTGGGAAGTTGGCGGTGTATCACCCTCGTATCTCGGAGTGTATGTAAAACCGTCGGTCCTGCGCCTTAACTCAATCTGGTCGTGTAGAGTAGTATGAGAGTGACAGGAATAGAGGGTGCACTTGTATTTGCGCGCACACTATAATATTACTTGTGCAGATGGCTAGTCTCAAAGAAATTGGCCACAGTGGCCGAAATTGGTCATTAACAAACATTATTGTTATTACATTATTATTATTGTGTTACTTTAGTTAGCGGCGTATGTGTAATATTTTTTAACGAAATTCATCCAGTTTGCATAAGTAAGATACAAAAAACACGTACAAACTTACACATTTATAATAGTAGTCCGACTTCAATATCATAATGTAAATAGGTTTATTCTGAGACGTAATTCAATTGAAACGTGTAGCTCTAAAAATAAACATCAGTTTTCTTCTAAGATACGAGTATAATATGTACTTTAAGGTTTCACTTCGTGGAAGACGTGTCGGGATCAAGGATCGGTGTTCCCAGCAAACCCTAGCACGAGCTTTGCGGCTTTAACTTAGCTGTCTAGACATAGTAAAGGTTTTACTTTTTTATCGCATTTTCAGGAATTTTATACGGAAATGCTTTTTACGAACGAACATGTATATTTTATTCAATATAAAATAATCTAAGAATTAGCAATTTCTTCTACGATAAAATTTTAATCAATACGACTTTTATTAACTTTGAATTAATAACAAATCAGAAATTAAAATATATTATAGCCTGCTTCCACATATTGATATATTGTATGTATCATACAAATGTTCGCACCAGTTTTATTAAGAGCAAAACTCGATATGGCACCTTCCTCGTGATTTAGTAGCGTCAGAAAGTTCAGAAGTATACAATTCTATAAGAGCTTTTATGTAAATTGACATTAAAACATTGAATCCGCGAACATACTTCAAGTATTATATGAAGTTTGATCGCAGCTATCGAGTATAACTGAAGTTCTGAAGATAGTAAATAACTTGATTAATAATTAAGAAATAATTAATAATGAAATTTTCCACTGATTAAAGGCTACATTATAATATACTAGCTGACCCGACAGACGTTGTCCTGTCTACACGTCTTTAATTTGAAAATTTCAAACTTTTTTTAATAAGCTAAAACATTCTGGACCATTTTGATGAAAATTATTATTCAAATTGTGAATCTAAACCATTCTCAGATCCCCTTGAACACACACAAAAAATTTCATCAAAATCGGTCCAGTCGTTTGAGAGAAGTTCAGTGACATACACACTCACAGAAGAATTATATATATAAAGATTTTAATGAATTAACTACGTTGGCTATATTAAAATATTTCGTTAGTAGGTAAAAGAATTGGTCTATATATAAAACATGAACCAAATCACGATCACTTTGTAAATTTATTTTAATTACAAGCGCAAAGGAATTCCTAACGAGTAGAATAAACAATCGGAGTGGGTTAAAAGTCGTTAATTCGTTATCTAATTAGATGGATCGCCGGCTGGTGCAGGCGTCTGTTTGTACTGCATTTAGTTAAAGCTTCGACACTGTTACTACAAATTTTTATTTGCTTATCTAGCGCAATTTAATTACAAGAAAAATATCTGTTTATCTTATTATGTTCTTTATATATATTTATAAAACTTTGTAAGGAACACGGAATTTCATTAAAGCTAACTATTTCTCTTCAATTAAAATGCATTGGCCCATGCTAGCTCGGATTACAAGAATCTTTTTTAATAGCACACGTCCCTTCTTACACGAGATTCATACTATCTATACATAATATAATAAAAAAAAACGACTTTTTAAAAAATAACTAATCGGGGGTTTTCAGTCAGAATAGATACATAATCAAATATTTTCGAAGTCGGTCGGAAATCAATGATTATAACGTATTAAGTACTGAAAATAAACCCAAAATCAATAGTTTATAAAATGTTTATCTATTTGTCTGTATGTCTGTTTGTCCGTTTGTCTGTTTGTGTGTAGACGTTTCACGCATAAAATACTGGGCCGGTTTAAACCAAATGTTGTGTAGTGATAACTTATTACTCGGGTCAACATTTAGGATACCTTTTACTGCAGGAATATCTTTCATTCCCACGGGAAAACACTAACTACTAACTGGCTCTATCGAATCGTTCATAGAAAGCTAACGCTGGCTAAACCTTGAGAGATACTATTCATAGAGAACTATTCATATATATTTAAAACGTACCTAGTGACGCACCTGAGCGAAGCTAGGGTATAACACCATGAACATTTATCCAGCTACTTTTGAAAGCAATAACATCAGTCTTTAATAATGATATATTACACCATACTACGCAATGAGGCAAAAAACAATCTCGCCAATTTATAATTTTAGCAGAAATATCCCACGGGAATAACTATTTGTTGAACAGAGTCAAAAAAATGGTCATGGTCGCCCTCCTGCCTAAAACCTAGCTTTCTCTGTGCCTAACATCACATCGATTTGTTGTTTTATTGATGCCTTATTCAAACATTTCTATTGCAAAGGTTCTAAAGATCTTTTAAATAAAGTGAAAGATAAAGTTTCTTGATTGTAATAAATTAGTTTTATAAAATATATAAGTAAAAACTTACTTATTTTCACTTATACATACTTATTTATATTTTATATTCACACATATTGGTATTGTAATGGATAAATATAAATAACTGTGTAAGTTAATTTCATGGAGATCAAGTTATGATTAAATTTTATTGTTTCTTCGTATTTCAAAATATTAAATTACTCATACATGGTTAAAAACAATATATTTTTAAGACAATAAATTTTCCTACATTCAAAAATTGTAGCAGTTATAGAAATATATATTATACACTAACATTGCCCGCGGCTCCGCCCGCGTTCTGATGATCAAAAAGTTTTTTTTTTTTCAAGATAAGTTATTTTTAATAATTTTTGCCTTATTTAGTAAGTTACCTTGCTAAAATATTTATGGTATCACCGTGGTTTTATTCTAGCCAGTTTTTGTATTTTTTCTCAGAAATAAGATATTTTCCCGCGGTAAAAAGTATCCTATATGTTGACCCGGATAACCAGCTATGACCATACCACATCAAAACCCCTCCAGTAGTCTTTCTGTGATGCGGTAACAGACAGACAGACAGACAGACAAAAATTCTAAAACCTATAGATTTGGCCTCTGTATCGATAATAATGTCTATTTCAATAAGATTTTCCAAAAAATATTTAATGTACAGATTCGACTTAGAATTTTATTATATGTATAGACAGTAAAAGGCGCGACATGGGCTCCGAAAGGAAATGATATTCTGAGCAGATTATCTTGCTAATTTCCCGCCACAAACACGTGCTACTTCCGTTCACTTGCTTTAAAATGAACAAAATAAACTCGCTTAATGGAAACAAGTTAATGTACTTTTGAATTAATATTACAATTTTATTTGAAATTATATTTTGCTTATTAAGTTAAAATGGATTTTATTTTATACTTATTGTCATTTAATCTTTAGGAAATAAATAAGCAAGATCATGCAAATATAAAAGTTAAAGTTTTCAAACGCAGCTTAACAAAAATAAAATTACGATACAGATTTAATAAAAATGATTTTTATATTTATCAAAAATACTTTCTGCTAGAACTTGAGCTTACACCTTAACTAATGTGTGGCATATTATAAAATTTTACTTTTTTTTTGTTTCAGCTCTTTTGTTAATTTAAAGAGTTGACACAGAAAAGAATTTTTACATATTTTTGAACTATTTCCGAAAAATATAATCTACAATTATATTAATAAAGTTTGTAAGTTTATATGTAGGGGGTAATCTCTGAAACGACTCACCCAATTCTGTTTTTTTTTTCACTAATGAGAAGCTACATAACCGCCGAATGCTACAGACTATATTATATTTAATAAATTTAATAGAGGTTGGAAAAAACTGGTCATTGATTTGCTTTATCGGCGTGCGCTGCCTTAACAGTTCGAAATAAAGCAGTAATATATGGCAAAAAGACGCCCCAGCGAAACGAGGATCGCTAGTAATTAATATTTCATTATAATAAATACACAGATTACTTTACTATCTGTACCTACGCACTTGTTTAAAACAACAAAATAATTTTACAAATATGAAAAGTTCATAGAAATTATAAAATACTCATATAGTGGGAATTTTTAAAATATGCATGTCTTAAAGAATTGTTATTCTCTTATCTATATTTATTTCGCCTTTTTCATACTATAATATGTACATTTAATAATACATAAAAAAATAATACTTTAACAAAATAAACCACCCAACGATTTCTGCTAAGATATAAAATAATAATAGATGTAAGATATACGAGTAAAATAAGATAGCAGAACTGCGGTTATTTACATAATAATATAATAAATAAATAGTTTCAGTTCGTCGTATCATCAGAGAAATTCCGCGGCAAGTCTGACAACTTTGAACACTTTGCGACGAATTTTCAACGACGCCTTTGATAAATGCTGCGAATTTCGCAAATATTTACCATAATTTTACAAAATTATGTGTAGTTATCCCGCCATTACCTTAAATTATAATGTGATGTCACTTATTTCTAAGTAACAAATTGAAGTAATAAACTTATAAGTTATAACATAAGATATTTAAAATAAAACATGTTCTTAGTATATATATTATTAAAAAATATACTTATACTAGAAAAAATAATAATCTGAAATCGTCTTGTAGTCTACATGAATGGTAGATAACGATGCTCGATCCACCGGGAAATTACAGCTAGTTGAAAGCGTTCACGCGCCGCTTGAGGATCGTCATTTCTAAACTGCAAATTTAAATGATTATGAACGTAAGTATTTTAAAGTGAACAATTTTCTAAAATTACTACTACTCTATCATGAATATTTAATGATTTTATTAAATTCTTAAAACTGTATAGTAAATACTTACTACACAATGCTAGTGATAATAATTTCATAATGTTTTCCACATTATGACGTTTTAATTTCTCAAAGGCATGCTCTGTTATTCAACAAATAACAATATTGTTTTACAGAATATGCAAGTACCCCCTGGACGTACATATATCACGAGCCCATGGGCTCGCGAACCCTCGATCAAACAATTGATACTTACAGAATGAAGTATAAGGTAATATATTAACGTTATTCATAAATTATATAATCTGTAGACGTTGAATTAAACTGATTATATTAACATTAAAAGAAAATATATTTACTAACTAACCTATTATTTTATTTATAATTATTAAATCTACCTTTCGTCTTATGTAGGGACGTATGTAAAGCTAGAAAGGCAAATTGAGCAGAATCGCTTAAAACTTTGTGCATAAATTAGTGCTCATTTAGTGCTAATTTAGTGCCAAAAGCTAAAAATTGATGCTCTTATACTTTGAGAGAAAATTAGAAAACTGCTAGCTTTTAGGTAAGCTAGCAGTGTCACCGCCTAATACGCTAATCGCATATCATAGCATAGATTATAGACATTTTTTATTTTCAATGGAGCAAAATTTAGGTAAGGATATAAATAGGGTTAAATGTAATTACACATATGATTTTTACCAAAAAATATGGCACTAAAATTATGCTCTAACTAGCGACTCACCTTCGCTCCGCTCGGGTTCGTCCTTACGTTTTGATGATTAGTATACATTCCTCAGAAATGAGATATTTTCCCGCAGTAAAAAGTATTCTAAATGTTGAACCAGATAACCAGCTATCACCATACCAAATTTCATCAAAATCCTTCCAGTGGTTTTTCTGTGATGCGGTAACAGACAGACAGATAGACAGACAAAAATTCTAAAACCTATAGATTTGGCCTCTGTATTGATAATAATGTTTATTTCAATAAAATTTTCCAAAAAATATTTAATGTACAGATTCGACTTAGTTACAATTTTATTATATGTATAGGTTAAGCAGGTTGGGACAGTACTAATAATATCTTCCCAGAAAAAAATCGAATTAAAATACTAATTGCATCTGTGGCTTATAAATTAGTTTATTATACCAGTAAAAGTGTAATTATGTATTTATAGCGTCAGTCCAACCAAAAAAATAATTTAAGTATAAATTTTTACAAATGATGAGTACAATTTGTTTTTTATTTGCTTCTTCATTGAATATAATATTAAAAATCATTGATACTTATGATAATTTAAGTTTTTGATAATTTTCAATTTTCTTCCTTAAAAGCCTGCCAGTTGAGCACAGATTACTTCACATTATTTATGTTACCTTTCTAATATCAAAAAGCAGTATAGTAGCACATGCCATTAATTAAAGGGAATTCATAATGCAAATGTTAGATAATTTCAAGTTTTAATCAATTCTCTTAGATATAACGAATATATTATATCCATCTAATGTTTCAATCTATAACTTTTGATGAACATACGGTGCAAGCACGTAAGTACACCGCAAAGTTGTTTACTCACGTAAAATCAGGAAGTTAACTCGCATCTGTTCCGTCTCGTAACTATTCAGCCGAGTGATGAATAGTTCCGAATAGTGATATTATATTCACGAATGTCTCGTCTGGCGAGCAGTTTCCCCACCGTTAAATTCAGCATTTTGCTCTAAAGACTGTAATAGTAATTATGTATGAACTAAGGTCTCATAGCGGGGAAAGTCCTTAACAAAAGGAATAATAGATTTTTTTACTCTCATCATTATTTCATATGTTGAACTAAAGAGATAAAATAGTGTTATTTGTAATATGAAAAAGGTTTTATCTTGCGTTTGTAAAATTAGTAGGTTTTTTTTAATTCGTTACATCTAGTAGTAAAATTTTAAACATTAATAATATTAAAAACGATACGTTAGTAATCAATTTCATTCGACAACAATTCTATTGTGAAAATAAAAAAAAATATAGTCTCCAGAGAATATACGAGTATTTCAACTCAGTTCAGAACTGCATCGCGAGATCGTTTTCGAGTCGACACCGGCGTGAATACACATAACGAGCAGATTGACTCCTCCAAGTCCCTGGGGAAAATGTTTCACTGTCCTTACTGGTACTAACATCAAGATGGATTAGCTTTTACTGTTTGCTCTGTAATTTCAGTCCTTAGAAATTATCGTATACGAAGCGTATCGATTAAATATATTTGCAAATTTTAACATATAGTAAGTTATTACGTTTGTAACCTGAAAAAATATTTTACGAAGCCATAAAGAAAATGCCTGTGGAAAATGCAGCATTTGCTCGATCTTACCTATTCGTGGACTGAGGTGACACATAAATCTTAGAAGGTATTCTGAGACAACCTCTGGAGACTTACGACTAAGAGACCCCTTTATTTGCTTAACAGCAATAGAGATAAGTAAACAACAAAATACCATGAGCTTGCTTTACTTTTATCACATCAAATTACTTAAACATTATTCCACGTAGTTGCGCTTTTGTAGACTTTAACGAGGCACCTTCAAAAGGACCATATACATTCAGTCTTGCTTGAAATCCTTGAAAATAAACAAGGAATCTTGCACGTTGTTTGGTTGTAAAAGTATTTTTCATTTTAACCTTTCAGTATAGTCTTGCATGAATAATAGGTATGACTTAATATGCATATACATCAAAATAATAGTGAAGAAGCTTTATATGGGTAAGTGCTGTAATTTTGCCAATTGTAAGTCTATTTAAAATGTTAAATCTATATCACGATATCTTTTCAAAATTTAAGGTAATATGTATATTAATCATGTAAATAAAAATATTGGTCCAAATGTAGTTAAAAAATAATTCAAATTGATGTTTTATTACATAAATTTTAATTTCGCTGTACCTCTAAATACAATAAAAGATATTTTAAATATATAAAAATATACTATATTTTAAGTTATATTAGTTAAGGTCTTCAAGAATAAAAGGAAAAGAATAAAATAATGAAAGCTATTACCAACTTTACAGAGAAGTGCAACACTTAAAACTTGTGTTTTTAAAGTTGGTGAAAGAGATACGATCAAATAAAAACAAATGCACAAAGAAGAGTGCAAATTACAGATAACGAAATATCAGGCTCCTGCATATTGCGCATTTAATATTAAAGATTCGCAAATATCATAACCGAGTCCACAGTACTTCGTTT
Source organism: Brenthis daphne (assembly GCA_947093115.1). Lineage (NCBI taxonomy): Eukaryota > Metazoa > Arthropoda > Insecta > Lepidoptera > Nymphalidae > Brenthis > Brenthis daphne. Next base: position 43,879,332 of record OX352471.1, read on the forward strand.
ACGCACCCGATCATAAAGCTTGATACACACTGTACAAACTAGCCACGGGGCAGAGATAATTGAAACACTGGCCGGTACACTCGTTATTCATAGGCGCACGGACAGTTTACAGACAGCAGCGTTTCGTCTAAAATATTTTAGAAGATAAAGTTATTTTTTTATTTTTTTACCATTTATTCATAATTTTACTGTATAAATTAAGTGAATATTTGTAATGCGATTATTATTTCATACATATCATCATAGCATCCTTAATATCCTACGAATGTACTAACGAGTACATGCCATGCGACACGCTCTTCTCTCCCTCGCGCGCGAGATTGGAACAATGTTGGTCAGAAAATATCTTCTATGTAATATAGAATTCTCCTATATTATATAGTGTTGTTTAAAAGTAAGTCTAGCAAATTACTGAAATTGTGTTTATACTCTTTTTTAAAATAGTATCATTTATCTGATCATGGATGGCAATGACATCATATTTCTATGTGCTCGTGTACTCCATTTTAATCAAAACGAATTACTATAAAATTTAAATCTTAGTCTAATCAATAATTTATTAAAGAAATAACTTTAACCAATTGTTATATTACTGATCTTTATTACATAACTCAGCTATCAATGAACGAAAATGCATCTTATATATGGACCGGTGGCATTTTTTTTTTTCGCCAGTTATGAAACTTAAATCATAATAAGAAGACTAATTAAGAAGAAACCAACTCGCTAAGCCGTTATGAACCATAGAAATAGCAGTTGTTATGTCTTTTTATTTGTTATCCATATCCGTACTAGTATTATAAATGTGAAAGTGTTTGTTTATATGTTTGTGTGTTGGTTTGTCTTTCTGTCATGTCGAAACAGAGTAACGGATTGGCGTGATTTTTAGGGTGAAGATAGTTGGAGAGCTGCAGAGTGACATAGGCTACTTTTTACTGCGGGAAATCATCTGATTCTCATGGGAAAACACGTTATAATACAATCCAAAAAAATATTTAAGATCAGAATTTCTTGAAACTTGGCATTAATGCCCTTCAACACAAATAAATAAATGCGTATTTTAGAAATTTTCGAAATTCATTTTATAAGGGGGTAAAATAGGGGATGAAAGTTTGTATGAAACCTAGGTACTTACTTTTTAGACATTTTTTTGTAGTTTAAGCGCTAGCGAAGGGGTTTTGCTAATTTTTAAATAAATACCCACTACTATATTTTACTCAACAACAAAAGTACAACAACATTAACAAATGGATCGATTTTATGTTTAGTATTTACTTAGGTATTCTTTAAAATCCAAATATTCCTTTTTGCTGTTTATTATCTCTCCTTTAAATAATCTTTTCTAATTTTGACCTTAGTTTCATTATTGGAGAAACAAAAAAAAAGTATAAATGTGCAATTCACACATCGTAGAAGTGAAACTTCAGAAAATGATATGAATATAGAGTATCAGGAGTAGGATAATCATAAGGATTTTTTTATTTATATTATTTTTACCAAGTTTAAAAGTTATTTTACATTTTATTTGACATAAATATAAACATTACATAATAATCAGTAATGAATTTTATTATTTTTCACTTCCTTTGTAATGTATTCTATCAAATAACAACGGTTACCATGACAACGGTTACCATGGCATCATCGCAATGTATTCTATCTCATTCTATCGCCGGCTGAACCCTATATATTTATATGTTTGTCTCTTTTTACTGTCGCATTTCCATTGCATCGAGTTTCAAATCACAACGATTCTAAAGAAGTTTCACTTCAAAAATATATGGCAAAAAGTTGCATACCCTCTTCAAATGGATTATAATTAACATCTTTCATAGTAAATTAAAAAAAAACTAACGCGAATTTAAAAATACAGCCTTTAAACCAATAATATAATAATATCCGTTAGTGTGTACTTGCCTTATTAGCTCTCCCTTTTGGAGTGCAACCACAAATAACGTCAGCAGAAGGGACGCGTAATGTTTTATTATACCCGCTTTATAACCTCGAGCAGAAAGTAATCTTCCTTATTTACTGAACGAACGGAACATAAAATAGATTGCTGAAGGAAAACAGGTATTAATATGAGCTTTCAACTGTAAAACCGAAGTACGGCGTTTATTGGTTCCAATCAATTTCAGGCACACTAGTGAAAGATTCTTGTAGCACTTAAAGTAAGTAGCGGTCGTCACGTAGTACTACAGCTTTTATTGGCTAACCATATATTAAATCTTTCTTCTAATACTTACACAAAACTAATCACATAGCTTTTAAATAAAACTATCTTTTCGGATTTTGTCGCGGATTTATTTGCATTTTTGTTTCCCGACGTTTCGAATGCTTTACAGCATCCATGGTCACGGGAGAGACTCTCCCGTGACCATGGATGCTGTAAAGCATTCGAAACGTCGGGAAACAAAAATGCAAAAAAAATGCAAATAAATCCGCGACAAAATCCGAAAAGATAGTTTTATTTAAAATGTCAAATATTCGCGTAAATCTAAGAAAGTATTATAATCACATAGCTATCAATTAGATGCCTTGTTTAGGTGAATTATTGCTAAAATGCTCTTTGGATATATAAACTTAGGTATAGTCAACTAAATTATGATTATTAATGTAATATAGTAATTTAATTATTCATATATACAAGACTTTAATATACATTATAAATATAATATGTAACTTGTTTGTGCAATAAATACCCCTCCAAAATAAAACAAAGTGTCCAACAAGACAGTGCGAAAATCTCGTCGCTCATTTCTCTTTTCCCCATTATTTTGACGACGTCTAGTTTCGCAGTTTTAAAATGAACGGCAGCTAAAAATGCTTCCGCGCTTAAGATTGTACCTACCTAGCGCCAGTCTAAAGATCATTGTACGACGATTGTACCATACGCTGAAAGGAGAGGGCAAAAGGCAAAAGGCATAAACATGGTCGTGCTATAGCTAAGGCAGTCTTTCAGCCAGTTTGAATAGCGGAGTGTTTCAAATTACGGCCTGCGCTTTATTGTGTGTGAAAACATTCGGTTGACTGCTTTCGTTTGAATAGTAATACATAGGTGATGTAACTTATTTAAAGAATGTAAATTTTTCAATAAACTTTAGAATTAGCAATTTAGTAATTATTATCATTCTTACTAATGACCGTCCTAAGGTTTGAGTTTGAATGTTATTGAAAGTATTTTATCAGTTACATAAATAGCAATAAATATCCTGTATCAGCTCATGGGCTATCTAACCTTACGATACAGTTCCTAGAAGCGAAGCAATTACACATAAATAAACTTCGCGAGCGGAGTCTGTGCAGTCTTTGTCCATATAAACTTTAAATATGTCAAATCTTAAGCACCCCTGTAGAGGCAATATCTATACTTAAAAAATATTACAAAGACTCTTCTTTATACATGAATATACAGATTTTTTATTAAACTAATGATACTTATATAAGTAAAAATATTTTTCAACTATTTTTTATTAAATCTCAACTTACAGCTTAATAAAGCAGTAGCTTAATAAAAACTTTTTTAAAGAAGCTACATAATCGACACGATATTAATTAAAATTCTTTTGTGCTGCATCATAAGTTCATATTTTTCATTTTTATATAAATTACAGCATCCTTCCTTCCTTTTTAATTTCACGCGCTCACATGTGCTTCCGACACGTAGCCGTTCTGCCTACACTTAGCTTATTAGAGCGTAGTAAATTCAATTTATTATATTTTGTTAGATATTTTTATTTTAAAAATATGTCTTTTTTCTTTTAATTTATAGCGTGTGTTTATTTTTTTAATTTTGCTTCAGGCTATTTGTATGCATAACACGTAACTACGAGATATTTCAACATATTTGATTAATTATATTTTGGTAACATAATTAAATTTTATTTAAATGTGAACACAACTTCTACTTAATTAAAACTCGTTAATTATAATTAATAAGAAAACATGACTTGATTTTCAAGGCGACTCTACGGGTTATGTCTATAAAAATAAATCATAGTAAAAGAAACATTTTAAAAAACAAGCTTTTATTTAAATGTTCTAAAAAAAATAAAATAAACTTTAAATTAAATCAAACCCAACAATTTATTTCATTACATAATTTATCTATACTATAATATTATAAAGAGGTAAAGTTTGTGAGTTTGTGAGGTTGTAGGGTAATCTCTGGATCTACTGAACCGATTTAGATGAAATTTGGTAAGAAGATAGTTTGAGACACTGGGAAGGACATAGGATACTTTTTATCCCGGAAATCATCCCTTGCGGGGGTGAAAATGGGAGTGAAATTTAGTATGGGGGAGCAACCTAGGGACGAACCCGAACAAAGCGAGGGTGAGTCGCTACTCGCTAGTATGATATAAAAGCTTGTCGCGAGATTTGCCTGTATAGACAAACATTGCCACATCTACATATAATAGTTTTAGTACTGGTATAGTATTATATGATCTGTGGCTTTAAGAACTTGAATATTTTTGACTAGTTAATGGATTTTAAATTAATAATAGGAACTCTAACTTGATTTACCTATGGCATATATATTACTTATTTTTTTCGTCTCGTGCATTGTGATTAAAGGTTTAAATTTTAAAATCCTCTTCCTCATATAGTGAGGGTAACCACTATAGGAACGATTTAATAAATTCATCCCCAAGTGAAGGAGTAAAAAACGGAACTAAAGTTTGTATGGAAGTTGTTGAATCTATTAATATGCAATAAAGCATATATAATAGTCAACTAAAATATTGATGCAAGAAGCACATTGTTTATTTTTTAATATCAAATAGTTTTAGGCTTAAGTCGATACTTTGCTTGCATTGTGTTGTTATACACCTAATTTTATTAGACTTAAAATGTTTCTTAAGTTATAATTTGAATTAGATTCGTACCTTCATACCAAAGATAAAGAAGAAAATATAATTTTAACTTAGAATTGTTTTAAGGACGAAGCGAATTTTGTGGTTGAAAGAACTTTTACTTTTCATTGGCTTTGGGAAGTCGGTTTATTTTTTGTGAACTTCATGGCTTCTTTCTCCTTTATTTTCTATATCTATATATATTCGGGTGGGCATGTATTCGCAATTCTTCTTCTTCTCGAGGACCGATTTCAATGTTTTTTTTTGTTTATTTATGACCTCACCTGGATGGTTCTTATCTATGTATAGTTGGACCCGGTAGGAGTCGTTGTTGTCGTGATAGTTGTTTTTTTTCTATCAAAAGAGGTCCTTGGCACGACAATATCTGCCTACTGAATATATTCGGACTATTCTTTTTTATTTACGTACTAATTAGTAGTGTACCAGAGGATAATAAATAAAGAAGTATCTTTCAAAATAATAGCGTAATAATTGTATTTTATAATTTTACAAGATTTTTTGAAAATTGGTGCTCTTTTCGAATTTCAAAATGCTACATAGACAAAAAAAATTCTTTCTCAGTAAAATTCTTTCATTATGGCGACGCAAATATCAGTGCGAGGCGCTAAAGTACAAAAGTTATAGGGCAGTTCGGGAATGGTTAGACCATTGACAAAGGCAAACCACATTGACGAATGCATACTATATTATACCTAAATTGCGAGCATTATTAGACTACTTTTTAAGGTTACAGTATTACAATGATTAATTACTATTATATATATATATATTCTGCTCTGTGTAGCTGTTCAAATGTTATGAAAAATGGCTTAAGTAAATAAAACCATTCTTATAATATGAATAAAAGGTAAACAAATAAATAACTTCAAACGGAATAAATGAAGTTGCTTATAAAACACACAATACAGGTAGGTATCTAAATTTAAATATTGCTCATTCTAGTTACTGACAGAATAAATCTCTACGATACAGCAATAGCAGCCACCAATTTGAATTTTTAGTTCTCATTTCAAGCAACCGTTAAGAGGAAATTTTTGCGAAAATGTGTATGAAATTATCTTGTAGTCTACATGAATGGCAGATAACGATGTCCGATCCGCCGGGAAATTACAGCTAGTTGAAAGCGTTCAAGCGCCGCACGAGGATCGTCATCTCCAAACTGTATTGAATATTTTAAAGAGATTTTTATCACGTTTTTTAATACCTTATTTAGTAATTAATTTTTGAATGGATTTTAATATACAAGTTAAGAAAAGTTAAATATTTTGTAAGGATTTGTATAGAAACCTTTTTAAACGTCCCACTGCAGGGCACGGTTCAATACGAGGAGTGTCAGGCCGTAATCCACGTAGGTCAAGAGCTTGATATCTTTTGAAAACTCGCTAGGTTTTCTCAGACAAGCAGGTTTCCTCACGATATTTTCCTTCGCCGTAAGACAAATGGTAATCATGTTGGAAATGATTCGCACATGAAAATATCAGAGCTGCGAAACCCGGAATTTTAACCCCTCTCACTCCATTTCCCAAACAAGCGCATTACCACTGAGCTATAATACCACAACTTTATCTATGTTATAAGTTTTATTTTAAGTAATCACCAAGAAAAATAAACCAATATCAAATATTGTCATGAATTGTGATAATCCTTTGTTTAGAAGAAAGGTAAACAATGGATTGAAAATGTGCCAACTGTCTATCACGTGCTGTATTGAAAGCTTTGAAATTTAGAATCGATTTTATTCGTGAAAAAATAGGAAAATTGATTACGAACACTACATTTTTTATTTTATTTATTCATTTAATACAAAGCATCTATAAAGTTTGATATAAACTTTAAAAAGCTCAATGAGCCGTCCTTATCCATTATGAATAACCCAGCTTTCACTTGAATGATTTTAATACAACTTCAAACACAGTACAAATAAAATACTTTACTAATCAACCATTACATTTATCAGCCTAAAAGGATTTTTACATATAATAAATAAATATAATACTTATTAGTTATGGCCGTTTGATTAGATAAAAACAATTTTCTATAGCAGCAACCACATTAGTAGAATTGTTTCCATAACGGTCTAATGCATAATGCTCGTAAACCGAGAAAGTTCCTCATGTATAAATAACACTTAAGAGCTTACTTACTGTAATCCTAAAACCCAAATCTGTATCAAAGTATAGAACCATGCAGTTTTCTTTAAAGGATCTCTATATATTATTCTTAATACTTTTAAATGTAAATTGAAATAAGAGCTTTGCACAAATATCTGAATCATTAAGTCCACTTTGAAACTTTAAATAGGAAATTAATATGCTTAAGATTAAGCTTTTAAAATATTATCAACACATATTATAACTACAGGGTCTTTACCTTAACTTTTAGCCAATTTTTAGCATTTCACTTATAACACTAACGAATTAAAAATGGTTTTAGATTTTAACGGCTTGATCTTTTTAATAAAAAAAAAGAATATTGTTAATAATTCATATTATGAATTCGAATAATATATAAAATTATACGCACAGTTGTGAGGGAATTGAGTACCAAGTTTAATTTTTAGTATTTAAGCATTGTTCATAAATATGCGCATAAAAGGATCCAATTTGTTTGTATAAAAGTTGCTCATGAATTTGAATTTCAATTTTGGGGTCTGACTTAACTTTTTTGTAATAAAATTAGGATATTTATTTAAAGTGATGTAGGGACATATTCGGCATTGTTTTAAATTTACGTGTACCTATATTGGAAACAAATAATATATTTTTTTAATTTAAAATACTATAAGTAAAGCACTTTTTCGTCTGTTTGTTATCGTTTACAACTACCTAGTCTGATGAACATTAATACATTTACAAACATTGTTTTATCATAACTTAAAAATAGGTTATGAAGCCAATTTCTTATACAACGTGCCCCAGAACGAAGTAACTGCCTGGGGTTCCTTGACTATTTGGACAAAACTATCAACGAACTCCATCAAAGTACACCTCTTTTCGGTTTGGTTTTTTTTATTAAGTTTTTTTTTGTAGAGAAGTTGGTTTTTACATTTTTTTCCATTCTGTGATTTTTATTTACGAGTGGTTATCATAATTTATCGATTCAAGGTATAAAATTTACCCAAAATTAAATAGGATATATTTTTTTTAAATAAATTAACACAAAATTTTATGAAAAAATAACTTCCCTAAAAAGTTGGATAAATGCCCAATGAATAATATTATATTATTAATTAATATTAAAACACATCTTATTATTACCTACAAAATCTCATAACAGTGTTTGTAGTTATCTCAAACGACGACGAATTACGAATTGTTCAAAAATGACTAATTCGGTCAAAAATAAAGGATAGAGCAATGTTATTAGTAGAGTGAATAAAGGATAAGATATTAGTATTAACATACTGTTTACAAAAACTTTTTTATATGTATTTAAGTACCTTTAGCATACAACCAATACCACTTACATACATACAGTATCCAACAAAAGTTAGTTGTAGTCCCGTTATCAATGATGTCATATAGGTACATATTTTCCAAAGTTTGTTTACTATTTATGTCGGATACACTATTCTCATAAGTATAACAGGGGATTGTCTGAGATTCATTTAGATTGAATAAAGTGCGTTAAAAGTCACTTGAAGTGGTAAGCTTCCACGGATTTACGATACTCTCACGGTTTTAAAATTATTTATTAATATAGCAGTGTCGGTAGTGTTCATTAAATAGTTATATTTTTTTTTATGTTTGACGACAGGTTTGGCTCAGTTTGTAGTGACCCTACTTACTGTGCCAGCAGTCGCGGGTTCGAGTCCCGCTGGGGGCATTCATTTGTGTGATGACGAATGTTTGTACTCCAGTCATGGGTGTTTATATTTATAATATGTATATATTTAAAGTTATATATGTGTAGTGTATCAACTATCTGGTATCCACAACACAGGCCTCGTAGCTTACCATGGAACTAGATGGTGCTGTGTGTTAATGTCCTAACATATTTATTTATTTATTTATTTTTTATTTATATTATAGGATGATTTGACTGTATTTAAATAAACAATGGCTCAAAAGCGAAAACTAACTATAGAAGAAAGGACAAAGTTTGTGAGTATATACAATGCGGGTTTTTCTGAGTTAAATCAGAAGAAAAATCTTATGTCATATGCCATAGACTTTTAACATTTACAGATTACTACTGCTACATTACATGAGACTTATTTTTTATTAAACCCAGTTTCATATTCAAATTCATGGCAGCAAAATTTCTCTATTATACAATGTAGACGGAAATTTCTGTCAATTCGTCAAAAAGAGAAAGCACGTGAGTAAATTTTGCAAGTTAAAGCTAGCTCAGAGATAAAGCGATGAGAGCTAAAACCAGTCATATTTTCGAGAAAATGAATTTAGCACGGAAGATGAATATTAGGCGGCTTCCGCATAGAGACAAATCGGTTTAACACGGCGACGGAACATCCCGCAGAATTTCCTATTACCTTTTAAACTTCCTTAAAGCGCAGACATTTTCATAATTTACAGACTTCATTTATTGATTGAGACGGCTTATCAAAACTTTTAATATTTTATATGGGGTTAATATAATTAAAAAAAATATCACCTAACAGAATCATGTGAGATATTTTTAAACTATAGATAATATAATACTACATTAGTATTTAAACTAACATTTTAATTATTTTATTACATAGATAAAAAGAGCTTAAACTGTTGTTTTGGATACGAATATAAAGCCCAAGTGTATTTAGATCAAACTTATTTATCCCTACAAGACAGATTTATGCAAAGAATGTAAAATCTATGTTAGATATGACTTCAATTACATGTCATTTATCCATTTAATATAAGTTTAAATATTCTATGTAAAACTTTGACCGTATTATAATTTTGTTATGACATTAATTTTATAAAAAAAACTAATGACCTTAATGTCCAACACATTTATAATATTACGGAAGCTCTCAAAAATATATGGGACCACCTCGGAACCTACTTTAATACAATACGTTTTAAAGGAGCAAAATCGATCAGCCCGTTTCCGAGAAATCATTGAATATACATATGTTCATAAAAAAACATATAGACGAACATAGAACCTCCTCCTTTTTGAATGTCGGTTAAAAATATCCCAGTAATTACTCTTTCGGTCCAAGCCAGGACTCGACCCTAAGAACCCATGATCCACAGACAAAATCTTTAATGAATGTACTACTTAAGAAAATGTGCTTGTTAGATTGTCTTTTTGCAGCCTTTAGCTAGTCGATTATCTCGATCGAGTGATTTTTTTTCATTAGAATTTGTTTATTGGATAGAGAACGATATAAACCTTCATCACGACGCATAAACTATTTAAAAAAAATTACTGAGCGCAAACTAACCTGGTTTAATAAAAATTTATACTATACGCACGAAACCACATCTTACACTTAATATTAGTGAATGTTTATCACCACAGCATTATCTCTTAAAGAATTACTTTAATTTGAATCTTTATTCAAGCATACATATACTAAATTAAATTTTATTTGTCCTAAAGAACTTACAAAACCATTTGAGGATTATTAAAGTTCATAATAATATAAGAAACAGTGATCATTTCCCGCTGGATCGCATTAGAACAAAGTGGCTAGTTACAAAACCCTGTGGCATTAAGTCGGAAACACTCAGATTTAATAATATCTCGACATAATGGAGGTTTAACGAAGTAGATATGATAATAACGATAATAATAATTAAGATACGGTTATTCACATAGTTTGATTATTTCTTTTATCGAATGTTTTTGGATTTTCCAATAATCTATTAGAGTTTTTAACCGATTTCCAAAAAGGAGGAAGTTCTCAATTCGTCGGAATCTTTTTTTTTCATTTTTTTATGTATGTTCACCGATTACTCGAAGACGCCTGAACCGATTTGGATTTTTTTTTGTGTTTCAAAGGGTATACTTCCCAGGTGGTCCCATATAAATTTTATCGAAATTGGTCAAGCGGTTTTTAAAAAAATCAACAATAAATATTTTTTTATATAAATTGTTTAATCAAATATGTTATTAAAAAACTTTCTTCTTACAAATTACGTGCTTATTACGTCTACACTAAAATGGAAAAATAAAAACTTTTTAACAAAAAATAAAAACCGACTTCCAGGCACTAAAATGTAAAAACTATACGGAGGTTATACGTATAAAACTAAACGGAGTTTTCATTTCGAATACGTGTAGATATTAATAATATAATATTTTAAGATATGAATATCTAATAGGTAAATATGTATTTTACGTATCGAAATATATTAGATTTGCTTTGCATCGGCTGGCACCGACTTCGAAAATATCTGATTAGGTATATATTCGAAATGAAAACCTCCGTTTAGTTATTTTTTACATTTTAGTGTCTGGAAGTCGGTTTTTATTTTTTGTTAAAAAGTTTTTATTAATATTTAACGTAGACTAAACAATATATTATTATACATTACGTTGTTGTTCAAACTCGCATAGGTGTACAATATTTATTTTATTGTATTCATCTATACTAATATTATAAAGATGTAAAGTTGGTGAGTATGTTTGGTTGTAGGGGGTAATCTCTGGATCTACTGAACCGATATAGATGAAATTTGGTAAGAAGATAGTTTGATACCCTAGAAACGATATAGAATAGTTTTTATCCCGGAAATCATCCCTTAAGAGGATGAAAATGGGGATGGAAGGTTGTAAGTGAAAGCAAACTAGTGACGAACCCGAACGAAGCAAGGGTGAATCGCTAGTTTTAGAGTATATAGTATAAACTTCATTTATGATACCTGTGTGTATATTAAATTTTATAGTGTAGATACTTTTATTTCTGTACAGGTGAATTTTCTAAACCTTCATAAAGAATGTCTCTACTTTCACCACCCTCCGAGCAGACACAAACATTCGTACAAAAGAACTTTCATCTATATTTATTAAACGGTAAACTATCAAATTTGAATGCAAATAAAACGCAGGACAAAGTAAGTTAACCCCCTGTTGTTGCTGAACACAAATAGTCAAATTCAATTCTGTGAGTCAACAGTCGGCCGTTTCGTGTTAATTGATTTTCCTACAAAGCGGTGTGCGTGCACGCCGATCGTACGTCGGCTCATTACTAAAAGGGTATTCTATTCCCTTTGTGGATTTCGATTACTGGTGCTCTCAAAACAGTAATGAAACTAGACTCACTGATAGTAACAGATGACGCAGTTCAAGATTTAAAGAGAGATTGATTTAAGAAATATATTGTATTCAGCCCTTTTTATCGTCTCACTGCTGGGCACGGGTCTTCCTTCAGTACGAGAGGAATCAGGCCATAGTCCACCACGCTGGCCAAGTGTGGGTTAGCGGACTTCACATGTCTTTCGAAAACTTGCTAAGTTCTCCCAGACATGCAGGTTTCCTCACGATGTTTTCCTTCACCGGAAGGCAAGTGGTATTCATGTTAGAAATGATTCGCACATGAAAATATCAGAGGTGCGAGACCCGGGATTTGAACCCGCTTCATTCGGTTTCCCAAGCGATCGCGTTGCCACTGGGCTACCACTGCCTTATATACTTTTTCATAAAATAAAACAAAATGACTAAAACTCAATATAAATAGGTATACCTACTTTGTAAAGCATGGGTAGTCATTGGATATACCATTGGGTAAAGCTTGGAAAACTAAATAAACTCTCAGGTCTCGCACAGCTGATACTTTTTTGTCTAGTCTTATGTTGAAGGAAAACATCGTGAGGAAATTTGTGTATCTGAGATAACTTAATTGAAAGAACTTAAGAAATCTGAAATTAAGGATTGAGAAAACTTAAGGAATTGAAAAATAGCCTGTGCCCAGCATGTATAAACATACAATAATGTTCAAAGAAACAAATCATTGAAAATGTATGACAATTTTTTTTTATTTTTTTTTCTTTGTTATCATTAAAAGTCTTACATATATTTTTTTAATTAATATAACACTATAAATCATTGAGATTTATATAATGCTACATTACTCGGTAGTACTAGAGTATTACATCTATATATATAAAAGAAAGTCGTGTTAGTTACTTCGCTTATAACTCAAGAACGGCTGAACCGATTTAGCTGAAAATTGGCAGGGAGGTAGTTTAGAGCCAGGAGAAGGACATAGGATACTTTTTATCCCGTTCGACCGCGTTCCAATTTTTATGATATTTTAATTTTTGGATTTCTCTTAGTCCGGAATAGGTAAGTATTAAAACATCAGAATAATTAACGAAAAAAAATTAAAATTTATATGGCTTACGCTGGCTAATAACTTTTTATATCTATTTAAAACGTACCTAGCGACGAACCCGAGCGAAGCGAGGGTGAGCCGCTAGTAATATATATTCCTACTTTTAAGTAGGTATAGAAAAAATCTAAAGCGGTCTTCTTATACCACAACAATTTTGTTTTGGTAAAACCCTATACGTCAAATGCTTTTTAAATGCATACTAAGCATTAGATTTTTATTCTGGTATATTTTCTTTGGATTTTTAAAGTTATCTTTTATATTTTTAATATAGTAGGTTTGTTTTGTTTTATAATTTTATTTATTTTATTGTACATAAGTCTTATACCTCGATTTTATGAATTATTTTTTTACATTTTAAATAATTTGTCACGTTTTATACAGCTTCATAATATTATTATTGAGCCATGGCAAATTTTGTATTTACGTTTGAGATTTACATTTGTCGTGGTTAGCTTATTTACGTTTTTAAATGAGTTTTTTATTTATTGCTAAGAACTTAATTTACAAAAATAATCAACCCTGGTATGTAATTAATAATTATCTACCATATCAAAAATTATTCACTATCTCAACTACATCAACATCGCGATAAAGATGTTATAATGTTCGTAATATAATAGAAACTTATAACAATAAAAGCAAATAAATAGATAAAATACTCTTGAGTCTGTCATGGGAAACTGTCGCCTTAGAGAAAAATTGTGTTAGCCTCAAGTACATTGTTTATATATGTACCTACATATGTATACTTTATAATAATATTAAGCTATATAGAGATACTAGCATTGCCCGCGGCTCCGCCCGCGTTCAGATGACCAAAAACCAAATTCTTAGGTTTTACATATTAGAATACTCAATAATATTTAATAATATTAGAAAAATATTACATTGCAGTTTTTGTATTTTTTCTCAGAAATGAGATATTTTCCCGCGGTAAAAAGTATCCTATATATTAACTCGAATAACCAGCTATCACCATACCAAATTTCATCATAATCCTTGTAGTGGTTTTTCCGTGATGTCGGTAACAGTTAGACAGACAGACAAACATTCAAAAACTATAGATTCGGCCTCTGTATCGATAATAATATTTATTTCAATAAGATTTTCAAAAAATATACAATGTACAGATTCGGCTTAATTACAATTTCATTATATGTATAGATAAGCAACTCAGCCTTGCTTTGCTCGGGTTCTTCCCTAGTGAAGAACAAAAACAAATCTATCCCACGGGAATCGTACATTTTCCGGGATAAAAAGTAACCTTTTTGCTATTTCAGACTAATGTACCTCTGTGCTATCTAAATCCGTTCAGCCGTTCTAGCGTAATTGACTAACAAACACGTTCAAACTCTCGCATATTTATGATATTATTAATTAATTAATAGGATATTATACGTAATTTAAAATGAATTTTCTTCAGCTGTGATTAAAATAATAATATATGTATATTGTATACTAATTATTATTTAAATCAAATAGATGATATTTTACCGTCAATAGTCGTTATCAGTTGGTATTGGTTGCTAACGCTATATCACTTCACGCATTTTACCATAAAATTATTAGAACAAATCCCGTTATTCTCAATTAGTTACACATAGTAGCTGCTTATAACGAAGCTATAAGAAGGAAGGGTGAGTGAAATTAATATGTTATTGTTTCCACTGACTATATTGTGTTCATATGTGAACTATGGAAAGAATGTACGATAAAAGCTTTATATTTATTTTCATTACTATTTCAAGTTTAGTAATGTATAGCACAGGTATAGTACAAATTAATATTTAAATGGAATATTATAGTCACTAAAATATTGTAAACACTGTCCCCCCGCTTCGTTTGTCTGTCTGTTTTTCTGACGGGATAAACTTAAAAACTACTGAATGGATCTCCATACGGTTTTCACCAATAGATGGAATAACTCATGAGGAAGGTTTAGGTGTATAATTCATTAAGGTTCTGTGTAAATTAGCTGAAATATGATTGTTGAAATTTTCGAAAAAAATCGTGCCGACTGAACAGCTCTAAAAAGCTAACAAAGTTATGTGTGAACAATGTATTACAGAATCGTTCCTCTTAAAAAAGTTCTATTTAATTAAATTGTAGAAATGTGCCCGTCCCTAGAGACGCACCCGAGCGAAGCGAGAGTAAGTTCACTAGTTGAGAATAAAATAGTATTATAAGATCTATAATAATAATAAGCGATACATCAGAGTAAATCGGTTTCCATTACAAAGCTATGGGTAATGGGTATTCAATTATTCATATTTTTAATTTTTTTTCAAAGTGATGTTAATGTGTAAAACTACCAGTCAGATTAAAAAACTTTACATTTAGAGCCCATTTATTAAGAAACATAAACTATGTGAGCGTAGCCGCAGGCAAAAGCTCCTGTAAAACTAAATTATATTAGCGTAATTTTTTGTTGAAGTTATGAAAAAAAAATAATACATACAAACACTAATTCTAAACTAAAATATTTCTAGAACAATGGAACTGTGAAGTCCAGTCAAGCCTGCCACCAGATCCTGCTACAGGCTGCTGTGGCCAAGATATTTCTGGTATTCAAAGAGTAGAGGGTAATGTACTGTTTATATTTACATCTAAATCAAAATATATGCATGCATGTATGTATGCAATACATGAATGTACACGATTTTAAAACTCAGTCAGTCTTTTTATTCAGTTTTGGGAAATACGTAACACAAATACATGTAGGATGGTAGAAAGTGTTGTAAGTTTGTTTTTGTAAACATGTCTGTAAGTTTCTCATTTTTTTTTAAATTATTCATACATTTACTAGGACTACAGGGCAATCATCATGACTTCATCTTATAAAATTGTAATCTATGAGCTTGGCCCGGTGGTGGGCATGATATGACGTAAATGTCCAATTTTCTAAAGATATTATCGAATCTTCATCAAAACTGCAATATTGCTTATATATTTTTTTATATTTCGATGTCCACTTAAATATAAAAAATAATATTTCTCACAAGTATTTAAAGTTATTTCTATAATAACCCATCCAGCCATCAACGATTTTGATCTAAAAAACCAATTTGAAGGGCTAGAAGAGCAAAATTGACAATTGGCACGTTCAATACCGAATTAGGCCATGTGTTTGTAAATACCATATTAAACATTTCTAAATCCACCAGTCTCTTAAAGGAAGAGAACAAAAGAACTGCAATGAATCACACGGAAAAAAATACAAAAATAAGTAAAGAAATAAATTGTACCATCAAAAAATACCTGAGACAATAAAAGTAATTTACAAGAATACAATATAAAAGAGAACCTAAAATTTTAAGACTCAAAACTACTCAAAGTACATCACAAATATATAAAATACAAAATATGCACAGTTCTGAAAACAGTCAGAACATCCATGGTATCCATAACTCAAGCGTCATAGCTTACCATTGAACTAGATAGTGCTGTGTGTTAATGTCCCAACATATTTATTTACTTATTACCTAGATTTCGATAATTATATTTTTAATATTATTCTCTTATATACAGATCTCCAAGATCTACTTACTAGGAATAATTATAGACGCTCCTCAAATCAAAGTGCTTCATTTGAAGATGGGATCATCCCCAGTCGTAGAATTGCAGGTATATATAAAAAATATGTAAAATCATACTATGATAAAAACTAAAATTGCGACATTAAATTTTTAGAAACTGAATTTTCAAGCCTTTATCAATTTTTTTTTTTACTAAAAGGCAGAGACAATCAATAAAATATATAAGATATACGTATAAAGTGCAAACTAATTCATTTTTACAACATACTCTTTTCCAATTTTTTCAACCGACTTCCTCAAAAAAGAGGAGGTTCTCTATTCGGCTGTGTTTTTTATGCTTGTTACCTCAAAACTCCGTCATTTATTAACCGATTTGGACAATTTTTGTTTTGTTTGAAAGTGTGCACTTCCAGATTGGTCCCATTTAAATTTAAAAAAAATACCTCCCTTAAGAGTGGAAAAATAGCTAATGATTCATCATTAGCTATTTTTCAATTTAACTACTTCTAATTGTCATATTGACTTGAAACTTTATAAGTATTCTATTTCCGTCGATAGTGCAGTGGTTCGGTATCCTTGACCTGATCTGCTGGTAAGGCCAGAAGGTGGATAGGTGGAACTCTTCAACGGCTATTATTAGATACTTTGAGTTTGGGCTTATTTTGTATGATATCACAAGAACAATACCTTAGAATCGGATTTTAGAGCCACATTTTTTTTATTTAACTCCCGACGCAAAAAGAGGGGTATTATAAGTTTGATGTCGATGTCTATCTATGAGTGTGTGTGTCTGTCTGTGGCATCGTAGCTCTCAAGCGAGTGAACCGATTTCGATGCGGTGTTTTTTTTCATTTGAAATCCAGTTTCCTTGCGGTGATTTTTAGCTATGTTTGGTTAATATCGGTCCAGCAGTGTAAGAGAATCAGCTCTTTTTCAAAATGATGTAAGGCATTTTGGCGTATGATTACTCGATTAAGTGCTTCACGCGTGCCAGAGTAATCGTTAAATGACAATTAATTTGCGTAAGGGGTTTTTTTTTTTAATTTATAATTATGTGTTATTAATAAAAGCGAATTTTAGTTTATCAGTCTTCATATAAAAATTGCCATCAACAGTTTAAGCGAATATTTTATTAAAATACTTTCTTCTTACTTCGCTATTACTATGTCTACACTAAAAAGGGAAAATAGAAACTTCAAAACAAACCGACTTCAAAAAAAAGCGAAACTATTGTCGAAATTATATTCGAAAATATTTGATTAGGTATCTATAGTAAATGAAAACTACTAATCAGTTATTTTTACTTTTTAGTGCTTTTTTTTAAGTCGGTTTTTATTTTATTTTTTAAAAGTTTTTTTAATTATTACAGATGGTACAGAGACGGAGTTCAAGCAGTTCCCTTGGATAGTATATATAGAAACACTTTTCAATCCCGCCGATGGATGGAGACAATTAGGTTGCGGTGGTTCACTAATTAGCACGAGATATGTTCTTACTGCAGCGCATTGTATTCATAATGACACTGTGACTACGAATGCGTAAGAAAACTTATATTATTATAATATACTAGAGACTTAACCTCACTTCGCTCGAGTGCGTCCCTGTTTATTTAAATATAAATAATTAGATATTATATACGTAGTTACGACCTACTTTAGTTAGTGCATTAAGAGATAGACTCATTGATCACTGATGGGTATCCTAAACTGTTAAACTTAACACGTTTAGCCAGTATTAGACACGTAAATTTCTAAAGGTCTCGAACTCGAACCAGTAAATGTGTTTTCCCATGGAAACGATATATTCAGTGCAGGATTTATATGTAGTTATTAAATTTTTTGTCTGTCTGTATGTCTGTTTATTTGTATATCTGTTTGTGTGTTGCGCATTTCTCGCAAAAAGTACTGGACCGATTTTGACAAAATTTTGTTTAGTAATATTTAGTACCTACTTGGGTGAATATTTAGGATGGCTTTTACTATATGAAAATCTTTCATTCCGACGAGAAAATACAGTAACTGGTTCTATCGAGTCGTACTTAAAAATTATGTATTTGGCTTACGCTAGCTAAACCTTAAGAGATACGTCAAAATAATGTAGAAGAAAAATTATAGTTCCTACAGAAAAGTCCGCAATAGCAAATATCTGTCTCCTAAGGTAAACTCGCAGTACCAATTTTTATGATATACTAGCAGAACCCGCGGCTTTGCTCGCGCTAAAACTACAAAAAACACTCTAAGAAGGTAGGTTTCCTACAAACATTCATCCTCCATTTTACCCTCTTATGGGATGAATTACGAAAAATGCTACAACACGTATTTATCAACCGACTTCAAAAAGGAGGAGGTTCTCAATTCGACTGTATGTTTTTTTTTTTTTATGTTTGTTACCTCAGAACTCCGTCATTTATTAACCGATTTGGACAATTTTTGTTTTGTTTGAAAGGGTATACTTCCAGATTGGTCCCATTTAAATTTCAAAAAAAAATACCACCCCTAAGGGTGGAAAAACAACTAATTATGAATTTAACCTACTTCTAATTGTCATATTGACTTGAAACTTTGCAAGTATTTCTATTTTCGTTGATAGTACAGTGGTTCGGTGTTGTTGACCTGATCTGATGGCAAGGCCAGAAGGTGGATAGGTGGAACTCTTTAACGGCTAATAGTAGATACTTTGAGTTTGGGCTTATTTTGTTTGATTTGACAAGCCTAACACGTTAGAATCCTTACTTTGCTACTACTGTCTACACTAAAAAGGGAAAAATAAAAACTTTTTAACAAAAAAATAAAAACCGACTTCAAACAAAAGCACTAAAAAGTGAAAAATAACTGATTGGTAGTTTTCATTTACTATACATACCTAAACAAATATTTTCGAAGTCGGTGTGCTTTGGCTAAGTAATTAAAGCCTACCTATTAAATACATACCTAATCAAATATTTTCGAAATCGATGCCAGCCCATACAAAGCAAAGCACACCGACTTCGAAAATATTTGATTAGGTATGTATAGTAAATGAAAACTACCAATCAGTTATTTTTCACTTTTTAGTGCTTTTGTTTGAAGTCGGTTTTTATTTTTTTGTTAAAAAGTTTTTATTTAATTGTATTGAATTGCATAAATACCAGGTTTCAAGTAATTCTGATCATAAATATTTTTTTGGGTTTTATTGTAAAGTGTATTCCCGTGGGAATGAAATAATCTCCCGCGGTAAAAAGTAGTCTATGTCACTCTCCAGCCCTTTAACTATCGCCACTCACAAAATTACGCCAATCCGTCACTCTGTTTCAACGTGAAAGAATGACAAACAAACAAATAAACACACTTTCAAAGGTATGCTTTGCTTTGTATCGGCTGGCACCGACTTCGAACATATTTGATTAGGTATGTATAGTAAATTAAAACTACCAATCAGTTATTTTTTATTTTTTAGTGCTTTTTTTGAAGTCGGTTTTTATTTTTTTGATAAAAAGTTTTTATTTTTCCCTTTTTTTGTGTAGACATAGTAATAGCAAAGTAAGAAGAAGGTATTTTAATAAAATTTTCGCTTAAACAGTTGAAGTTACTTTGATGCCACTTTTTATACGAAGACTTACAAACTAAAATTCGCTTTTATTGGTAACACTAATAATTCTGGCTCTAAAATCTGATTCTAAAGTGTTAGGCTTGTCAAATCAAACAAAATAAGCCCACACTCAAAGTATCTACTATTAAGCGTTGAAGAGTTCCACCTATCCACCTTCTGGCCGTACCATCAGATCAGGTCAACGGTACCAAACCACTGCACTATCAACAGAAATAGAAACACTTGCAAAGTTTCAAGTCAATATGACAATTAGAAGTAGGTTAAATTCATCATTAGCTATTTTTCCACCCTTAGGGTGGTATTTTTTTTGAAATTTAAATGGGTGGTCCCATATAAATTTCAAAAAAAAAATACTCTTAAAAAAAATAATCTGGCCTTTTAAACAAAACAAAAATTGTCCAAATCAGTTAATAAATGACGGAGTTCTGAGGTAACAAACATAAAAAAACATACAGATGAATTGAGAACCTCCTCCTTTTTGAGAAGGTCGATTGGTAAAAAACTAATAGATACTTATAATTAATATCAAATTACAGCTCGCGACAATTTTTTAAATGCAAAGTGCGAGTATAACTATAAAGTTCTTTATTTTCAGCACTCGAGTCATACTCGCTCAGTATAATTTAAAAACCTTTCCTAAAGACTGTAAATTTGTAATGGGAGAGGAACAATGTGTGGAAAATATATTAATATACGCAGAGGAAGCTATATATCATCCAAACTATTACAGAGATTACCTTTATCATGACATAGCACTTCTACGACTGCACGAACACGCGCCATATACTGGTAAGCATAAATATGTATTTAAACTAAATTTTCAGAAGTTGATATTCAATATTCCGAAATCAAATTTACATAATGTTTTACCTTTCAGATTTTATTCGACCTATATGCCTCCCAACTTTTGATATAGACCAGCCAGAGTTTGCTAACTTGCCTCTACAAATTGCTGGTTGGGGTAAAACCGACCCACAGGGAATCGGACCCGCGTCTATCGTAAAGCGCCAAGCTGTTGTCAATTTAATACCAAATAATGAATGCAGGAACATCTATTCGTCTATCGATGCGTTTCCTGTAATTAGATCGCAATTATGTACAGTAGCGAGAAATGGCCAAGATTTTTGTGAAGGTGACTCTGGAGGCCCTTTAATGTTACTGTACAAGGGTACTTACTATCTCGTCGGTATAATATCTGGAAGAACTGTAAAATCCCCGTGGTGTGGTTCACCAACGCCAAGCCTCTATATGAATGTATACCAATTTCAAGCTTGGATAAATATGCATTTAAGAATGTAGCTTCTATAATAATATAGAATTTACTGTCTTTTTAATAAAGTATCTGGCTGATTTCCCGATTTCGAACTATTTTTAAAAAAGTAGGTGAAATATTGAGAATTTGAAGATTTTGAAACCTAATAAAGATAAATAATTATATTAAGAAGTATCTTTTATAAATACTTTAAATTGCAACGATACTTATTGAATATATAGATTTTTAAACGGGGATGCAACCTTTGGGCATATTTTATTTACTTTCGCCAGTAATGTATACTCGTATAATCAAAACATCATGACTAATGTAAACACTATGTAAGAAGTCTTCGTAATAAGAAACCAACTCGCTAAACTATAACGAATTTGTTATGGTTTAGCAAGTTCGTTTCTTCTTTAATAGACTTCTTACATAGTCATAATAAAACAAAAAATAACACATCGACTAATCGAATTTCCACTATTAAATAATTCATAGAATAATTACGAGCATATCTATACATATGTATAATAAAATTGTAAGTAAGCCAAATCTGTGCATTAAATATTTTTTGGAAAATCTTATCGAAATAAACATTTTTATCGATACAGAGGCCGAATCTATAGTTTTTAGAATTTTTGTCTGTCTGTCTGTTACCGCATCACAGAAAAACCACTGGAGGGATTTTGATGAAATTTGGTATGGTGATAGCTGGTTATCCGGGTCAACGTATAGGATACTTTTTACCTCGGGAAAATATCTCATTTTTGAGAAAAGATACAAAAACTGCAATGTAAGAGTAGATTCATATGTAAAACCTAAGAATTTGGTTTTTGGTCATCTGAACGCGGGCGGAGCCACGGTCATTGGTAGTACGTTATATTATTGTTTGAAAAGTTATAGTCACACATTTTGTGTTACAATAACAAAAAAAGGTGTGCGGTCCCCCTACTCTCACGCCTGACCAGCCAGGCCAGGCCGTCCTCACGCCTTTTCTTCAAATCCGAATGTAATTTATTATGGATATTTTACTTGTTGATATTTATATTTTTATAACTTGAGATAAAAGTGTTATGTCCCTTCCATGCGACTTTATTTTTCCCTCTCTTTCTCTCTCTGTAATCCGTTTTTTTTTATTTCTATCATTTTTTTAATGTAAATCATGCAAAGTAAGAAATAAAATCGAAGGGTTTCTTCAAATATTTTGGGAAAAATATTTGTTAAGATCTATGCATAATACATATGGGACATTCCACGCCAAATCGGACGGTGCCAAAAAAATTGTTTTATTTTCTTAATATTTTGGTATTTATTAGTACTTCCAAAAAAGACTTCCTGGTAAATTTTGAAATATTTTTGATCACTGGTTCAAAACTGCTCTTTTTTTGGTTCGTTGCTCATAACTTTCTTAATAATGGTTGAAATTAAACTTTTTTTCAAAATTTTTGTTTTTAGATGACCTTTCAAAAATATAAAAAAAAAATATTTAAAATGTTTTTAATCGAGATTTTTAAATTTTATTTTTTCAATCGTGTCTTTAAAACTGTGTGTATCCTTCGATTTTTGGATATTTTTTTATTTTAAACTTCTATCCATCATGCCGCTTTTAAGCTCGGTCCGGTAGTGGGTCTTCCATAATTACTATTTTTTCCGAGTTTTAAAAATGAAAAAAAAATGTAATTTTTAAAAAGAAAATAAAAAATTATTTTTTTTAAAACCGTCCGATTTGGCGTGGAATTCCCCATATGATAAGACAGTAACTTAGCGAAATCTGTACATGCAATATTTTTTAAAAACAATGACTGTAACATTTTATGTACACTTAAAGACCCCAAAACAATAGTTTTTATTTTTTTGGTATGTTTTTCTGCGCGCGTTTCACGCAAAAAGTACTAGACCGATTTTAACGAAATTTTGTGAATTGATGACTTATTACTTGGATCAACATTTAGGATATCTTTTACTTCAGGACAATCTTTCTTTCCCACGGGTAAACACAATAACTGGTTCTGTCGAGTCGTCTTTAGAAACCTTCCGCTGGCTAAACCTTAAAACATACATCAAAACAATGTACTAGAAAATTGTAGGTCTTAAAAAAGCCTACAGAAAAGTTCGCAATAATATATTATGTCTGTCTCCTAAGGTACACTCGCAATAACAATTTTTATTATATACTAGAGATTTACCCTCCCTTCGTTTGGGTTTGTCCCTAAGTACGTTTTAACGGTTAGTATAGAATAGATAGTCGATCGCTTGCTCTGTGAAAAACAAATCTATTTCACAGGAACGGTTTTTCAGGAATAAAATGTAACCTGTTCTATTCCAGATAATAATCTATCTCTTCTTACTTACTGTTTTATTATATGTATAGATTAAAGGCAATCACCACAAAAAAACTGCTTGAAATACCTATACTAATATTAAATGCGAAATTAACTCTGTCTGTCTGTCACCTTTTCACGCTTCATCCGCTGAACCACGGTAATGTTATGCATACAGTATTGCAACTCGGCCCTGTCCGTGAAATAATTACCTACAGCTGAGCGGCACATACACACGCGACAGGGCTGCCCGACGGCCAGTATTTCATCTACCTACTTGAGTTTCTTTCTAATTTTGTGATTTCAAATATTATATTTTTTATTTAAAAAATATTAAGTGGTATGTGAGCCTTATAAATTTGAAAAAAATATTTGCGCCTTGACTGAGACGTACGAAAAGCTTTATTGTTAAATTTAATGGTATAAAGAATGCGCATTCGGATAAAAAGTTCAATTAAAACTACTTTAAAATTTATTTTTAATTTAATTAATTTTTATTTTTAAAACACGATATGATGTCTCGATACTTTTTTGCTTGACATTAGCGAAGTTACGGGAGGAATAAAATGTTTATTTTTGTATTCAATTATAAAAGTTACATAACAAAACCACCTTACACAATTTTCGTAACCATACATTCGATCTGGCAGCACCGGACGGTTGACTACCGAGTGTATACCGTTACAACCTTAGTTTTATTTGTTGTAGTTTTTATAATAAAGATTAAAACATTTTACACTGAAACAAACATGTTTTTAATTCTATTTAATGACAAAGTATGATGATTCTATTTAAAATAAAATAAAAAAATAATAATTTTATATAATATATTTTTCTATGTCCCTACCAATAACTAATATATGAAGCCGCGAGCAAAATGCTATGAAAAATAAAATAATAGGCTAAGTACTTTTGAGCGTGAGTATACCTATGCGCAAACATACCCCCTCCACTTTCTTCCAGTGTTCTTTTTAGATGACGCGAGTTATATAACTCGACTTCCGACCGTTTGTATGATGATGGAATACTGTATGTAATATTACCGTGACTGAACTGATTTAGATGACATTTGATACGGATATTCTGTTAAATGGTGTAAAAACTATAAAATAAGAAGCAGCACTATTTATTTTCACTTGTAAATACATTATTTTATTACATTTATTGTTATTTATCACAAAATTTAATCAAATGTAAAATAAAATGGCGTATTATCCAACTATGTTAAATATAGTCGATATTTCTATGTATTGTTGACATAATAATGACAACCATCATAAAATGGCTGGATTATACTATTCAGAACGAATGACAAAACTGTCGAGTGAGTCCATTTGACATCGACTAGTGCTTGACAATGTCAAAAATATATCGATATTTGACGAAATAACTGAACGAATGATGTTATTTGTACAGTACAATAACATAAAATACTTTTATCACAGCATCCTACCATCTGATGACAATAAATTTATAATAATATTTTTTATAATTAAATAAAAATATTATAAATGCAAAAATTATAATCGGGATGTGTACTTAATTTTTTATTTTATTTTAAACCACATTTATATACTTTGGAATATTATTATCATAAATATTATTTTATTTTAACGCATAAATTACACAAAATTTTGGATTTCCTAGTGACCCTTCTCGAAAGAGAAAGTGGGTAGAAGCAGTTCGTAGAGATGACACTAGGTTCTCCCTTCTCCATTTTTTTTCCTTTGTTTTACAGCTTATTTATGATACACCTTTTCTTTCCCATTCGAAGGTTCTGGGTTTGATTGTCGGCGCAAAATCAAACAATAATGTCTAAAATGTCATTCATTCGTTCATCGATATATGTATTTTTTCGATTACGTTCAAGCACTATAAATAGAGTGAATTTTTATGTATTGTGTATCTGTGTTTATAATCAAGGTGTAAAAGTAACGAAAAATAGCGTACCCGTATGCATTCGTTACTATAGCATCAGTACTCGTTACTTTTGAATCGTTACTCGTTACTTTTGATACCCGATAACATACTCGTAGAGCATCGCATCGAGTCGTGTTGCGTATCTATTGCGTACGGTATAACGTTGACGTTGCGTTGTTTTCTGTGGAATAATGCACGATCAACAAACCATTTCAATTGGAGAGTTACATGATATCCAGAACACGGGAAATTTTAATTATTTATAAATCTATATAATTTTTAAAAATTTTACTAACAATATTTTTTTATTTATAATTTTTGAAATTAAATAAAAAATAAAAAATAGGTAATTTAAAAATGAATAAGTAACGGCATCTATCACGTTAGTGTGACGTCATATTGCATATATTATTTAAAATCAATTGCGCGAACGATTTAGCAAACCATAATCTTTATGTATTACACATAATCACATGATCATGCCTCACGTAGGATGAATAGATAATTATTGTATTACAATCTTCTTCTTCTCCCTGCCCATTTCCCAAATCACTTGGGGTCGGCGCAGTACATCTTCAGTGTACTGCTGATAGGATTTGGCAAAGGTTTTACGACCGGCCGCCTGCCTGACGTCAACCCTCCTTGGGAATGCTATTGTCTTTCTTTGTCTGAATGGTGTTAAATATTATGCACTTTCGATTTTGTTGTGTTTTAAAACATTTTTTATACTATTAATTCAATTATTAATGTTATTTTTGGATATATTTTAAAATAAATTTCGATTACACAATAAATTTACATTAATTTACATTTATTTAATACATTATTGTATTACAATATTGTACACAATTATTATTTTAAAAGCCGGTGGTAGCTTCCTAACGGACTGACTACACTGACATTTAATTTTAATTTAAAATGTAAAATTGACGATTGAAAAGAGCTTGTAAAAGTTTATTTGAATAAAGTATATTTTAATTTCATTTGACATAATCATTAAGTAAAAATTATAAGTTTGTTGGATAAAAAACAAAAAATGTGTTCTAAATATAATGGTTGTTTCTAATTGAAAATTGTTTCTAAGCAAAATTTCTAAGATCTGGAAATCATGCAACTCGAAATAAATAAATAAACTCTACTAATCTAAACTACTAATTTACTCATCAATGGTATTAACCGAAAGCTGTATTTTGTTGAATAAAAAATCAATAAAAACATCAGTACGAAAATATGTACGGAAAATGCGAGTAACGAAATGCATTCGTGAGTAACGTTTCGGTTTATAATAATGTAATAAAATCTTTGTGTGCGTTATGCTTCACTTGGTTGAACGAGTTTTCATGCATTTGTATTTTATATCGGGTCCAGTGGCAAATTCGTTGATGGTCGTAGTGTATCCGGCTCTTAGATCAATAGTTTTCAATCATACATATAAGTAGTTTTTTTATAAAGAGGTGACGGAATATCCGAGTAGACACTTCTATATTCACAATTTACTTCAATATAAATGATTATTTTACATTAAATATTGAGTTAAATTTCTATTTAGATATAGCCTAAGATACTAAGTAAAACTGGTTGAAAAAAAATTGTCTGTCAAGTAAATATTTCGATAGACACCTTACGAGAATGAAGGGTGTGCGCGACAATACACGTGTGTATTGGTTTGGTTACACTTCGTTTGGACCATGTCAATCAAATTCTTTTCGGCGTGTTTGTAATTTTAATAATACAAAATTGGATTTTTTTAAATGTAAGTAAAATAGTGCTACGATATTATTTCTACCGTCAGTGTTGTATTTATAAGTGAACGATTTAAAACAATTTATCATACAACCATGGAAATAACATTCCATACAAGTTTTTTATTTACTTTGATCCATACTTCAATCTCAGCAGTTTCTAGTCAAGGTATAGTATTAGTTTAAGATATTGAGAATCTAGTGTCTTGTCATCCGTACTAATATCCATACTTAATTAATATTAAAACCGGCTAAGTGCGAGTCGGACTCGCGCACAAAGGGTTCCGTACCATTATTTTGTTTGTTGTATGGAATGGCCTTATGTTTCATTTTAATTTAAATATTTATTTTTAAAGTTAATATATAACTAGATATCCTGTGAATATTTTAAGTAATAAATCTGTTTTTTTTTTGTTTGAATGCACTAATCCCTAGAACTACCGTCGAATAAGAAAATTTTTTATTTCATTTCCACCCTTATTCTTGAGGAAGAAAGGCTATCTAACATCACACTACGACTTTTAGGATCAAAACAGTTATAAAATATAATTACAAATTAGCGTAGCGCGTAGTCTACGCTAACAGAGGCCGGAAAAGCTTGTGTTAAAATTAATTAGTTAACTTAAAAGTAACTAGTATTAATTTTTAAGTATGTTTAAAAAAATTTTTAATTGTATTGCACTCAAAACACATTTTAAGGATTTATAATATTTTTAGAACAATCAAATTGTGCAGCACAATGGGTGCCACCAGATCCTGCTACAGAGTGCTGTGGAAAAGATTTATCTGGTGTCTACAGAGTAGAGGGTAATGTGTACATATGTTTTGGGTAACTAATATTTTTATCGAAATAATAATAACTTTGCCATAGAAAATTAAAAAATGTGAAAATTTACAGAGTTCAACTTTCACCTCGAATAACTTTTGAAGGAGCGAATTAATCGAAAAACTATTAGAAACCTTTTTTGTAGAGGATTTAATTTTCTATTAGAATGTGCGTCTCATTACTGTAAGTCATCTTGTTCGAGAAAAAATATATGGAAAAAGTGGGAAAATCCCATGTAATAAATGGGAAATATATCGTCTTTAGGGCAAGGTTTATTATGAACATTAAGGGATTATTTTGGTCTTACAATTTTTTTAGACGAAAAACTAAACATTTAGGGGGTTTCGCAAGAAAAAAAAAGTCAATTTGGTAAATAGCGGCCACCCTAATAAATATGCTACATATTTAACCGACTGTCAATGAGTAGAAAGTGGAGTAGATTTTCAATATATATATTGTATATACTTTATTTTTTTTTTTGTATTTATGTTACACGACATCTTTATGTATTTAATTAGAGTTTAATTATTTTATTATGAATAGAAGGACATCTAAAAGATATGGTCAACGCAAACATTAACTCTATGTGAGAACCAATCCCACAATTTTTGCTTAGCGAGCAATCTTAATCTTACTTTTTCCAAGGTTTTGTGTACACATCTGGGTTCATATAAGGGTTTTGTTATCGGAGTTTCGGGACTTCAGTTCAATTCAATTTTCTTGTTAATTGCTTCAAAACATGCCAGTTGAGCATAGATTACTTCGCCAATGTCACGTAGAATGGAGGAGGCATGACGGACATTGGTCGGTAAAATAACATTAATGTCGGGATTTGCGATCTTTTTTTAATGTTAGGATAATTCATTTACTCATACCACTTCTATACATACAGGTAGTATGTGGGACTCACCAGCTAGAAAAACTAGCACTACCCGCTAAAACCCAACAAAATCTCCACCCTCTTAATGGAGCATCACAGGATCACTTACACGCTTAACCACGACGCCCCGACGACAGGTCTGCCCGAGCAAACCACAACAGCCATGGGGTTGCTACAAAGGGCCCCTCTGCTATCATAGAAGTACCAGGAGCAAATCGCTTAGCATACCGCCCACCGAAGTGGGCCGCCTCCCAGTGCGTTCTTGGTTAGCGCCCGGCAGGATTACCAGACGCTAATGAGCATGCACACCGCGACAAGGTGAACGCACGTTGGGGGGGAAACAGGGATTTGCGATCCTACGATAACTTTACGTTTTCTATCGATCTGCCCTTCCATTTACCTTTATACAGCTGTTTTTCTTAAGCCGAATAGATTATTTAAGATAGTATTTTTTTCTATAATGGATATATAAAATAACCATTGATTTATAAAAACAAAACATTTTTGTTTTTGTTTTCCTTTTCAATAAGTCAAGAAACAAATTTAGTACAGTGATAGTGGAAACTCCGATCAAGTCCGAATAAAAATCGCGTTAAGTACATCACTGTGCAATTTGAATTTTTATTTCATTAGTACATTAGTCATACAATTTTAATATATTATTTGCTTGAACGAAACGCTTGGAAAGCGAGTTTGGCTTATTTCTTAAATTTGATAAGTTTTTGTAATATTCTCTTCTACACAGATCTGCAAAACTTACTACCAAGAAATAATCTTAATAGACACAAACGTTCTACAAACGATAGCGCTTTATTTGAAAGTGAGAACATCAGTCGCAGAATTACAGGTATCTCTAAAAAGTGTAATTTAAAACTAATTTAAGTAGTATTACAAAAAATAACGCTCAAAAAGGGGAAACTAGTTTAAGAAAGGCATGTGAAGTTCACCAACCGTGTTGACCGTACTTGGCAGGTTGTAGTCTATTATAGCCTGATCCCACCCTTCATAAGAAGCCCATTATCAGCAGTGAAACGTTGAAAAGGGCTGAATTATTGTTATTATTACATACATATCTTAAGCGTCTTGTTAAATCGGTTTTTATAGTATTTATATTATAATTTTTTTATATGTATTATAGGAGGCACCGATACAGAATTGGACCAATTTCCTTGGGTAGTATATATAGAAACATATTTTGAGCAAATACTACGCACTTGCACTGGTGCACTAATCAGCGATCTATACATTCTTACAGCAGCTCATTGCGTTCACGAATATGGACTGAATTTAGTTGGGTAAGAAAACTTCGGTTTAAGGCGATTAGTGTGCAATGGCCTTGAGTTTTTGAGCAGGTCTTAGCGCGCTGCACCCGCGCACCCCGCAAGAAAGTATCAAACAAAAAATAATATCACCCGGGTTATAGGTAACTCCTACTTCCAGTCCACAGTTTTCAAACAGTATCCATAGGTAGTTATTTCTATTAACGTATATTGATTCTGTTTGTCTTTGGTTTAGGTTATTGTGTATATAAGCTGACACACCACCTCCAATTTTATCAGATATGTAGTAGCAAGAATGAGAAGCTTCTTACATTTGCATAAAAGAAATTGTATAATATAATTAAATTTTTAATGAATAATAAAAATAGTTAATATATCAATTAAAATAAAATAAAACATTAAAAGCACTACTCATTTCTAAGGTAAAGTAAAAGGAAGCATAGTAAAGTAGTTTAAAATTTAACCGTGAGGTATAAGGAAATTTACATTTTGACTGTACAGTAAAACAGGAGCAAATACTCATTCACCGTTTATTTACAGAATTACTTTTTTAAATAATTTTAAATAAAACTATCTATTCAGATTTTGTCGCTATGTTATGTATGAGAATTAGTTTTCTTTACTATTCAGTCGGGCTTAACTAGTTCAGTTATACCCTAACATTTAGGACCAACTGATTTAGACTACCTACTAATTATTTGTTAATTTGTTAAGATATCACCGTATTAACATTTTGATACTTGTAAAATTTTATTAATTTTATAACCTAATTTTACAATGACATTGATTGTCAAAATTTCTTTTTGAGTTTCAAATTTTAGGAAAACTATCAAACTGCATCGCTTAAAATATTTTTCAAATATTATTTTATTTTTAGCATTCAAGTCAGTCTTGCTGAATATGATCTAAAGTATTTTCCTAGAGATTGTAAGTATGTAATGGGAGAGAACCAGCAATGTGTGGAAAATATATTGATGTATGCAGTGGACTCCGGTTATCATTCACAGCACGATGGCGGACACCTTTCTTATGATATAGGAATTATTAAACTACGTAGTTACGCTCCATATACTAGTAAGTATTGATAAAGAATGTAACTTAATTTGTAGAAAGAGTTCATCCATACATCTGTGATACTTTTCATATTATGTATTATGTATTAAGCCCTTTTTAACGTCCTACTGTTGGGCACGGGCCTCCCTTCAGTACGAGGGGAATCAGGCCATAGTCCACCACGCTATTTTATATTATAATGTTTAATATTTCAGGATTTGTTAGACCTATATGCCTCCCACCATTCGATGTAGATAGGCCAGACTTTGCTAACCTGCCTCTACAAGTTGCTGGTTGGGGTAAAATCAATCCATATGATAACGGCTACGGCCTAAAACTGTCTAGCGTCGTGAACTTAGTACCACATGATGAATGCAGGAATTTCTATAATGATTTTTTGTTAAGATCACAACTGTGTGCGGTTGGGAGGGCTGGCCAAGATCCCTGTCCTGGTGACTCTGGTGGGCCATTAATGTTACTGTACCGAGGTACTTACTATCTCGTTGGAATTGTCAGTGGAAAAGGTGGCGGTAGTTACTGCGGTTCGTCAGTGCCAGCCATCTATATGAATATATTCCAATTTCTACCTTGGATAAAAACACAGTTAGGATATTAACACCGACATATAACATAAAAATGTTTTCCTAATAAAATAGGTTAAATTATGTAAGTACTTGTTTTATTTTTTTTAATTGTTAGTAATTGTCAGATAAAAGTATAAACGTTTCGTTTTAGGGTTTTGTAACCGAAGATTTCCAACAGGACCCTATTATTATCACCACAAATCATATAACACTATACTAGTACAGATACCTAACCTCATACAAAAAATTGATACACCGCTAATTCGGGCTATTTTTGTTTGCTTTAATAGATAATAGATGTCGTTGATTCGCAAATAGTTAAACTGTTTTATTTTATAAATATGTGCAAATTAATGTAAGGTAAATATTATAAAATTCATCCTGCATTAGAATAAAAAAATCTGTGATTTAAACAATTTTTAATTCAGATAAAAATTCATCATAAGCAAAAGTGCCGTCTGTGAATATACCTACACTACAAACCCATCATCATCACTGATATTTAAATAATCAGTGGAATTGCGCCACTATGATTAACAGACGCAATATTTCGTTTCAATTCATTTTGAATATTTTTTAAAAAAACTTTTTAACAAAAAAATAAAAACCGACTTCAAACAAAAGCACTAAAAAGTGAAAAATAACTGATTGGTAGTTTTCATTTACTATACATACCTAATCAAATATTTTCGAAGTCGGTGTGCTTTGCTTTGTATGGGCTGGCACCGATTTCGAAAATATTTGATTAGGTATGTATTTAATAGGTAGGCTTTAATTACTTAGCCAAAGCACACCGACTTCGAAAATATTTGATTAGGTATGTATAGTAAATGAAAACTACCAATCAGTTATTTTTCACTTTTTAGTGCTTTTGTTTGAAGTCGGTTTTTATTTTTTTGTTTAAAAAGTTTTTACTTTTTCCCTTTTTAGTGTAGACAGTAGTAGCAAAGTAAGGATTCTAACGTGTTAGGCTTGTCAAATCAAACAAAATAAGCCCAAACTCAAAGTATCTACTATTAGCCGTTGAAGAGTTCCACCTATCCACCTTCTGGCCTTGCCATCAGATCAGGTCAACAACACCGAACCACTGTACTATCAACGAAAATAGAAATACTTGCAAAGTTTCAAGTCAATATGACAATTAGAAGTAGGTTAAATTCATTATTAGTTGTTTTTCCACCCTTAGGGGTGGTATTTTTTTTTGAAATTTAAATGGGACCAATCTGGAAGTATACCCTTTCAAACAAAACAAAAATTATCCAAATCGGTTAATAAATGACGGAGTTCTGAGGTAACAAACATAAAAAAAAAAAAAAAAAAAAAAAAAAAAAAAAACATACAGTCGAATTGAGAACCTCCTCCTTTTTGAAGTCGGTTGACAATAATACACCTTATTAAAATAAAAATATTTTGATGATTTGTCCTGGACGCGCTAACGTACTCGTATATAGAGGACTTATATTATATGGTGGAGGTACTCAACAGAGTGCAAGGTATCTCCTTTTATATTAATCTGAACGCTTGAGTAAATCCAAAAATCCACTCTTGGGCTATAGGAGTAATCAAACATAACATTAAATTAAGCCATCTCACACACGAGCTTAGACACGTGGAGAAAAACAAAACATTGCATTGAACATAACTAATACTAATTTCAAGATTAAAATCTATACCTACATATCGTTGGCTCACAATTACAAGGTTCTATGTTACAATTTTAGTACTTATTTAGTTATTAATGCTACAAGGCTTTATGTGTCATTAGCTACAGTTTTGCAAAAACAAACCACTAGATAGGGGCACTTAAACTACAAAATATTCAATTTTACATAGTTCTATGTTTTTTTTTTTACAATAACAAAATAACGAAGTTCTATGTAAAAATTACTAAACTTTATTAAATTAACATAGAACCTTGTAATAGTAAGCCAACGATATTATGTATAATAAAGTTATTACAAGTATCACGTTTAGTCCAGCTGTCGCGTTTACTATCACGGGATTAATAATAAATAAAAAGGTTACGCCAAGAAATAAACATTCTCCTTAATGAAATCAAAATGTATGAACATATGTTGTTTCAACAGTTTTACAAAAAGTAAGACCACGCTGCGCTCCAACCATAAACAGACAGAACCTTTACTTTTCACAGATAAAACAGCCAGTATATCTCGCGGCAAGGATGAAACGTGTATGTCTCCGACTGCATAATACTATATTCCTTCGTGAACTTGTTTTAATTTTTTTAGTTAGCTTTTATTCAGTCGGGTTTTTTATAATATATTTATTTAATTACTATACAGTTAATACTTTCTTAGATTTTCGCGAATATTTGACATTTTAAATAAAACTATCTTTTCGGGGTTTTTTGTGGATTTATTTAGATTTTTAGTTCCCGGCGTTTCGAATGCTTTACAGCAATCATGGTCACGGGGGAGACTAAGTTTTTAGATGTCTCTAAGGCATTATACATATAGTTGTTACAGACAGCCTACCCACAAAATAAAAAAATGAATTCAGGAAATTTAAAAATGGCATCAAAATACCTTACAAGTTTTATAATTGAATATGAAATATTATTTATTTAATTTTACCTGTTATTATTATATTTATTATAATTTTTTAGAAAACATTTGATTTAGTAATTTTTTTAAATTACTAAATTAAAATTACTAATTCTTAATTAATTTTAATATTTTTTAAATTACACATAGAACAACAATGTGGCTTACTTGAATAATCAATATTTATTTTTGTGTTTATAAATATAATAATGGCAACACTAAATATAGATTACTAATTAATAAAGTTTATAGTTTTTAACGATATTGCTGGTTGGAAAAACTTTGTCTTCGATACAAACGTTCGTGTCTGTTTCGGTAGGTACCTTTCTGAAGCGTAAATGTAACATACGTACATATATGTGTATAAAAATGCATTAGCATGTAATATTTTTTGATTGACAGAAAGGTCATATCTGATATAATGATCCTTCCATGACACGGCATTCCTAGAAGCCACTAAACAAAGACATTGAATCCTGATCTATTTCGCCCACGAGGGCCAATGTCACTCAGACGTTCGTGTAATACTCGTATGTAAAGCTTGTGTACGCAGGAAATTTTTAACTACAAAATTGT
This sequence comes from Brenthis daphne, assembly GCA_947093115.1. NCBI lineage: Eukaryota > Metazoa > Arthropoda > Insecta > Lepidoptera > Nymphalidae > Brenthis > Brenthis daphne. The sequence continues at coordinate 43,914,621 of OX352471.1, forward strand.
ATGCGCAAAAGCAAGTCCCATAGGACGACGACTGACACGACGATGCAACATATTACTGATAATTTCTTGACTGGAAACCTTTATTCGACCGCCCCGGAACTCGAATCCAGGACCACTGAACCTGCAGCTAGAGCCACTAGACTAACGTGGTGGTTTTAGATGATGTAACACATAAAATATGAAAATGCTGAGTTATTTTTTCACATATTAAATTATAATTTGTCACGTTTTATACAGCTTCATAATATTATTATTGAGCCATGAAATTTAAAAAAAATGTATTTACGTTTCAGATTTACATTTGTCGTGGTTTGCTTATTTGCGTTTTTACACGTTTTTTTTTATTGATTGATCGATTTGACATTGCTAAAAACTTAATTAATAAAAATAAACAACCCCGGTAAGTAATTATTTACCATATCAAAAATTATTCACTATCTCAACTACATCAACATCGCGATAAAGATGTTATAATGTGCGTAATATAATAGAAACCTATAACAATAAAAGCAAATAAATAGATAAAATACTCTGAGTCTGTCATGGGAAACTGTCGCCTTAGAAAAAAATTATGTTAACCTCTAGTTCATTATTTATATATGTATACTTTACAATAATATTAAGCTATATAGAGATACAAACAAAACAGTTGCATTGTGCCAAATCTAACATATACTTATTATTTTTAAATAAAAGCTAATAAAAATATTGTCATACTACATACGTGTACTTCAATATGTAGGTACATACATAATAATTGTATTCAGCCTTTTTTAACGTCCCACGCTGCTGGGCACGGGCCTCCCTTCAATACGAGGGGAATCAGGCCATAGTCCACTGTGCGAGACTCGGGATTTGAACCCGCTTCACTCGATTTCCCAAGGGAGCGTGTTACCAATAGGCTACCACTGACATACACAATTATGTATATATATTTACTTTAATGGCCAGTTAGTAATGTTTTGTTTGTGAGTATGTTACATGACTAATGCCCAATTTCACCAACAACCCATAAGCTACCACCTACGTATGGGATCCTTAGCTTAAAAGTCCGATAAACTAGCCCCTAAATTAAATTTAGTTTTACGATCGTCTTTAAGCCCATATTTTGAGCACCTAAATTTAGGGGGCCTGTTATATTTAGGTGACCCCTAACTGTCGGTGAAACAAAAACTGTCCCCTAAGAGCCAACTTACCATGCTTAGGGGATCCCTTAAACTTAGGTGACGTTGGTGAAATCAGGCAATATACTTTTATATTGTAATAATTAGCGACTCATCCTCGCTTCGCTCGGGTTTGTCAATAGTGAAGAACAAAAACAAATCTATCCCACGGGAACTGAATAATTTTCCGGAATAAAAGTAAATTTTGTGCTATTCCAGACTACAATGTATCTCTGTGCTAAATTTCATTCAGATCCGTTCAGCTTCAGCCGTTCTAGTAGGTAGTATCAAACATCCATCCATCCAAACTTTCGCATTTATGATATTAGGAGTTGTTGGCCATATGTAAAAATTTTTAATTGTATCTTTTTAATTTGGCTTAAAAAAACAAAAAGTGATCACTTTTCATTCGACCGGGATTCAAACCCCGACACCTGTGATTGTCAATCTTGCGCCTTGGCCGCTTACCACTATGTTTATCCGCGAGCGTGTGAAATTCACGACCATATTTTGCGAGGAATGCGTAAGAAAACCGCATGAAAACTCGAAAACACGCGTTTTTCCAAACATAAGACTAATATAGATCAATTTGTCGCCCCCGAAAACCGCCACATACAAAATTTCAGCGAAATCGTTAAGGAAGTTTCCAATATCGCCAGTATAAATAAATGAATATACAAGAATTGCTCATTTGAATATTTTATAATATTATTAATTAATTAATTAATGGGATGTTATAGGTCATTTCAAATGAATTTTCTTTAGCTATGATTAAAATTATAATATATTAATTATTTACATCAAATAGATCATATTTTACCGTCAATAGTCGCTATCGGTTGGTATTGCGTGCTACCGCTATATCACTTCACGCATTTTACCATAAAATTATTAGATCAAATCCCGTTATTCTCAATTAGTTACACATAGTAGCTGCCTATAACGAAGCTATAAGAAGGAAGGGTGAGTGAAATTAATATGTTATTGTTTCCACTGACTGTATTGTGTTCATATGTGAACTATGGAAAGAATGTACGATAAAAGTTTTATATTAACTTTCATTACTATTTCAAGTTTAGTAGTGCATAGCACAGGTATGTACAAATTGTTATTTAAATGGACATATAGTCACTAAAATCTTGTAAACATCACTACATATTATAAAGTCTTCTATGATAAAAAATAAAGTCCCCCCCGCCTCGTCTGTCTGTCTGTTTATCTGACGCGATTAATTCAAAAACTACTGAACGGATTTCGATACAGTTTTCACCAATAGATGAAATAATTCATGAGGAAGGTTTAGGTGCATAATTCGTTAAGGTTTTGTCTAAATTAGTTGAAATATGATTGTTGAAGTTTTCGGAAAAAAACATGCTGACTGGGAGATTAAAATTTCGCGCAGCGCGTAAACTAACAAAGTTATGTGAGAACAATGTATTACAGAATTATTCCTCTTAAAAGATTTCTCTCAATTAAATTGTAAAACTACCAGTCAGATTAAAAAACTTTACATTTAGAGCCCATTTATTAAGAAACATAAACATATGAGCGTAGCCGCAAGCAAAAGCTACTGTAAAACTAAATTATATTAGCGTAATAATTTTGTTAAAGTTATGAAAAAAAAAATTAATATATACAAACACTAATTCTGAACTAAAATATTTCTAGAACAATCGAACTGTGAAGTCCAGTCAAGCCAGCCACCAGATCCTGCTACAGGCTGCTGTGGCCAAGATATTTCTGGTATTCAAAGAGTAGAGGGTAATGTACTTTTGATATTTATATTTACATCTAAATCAAAATATATGTGCGCATGTATGTATGCAATACATGAATGTACACGATTTTAAAACTCAGTCTTTTTATTCAGTTTTGGGAAATACGTAACACAAATACATGTAGGATGGTAAAAAGTGTTGTAAGTTTGTTTTTGTAAACATGTCTGTAAGTTTGTCATTTTTTTTAATTATACAATTATGTACGTTTACAGGACTCTAAGGTAAACGTATATCATCTTGACTTCATCTTATAAAACTGTAGTCTATGAGCTTGGCCTGGTGGTGGGCATGATATGACGTAAATGCCTAATTTTATAAAGATTATCTAGTCCTCATCAAAACTGCAATATTTCTTATATATTTTTTTTTGGATGTCCGCTAAAATATGAAAAAAGCTATTTCTCAGAAGTATTTAAAGTTATTTTTATTATAACCCATCCAGCCATCAGCGCTTTTGATCTAAAAAACCAATTTGAAGAGCTAGAAGAGCAAAATCGACAATTGGCACGTTCATTACCAAACTAAGTCAAGTAATTGTAAATACCATATTAAACGCTTCTATATCCACCAGTCTCAAAAGAATCACCCTAGCCAAAGGAAGAGAACAAAAGAACTACAATGAACCACACCAAAAAAATACAAAAATATAGTAAAGAAATAAATTTTACAATCAAAATCACCTAAGACAATAAAAGTAATTTACAAGATTATAGATAAAAGAGGACCTAAAATTTTAAGACTCAAAACTAATCAAACTACATCACAAATACATAAAATCAAAGTAGCTTTGTAATTTGTCTAACTGACCGCAGTGGTATTCTGAAAATAATAGATAAATTTTCAGGAATCTTACTCGTTCTTCTTATGGTGAAGGAAAACATTTTGAGGAAAACACCATTCCCACATTTCACACTTGGCCAGCGTGGTAGACTATGGCCTGACCCCCCTCACAATAAAGCTCAACAGTGATAATTTAAAAAGATCTGAAGAAGTATGTGTATGCAATACCATTAGATTCCAATCTGCTGGCAGAACTAGTAGAACGCCTCAACGACGATATTTTAACATGTTACAAAGGACAAGCCCCGTATGCCTTGAAAAGTACACAAAGGATGTCAAGATGGAGGCACCCAAATTTTTAAGCAAAATATTTGGTAAGGTTGTAAGTTTTTAAGCAAAATATTTGGTAAGGTTTTAAGCAAATTAAAACCACCAGCATCGTGGAAACATGTATCAGTCGTCTCTTAAGATAGAAAGACCCATCAGCTACCTACCTTTTGTCTACAAGGTTTTTGCCAAAGTAGTGTAATATATTTTATGCCGTATTCTTGAGAATTACCAACCCATTGAATAGACTTCCAGCGGATCCAATGTTATTATAATAGTGGGCCTGCCCACATCCCTAATTGAGTTCAGTAGACTATTGTTATAACCAATGCCTTAATTACATTAAAAAAAAGCTTTTTAGAATACTACAGACTCTTCCGGTCAGCGTAAGTACTACGGATGTTTTCTATACTATCCAGAGTGAAGTACCTTTTTAGGAATGTACTTAATAATCACAATCCTTTTTTATTGACTTCCAAAAAGGAGAAGGTCCTATGTTCGTCAGTGTATATGTTCTTTTTTATATATGTTCACCGATTTCTCGGAGACGGCTTGACCGATTTTGCCACTTTAAACGGTATTGTATTAAAGTAGGTCCCAAGGTGATCCCATAATATTTTCTTTGAGGCAGCGTATACCGTTTTCTACTAATTGTCATATCGACTTGAAGCTTTACGAGTGTTTGTAATTCCAATGATAGTATAGTTATTTGGTATCTTGGAGCTGATCTCATAGTGAGACCAAAATATGATTTGTGAAACTCTTCAACGACTACTAATAAATACTTTGAGCCTTATTTGGTTTCATTTGATTAGCCAAATACGTTAAAATTGGATTTTAGTGTCTGATTTTTAGTGTTACTTATAAAGGTGAGTTTTTTAGTATGTTAGCCTATATATAAAATGTGGCCGCATACTAACAAAAATATATTTAAAAAAAATCTTTTTTATTACGTTTACACTAAAAAATTAAAAAATTAAAACTTTAAAAAAGATCGACTTCCAGGCACTAAAACGTAAAAAATAACTGAAGAACTGAACGGGGGCTTTCACCTACTATAGATACCTAATCAGATAGATAATATGTTGGAAGTCAGTACCAGCCGTACGTGTATAGTATTGTCGCATAGTGGAGAGAGTGTAACGTCATTACACCAAACATATTTTTTTATATAAACATATCTTTATACATTCTAAGATAGTGTCAACACATGATAATTAACAGACAGGGATAGTTAATCGTAAATCGCCGTGTGTAAGAGAGAAACAAAACATTTTCCAGAAAGGAATCGAAATTACTAGGAAAATTTCGAAATTAACAGACAAGAAAGGCGTGATTGAAAAATGCCGAGCTTAAGAGTAATAGAAGACCGAAAGGAATCAAATCAGAAAAGAATCGAAATTACTAAAAAGGTTTCGAATTTTCGAATACTAAAATTATCTCTATTTATGTATACAAAAAGACCAGAAGTGTATCGAGAGAGATCAGTAGAATTTCGGAGCTAAGTGAAGACTGAGAAGAAGTACAAAAAAAGTGAAAAATTGAAGAAAATTAGAGTGAAGTCATAGTGAAAGTGTTACTAGTATTAAAAATTAGTCTTCAATGACTGAATTGAAAAGGTGCTATAAACCAATCAGGAGACTTAAGTAGAAATAGACGGAATACGTGGCTAAGCGAGAAGAGACTAGGTAAACCAAAATACAACAATCTTGATCTACCAGGTTATAAAGATTTGTAATTAATTTCCTTTCTTTCGATCTTGTGTGTATCTGGTCTAACGTGTATTAACGATCGATATTTTTTTTAAACCTGCATCCTCCTAAAATAATTCTGCCAGCCACCTTCAGTACATGTCTGTATTTTGGACCTACCGACTACTGTATCTTTACGGAGAGTTGTATGTTCAGAATCGCTAGAACTAATCAAGGTCGTGTCGAACTTGTGGTAGGTTTTTAATCATTAAGAAATATTTCATCAGCTAATTCATAACAAATACATATTATAGGTATGTGTGTGTATTGTTTGGTCGCACGATACGCTTGGTAGGTAAGTTCAACTTGGATGAATTTATTTCATATAGCATATTTTTACCTAGTTTTAATAATATTCTCTCCTATACAGATCTCCAAGATCTACTTACTAGGAATAATTATAGACGCTCCTCAAACAAAAGTGCTTCATTTGAAGAAGGAATCATCCCCGATCGTAGAATTGCAGGTATATAAAAAAATATGTAAAAACATACTACTTCAACGTATACGTAGATGATGAGATGCCAAACAATAAAAAGTAGCAAAAAATGTTCAAAGAGAAACACAGGGTCAAATATGATAAAAATTAAAATTGCAACATTAAATTTTTAGAAACTCGATTTCCAAGTAATTTATCAATCTTGTTTAATTAGTTATTTCTCTATATATTTATTACTATTTATTTATTTTGATATTTTATAAAAGTCACCGACATTCAATAAAATATATAACATATACTTTTTTTATTAGGGAGTGCGAAGTAATTCATTTTTACAAAATATTCTTTTAAAATTTTTAGTATTATTACAGGAGGTACAGAAACGGAGTTCAAGCAGTTCCCTTGGATAGTATATGTAGAAACACTTTTCAATACCGCTGATGAAAATAATAACATAAGAACTGAGTGCGGTGGTTCACTAATTAGCACAAGACATGTTCTTACTGCAGCGCATTGTATTCATAATGACAGTCTGACTATGAATTCGTAAGAATACTTATGTTATTGTTATATACTAGCGGCTCACCCTCGCTTCGCTCGGGTTCGTCGCTAGGTACGTTTTAAATAGATATAAATAGTTATTAGCCAGCGTAAGCCATATACGTTTTAATTTTTTTGTTAATAATATTGACAAATCATGAACGAATTAACCACTGGACTAGACATATAAGCGGACGTACCTTTATCGGTCTTCTCAGTAACCAGGAGATTTTAGGCTTGGTCGTTTGTTTTTTGCGTCAGTCTCAAGCACTTATTTGTCAACAAAACATCTCCCAAAAATGATTAAATGTTCTGTTAAATGATGTAAAAACTATAACGGCGGAAGCAGCAGTATTTCTTTTCACTTGTAAATACATTATTTTATTACATTTATTGTTATTTATCACACAATTTAATTAAATGTAAAATAAAATGTCATATTATCCAACTATGTTAAATATAGTCGATATTTCTATGTATTGTTGACATCTGACAACCATCATAAAATCCCTGGATTATACCATTCAGAACAAATGACTAAACTGTCGAGTGAGTCCATTTGACATCGACTAGTGCTTGACAATGTCGAAAAATATATCGATATTTGACGAAATTACTAAACGAATTGTGTTATTTGTACAGTACAATAACATAAAATACTTTTACCACAGTATCCTACAATCTGATGACAATAAATTTATAAAAAATATTTTCTAAATCAAATAAAAATATAAATTCAAAAATTATAATTAGTATGTGTACTTAATTTTTTATTTTATTTTATTCCACATTTATATACTTTGGAATATTATTCCATTGTAATAATAATAAAGATCATTTTATTTCAACACATAAATTACACAAAATCAAACAATAATGTTTTAGCACTAAACTTCTGGGTTGGCGATTTGTAATAAAACACTTTGCCACTTGCACTAATTATTTTACTTTCACGATCCAACACTCACTTTAATTTGCAATCTCTTTTTCTTTTGCCTAATTTCACAAATGTTTATTAAGAACTGAGCAATATTAGTACAGTGCCACATTTTTATAACTACCCGAGACAATCAATTGCCAATTAAAATAGTTCAATAACAGAATCAACAAAATCACTTTATTTAATTAAATTAGCTTAATATTTTTTTTAATCTTTACAAAATAATATTTATTATATATTAATGGAATATATACCCGATATTCATTTGTTCATTAACATTATTATAGGCCAACAGAATGTTGCCATCAATGCCATCGTATTTATATAAATCAAATTAAAAAATAATTATTATTTGACACATTATTATTGCCTCTTTAATTCATTTATTTTAATTTATTAAAATTAAAAGAAGAAGAATAAATTAAAAAATGTAAAATATGATGACTATGCTAACCAATGTCTAAAATGTCATTCATTGGTTCATCGATATATGTATTTTATCGATTACGTTCAAGCACTAGAAATATTGTATTGTGTATCAGTGTTTATAATAATGTAATAAAATCTTTGTGTGCGTTATGCGTCACTTGGTCGAACTAGTTTTCATACATTTGTATTTTATGTCAGGTCCAGTCTCTAATTCGTTCATGTGACAAATATACTAACGTCACTCAATTGTTTTGCCTTCCCAAAACCTCTTCACTAACACTTAAACTTTATGATATGATATTAAAATTCAAATTAACTTTTAAGTATTATTATAAATCCTTTGTATGGGAGTATAGAAAAGTGTTGTTTTTAGACTTTTTCAGGCAATTTTTTAAATTTTTCTCTAAGTAAGAACCATCCTCGTACTTCAAGGAATATTCTAAAAAAAGAACTAGCGAAATCGGTTCAGCTGCTCTTGAGATTTGCGCTTGGTCCCACAACCGGATGATGAGTGCCGGTTGCGGGACTGTGGTCGCAGGCCCGCATCCGGCGGAGGGGTAGGCCGCGGCGGGAGAGGAGTGCCGGTATTTCGGTGCGCCGTTCTCCCTACCTTCCGCGGCCTAGACGAGGCCGCCACCGTTTGATGGCGGACGCGGTGGGGCTGCAGGGGAAGAGTAGTGTCGGTGTTTCGTTGCCGCTCTCCCTGTCCTCTGCAGCCGATTGGAGGTGGCCCACTTCGGTGGGCGGCGTTTGGTTTAATGAGGCTGCTCCGGGTACATCTCTGGCGTAGCAGAGTTGACTGTGGAGCAGCCCCATTGGTTTGGTGGTCTGCCTAGTGTTTAGGCAGACCTGCCGCCGGGGCGCCGTAGTAGTTATGCGCAAGCGATCCTGCGGCGTCCCACTAAGGCGGGGGGAAGGGATGTCGGGTTTTAGTGGGTAGTACCGGCTCTTCTAGCCGGTGAGCCCCACCACCTGGGGGATCAGGTGGTATGCGTAAATGCATTTCCCGACGATAAAAAAAACCTTAGAAGATAGACTCATGCTTTATATTCCAAATTATTAAACCTAACATGTTTAGCCAGCGTCAGCCATGTCAATTTCTAAAGATGACTTGAACCAATTGTCTTTTTCCATGGAAATGAAAGATTTCCGTGTAGTAAAATGTATACTAAATATTGACTCGAGTAATAAATTATCACTATACAAAATTTAGTTAAAGTTGGTTCGGACACAAACAGACAAAACTTTTAATAACTATTGTTTTGGGATGTACATACTGTACACAATATATTACAGTCATTGTTTTAAAAAAATAATCATGTACAAATTTCGTCAAAATGTTATTTTATTATACGCATAGAATATAGAATAAGAATAATAAAAGAACTATTCGAAAAGATAATAATTCAAAAATAATATAACGATTTAATATTGTATAACTTAATTGAGCGATTTTAGGCTAACAGCATCCTGATAATAATTAAAAATCCTGATAATAAAAAAAAAAAATTTAATGCTAAATAAAATATTTTGCATTTGAATCTAATAGGTAAATATGACAAGTATGAACTTTAATTATAGTTAAAATATTATTTATATATCAATTTGTGATATAGTTAGTATATATTTTACGTATCGAAATAGATTAAATTTGCTTTGATTTCGGCTGGCACCAACTCCGAAAATATCTGATTAGGTATCTATTCTAAATGAAAAAAAAAACTAAACTGGGGTAGTTTAGTTTTTTTTTTACTTTTTATAATATGTAGTGATCATATAAAAGTAATTCATACTTATAATTAATATCAAATTCCAGTTGATGACTATTTTTAAATATAAAGTACGAGTATAACTATAAAGTTTTTTATTTTTAGCATCCGAGTCACACTCGCTCAGTATAATTTAAAAACCTTTCCTAAAGACTGTAAATACGTAATGGGAGAGGAACAATGTGTCGAAAATATACTAATATACGCAGAGGAAGCTGTATATCATTCAAACTATCTCAGAGATAACATTTATAATGACATAGCACTTCTACGACTTCGCGAACACGCTCCATATACTGGTGAGCATAAATATATTAACTATCAGAAGTTGGTATTCGATATTTCGAAATTAAATTTACATAATGTTTTACCTTTCAGATTTTATTCGACCTATATGCCTACCAACTTTTGATATAGACCAGCCAGAGTTTGCTAACTTACCTCTACAAATTGCTGGTTGGGGTGTTACCGACCCACAGAATACCGTGTCTGTCGTAAAACGCCAAGGCGTTGTAGGTTTAGTACCAAATAATAAATGCAGGAAAATTTATTCGTCTATTGATGCGTTTCCTGTAATAAGATCGCAATTATGTACAGTAGGCCAAGAAGGTTGTTCAGGTGACTCTGGAGGCCCTTTAATGTTACTGTACAAGGGTACTTACTATCTCGTTGGTATAATGTCTGGAAAAACTATAAAATCCCCGTGGTGTGGTTCGCCAACGCCAAGCATCTATATGAATGTGTACCAATTTCTAGCTTGGATAAATATACATTTATGAATTTAGCTTCTATAATAATATAGAATTTACTGTCCTCTTAATAAATTAACCAGCTGATTATCCGATTTCGAACTATAAAAAAAAATGGTGAAATTTTGAGAATTTGATGGTTTTGAAACCTAATAAAAATAAATTGTATAAAGAAGTATATTTTACAAATATTTTAAATTGCACCGATAAATATTAAATATCTACATATATAAATAGAACTGTAAAAGGGGTATACAAGTTTTTGGCATATATTTTTTTACTTTCGCCAGTAATTAATATATCATAGCTATTTACGTACGTACTAGTACGTGTAGTCTTCTTAAGAAGAAACCAACTCGCTAAATCATAATGAACGAGAGATATTGTGTTTGCTATTCCTTTTTATCAGGCGTTAATTTTTAATGGAGTAGTACACATTTCATCCTAGCCGCGAGATGTACAACATATACATAATTGTTGGCTCACTATTACAAGGTTCTATGTTAATTTTAATGAAGTTTAGTAAATTGACTTTAAAATTTTTGACTTTTGAAAAATGTATACTTATTAGTCCTAATCCCTGTGACAGTTTATTAGCATAATTAAGGGCTACCTGATGCTTTCTAGGAACTAAAAATTGAATATTGACATTGATATTAAGCAATATTATCGAAATTAAAAAACATAGAACTTTGTGAAAGAAAAAAAATTTTTTTTATTTATTTTAACCAGAACATAGGACTTCGTTTCGTTGAAATAAGTAAAAGATATTAGTTTATGTCCAAGTTAAGTATTCATTTTCTTGAGTCATCTGAAATATTATAATATGTTATCATGTCTCAGTACCATTAAAAACATTACTTGTACATATGTGAAATTTATTTATTATCATAAAAAATGGTTTACACTTTGAATATTGCCTCATAGAACTCCTTGTCCACTGTAGGCATCCATCGATACATAGATTCTGCTGTGTGTGAACATCTAAAGCTGACTTCAAATTTATACTATAATAAAACTGTAGAGGTCGAATGTTTGTACATAGAACAAAAATGCTAAAAACCGAGTCAGGAGGATGTAAGAAGACAAATAGAACAAATCCAGATTTTTTTCAATTTTTTTGTTTCTCTGTCTGTTTGTACGGACTAATCTCCGAATCTATAGGACCGATTTAAATGAAATTTTGCATGGTGGTACCTTATATCCCCGGTCAATATCTAAGATACTTTTCATTCCGGAAAATTAAGGAGTTCCCGTGGGGTAGTTAAAAACTATAGTAACTTTACGACTTAGTACACAACAACTTATGCACCTAATTTAGTAAAATTTGGCATGCTGATACCTTATATTGCCGGTCTAACAACAACTTTTCATCCCGGAAAAATGAACGGTTCCCGTGGGATATATCTGTTTGTGCTTTTCTAGAGGCGAACCCGAGCGAAGCGAGGGTGAGCCGCTAGTTGTAAATAAAACTCTAAGCGTAAAACTCTAAGCAAGGTCCTCTGTTTAACATGAACCTTGCTATCCTAAAAAAAGTATAAAAACCAACATTGAATGGTTCTATGTTTTACATAAAACTTCGTTATTTTATTATTTAAAAAAAAGCAACATAGAACTATGTAAAATTGATTTTTTTTAAAGTAAAGGGCTGCTATCTATTGGTTTGTTTTTGCAAAACTGTAGCTAATGACACATAGAACCTTGTAGCATTCATAACGAAATAAGTACTAAAATTGTAACTTAGAACCTTGTAATAGTGAGCCAACGACTGCATAATACTACATTCCTCCGTCAACTTGTTTTCATCTTTTTAGTAAATTTTTATGCAGTCGGCTTTTTTTTTATTTAGTCATAGCTTTATAGTTTTAGCCAATTAGACATTTGAAGTAATATTTAGCAATTTTTATCCTAAATTACTTTTAAACATATAAGTTTATATTTTTGTGATCGCCTCTTAAAAACCTTTATTGTGATACCCCTCGATTACTCGATTAGTTTGAAAGAAAGTTTTTTTAAAGACACAAATTGGCGCCTGAAATTCGCTATTTTAATTTTTAACAATTTTTCATAGCCTATAGCACTCACGTTATTAAAACTAATCTAACGACATGAATCATCAAAATCGGCCCACGCATTTGGTTTCTAGAATGTTATATAGGAACAAACATGCATACATACATAGACTGATAAACGATTGTAGGACTATAATTGGTATTTAGGCGTTCAATTACTCAGAAATAAAACTCAATATTATATCGATTTGTTCCATCCTGTATATTGTAATTAATTGAATTATCAGTTTCACACTTACAAAACGTAACACTAAATGTAAGGGCAGTAAATATAAAAGTAAATGAAATAAAAAATATAAAGTTATTCCGTATTTATTATGCATACGAAGACGTAAAAAAGAGACTCCAACAAAGAAAGCTCTGGGAAAGGGTCACTTGCACATCATAGACAAGACTTAGTGGGGGACTGTTGTGTTCATGTACACATCGACGTACCATTTGCAACTCTACATGCACAGCATTCATCACCTAGACGGAGAACGAAACCACGAGAGCAGTCATACCATGGCAACAAATTCATCTACAATTTTCTGCCGCTTCTTTGTCATATTTTAAATTATAATAAAGCTATCATATAGACTATAAAGTATAATAAAACAGTAGAGGTTGAATGTCTGTACATAGCAAAAAAAGGCTAAAAACCGAGTCAGGGGGATGTAAGAAGACAAATAGAACAAATCCAGATTTTTTTTTTAAAAATTTATCTCTGTCTGTTTGTCTGTTTGTACGGGCTAATCTCAGAATCTATTGGACCGATTTATATGAAATTTTGCATACTGGTACCTTATATCCCCGGGCAACATCTTAGATACTTTTTATCCCGGAAAATTAAATAGTTCCCGTGGGATATTTAAAAAACTATAATAAGTTATACAACTTATGCACCTAATTTAGTCAAATTTAACATTCTGATACCTTATATTGCCGGTCAAACAACAGATTGCTTTTCATCCGGGAAAAATGAACGGTTCCCGTGGGAACTAATAAATTCTATTAGTGTTTTTCTAGAGGCGAACCCGAGCGAAGCAAGGGTGAGCCGCTAGTTGTTGAATAAAAATAAAATACATAAATTAAAACTAAGATATTTTACTCTTTAATTATAACTAGCGGCTCACCCTCGCTTCGCTCGGGTTCGTCGCTAGGTACGTTTTAAATAGATATAAAAAGAAAAAATCTTTCTTTCTCACATTTTAATTATATGTTTTAATACTTACCTTCTTTTATATATATAGATTAATCTTTGTAGCCTTATAGTATCCGTGTAGTTCATATCATATTTGTAACTTGCCTATTTATACCCTCTTGCCAGGTAGTGTGGTGTGGTCAAGGAATGAGTAGGCATGGCTATCTAGGTTATGGTACCTAGGTTTGTAGGCTAATAGGCATATTCTTTATATTATTTACTATCGGTTAGAATAAAATTCGGCTGGTTAACAGAACGGTGAAAAATAAAAAAAATATATAAAAAAAAAATTAAAAATAACCTGATCAGGATTTCGATAGGCAAGCTATTTTAGTGATATTTATTTTTTATTGCATTCTTATAAAAAAATTTTTTTCCATCTGGTTAACAGATCGGTGAAGGTCGTAGTGTATCCGGCTCAGATCAATAATTTTCAATCATACTTATAAGTAGTTTGCATGAACGAATTAGAGACTGGACCTGACATAAAATACATTTGATTTATATAAATACATTCTGTTGGCCTATAATAATTTTGTTGATTCTGTTATTGAACTATTTTAATTGGCAATTGATTGTCTCGGGTTAGTAATTTCGTCAAATATCGATATATTTTTCGCACTAGTCGATGTCAAATGGACTCACTCGACAGTTTTATGACATTTTATTTTACATTTAATTAAATTGTGTGATAAATAACAATAAATGTAATAAAATAATATATTTACAAGTGAAAAGAAATACTGCTGCTTCCGCCGTTATAGTTTTTACATCATTTAACAGAACATTTAGTCATTTTTGGGAGATGTTTTGTTGACAAATAAGTGCTTGAGACTGACGCAAAAAACAAACTACCAAGCCTAAAATCTCCTGGTTACTGAGAAGACCGATAAAGGTACGTCAGCTTATATGTCTAGTCCAGTGGTTAATTCGTTCATGGTAGTTTGTTATGAGGAGATAAACGGAATATCCGAGTAGACACTTCAATAGTCAAAATTTACTTCAATATGAATGATTATTTTAAATTAAATATTGAGTTACATTTCTATTTAGATATAGCCTAAGATAGTTAACTAAAACTGGTTGGAAAAAAATTGTCTGTCAAGTAAATATTTCGATAGACACCCTACCAGAGTGAAGGACACGTTTATTAGTTTGATTACACTTCGTTTGGACCATGTCAATCAAATTCTTTTCGGCGTGCTTGTAATTTTAATAACACAAAATTGGATTTTTATCATATGTAAATAAAAAGGTGCTATTTTATTATTTTTACCGTCAGTGTTGCTTACATAATATGTGAGCGATTTAAAACAATTTATCGTACAACTATGGAAATAATATTCCATACAAATTTTTTATTTATTTTGATCCATACTTCAATCTCAGCAGTTTCTAGTCAAGGTATAGTATTAGTATAAGATATTGAGAATCTAGTGTCTTGTCATCCGTACTAATATTCATATCCATACTTAATATTATAAATGAAAAAGTCTGTTTGTTTGCTTGTTTTCACGTCGAAATAGTGATAGATTGGTATGATTTATTGGCATAGGATTTACTTTGGCTACTTTTTACCGTGGGAGATTATCTTATTCCCACGGCAAAACATGTGATAATACAACCCACAACAACTCATCATCTACATATTACAAATGCGAAAGTTTGTAATATGTGCGTGTGCGTGTGTGTGTGCAGCCACGCGGCTGCACGGATTTGGTTGAAATTTACACTGCTCTTAGTACACAGATAAGACTATAACGTGTAGTAACATATAGACATCTTTTAGTCATTTAATGAAGCATCTATCTTGCAAATCATCTATCTAGTCAAATTATTAAGTCTACTTTGGCTTTATGTTATTATCCCCTATTTGACCCTCTTAGGGGTTGAATTTTAGATAATATAGAAAATATAGAGAATAAATTTCATGCAAATATGTCCAAGGAATAAAAAGTTTCATACAAACTTTTATCCTCTATTTCACCCACACCTTGGGAGTTGATAAATCCTTCTTTTGTGGATGCCTTCATCATAAGAGGAATACGTGTGCGAAATTTCAATTTTCTAGCCTGAGTTTGGGTTTGGCCTGTGTGTTGATACATCAGTCAATTACTTTTACCATATATAGATAGACTAGCAGAACCCGCGGCTTCGCTCGCGCTAAAACTACAAAAAAACTCTAAAAAGTGGGTCTCATAAAAACTTTCATACCCTATTTTGCCTTGTTAGGGGTTGAATTTTAGAAAACGCTGAAATACATAACTCATTATTTTTACTCAATCCATATGAAATTTCATTCGAATATGTCCAAGGAATAAAAAGTTTCATATAAACTTTTATCCCCTATTTCACCCCCTTGGGGATGAAATTTAGAAAAATCCTTCCTTAGTGGATGCCTTCGTCGTATGAAAAATACGTTTGCGAAATTTTAATTTTCTAGCCTTAAGGGTTTGACCTGTGCGTTGAAATATCAGTCTATCACTTTTGCCTTTTATATATATATATATATATATATATATATATATATATATATATATATTATAGTACCTGGGCTACCGAGCTTCACTCGGAGTTTTTGGCCAAAAAAATATTAAAAAAAAAACAAACAAAAAATTTGAATAAATACAAAAAAACAAAAGTAATAACTTTGTATCCGACAGGGCTATGAACCCCGACACCTGTGGTAGTTAAACTTGCGCTTTGGCCGCTTGACCGCGATGTTTATGCCGGAATGTGCGAAATTACCGACCATATTTTGTGTGGAATAATGCGAAAGAAAACCGCATGAAAACTCGAGAACAGGCGTTTTCTCAGACATAAGACTAATCTAGATCGATTTTTTGCCCCCGAAACCCCCTGCACACTAAATTTCATGAAAATCGTTGGAGTCGTTTCCGTGATTTAGATTATATATATATATATGTATATATATATATATATATATATATATATATATATATATATATATAAAATTGCTCGTTTAAATATATAGATATATAGATAGATGATAAATTAGCGTAGCGCGTAGTCTACGCGAATAGAGGCCGGAAAGCTTGTGTTAAAATTAATTAATTACCGGAAAAAACTAGTATTCATTTTTAAGTATGTTTCATTTTTTTAATTGTATTATACGCAAAACACATATTAAAGAACTATAATATTTTTAGAACAATCGAATTGTGCAGCACAGTCGTTGCCGCCAGATCCTGCTACAGAGTGCTGTGGAAAAGATTTATCTGGTGTCTACAGAGTAGAGGGTAATGTGTACATATATTTTGTGAACTAATATTTTTTAACGAAATAATAAAAACTTTGCCATAGAAATATAAAAATCTCAAAATTTAAATAGTGTTCTTTCACCTCGAATGACTTTTGAAGCAGCGAATTAATTGTAAATGCCTATATATACTACATATTTAACTGACGTACAATGAGTAGAAAGTGGAGTAGATTTTCAATAAGTATATTGTTTATATATTTTTTTTGCATTTATATACACGACATCTATGTCTATTATGAATGGATTTGAATTATTTTATTATGAATAGAAGGAGATCCAAAACATATAGTCAACGCAAACATTAAAACTCTATGGGAGAACCAAACCCACAATTTTTGCTACTTTTTAACCCCCGACGCAAAAAGAGGGGCGTAATAATTTGACGTCGATGTCTGTCTATGTGTGTGTGTGTGTGTCTTTGGCATCGTAGCTCTTAAACGAATGGACCGATTTCGATGCGGATTTTTTCATTTAAAAGCCAGTTTCCTTGCGGTGTTTCTTAGCTATGTTTGGTTAATATCAGTCCAGCAGTATAAGAGTATCAGCTCTTTTCCAAAATGATGTAGGGCATTTTGGCGTATGATTACTCGATTACGTGCTTCACGCGAGCCAGTGTAATTATTTAATGACAATTAATTTGCGTAGGGGTTTTTTTTAATTTTTAATAGACAGGGGCTTGCGATCCTATTAAGGTAACCTGACGTTGTCTATCGATCTGCTCTTCCATTTACCTTTAAACAGCTGTTTTTTCTAAGCCGAATAGATTATTATTTAGGACAGTATTTTTCTATGACGGATAAAATAACCACTGAATTCACAAAAGAAACTTTTTTTTGTTTTCCTTTTCAATAAGAGAATAAACAAGTTTAGTGCAGTTATAATGGAACCTCGATCAAGTCCAAATAAAAATCGCCTTAAGTACCTATGTCACTGTGAAATCTGAAGCTTAATTTCATTAGTACACTAGTAATACAATTTTAATATATTATTTGGTTGAACGAAACGCTTGGAAAGCGAGTTTGATTTATTTTCAAACTTAGGAAATAAGTCAAACTTTTTTAATACTTTTTTCTACACAGATCTGCAAAACTTACCACCAAGAAATAATCTTAATAGACACAAGCGTTCTACAAATGATAGTGCTTTATATGAAAGTGAGAACATCAGTCGAAGAGTTACAGGTATTTCTAAAAAGTGTAATTTAAAACTATTTTAAGTGAATTATTACAATAAAAAACGCTCAAAAAAAGGGAAACTAGTTTAAGAAAGGCATGTGAAGTTCACCAACCGTGTTGAACGTACTTGGCAGGTTGTAGTCTATTATAGCCTGATCCCTTGATAGGAGGCCCATTATCAGCAGTGGGACGTTAAAAAGTGCTGAATTATTGTTATTATTACATATCCTAAGCGCCTTGTTAATTCAGTTGTAATGGTATTTTCATTATATATTTTTATGTGTATTATAGGAGGCAACGATACTGAATTGGACCAATTTCCTTGGGTAGTATTTTTAGAAATAGATTTTGACTTAGCACGAGGCGCCTGCGCTGGTACACTAATCAGTGATCTATATATTCTTACAGCAGCTCATTGCGTTCACTTGTATGGATTAAAATTAGAGGGGTAAGAAAACTTCGGTTTAAAGAACGTTATTTCTCATTACGAACAAGTCTTTTACATGAAAAACTTATATATCTATAAGAAATTATTACAGTTGAACATTAGAACTGAGAACATCTATACCTACAATAAATTCTAACTAAGCCAAATCTGTTCATTAAATATTTTTTGGAAAATCTTATAAAAATAGACATTATTATCGATACAGAGGCTGAATCTATAATTTTTAGAATTTTTATCTGTCTGTCTGTTACTGAATCACGGAAAAACCACTGGAGGGATTTTAATGTTATTTGGAATGGTGATAGCTGGTGATCCGGGTCAACATATAGGATACTTTTACGGCGGAAGAATCTCTCATTTCTGAGAAAAAAATACAAAAACTGGTTAGAATAAAACTATGATGATACTATAAATATTTTAGCAAAGTAACTTACAAAATATGGCAAAAAGTAAAAATTGCTCATCTAGAAAAAAAATAGCGTTTTTTTATTCATTAAAATAACTCCAAAAATATGTATGTATGTGTTATTTAGACATTCTGCAGTAGATGTCGCCATGTGTTTTTAAAATATGTAGTTTTCATTCCAAAAAATTAAACATGCAGCTATGAACTTTTTAAGATTTTATTAAATTACCCGCGGCACCGACCGTGTTCAAATTATCAATAAAACAAACTTTTTGGTTTTATAAATTATTAACATAATATTAGTAATATTTTGTTGGCCGAAACAATTTTCAAATGAAAATATTTGTATTTTTTTATTGCTTAGTAAATGATTTAATGTTTGTAAATCTTTTAATAAAAAAATTGGGCTAATTTTGGCAAGTCCAACTCACGCATAGGCCATCTGTATAGGTTCCGTATAGCAAAATACTGTGTTCTTTTTCTTACCTACGTATTTTGTAAGGTTAACATTAAATAAATACACAATATTGATTCATTTTATCAACAGTAAAAATTAATTCGTTTCACATTATTTTTTAACATTTTATAGAAAACAAGTTTATGGTTGTTAACGTGACAAAGCGGGTAACTAAAAATATTCCATATCTCAAAGCTAAGAAACGTATATTTTGCAAGACAATTTTCGATAAAAAGTGTTTTAGAAACTGTTATACCTCAACTTTTTCAAATTTTTTGACACAATTTCTTGAAAGGTGGAAAAGACTTAAAGAACGCAATAAAATGCTGACGACTTTAATTATATTAGCCGAGTCATATGAAATAATAACAAGAATTTGCTTAGAATTATTTACTTATTTACCTTAATTAATCTGGTGTATAACATCTTTTCAAGAATTTTTGATATTTGATAATTTCACTGGCTACACTGAGATGGGTCGATAATTATCTGCTTATAAATAACTTATAAATTGGGCTTATTTTACAGTTTTTAATACATAGGGAAAATTCCCCTACTGAAGTATGTTATTAAAAGATAAAGGTTATCAGTGATTAAATTTTTGATGATTTGAATTTTTGATTGCGAAGCGAAGTTATCCTAGGGTTCGTCCCTAGGTTGATTCTTCATACAAACTCTCATCCCCATTTTTACCCCCTTAAGGGATGACAGGCTTTCAAGCTATGTTCTTACCAAATTTCATTTAAATCTGTTTAATAGTGTCGAAGACTATTCAGTACAAACAAACAAACAAAAAATCAAATCCTCTATCCTCAAAGGTTAGCAAATGGATTGCGTGCTCACAATTTTTCTAGTACAAAAATGTTTGTCTACGTTATTGAGAAGTTGATGTCCATATTCTTGTAAAAGGTTTTTGGTATAATTTGGCTTTTTTATTGATGTCTAAAAGCTCATAATTAAAGTCACCAAACACAATTGCTCTATTTATTTTCTGTAATTGAATGTAGTAATCCTAAAACAAACATTAAAATTAGTATCACCTGGGCTATACAGTTATATAGATATGTAAGTCCTACTTCCAGCCTATAGTTTACAAGTAGTATCCATAGGTAGTTATTTCGATTAACGTATATTGATTCTGTTTGTCTGTGGTTTATATTATTGTGTATATAAACTGATACACCGCCTTCAATTTTATCAGATCTGAAGCTACAATTATAAGAACAATTATTTTAAGAGATAAGACTTGTTCTTTAGATTTGATCCACGTTTCCATAGGTAAAATTACATGATTTTTGATGGCATTAAGTGTAATATACATCTTAGTTCATTAATTTTTCCATGTTTACATAAGCTTCTGACACTTGCAGAAAAGAAATTGTATAATATAATTATTTTTTTAATGAATAATAAAAATAGTTAATATATCAATTAAAATAAAATAAAACATTACAAGCACTACACATTTCTAAGGTAAAGTAGAAGTGATCATAGTAAAGTAGTTTGAAATTTAACCGTGAGGTATAAAGAAATTTACATTTTGACTGTACAGTAAAACAGGAGCAAATACTCTTTCACCCTTTATTTATAGAATTATTTTTCTTTACTATTCAGTCGGGCTTAACTAGTTCAGTTTAAGAAGATCAATGACGCGACTGATTTAGACTACCTACTAATTCTTTGTTTAAAATATCACCGTGATGATGATGATGATGATGTCCTCCTAGCCGATTCCGGCCACGGCGGCCAATCTCAATGAGATTAGCCAACTGCGCAGGAGATATTATAGTGCTCAAGTGTACGCGCAGACACAAGTGCACTCTCTATTCCTATCACTCTCATACTCCGGTGGGACGACCACTCGACACGACCGGTGAGAGTTAAGGCGCAGGACCGACGGCTTTACGTGCTCTCCGAGGCACGGGGGTGAAACACCGCCAACTTCCCAACTCCAGGCTGTTACTGAGACTTACTATACAGGAAGACTCAATAACTAAACTTGGCCCGACCCGGGACTCGAACCCAGGACCTCCGGGTGTGCAGCCGTACATGCTAGCCACTACACCACCGAGGCAGTTTAATTACCGTACCAATCACCGTACAATATCACCGTATTAACCTTTTGATACTTGTAAAATTCTATTAATTTCATAACCTAATTTTATGATGATATGGTTCGCAAAATTTCTTTTTGAGTTTTAAATTTTAGGAAAACTATCAAACTGCAATGCTTAAAATATTTTTTAAATGTTATTTTATTTTTAGCATTAGAGTCAGACTCGCTGAATATAATTTAAGGTACTTTCCTAGAGATTGTAAGTATGTAAAGGGAGGGAACCAGCAATGTGTGGAAAATATTTTGATGTATACAGTGGACTCCGATTATCATCCACAGCACGACGGCCGACACTTCGTTTATGATATAGCAATTATAAAACTTCGTAGTTACGCTCCATATACTGGTAAGCATTGATAAAGAATACCTATAACTTAATTTGTAGAAAGAGTTCATCCATACATAATAATGTATCTGTGATACTTTTCATATTATAATGTTTAATATTTCAGGATTTGTTAGACCTATATGCCTCCCACCATTCGATGTAGATAGGCCAGACTTTGCTAATCTGCCTTTACAAGTTGCTGGTTGGGGTAAAATCAATCGATATCATGTCGGCCGCGGCTTAAAACTATCTGCCGTCGTAAACTTAGTACCACATGATGAATGCAGGAATTTCTATAATGATTCTTTATTAAGATCACAACTGTGTGCCGTTGGGATGGCTGGCCAAGATGCCTGTCCTGGTGACTCTGGTGGGCCATTAATGTTACTGTATCGAGGTACTTACTATCTCGTTGGTATTGTCAGTGCAAAACGTAAGGATACTTA
This sequence comes from Brenthis daphne, assembly GCA_947093115.1. NCBI lineage: Eukaryota > Metazoa > Arthropoda > Insecta > Lepidoptera > Nymphalidae > Brenthis > Brenthis daphne. The sequence continues at coordinate 43,937,200 of OX352471.1, forward strand.
CTGCGGTTCGTCAGTGCCAACCCTCTATACGAGTATATTCCAATTTCTACCTTGGATAAAAACACAGATAGGATATTAGCACCGACATATAACATAAAAAAGTTTTCCTAATAAAATAGGTTAAATTATATAAATAATTACTTGTTTTATTTTTTTTTAATTGTTAACAAATTTTGTCAGATAAAATTATAAACGTTTTGTTTTTTTGCGCCTTTTGGTTACAGAATCTTAAAGACCGTTTTGTGTGCAATATTTTTAATATAAAGTAAAATCAGTAAAGACACAAAGTAAAAATTCTAGAACCCTAGGATTGAATGCACAAGAATAATAATTTTTAAAATTTCTTTGAAACATTTCATAATATAAATCTGCTAAATAAATACTTTTATGGTATACCTTGTAATAGGTAAAATTTAATAAATAATATAAATACTTAATAAAACAATTAAATTCGGCGCATAAGTTGTTGTGTACTAAGCTGTAAAAGTTACTATAGTTTTTTTAACTATCCCACGAGAATTTTTTATTTTTGCGGGATGAAAAGTTTTTTTTTTATGCTATTCAGTGACAAGCGAGCAGCCCACCTGATAGAATGCGGTACCTGTCGCCCATAACACTTACAGTTCATCCGCTTAGGTTTTATGTTACAAAAATGCAGAACCGCTGGTGCGTTGTCACTGTGAGGAGTAAGGTGATATGCCTCTTACCTGTAATTGCACTAGCTACCTTATCCTTCAAACCGGAACACAACAATGTAATCATTGTTGCTTGGCGGGAGAAATAGATAAGAGGGTGGTACCTATCCAATCGGACTCCTCAGGCTTGACAGAATCCTACCACTGGTAAAAATGTGCAAACATTCGACCTCTACAGTTTTATTATTTGTATAGGTGGTGGAGGTACTCAAGAGATTGCAAGGTATTCCACCGTATATTAATCTAGAACGTTTGAGTAAATCCAAAAATCCCCTCTTGGGCTCCTCTACTATTATAAGGGTAATCAAACATAACATTAAATTAAGCCATCCTACACACGAGCTTAGACTCGTAGAGAAAAACAAAACTTTGCATTTAACATAACTAACACTATTTCCAAGATTTTCGAAATCTGTACCTATTTAATTGTACATAGAAAAAAAAACGCTAAAAACAGAGTCAGGGGGATGTAAGAAGACAAATTAAACAAATAGAGTTTTTTTTTTCAAATTTTTTGTTTGTCTGTTTGTAGTTTGTACGGGCTAATCTCCGAAACTGTTAAATCGATTTAAATGAAATTTTGCATGGTGATACCTTATATCCTCGATCAACATTTTAGGTACTTTTCTTATAGAAAGGTAAAAAACTATAACAACTTTTATAGTTTAGTGCACAAAAACAACTGATTGAATTTTAATGAAACTTTACAATAATATAGTTCATACGTCAGAATAACAAACAGGTTACTTTTAATCCCGGAAAATGTACGGCTTTTCTTTTCCATTTTTATTGTAGACGTAATAAGCAGGTAATTTGTAAAAAGAAAGTGTTTTAATAACATACTCGATTAAACAGTTTATTTTTTTTAAATATTGTAGATTTTTTTTAAACCGGGGAAATATACCTTCGAAACATTTTCCAATTCGGTTCAAGTTATCTTCGAGTAATCAGTGATAATACGTATGTACATTAAAAAAATCTTACTAATTGAGAACCTCCTCCTTTTTGGAAGTCGGTTAAAAATTCAGTGTATTTTGATTTAAATAAGAAAATATTTATGTACATTTAAACTAACTGTATTAACTTATGTAGCTAACTACACGCTTAAACTAGAGTAGGTATCTATTTAGAATACTCGTACCTACATAATATACACGTTTCATAGAATACACGTTTCAAACGTTTCTTCGAGCAATGTTTTAGGAATCTTTAGAGGATCTCAAAATTGAGTTACTGGCAGAGCTTCATGGCTGTCCTATTGCTTAAGTCTAAATAAACCTAACAATCACTTCCTGATCATAATTTATAGGTTGAGTTACAATATTGATGAGGCTGACATCCGAGAAACCACTATAATATTTCAATTTATAAGTTTAATTTTTTAATGTAATTATTTATTTTAGATCAAATTAAATTAAATAATGAGTGATCCAGGTTAAGCTTCTGCGTCAGAAGAATTTTGTCTTCCATGTAAATGTTCCACTAGGCATTTTCCATACCGTGAATGTTTCGTGTATCGATTTTGATACACATACATGGTTTTTAGCCATGGAAAATTTGTATATTAGCAATTATTCTAATGCAGAATTCTATTTTTATCAAATATAAATCAAGAAATAATATGTTCAGTACCGTGCTCATACGTGAACGTTTCAAACGAATTCATCATACTATGATGGGCACAATACTTTATAACAATATAAGTTTTATATTTATTTTGATCGACATTTTAATCTCGGCTATTTCTGTTGCAGGTTGTATATGCTATTATTTATATTATCTGTGTGTATGTGGGTGCGTGTGTACATGTGTGCGTGTGTTTTCTAGGGACTTATCCGAATGAAGCTAGGGTAAGTTGCTAGTGTTAACGATTAATCAAAGCAGGACTGTGGAGCAGCCCCATGGTTGTTGTGGTCTGCTTAACATATTTATTTAATTATAGTGAAGAGTATTTACACCAAGTTTCAAGTAATTCTGATCATAAATATTTTTTGGGTTGTATTGTAACGCGTTTTCCCGTGGAAATGAGATAATCTCCCGCGGTAAAAAGTAGTCTACTGTCCAGGACTCCAACTATCTCCACACAAAAAATCATGCCAATCCGTCACTCTATTTTGACGTGAAAGAAGGACAAACAGACAAACACACTTTCACATTTATAATATTAGTATGGAAGTATGGATTTACAGGTCAATTTAATTGTGAAGCACAGTGGGCACCGCAAGATCCTGCTACAGGATGCTGTGGGCAAGATTTATCTGGTGGCTTCCGGACAGAGGGTAACGTCTATATAATATATATTATATAGTGTACATAATATTAGTTTTATACTTTAAAAAACCAAATGAATATGATACATAAATACCTCCTAGTAACTAGATCTTGTTTAGAAACAAAGCACCTTGTTATATATTTAACCGACATAAATGCAGGATATTAGGTTGTATTTCTGAATGTTACAAAATATTATATTCGTGTATTGTAAGCTGATTATATGTTTTGTAAATCCTAAGAGTGAAAAAAGTTTTGTAAATCTTCAGAAGCAGTGGTAGCCCAGTGGTAACGCGCTCGCTTGGGAAACCGAGTGAAGCGGGTTCAAATCCCGGCTCTCGCACCTCTGATATTTTCATGTGCGAATCATTTCTAACATGATTACCACTTGCCTTACGGTGAAGGAAAACATCGTCAGGAAACCTGCATGTCTGAGAGAACCTAGCAAGTTTTCGAAAGACATGTGAAGTTCGCCAACCCGCACTTGGCCAGCGTGGTGGACTATGGCCTGATCCTCCTCGTACTGAAGGGAGGCCCGTGCCCCACAGTGGGACGTTAAAAAGGGCTGAATACAAATCTTAGGACCATCCAAGGATCAAGGCAAGGGGCAAGGGTAGCCTCATTACATAAATAGAATTTTAGTAATTAAATTTAACAAATACTGTAAAGTTACAATATTTGTTAATTTTTTTTAAATTCTTATAAAATAGTAGGTTTTATAATTAAATATTAAATATTCTTTATTTATTTTTAGTTGCCATTATTATAATTATTACATTTTTTATTTATTTTTTAAACTTATTTAATTAATAATCTTACCTAGTGTTGCTATTATTATATTTATAAACTTAAAAAAAATCCGAAAAGATAGTTTTATTTAAAATGTCGAATATTTACGTATATTTAAGAAAGTAAAGTATCATACATACATATTATCTTATTACCTACATATCTTTTATTATATTTTAATGATATTCTTTTCTAATCAGATCTCCAAAATTTACTTCCGTCAAACAGACGCTCGTCAAATTATAGTACTCCATTTGAAGGTGGAGTCATCCACAGTCGTAGAATTGCAGGTATAAAAAACAAAATATATGTAAACTTATATTAACAATAATTCTTAAAATCATACTATTTAAATATGGACGTGAATGGTGAGATGCAGAACAATAAAAAGTAGCGAAAAATATTCAAAAAGAATTACAGAGTCAACTATAATAAAAACAAGCACTACATTTTAGAAACTGAATTTTCAAGACTTTATTACCTTGTTTATTCATTTTCAAATATTTTTTTCCAATTTAAATATTGATTACTCTTATATGTTTTGATATTTTATAGAAGGCACAGACACTCAGCTTGGCCAGTTTCCTTGGATGGTGTTTCTCGAATCACATTTTGATCAAACAATAATTATTACTTGCGGTGGTTCATTAATCAGCCAAATGTATATTCTTACAGCAGCTCATTGCGTTCACGAAGAGGGACTGACTTTAGTTGAGTAAGAAAACTTTTATACGTTATATATATTTAGACTGTTAGTGTATAACATCAATCATCAATTTGTAAAATGAAAAATACTAAGATATATGTACATCTACAATATCATTTTGCATAAGCATTTTTGATATAATGTAGTTTTAATGATACAAAAACCATGTGTAAAAATTTTAGTGTCCGCAACCCCCGGCAAGGGTTCAAAAAAAAAGTCAAAAGTTTTTTTTCGCAATTACTCGAAAACGGTAAAAGTTACACAAAAAAGTTTTATTAAAAATATGTAGAGCTTAAAATTTTACATCAAAAAGGTTTTATGACTTTTTTTCCTCCGGTCAAAATTCAATGTCAAAATGTTCATTTCATATTATTTTTAACATTTTATGGAAAACAAGTTTTTGGTTGCTAAACTGCAAAGCGGATAACTAAAAAAATTGCATATCTCATAAACTATCAATTTTCGTTAAAAAGTATTTTAGAAACTGTTATACCTCAACTTTTTCAAATTTTTTGACATAATATCTTGAATGGTGGAAAAGACTTAAAAAACGCAGTAAAGTGCTTACGACTTTAACCATATTAGCCGAGCCATATGAAATAATAAAAAGCATTTTCTTAAAATTATTTATTTAGTCAGGAACTTTTTCTTCTTTTGAAAATCATTTCGGAAAAGATTATTAACAAGCGCTAACCCATCCCTGTTTCGCAATAAATTAACATTAAGTTATTATTATGTAATTTAAATAATCTGCTTAAATTTTATAAATCAATAGCTCTCTATTAGCAAATAAATGATTAAAATTAATTAGTAGTTTGAGAGTTTAACACCCAAAACTAAACAAACAAACAAACAAACAAACAAACAAACAAACAAACAAACAAACAAACAAACAAACAAACAAACAAACAAACAAACAAACAAACAAACAAACAAACAAAACAGAAGTATCGTCCACATTTCATTCGTCAGAAAATACGTGACGTCTGGCGGCCCTGGGATCTTGCTCTATTACCAATCATGCGGTGCGCAAAGAAATTGGTATATGTATTGGTATCATCTGAACGCGGGCGGAGCCGCGGGCAATAATAATAACTTTAATAACATAGTCATGATTGTCGATACAGAGGCCGAATCTATAGTTATTAGAATTTTTATCTGTTTGTCTGGGAACGCATCACGAAAAAGCTACTAGACAGATTTTAAAATGATGATGACGATGAAATTTGGTATTATGATAGCTGGTTATCCGGGTCAACATATAGAAAATATCTCATCTCTAAAAATCTAAATTCGAACACTATTATTGTAGTGAAACAATATAATCACTGCTCATTATTATCTTTAAATGTTCTTTTATTTTCAGCATTAAAATTACAGCAGCTGAGTACGATTTAAATACTTTTCCTACAGATTGTAAGTATGTAGCGGGGAACCAGCAATGTGTGGAAAATATATTGATATATCCAGAGAACGTTGTATATCATCCACAGCATTACAAACAACTACTTCATAATGACATAGCACTTATAAAGCTACGTAATAACGCCCCATATACTGGTAAGCATTAATATAGGTAGAGTGAAAATTAATTTCTAGAAAGAGTTTATATATCTTAATACTTTGTAAACAAATTCATATTATAATTTAATCTTTCAGAATTTATTCGACCAATATGCCTTCCATCCTTTGATATAGATAGACCTGATTTTGCCAACCTGCCTCTACAAATTGCTGGTTGGGGTCAAATCAATCCATATTCAAAAGGTTCCGGCATAAAACTGACTACTGTCGTAGGTTTAGTACCAAATGATGTATGTAGCAATTATGTCGATTATTTGATAAATTCACACATATGTGCAATCGGGGCGGCTGGCCGAGATCAATGTCCAGGTGATTCTGGTGGACCCTTAATGTTACTGTACAGGGGTACTTATTATCTTGTCGGTATTGTTAGTGGTAAGAATGTGGATACCTATTGTGGTTCGTCAGTGCCATCCGTCTATACAAATGTATTCAAATTTTTACCTTGGATAAAGATGCAGTTAGGAATTTAACTTTTACTTCCTATCATAAACAAATGTGTTCCAAATAAAGAAGATTTTAATCCATAAGTATTATTCTTCTTTTTTATATATTGTGTGAGTATTTCTTATTATACCTAGTACCTAATCCCATTTAAAAAATGTATGACAAAAGGGCATGGAAATCGACCTCTTCCCAAAAGCTCATCGGCCACAAACTATCTCTAGACAAAAAAATACAAATATCGATCGGCCCGTTACTGAGCAAATAAAAGACAAAATAGTAAAAACGCTTTTATATTTGTAATAATATCATATCTATATAAAGTAGGAAGTACTGGCTGACTGATTTACTGCCTGATCAATGCACAGCTGAAACCGCTGGATCTAGAAATATGAAATTTTGCACAAATGTTCCTTAAATAACGTAAGTGTGCACTAAGAAGGTATTTTCGGAAATTCATCCCCCGAGGTATTAAAATAGGGAATGGAAGTTTGTATGAAACTTTGTCATTTTTGATGTTAGAAATGTTAAAATTGATATGGTTGGTTAAAGAAAAAAGTTTACTACTGTAAAGTGATACTTTACTTTATGAAAATTAATTCTTTAAAGGGGTAAAACCTGCTTTGCAATGACCATTAATGATTCTCTGGGCCAGTCTTTCAAAGTAGCAGGCATATACTTCAGAGAGGATTGCTTCTCACACACTTGGGAATTTTAGAAAAAGCAGACAAAACATCCATCAATGTGGTATATAAAAAAAATCTTGATTAAATTCTAACTTCTTGTTCGCAACTTTTTAGCGTATAAACTAAGTGAATCTAGAGTGATAATATACAACAATAATAACGAATTCGATATGACAACATATATGTAAATTCAATGAAAATTAAAATCAAATCCTTTAGTCCACGTGAGTGTAACCACGGGCAGTAAGCTTAATAAAATAGGAATGGCAATTCAAAGTAACTTAAAAAAGGAGGGAAAGAAGGGAAGGAGACTGGACGTTTCAGATATACATAGCATTGTGTCTTTAAAATAACGTACGAACATGTGTGTTACAGCTACATGATTCTTAAGTCGTAAACATTGTATGCGAGTCGTATCACTCTGCCCTCCCGAACACTGTACTCTCTTCCTCTAACTTCGAAAAGATGAAATAGGAAATGTGCAAAAAACAGGCAATGGTGCTTGCTAAATACTCAAAACGAAAATTTTTAAAGAATATAGGTACGTAAAATATATACAGATGGATATTTTGAGTTATGACCACTAAAATTATATTTGTTTTCTATAATATCCTTAAGAAATAAAATGAACGCGAACTTATTTTGCATATAATAATTGATATTGATCGATATATTGATTCATATATTCATCGATATATTGATTGACCGATTGATCGATAGATTGGTCGATCTATTGATCGACCGACTGGTCCACCGGCTGGTCGACAGACTGGTCGATTTTTAAAAATTTGAGCGACCTTTTAATTTTTTTTTTTTGAATAGCGCTCTGGAGGGGCCTCTTAAACATGATAAACTAACCTATGTATTTTTGTAAGAGAATACAATTATTTTTTTGTTCAGCAGCTATTGACGAGCTTTAGTGCTCTATCAGTTATTTTTTTTTTGAACAGATAATTTATTTAGGTAGGTAGGTAAATTATGTTTATATATGTATGTTTTCCCCAAATTTCAATAATTATCACGGTCGAATTTTAACGAACATTAAGAAAGACTAAAAGGTTTAAATTATTATTTTTTTATTTTTATTTGCTCACAACCATTCAACCAATAGCAATAAGTTTAAATATCGTTTGTACTTTTCGTGTAAAAATTTTATGGTATAACTAATACTAAATATATTTAGTATGATTAATTTTAATTCCTTTTATATTGTTTAAACACATCAAAAGCCTAAAAGAACTCTTCCCGTACGCCATTAGGCTCGAACACAATACATCGAGACACTTAAATGAACAAACACTATTATCAGAACGTAACCGGGGGCGCGTAGATTTCCCTCGAGAGTCCTTCTCTTTAAAAGTGGCGGTCGAATGACCGCTATTCCGTGAACGGGTCTTTTAAATCATGACGCCGAAAGACAAAAGATCTAAAATAAGTTTCGGAAAAGTTAAAATTTTATTTCAAGGTAACTGTACGTTTGGGAAAATGAAGTTTAAATTGTGAAATAAATCTTTAGATTTTTTGCACCTATTCTATTATGAAAGTAAAGCCTTTAATTTTACCTCTATAAAAAAGTATTTAAAAGTTAAATAAAATTTACTTTTAATACCTCTTTCGTTTTTATTTTTGATGAGTACAAAATTGTTGAATGTAAAATAAAATATTAACAGTGAGTGTAACTTTTGTACGACCATTTTATTTTCATTTCTAAACACAAACCTCGGCCCATCTGTCTCAACTGACGAAATTTATGTAAAACCAATCCAACAAATAAAGATGGCTGTGGTAAATATTCACGTGTCACAATTAGTGCGTGTCCCGCCGCGCGACGCATTTTGTTATTTGCTATTGAAACGCTCCATATTTATACATATAATAAAATTGTAACTAAGCTGAATCTATACATTAGATATTTTTTGAAAAATCTTATTGAAATAAACATTATTATCGATACAGTGGCTGAATCTATAGTTTTTAGAATTTTTGTCTGTCTGTCTGTCTGTAACCACATCACAGAAAAACCACTGGAGGGATTTTGATGAAATTTACTATGGTGATAGCTGGTTATCAACATATAGAATACTTTTTACCGCGGGAAAATATCTCATTTCTGAGAGAAAATACAAAAACTGCCATGTAAGAGTACTAATATGTAAAACCTAAGAATTTGGTTTTTGGTCATCTGAACGCGGACGGAGCCGCGGGCAATGCTAGTAGACCTATAAAGATTGTAAATGTAATCACAGTCTATTAATTTATAAGGCTACATATCATTGCAAAAATATAATTCATAAATTAACGAAAAATATTTATAAAATGTATACCTGCAAATAAATTTATGAAATGTGACTGAGCTACCTTAAAAGTAATAAATAGCAGTGACTGAACGAAAATTTTATATAGTTATTATAAAATTAAGTTTCGGTCCATTATTGATTTTGGACATTTTCGATGTTTATATACTCTTGTCAAGTAACACTAAGTAAAAATATGCCTTTAAATCTAGCTATTGTGTTGTGTAGGTACAAGTCAATCAACAAAATAACATTTTTTTAGGCATATTGTTGTAATAATACTCGTGCTTCAATTATTTAAAATATCATATGAATTAGAATACCTAGCTTTCATATGTACCTATAATACCTACTTTATAATAGACTCTTATTATATGTGTAATTGTTTTTATAAATTATTAAAGCTTAATTTATCTGCAGAAGATTTTTTAATCTCAACACAATGTGTTGAAGCTTGTTGTGTTTTAGCTTAATAATACAATTTTGATTTTTAACTACCGACTTACCTTCGCTTCACTTGGGTTCGTCTCTAGAACCTTTTCATTTTTTTTGAACGGAACCCTAATTTTAATTCTAAAAAAAAGTACCCTACGCTACTCCTTATAAAATCAGCTATTTGCCTGTGTAAGTCACATCAAAATCAGTCCAGACGTTTCGAAGACTAGCCAGAACAAACAGACAGACAGATAGACAAATAATTTAAAAATTGTGTTTTTATTATAAGCACCGTATATAATTTATATGCATTTAGTAAAAAGCTCTTATTTTGTAATTACAAACAGACACTTCAATTATATTTTATTTTTAATTTTAATTCACAATTTATTTCATAACTTTAAAAAAGCGAGAGTCAGAAATGATTAATACAATAGCAACATTTATTAATTACTTAATACTGATATTCGATTATTATTATAAACGAATTGGTTTTTACAGTCGAATCAAGTATTTAACTAATTAGTATGACTAATTTTAGATCAATCGAACTGCCTATAGTTCTTTTGTAAAGACTGAAGCTGTGCCACATCAACTACAAAAAATAATATCACCTCCAGGAAAATTTCTAAGAAATTAATTACATTTCTAAGAAACCACGGTCGTGAAGGGAATATCTATACATATGTATAATAAAATTGTAACTGAGTCAAATCTTATTGAAATAGACATTATTATTGATACAGAGGCCGAATCCATAGTTTTTAGAATTTTTGTCTGTCTGTCTGTCTATGACCGCATCACGAAAAAACACTTGGACAGATTTTGATGTTTGGTATGATGATATCCTGGTTATCCGGATCAACATATAGTATAGGTACTTTTTACTTTGGGGAAATGTCTCATCTGATAAATCTATATTAAACGTTAAAACGTAAGTAGGGACGAACCTGAGCGGAGCCAGGGCGAGTCGCTAGTTATATGTATAAATTACCAATATACATAATAATCTATAATCAAACAAAGTTACCTCAAGCGACATCTTGTCGTTCAGACATGAAAAAGAATATGTAAACTTCAATACCACGCATTGCAGATTGGAAATGTACGAGATAGAATTACAATTCAGTTTACCAATTACTCTATTATTACCTACTAGAGGCGAACCCTCGCTTCGCTCGGGTTCGCCTCTAGAAAAACACTGATGGAGATGGAGATCTATTAGTTCATTTTTCCGGGATGAAAAGTAACCTGTTGTTTGACCGGCAATATAAGGTATCAGAATGTTAAAGTTTACTAAATTAGGTGCATAAGGTGTTTGCTATTAAGCTGTATATGATTCTATAGTTTTTTAACTATACCACGTCATCTTTAATTTTCTGGGATGAAAAGTGTCTAAGATGTTGACCGGTGATATAAGGTACGACCATGCAAAATTTTATTTAATCGGTCCAATAGATTCGGAGATTAGCCCGTACAAACAGACAAACAGAGAAACAAAAAATTTGAAAAAAATCTGGATTTGTTCTATTTGTCTTCTTACATCCCCCTGACTCGGTTTTTAGCATTTTTTTGCTATGTACAGACATTCGACCTCTACTCTTTTAATATATGGTATAGATATCCGAAGAATGATTCGATCACTCACTAATAAGTATTTAGAGGGTACTACTTTAAAAAAATATGAAAATTGATTCTCGAATTGCGAACATATCGCAAAACAAACACCCAAAACCAAAAAATACGATGTAAAAACTAAACGGAGTACCTCCTCTAAGGGATTTGATCTGGGTAAAGAATGAGAAATTTTTATATTTCTAATATTAAACTAGTTTTGTCTACATATCTACTATTAAAATCGCACCAGATTAAAACTTACGATCATAGGCATTTTCGTATAATATTATACATTTTCCTTATTAAAGATTTATTACAACAATACGAACAGTTATTTTAAATGTTACAATAGAGCGTAGACATTTCTATTGTATAGCAGTAACAACGTCAATTAAGCGTAATTTTTCTATGAAATGATTAATTTGATTATTACATTTAGTTGTGATTGCTTCAAAACTATTCATTTAATAACGAGCTCTATAGTTATATCACGTCATGCAATTAGAGGCAAATACCCACAAACAGACTCACTTCATTAATTGACAATTAAATACACGCAGATAATGATATACTAATGTCTGTAATGGGCTAAGCAAGAAAGGGTCGGAAAAGGTTCCTTCAGTCGTTATTGTATATGAAAGTTTAGTCATGTTGCATTAATCAAACAACCATGGTGCGGTTCACACATTGCACTACATTTATTTTAATTTGGATTAATATTTTATTCGTGAACGCTGTTAGAAAAGGTATATTTTTATATTTTTTATAGTTTTTATTTACTAAGTCTATTACCTACATTATTTTGTTTTAAATAAATTTGTAATATCCGTGGATTCTTATATATAATTTTACAATTTAAACTTAAGTTTTAATTGTATAATAGATATTGAAAAATTTATTCATCTTCTTTGTTTATTTCAATTGACCATTTTTGCTCTACTTATTACGTTATTTATTTTTCATGCAGATATCTGTGAAAAATGTGTGAAAATCGAAAACTGTCCGATGTTTGCTCACATGAATAAACATCAAAAACAGATGTGGCTTGAACAAGTCCCTTGTGACGTCTCACAAAACGGTGGAGGATCATCGATTTACGGATTTTCTTCTATTGCTAAAGGAGATTACGTAAATATTATAACTGACATATTATTGTAACTCTTACTGTTGAGTTTAGTTATATTTATTATACTTATTTTCTTTATATAATTGTAGGTGTGCTGCCCTAACTCAAATGTTTGGGGAATCAAGAATGGACATGGTAAAGGTAATAATAACAATCTACCGCAAGAATCAATTAGACCTAATGAAAACAATGGTGCAGGTAATTTTGAAAATCCAAATAGCCAAAACTTAAATTTAAACCCTCAACAACAAGAGAACTACGGTAATCAAATAAAACCAATTGACCAAAACTATGGGAATCAACAGTTGAGACCTGGTAATCAAAATATCTACAACTCGGTTAACCCACAACCAGGAGTTATCAATCAAAATATTTATAATAACCAAGGTGGCAGACCAAATGTTCAAAACCCATATAGCCAACCACCTACTGATCAAATCAACCCTGGTGATTATGATAACCCACAAGGCCAACCAGACAGCCAAGACGTATACGGAAATCCACAAACCGGCTTAAACAATCAGGGTATATACGATCAACAAAATCCAGACTCACAATATCCAAACAATGGAATAAATATTGCCGGAAACCCAAATCAAGGATTCCAAAACCACCAGTATCCAACGCCTCAAAATCCTAACCAAATGGGAGTGTCACCTGGACAAATACAAAATCAAAATCCTTACTATCAGGGTCCCAATGCATATCCTCAGCAACAGCAACAAAACCCTTATCTAAATAATGGCGATGGTAGTTCATTTAATGGAGTGAATGCTGAGCAGCAATGTGCAGTACAATCGAGCCTACCGCCAGATCCTGCGACAGGATGCTGTGGCAAAGACATGTCAGATAGCGATCGAATAACTGGTATATATAAACTTGCTTTAATTTATTTATTATATACTTGTTTTATTAGATTTTCTCCATAATCCCTATTAGCACGATATATTTTTGCACTCACTTATCTCTATTTAACACTACTTATCAAATGATTAAAATGGGACAAATATTCTTTCAATTAATTTTCCATTCATTCTTACTAACCTTACTACTGTCTTCTTCCGCACAGATTTACAAAGTATACTTAATATGTACGCCGCACCTCCTGTCCAAAACAGGCCACGACAGAAATGGCCTCAACAAAACTATCCACAACAACAAAACTATCCAAACACCTCTTACTATCCTCAGAGAGGCAAACGCTCCGTTAAAAATAGTACAGCAGAAGTTGTACTCGACGACAGAATTGCAGGTAATAAAATAAGTATTTTTTTTATTTCACAATTATACTTTTAGTTACATAACAAAAATTGAAATTGCACTTCATGTTTATTTATACAGATAAATAAAATTGAAGTGTCTGTTTGTAGTGTCAAAATAACAGCTTTTTACTAAATATTATATACGGCTTTATAAGAAAAACACAATTTTTAAAATTTTTGTCTGTCTGTGTGTTTGTTCCGGCTAATCTCCAAAACGGCTGGGCCGATTTTGACGGGACTTTCACTGGCAGATAGTTGATATTATAAGGAGTAACTTAGGGTACTTTTATTTCAGTAAAAGAATTAGGGTTTCACTCAAAAAAAATGTAGCTAGGGCGTCCGGCCGAAGCGAGGGTGAGTCGCTAGTTTACTTTATTATTATTTATTTCCTTGTTGTTATTGTATTTATTTTATATTTTAGGTGGCAAAGAGACTGAGTTAGATCAGTTTCCTTGGACAGTGCTATTAAAAGTGACCTTTGACTATGGTAATAAACAAGCAGCGTTCAATTGTGGTGGTTCTTTGATCAGTCCAAAATATGTTCTTACTGCTGGCCATTGTGTTTTCGAAACAGGAGCCGATATAATTGAGTACGTATTTAAAAAATAAATTAAAGCAATATGGATGAACTGTATTTTAGGAAATAATTTTATAATAATTAATTAAACATCATCTTAATGGAAATTTAAATGTGAAACAAATCTCATCTCGAAAAGTAAATATTAAAGGGTCATTCATTAGTGTTAAAGATATTTTTCCGATAACGTTTTAACCTAACTGGATATTTTTTTAATATTTTTTGTAATCTATACATATAATAAAATTCAAACTGAGTAGAATCTATACATTAAATATTTCTTGGAAAACCCTATTGAAATAGTCATTATAATCGATACAGAGGCCGAATCTATAGTTATTAGAATTTTTGTCTGTCTGCCTGTCTGTGTCTGTTACCGCATCACGAAAAAACCACTGGACAGATTTTGATGAAATTTGGTACGACGATAGCTGGTTATCCGAGTCAACATATAGGATACTTTTTACCACGGGAAAATATCTAATTTCTGAGAAAAAATACAAAAACTGCATTGTAAGAGTATACTAATATGTAAAACCTAAGAATTTGGTTTTTGGTCATCTGAACGCGGGCGGAGCCGCGGGCAATGCTAGTTTTAAATAAAAAGTAAGAAAATATTATATTTTTTATAAATTAATTTTCAGTATTGAAATCACACTGGCTGAGTATGATAAGAGAACGTTTCCGAGAGACTGTAAATCTGTAATGGGAGTGGGAAAGAAATGTATAGATAACGTTGTGATGCACGCAGAAGATGTAATACATCATCCGCAATATGACGACGATCGCCTCCATAATGATATAGCACTCATTCGACTCCATGGTTACGCTCCATACACGAGTACGTTACTTACAAGAATATATTAAACTTATAATACTGAAAGCTTAAAATTATATTTGAATTTTTATCATTTCAGGATTCATCCGATCAATATGCCTGCCACCTATCGACATAGATAACCCTGATTTTTCCAACCTGCCTCTCGCCGTGGCAGGCTGGGGCCGTAACGGTCCGTACGTCACTGACATTAAACAGTCGACTGTCGTCCATTTAGTGCCCCATGACGAATGCCAGAAGTCCTATCCACATTTGACAAGGTCACATCTTTGTGCTGCGGGGCGTACAGGTGAAGACACTTGTAAAGGTGATTCCGGTGGACCTTTAATGATGTTATATAGAGGTAGCTATTATGTCATCGGTGTAGTCAGTGGAAAAAGAGCAGACAGCCCTTGTGGAACATCAGTACCGTCCCTTTACACAAATGTTTTTCAATATGTACAATGGATAAATAGTAATATAAAAAAATAATATTATTTAATATTATTATGATATAAAAACTAGTCCATGCATATGAATACACTTAGGATTATTATGAGTGTGTGGCATAATTTTATGTTTAAATTAATTTAATGAAATATTATGTTTTCTGCAATATACTTAAAAATAAATAATAAAAAAATATGTTTGACTGCACTTTGATTCTACTATAATATAAAGGCGTCTGTTTGTCCCTGAAACAAAAGACGGATGCATGAGGTAGTATGTACTTGAGACGGCTTACGGTGTTTACGTATTTTTAAATATAGGGTAGTTAGAGTATCATTTGTTTTCTTGTCATTCCTTTTGCTACCATGGGCTTGCAAGTTGCACTCTTGTCTCTCCAACTATAAACAATCATAGAGTAAACGTAAGCATATTTTTTTATATGTACGAATTAAATATCTAAGTAAACTATATATTTTATTTGGATATTTGTAATCTTTTCTTGTTTTGAATAAAATACTTATATAAAGATGATAACCACATATTCATCGATCGATACATGATAGATATCTCATAAGATCAAAGAAGGTTCTGTTGTTCAATCTACAAACTTTTAAATCTAATGTAGGTACTTTAAATGTTTAATGATTCAAAAGTGCTTGTATTAGTCTAATAATCTAATTAAAATATAAAGTCTTTCATTTCATTATATGGGACATTGTTAATAAAAGAATCTTTATCATATCTCTACTTTTCTAATTATAGATATAACAAATTTTAAATAATTAGTTGGCCAGTCGTATAATTAGGCCTGTAGGACTCTCGAGATAGCTTAGTGTCGTTTGCGGTGTTTTGAAACACTTTTGCCCAATAGATCGGATCTGGATGAAGCGAACTAGAAATACAAGATTGTTTCCGTTCAATAGGTCTAATCTCTCAGTTGGGTATTCGTGCTGAAATGATCCTCTTTTATTGGCGTCTCTTTGTTCAAATACTCGACATTTTCCTTTAATAATAGTAATCTCAATAGCTGAATACATAAGACCGGGCGCAGTGTCGAAGTGGCACTTCTGACTGTGTCGATGATCGCAGGTTTGATTACTCACACGATTTAAAACCATTTAATCAATAATATTTTATTTAATTTTTATGTGGTATGTATTTTCTTATAAATATAAGTTATAACTTCCCATGATAAAATGCTGAGCTAAGCTAACTATACATTATACAACCTACTGTCTAATAAGTACCTCACTGCTTCAAGATGCGTCTTAATTCGCATTCTAGATTAAGTCATTATTGGTTAATAGAAAAAAAAAACAAAAATTCAAAATCCTGTACAAAAAGGTACTTCTAAGTCTAGTTTTATTCTTACATACATATATATAAAAATTACATAATACAATAAAGAAAAAGAAATAAATTCAAACCATACACGACCAAACATAATTCATACATGAAATTCGTTATAAATATGCAATGAAATCTGACTCCTACTTCATATGCAACGAATCAAAGATGTGCAAAGCGGTCAGTACATTCCGAACTCTGTTCACAACTAGACACGTAAAAGCACTGGTGAGTCTATGTTTCTTAATCTTAATTGTTTCATCTAGATAATACCGAAATTAATTTAGAAAACTGAATGTTGCCACCAAAACAAATATTTACCACCATTGTAAACCTTATAATAAGACTTCCAGTCACGTCGCTACCACGTGAATTGTGCATTTATTTAAACAAAGCCTATAACTGGTAAACATGAACTCTACCTAATAAAAGAACCCATAAAACAGGTAGGCATAATAAGTAATAGAGAAATCCCAGAGAAGACCATTCTCGAGTAATGCGCATTTAAAACGACAGGTAAAGATTCAGTGAATTTGATCTTATAGATAATATGCCCCAAACCTAATATTTTTATAAGATCCAATTTTTTTCAATGCGTAATGCATATTTTTTTTATTGTGCATAGATACGAAAATCAACATGTATAGAACATAATTTACTTTTTGCGTGTTATTTATTGATCACCAATTCATCAAAGTTTATAGGTAAATTCAGAAAAAACCATGTCTTGGACTAAAGTGGTAGCTATAACAGGATGTGACAGTGGCCTCGGATGGGCACTCGCCGCAAGAACCGCTCGGGAAGGACTTGTTACAGTAGCAGGTAGGCACATAAAAATAATTAATAGATACTAATAATTATATTAAGCTGAAGAGTTCGTTTTATTCTTGTTTAAACGCGATTATCTTTGGAATTACAAGTTGGATTTAAATATATTTTTTTTATTTTATTGCCTATTTATCTATACTTCTATACTAGGTAATATTAGAAAGAGGTAAAGTTTGTGAATTGTGAGTTTGTGACGTTGTAGGGTGTAATCTCTGGATTTACCTAACCGATTTAGATGAAATTTGATAAGAAGATAGTTTGAGACCCTGGAAAGGACATAGAATACTTTTTATCCAGGAAATCATCCCTTAAGGGGTTAAAAAGGAGGATAGAAGTTTGTATGGGGAATCAACCTAGGGAGGAACCCGAGCGAAGCGAGGGTGAGTCGCTAGTAATTTATTAAAGAAGATAATGGACTATATCGTATTTGCGATTCTTAGAGGCGGAGGAATTATACATAAATAAAGTCCGCACGAGGAACTGCGGGTTGCCATGCAACTAACACTTCATACAACAATTGATTATACAATAATTATATATACATAGAACAAAAATAATGTGTGTGTGTGCAATTCATACACTTCCTGTGTAATGTATTCTATCTCATTCTCTCGCCGGTTTAATCCTATATAAATATTTATGTGTTTGTCTCTTTGTCGTGACGCATTTTCGTTTTATAGTTTCAAATCACGATTCTAAAGAAGTTTCACTTCAAAAATAGTTATAATAGATAGTAATACCACGGTAATTACCACGGTAGTTATACATATTACCGTGGTAATACCTTGTTTAGACAACGGAAATAGTTTTGTTTCTGTTCCTCTTAACCCTTTACCTATTGGTTTTAAAAATTTACGTGAAGTGATGAATATAACTAAATATTTTTAATTTAGATCACAATTAATATTAAAAAAATTAAAGAGTGCACGTATGAATGTGTACATGCGCAAGAACTAAAACTTCTGTAGGTTATCGGTAGATACTCTTTATGAAATTCAACTTATGTTTTAAATAATTAGGATAGGTGAGATACTAAAAAAACGTGTGTGTGCTATACTTCTTTGGCGTAACAGAACAAAAATAGCTAAAGATTTCATCCCGTATGCCACAACTCTCTGTTTGTAAAAGGAATGATAAATTTTAATAAAAATAATTAAATAACGCATATTATGCATACTACAATCATATATTTATAGAATATCATTTAAGGAAAAAATATAATATTATACATCATTTGTCAGACAATAACAAAGGTTACCGTGGCAACGAATGTTCGCCCCGCCCGATCACAATTTTCGTAACGCTCTCGTCACGCATTCACCAGCTTACTCTCCAGTCAAGCGTGCATAAAGAACTTTTACTTCAAAAATATTAATGGTAGTTTTATAATATTTCCAGGCATGTACAAAGGAACGGATACTGAAGCTTCACGGGCTCTTAAGAACCTATGCGCTTATCCGTGTAACTTGGATGTTACAGATTCCAAAAGCATTACTGAATTTCATAATTACATTAAGACTCTTATGAAAAACAATCCAAATTACAGTGAGTTTTTTTAATTCCAATAGATATTGTAAATTTAGGTATGCAGACCCACAAAAATTTTTGTTGAATAAAATAAACTTGAATCGAATTTCATTTGTAAAGCATTTTTGTACGTTGTTTGAAAACCAAAGAGTAATAAAAATATATGAATTTTTCGATCAAAAGTAAGAATAGCTATCATAAAGTGAATATCAATATGAAAATTTTCATATCGATGTTTATTTACTAAAGTTTTTAGTATTCGAGAGAGCACACGCATCAAGTACTTTCCCAAATGGTATATTTTTTTATGAAAATTGTGGTCACAAATCCCTAGCGGGTCACGTTTAGTTATATATTATATTTAAAAACAAATAAAAAGAAATCCCTTATTTTAAGACATTCAACCGAGTTCAACACTTTTCCAATGAAATATACATACATACATGCTGTCATATATAGTAGCTTTAAAGCCTGTTTTTCGTCATTACAGGCACAGGAAAAATAACTCCAAAACGATCTATAAGAAATTAAACTTATTGGAGTAGGTACTGAACTAAATTGTGTAAAATAACAAACCTTTTTTTCTTTTAGAACTTTATGCAGTAGTCAACAATGCTGGAGTAATGACGATTGGTGACTATGAGTGGCATACACCGCAAATCATAGAAAATACTATAAATGTAAATTTACTTGGGGCAATGAGGATAGTGTCGAAATTTTTACCTGATTTGCGACGTAGTGCAAATGAAGTAAGATTAAAAGAATTAATAATATAATAATAGTATGACCATGTATATTCTTATGATAATATTTTGAGCTTGTATCTCATAATGTTAAAAACAAACTAAAAGGTCCTATTTATTAACTAGTGATGATAATAAATTATTATTCAATATTTTATTATCAAGCTTGTTCAAGTTAATCGTTAGCAAATACTTTAAAAAATTATCGTTTCTCGATTAAATATGCGTATATATATTATATATACATAGGTACAAAATGAACAGTTCTGACTTTTGAACTTTTCGATTTTTCAGCTATTTTTTTTTTTTTGGGTTTTCCCTATTTTTTGTACTTAAACCACCCGTAACACACCCCCACCAAAACAAAAAAAGAATTATTCAAATCGGTCCAGTCTTTTTTGAATTTTAGCGAGATTGTGTTATCAGGCTTCTCTTGGCAAACTCAAGGCAAGATGGCAAGGTCAAGAGTAAGCCTATTCCTAATAAAAAAAAGACTAACAAACGGCAATTGATTTTTATTTTTTATATAAATAGATGTCAATCAAATTTAAATACACAATTATATAGAAACTATATTTTATATACTTTTTTATTTACTTTGGACTAATTTACTTTTTTCTATTTTTTTATTTTACTTTGTATATAATAAGGGAATTAAGCCACGAATAATAAACATTGCAAGCCATTGCGGGTTGCAACCTCTGCCAGGCTTTGGACCCTACAGTGCCAGTAAAGCGGGCTTATTAGCTTGGACTCGTGCTTTACATTTGGAGCACACTCAGAACCATTTAAAAGCAATAGCTTTTGTACCAGGTACAATATAAAAACTTAAAAAAAATATATAAAAACCGACTGCCAAGCACTAAAATGCAAAAAATAACTAACGTTTAACGTAACGGTTTTCATTTAGAATAGTAAATATGTAATCAGATAATTTGGAAGTCGGTGCCAAGCGACAATATTTTATATTATATATTGTAAATATGATTTGTTATGAACTCTAATTAAAGTTAAAATATTATACATCATTTTGTGATGTGTTTTAGGTATCGAAATAATATATTAGATTTGCTTTGCATCGGCTGGCACCGACTTCGAAAATATCTGATTAAGCACCTATTCTAAATGAAAATCCCCGTTTAGTGGTTTTTTGCATTTTAGTGCCTGGAAGTCGGTTTTTTTTAAGTTTTCAATTTTTCATTTTTAGTGTAGACGTATTAAGCAGGTAATTTGTAAGAAGAATTTTTTTTAGTTAGGTACATATTCGATTAAGCAATTTATTTAAAAAACATATTTTTTTTAAAACCCCTTGACCGACTTCGATAGAATTTAAATGATACCACCTGGGAAGTATACCCTTTGAAACAAAAAAAATCCAAATCGGTTCAGGCGCCTTCGAGTAATCGGTGAACATACATAACAAAAAACAAAGATTCCGACGTATTGAGAATGTCCTTCTTTTTGGAACTCGGTTAAAAATTATAAACAAAATTGCATTGCTATTTTGAAATAATAAGTATGAACTTATTTATATTAATTAGTTTTATTTTTCTTTATTCTCAGGTGGATTCGTTGGATCCAGTTATTTAATGGCTAATCAATTCCAAAATGGAAATGAAATGTTGGCACATTTATCGGAAGAGCAAAAATTTTTACATGAAAAGAGAATGCGAGCTTTAAATGAATATTTAAAACATACTTCTAAATATGCTAAATATGATTCGTTAAATGATGAAAATATTATTGAAACGTTTATGAAAGCTCTCACTGACGAAAACCCAAGAAAAATGTACAAAGTTGAATCATGGCGTTACAAATTTTATTATAATTTATTTAAATTGCCTTTTCCAGATACAATTTGCAAATGGCTAACTAAAAAATTTTTAAATTTCCCTGATCCTAAATGAAAGATTAAACCTTATTTTAACTTAATTGAATTTTATTTATATACCGTCTTTATATATCAGTGGTCTTAATGTACCATCAATCATCATCCATAGCCACACTTAATATCTATTATAAAAGCGAAAGTAACTCTGTCTGTCTGTCGGTTACTTTTTCACGCTTAACCGGCTGAACCGATTTAGATGAAAATTGGTATGGACATAGTTTGAGACCCTGGGAGGACATAGGATAGTATTTATTTCAGAAATTATCCCTTGAGGGGGTGAAAAGAGGGGTGAAAATTTATATAGGGAATCGATCATTTCTTAAGTAAGGGAATAAAACTCAACAATGTAGGTAACATATGTATATAAAGTCTATCTATTCCATACTTTAAGCGTCAAAATCTTATTTTAAAGTCAATACAAAATTAATGTTTATAAAAAATGCTGATGATAGTAGTACCAAATAAGTATTTCTTGAATTCAGTTGGATTTAAAAGTAAAAATGGTAAAATCATTTTCACTTCACTTCACTGTGTGTGGATTAACCCTGTTTTCCAATTACAGAGCACAATGCCGCACTTTGGCGCACAAACAAGAACAACACGAAAAAACACTTCTTATATTTCATGCTACTGAGTTAATATCCATTGCGCACATCACGCCAAAGCCGCTATTTTCAAAGTGCTTGGTTGTGCGGAGCGTTGTTGTAGTTGAAAAATTCAAAGTTGAACATAATGCCACATAATGCGCTTTAGTGCTATAATTGGAAAACCCCCTATAACTAGTTGTCAAGAGCATTATTTCAAATGCTAACTGTCAACTTGTCAAATGTCAATTTACAATTGTCAATCGTCAAAGTTTTGGGCTAATTTTTGCTGTGATTGTGTTACTGATCTTTTATTCTACTACTTAAATTGCTTTAATGTTGTTAGCGTAAACATTTTACATTAGTGTCATAAAATATATGTTCCATATTACAATAGTTATTATTACTTCATTATTCCACGATGGAAGTACAATTTGGACCCAATTCCTCCGATGAGCCGGTGAGTCCTTTTGCTGAATTGCTACTAATGTTATTTTACTTGTTTTTATTTAAAATAAGTTTCAAAAATAAAATATTATTTGAATTTCATGTATTTATGTATTTTGAATATCAAATATTTTAGTATTACTATATTATTATTACAGAATTTACTATACAAACTTCAGCGAAAAATCAAAGTATTTAATACTAACAACTCTTTAGCAAATAGAGGATATAATTTAGTGGCTTGTACTAGTAAATATGGTATAGTTTTTATAGCCTCACCTAATGGAATGCTATCAGGTAAGCTCAAATTTACACACTTATTTACTGATGCATGAATTAAGAAAAATGCATTGTACCACAATTATATTTTAATCGCTACATATTAATCAAAATCTTCTAATACGAATTTATTATTCCAGTATATTACTTAAAAGAATTAATTGATAAGGAATCTGAGGCACAACATGTATTGTTGAAACTTCAAGTGTCTCCCACACACATTGCTGTAAACTGTAATCAAGAATGGCTTGCAGTTATTGGTGGACAAATGCTATTTGTTTATAAGTGCATGGACTTTCAAAATCCGGTATGATTTAATCAACAAATCTAAAATAATTTAGTTTGTGTACAGTAGTTGACATAAAACAAGAAACAGTTGCTCTAGACTTTTATTATTAGTATTATTTAACTTGATAATAATGTTAGGTATATATGAAACTAATAGCTATTTATAATTTTGAAAATATTAATTGACCTTGTATGTAATATTTGATGATATATTTTATAAAATAACACAAAGCATGCAGGTGGATGATAAAGAAACTTTAGTATAAACATGAGCCAAGGCAATGGTAGCCCAGCTGTAATTCACTCGTTTGGGAAACCGAGTAAAGTGGGTTCAAGTTCCGGGTCTCGCACCTCTGATATTTTCATGTGGGAATCATTTCTAATGTTATTACCACTTGCCTTGCGGTGAAGGTAAACATCATGAGGAAACCTGCACATCTGAGAAAACCTAGCAAGATTTTAAAAGACATGTGAAGTCTGTCTACTTGTGAAGTCTACTTAGCCAGTGTGATGAACTATGGTCTAATCGGACCAACTATGCCCAATGGGTCGTTAAAAAATGGCTGAAACCAAATACATATGAACATAAATCACAATGATTAGTAATTTTTTTGTATAGTACAAAATTTTATTAAATTTGCTGTCAAACTGTTGCCAAAGTGTGGAATCATTGTTCAATATTTCTCTTATATAATTTTGTATTGGATCTTGTCCAAGACTCTTATCATACCCTAATTCTAAAAAAACATCCCAACATTTTACAATTTCCATGGCATTTAATTGTTTTTTTTTGTATTCAATGACTTACAAATCAATTCGAATTAAAAGTATTAAAACAATTTTAATTTTGTCAGAAAACTAAACTTATTTGCTATGGAAATGTGTCACCACTCCATTATGCTAGTGACTAAACTAAATGAAATTTGACCATAATCATAATTGGAAATTTACTGATGTTCTCCTGGCCGATTCCGGCCACGGCGGCCAATCTCATTGAGACTAGCCAACTGCGCAGGAGATATTATAGTGCACAAGTGTACGCGCAGACACAACGTGCACTCTATTCCTGTCACTCTCATACTCCGGTGGGACGACCACTCGACACGACCGGTGAGAGTTAAGGCGCAGGACCGACGGCTTTACGTGCTCTCCGAGGCACGGGGGTGAAACACCGCCAACTTCCCAACTCCGGGCTGTTACTGAGACTTACTATACAGAAAGACTCAATAACTAAACTTGGCCCGACCCGGGACTCGAACCCAGGACCTCCGGGTGAGCAGCCGTACATGCTAGCCACTACACCACCGAGGCAGTTTAAATTTACTAAAGCATATTTGAATAGAATTTACCTATCTTTTAAAAAAAGACTAACTATTACAAAAAAATAAAATATTGATATGATTGAGCCATGTGAGAGGGGTTAGTTTATATAGAATTATATCCAAAATGAAAAATGTTTATATTTTATAACCTATATTTTAAGACAAGCATCTTAGTAGTTTATTTTTTTTTATTTTAGGAAATAAGGCCAGCTGTGACTATCAAGTGTGATGTGAATCCTTCAACATTTGTGTCATCATTACAATGGAATCCTTGTATTCCTGATACTATTGGAATTGTATATTTTGACGGCACTCTCTTGGTCAGTCAAGTCAGTACCATGCAAGTGAAAAAAATACAATCTAATGCAAGGTGACATTTTATTTAATTACTTATTTCCTGTGGCTTTGGTCATAAAAAGTACCCTAATATTGGGGATTATATATACTACTGGCGTCTCACCCTCGCTTAGCTCGGGTTTATCCCTAGGTATGTTTTAGTATGAAATAGACTATAGTTGATGAGTTGCTGTGGATGTATATGTTATGGGTTGTATTATAATGTGTCCTCTGGCGTGATTGAGTAACAAACATCCGTCCATCCAATTTTTCTCATTTTTAATATTTGTTATTATTATTATATGTATAATATTTATGGGATTATTGTTTTGAATTTGCTCAAGCACCTTAAGCCATTATAGTATTCCTTATTACATTCTATTTTTGTACTAATTCCCTAAATATATTTACAATGAACTTGAAAAGGAATGTCAGTTTGAAGCATTTATTATTTTTTAATAATTTTAAGATGCCTATGTTGGAGTCCTAAGGGAAAGCAACTGGTAACTGGCAACACTGATGGAACACTCACTCAGTACAAACCAGATTTATCACAAATGAAAATGGTTCCAACACCAAGATTATTTGAAGGAGCTCCTGTTGAAGCAATGGCCATTTATTGGATTGCTACCTACCAGTTTGCAGTTATATATAAAAATGCAGCAGATAACAGCCGTCCAGGTACAATATTTTTATATAGATATAGTGTATGCTTTACATATCTGAAAAGATAAAAAAATTAACTGTAGTTTAATTTGGGATATATTGGATCTCTCACTTTGCTTCGGGTTTATGCCTAGACAAAAGTAAATCAATCCCTCGGGAACCGTACATTTTTCAGGGATAAATAGCAACCTATGTGCTATTGCAGACTATAATCTATCTCTGTGCCAAATTTCATCTAGATCTGTCTTGAAAGAATAACAAACATTCATCCATTTATCCTCACAAACTTTCATATTTTTAAATATTTTTGGCCATTATGTTATACTTTAATTTAAAAGAAACATTTATTCATCATGTATATTTAAACTATTAACTTATATTTTCAGCTGTAACAATAGTCAATACCCCCAAAGGAGGTGCACCAACATGCATCAACTATGAAGACATTTGCTACAGTATGGGATCTAATAGACCCTGGTATTATTATTTACAAGGGATTTCTCACTGGTAAGATCCATTACTTTCCCTTCAAGGTAACTGTAATAAATGAAAGCATCTTTGTACTATTAACTCTTTAACCTATGCCTACAAATTACTGAACCAATTTGAATGAGATTTTTAATGTTGGGCAGAGTATTTAGAGAAAAAGGAAATAACATATAATAAATTAGTGTGTTTTTTTTTGTTTTAAAGACTATTAATTTAAATATTTGTCTATTTCACTTTTAATTATGTTATTAGTGTCAACATTCTTAATCATAGCAAAGTATTTGAATTTCAAAAAGCATTGCGTATTACATACTAACTAATATTTAAAATCAAAATATAAAATACTTCTATAATTAATATTTTTATATCCTATTATTATAACAATTGGTATAAATCATGACATTTTTTTAATATTTTTTCCTTACAGGAATTTAATACTGACATCATCATCCAACAGTATGGAAATAGCAACATTGGCCACCATGGATGGTTCTAATTGGGTACAATGGTGCCAGGTATGATATTATACTCTTATAATATAAAAATCTTATATTATTCTGAGGCAGTGGTAGCCCAGTGGTAACACCCTTGCTTGGGAAACCAAGTCAAGTAGGTTCAAATTCCGAATTTTATTTCAATATATTTTCATGTGCGAATCATTTTCAACATAATTGTCACTTGTCTAATGGTGAAGTGGAAATGAATCGAATAAATGTGGTACTGTAATATATTTTTGAAAACATCTAATTTATATGATTTTAAAATTATGAACTGTAAATTATTTATATTAATTATTGTATTATATATAGCCTATGAAAACTTATCTAATATGAGATCATTCCTAAATTGTAACAAACATACATTTTAAGTTAAATTATTTACATATATTTACAGTCAGATGAAGCAAGACCTGAATTGCCTTTAACTGATAAAAAGCAAGAGAATTATCCAGTTGGTGTCTGTATAGACACGGCGGCCATACATCAGTTACCTTGGGGTAAATATCTATATATCACATTAGGCATACATCATTTATTTTTTAATTCTCTGTTTGCTTATGTTTGGGCGTGTCCGTGTATGGTCGCGTGCGTGTACGCAACCATACCACCACCACCAGACATTATATACGAGTATGTAGGAAAAAATATATATTGGGACATTAATACACAGCACCATCTAGATCCATGGTATTAGCTACGAGGCTTATGTTATGAATACAAGACAGTTATAAATAAATAAATATGTTGGGACATTAACACACAATACCATCTAATTCAATGGTAAGCTACGTGGCTTGTGCTATGGATACCAGATAGTTGATTCACTACACATATATATCTTTAAATACATACGTATTATAAATATAAACACCCATGACTGGAGTACAAACATTCGTGCTCATCACACAAATGAATGCCCCCGGCGGGACTCGAACCCGCGACCGCTGGCACAGCGAGTAGGGTCACTATAAACTGAGCCAAACGTCGTCAAATGGGATGAATAAGACGAGTAGTAGATGTATTGTGGGGATGAAAGAGATTGATAGATATGTGAGTAATTTAATGAGGGAACGAGTGAAGCGAAAAGATGGCAGAGGTGAGAGGAGGCAGAACGTGTGTGGGACGACGTGTGAAAGGACAATCTAAGAAAAAGTGTCAAATCTAAGAAAAAGACGTTATATTTTTTAATGAAACTTATCTGTGCATATACATATATGTGTACCCGGGTGTATGTGCTTGTGTATATGTATGTGTAATTATACAAATAAAAAATATTTTATGGAGGTGCATAAAATATGACACATGTGTCATGCAAATCTACTTTATATGTATATATTTTTCTTATTATTAATTCAAATTTTTATAATTATTATATTTATTTCAGGTGAAAACCAAACACTTCCACCAATGCCTTTACTGCATGTAGTGTCTCAAACTGGGTGGTTATCTATATTTAATGTGATTAATTTGAACAAGTCAGCACAACAACTATGTAGTCCCACACAACCATTGCTATTGCCTAATACTGCTTTAACATGGTAAGTATTTAAACTATTAATTAATTAAGTGACAATTTATTAGTGAGTAGACTAATAGGAATATGTATGTTTTTTTTTTATACAAGCTTACATCGTTATATAATTGTAATTTTTTTATCATATCGTTACGGATACTTTAACGCTGGCCATTTCGCGCGCTTGGCGTGACGTCACAGTATGATATATGTAGACAGAAATCATATCTCAATTTGTAACAAAATCGCTAATCGCTCTGTTATGATGTGCTCTGACGTCATATTCGCTCTGACCAATGGCGTTGCGTTTCCACAATTTTTTTCATCTTTATTTAAATCATACGCATATTCCCTATTATGGTCATATTCACACCATTGTTTTATGAAGAATGTGGTTCAACACTAGGTTATATTAGGCCTTTGAAAGTAATTAACAATTAAAATAATTTATTATTACAATTTAAAATTATTTACTTTTAATATTTTTAGACAGTAGTGTATTTAGAGTTATTAATTTTGAAAAGTTAGTTATATTTTGTATTTTTACATAGTTTAAAATGAAGTAGCTCCTCGCTGTCTGTTCGCTTAGATCTTTTTAACTACTCAACGGATTTTAATGCAGTTTTCAGCAATAGATAGAGTGATTCATTAGGAAGGTTTATATGTAAATAATACATGCATATTATAGTACAGAATTTCTGTTTTGCAGCTATTTCATGTCACTGCGACCATTTCTGGTCTATTGTGATCGAAGATTATAGTACAGAAAAGCCGAGAAATTCATAGATTTGTATTTCATACTAACTGTTAAAACGTACCTAGTATAGTCCTTAGTATAGTATAAAATAATTAAACGATATATTATTTAAATTGTTGGAAATTTTTATTAAGTGTTTATAAATGTGATTTATTTTTTAGCAATATACCTGACGACGTACCAGCACAACCGCAGCAACCACCCGCACCTATTGCTCAACCAAAGGTTATCATTACAACTTTTTAAAATACATTTATTTTACTACATCTTTTATCAACATTATATATTCTCCTTTTTTTCATTTGCTCTATTTTGCCTTAATTTTAAATTTTATTCATAATTATCTGTTAACACTGAACTGTTAAGTCCAATAGAAAAAAAATATATTAAAAATTAGTAAAATTAAAATGGTTCCACATTTTCACAACAAAACACATTGTATAATAAAAATAATAATAATGCCACTCGAAATATTTAATACTTTTCTCACCTAAACTGTATTCTGAGCTGTTGGACTGATATTAATACTGTGAATAAATTTAAAAATTGACGATTCAGAAATATTTGTAAAAGTCTCATAGAATAAACTATATTTTGACCTCAAGTTTGAATCTAAAATTATAATTCGTTTTTAGCAACCTCCTCAAATGCAAACAATACAACAGCTACTCCAACAACCAACCGTTCATCAACCGCAAATGCAACAACAATTAAAGCAACCCCAACCACAGCAACCGGCGCAACCACCGCAACCACAAATACAACAACCAACACCGATCGTACCGAAACCTGTGCCCCAAGCGCCCAATAGCGCGTTTCAACCAGGTATCGTATATTTAATTATGAAAGTCTCTAAATTAAAATAAAGCGTTATAAATATAATATACTAGCAACTCACCTCAGTCTTAGTCCTTAGGTGGATTCCCCATACAAACTTTCATACCCATTTTCACCCCCTTAAGGGATGATTACCGGGATAAAAAGTATTCTATGTCCTTCCCGGGGTCTCAATCTATCTTCTTACCAAATTTCATCTAAATCGGTTCAGTAGATCCAGAGATTACCCCCCACAACGTCACAAACTCACAAACCTCTCTATCTTACTTCTTTATAATATTAGTATAGACTAGCGACTCACCCTCGCTTTGTCCGGGTGCGTACTTAAGCTTAAATATTTTAGGTAAGGTTAAAAGCCCTGTTAGCGTTAACACGTCACGTGACCAAGTCGATGACGACTTACACGAATTTACTCCCCATCCAAACATTAATTTTTGTTTACATATATAGATAGATTTGTAATTTTTTTTATGTTAACTTTAAATTTGTACCAACAAATAGTTTCCAGTTATTGACCGATGCCTAAATATAAGCTACAATCACCTGTTGCTTAGTTTTTTTTTTATTATTCTGCTGTTTTTTCTTCCAGCATCTCAGCCATATGAAGTCAAGAAAGAAACGCCATCAGTTACAACCGAAACACCAACTTCGTTGGTAATGTAACTTAAATTTATAATAAAGTGTGCATATGTATATATTATCTAAATACTTACAATTGTGGGATCTATAGTGCTATTATATAAGATGTTCTATGTAACTCGACAGCAAAATCCGTTAGAATCCATCGCAAAAGCGCATAAGCAAAAGTATTGGGATGGTAAAATTATTGTGAAATAGCGCGCCCTGTTTAGTTTAATAAAAAACTAGCATTGCCCGCGGCTCCGCCCGCGTTCTGATGACCAAAAACCAAATTCTTAGGTTTTGCATATAAGTATACTTTTATATTGCAGTTTTTGTATTTTTTCTCAGAAATGAGACATTTTCTCGCGGTTAAAATTATCCTAAATGTTGACCGGATAACCAGTTATCATCATACCAAATTTCATCAAAATCTGTCCAGTGGCTTTCTCGTGATGCAGTCACAGATAGACAGACAAAAATTCTAAGAACTATACATTCCGCCTCTGTATTGATAATATTGAGTATTTCAATAAGATTTTTTTATAGCCTCAACCGAAAGCCACAGTTCAAGTACCGAAACCCCAACCAGTAGAAGTAACAGCTGCAATGAAACTGGAGCAAGAGAGAATTAGCAAAGCAAAAGCGAACCAAGAACTGAAGAAAATGCTCATCAAAGAAGTTAATGATTTTCAAATGGAGTTGTATAAGTTTATGAAAATGACTCAAGAGCGACAAGAAAAGGTAAATTACTATATCCACTGTCTTCTAATGAAAATCTAATATCTATTAATATACAGATTTAACACCTCCAGGTAAATTTCTAAGAAATTAATTCAATTTCTAAGAAATCTATTGTTAACTGACACGCCGGCGTGTCCGCGGTCGTGGAGAGATTGTTATTATGTACGATTTTATAACTTACTTTTAAGATCAAATATTGTTTTTAATTACCTTAAAAAAAGATGAGGTACTCAATTTGGGTGTATGTGTTTTGTCATTATATGTTGCAAAATATTTTTAATAAGTGTATTTTTAATACCAATATTGAATAAGTAATTTTGGATTATTTTTCATATCTAGTTGCAACAAGAATTACAATCAGCGAATTTAATTACGGAAATTGACATGGATGCGGAGAAGCTAAGGAAGGAATGCTCCATGGAAGATTTGCGCGACACTGTCATACAGCTCAAGTTGGAACTGGTACGCACGTGCGCCGCCGTCGCCGAAGCTAGAGCACACGCTGAGTGAGTATAATATTAATACTTTTTCGATTTACGCGGATATTTATGGTTTAAACTTTAAATGAAACTATTTTTTGCCGTTTTATTTTTATTTTATAGCATGGTCACAGGAGAGATGAGATCAAAACTTATAGTTATTACTTATTACAAATGGTGCCTGCCCACAAAATGACATCATAGGACCTAGGATATTAAAAGTTTTAATATTTTTAAATTTTATTCTAATGACAACTCCAATTAGAAATATATATCTATCTATTAAAATTTTTGGTACTCTGATGGTGTATTAAGTATATATTTTTTTATACAGAGCAAAAGACCAACGTGAGTGGACGCAAATGGACCCTCTAACAGCCAAACGTATAGCATCAGTAAAGAAACTTTCATACTATGTACAAAATCAACTCGATCAAGCGCAGAAAGCTCTTGATCATAAATGGAACGAAATGATCGCAAGAGATGAATATAGCAAGTGAGTAAAAATGTCTGTTTTTCAATCGAAATGAATGAACAGAAATGAATGAAAACACTTTTGTTAAATGAATGAATGAAATGAAACTTTTTTAATTAGAGTTATAAAAGCACTTTGTTAGCTTTTTTTTTATTAATTCACTAAACTATGTATATAATCAAATTGTAGCTTTAAACATATTGATTACTTCTTATTATGTATATTATTTATTTTTGAAATTTGGAACTATGTGAAATTCAAATAACAATACAATAAGTTGATTGTCTGATGATGGAGTATGGAAGTTGACTGTTAAACTCTAAACAATACCAGGAATATAGGATACTCGGAAGTTCCGAGTTAAGCCTTATTTGATCAATGTGATGTTTCCTATATATTAAAGTTGATCCGACACGTTGTTTTATTTAAATTTTATTACGTAATTTTGTTATTTGTCTTCAAATGCTAATTGTATCAAGCCTTTTTGTGATTTTTTATATATAATGGGTAATCTGACTATAGTATTATTTTATTGATTAGAAAAGTTGCATGTTTTTTAATTTACTTGTTTTTTAAAGCTTATTGAAAATTGTTAAGAGAAATTAAAAAAAATAACAATTGATTTTTCATATAATATTACAATTAAAAGTGGTTTTATTTTAAATGTAAATTCAAACGCACGTGATGTCATTAGGTATGTCTGTATTTAGTGTTAATTGTACCGTCCCGTCTTCGATTCTTCTAATCCTTTCACCAAAGGTTGTCTGTAAGAGATTGCTCGTAGCAATAAGACCGCCTTTGCATGCCTATTTGTTATTTATTTTTTATTTTTATCTTCTGTAATCTTTTTTTTTGTGTGTGCAATAAAGAATTTATCTATCTATCTATCTATATCGCTTTAGTAACGCCACCGCATGGCAAAATGATAAAACACATGTTTGCGTTGTCAAAATCACAAAAGTTGTCTTTGCATAATACAGGCTATATTTTTTTTTAATTATTTAATTGACGTAAAATTTTTGTTATGACACATGGTGATCCGAATATAGAAAATATAAAAGTATAGTATGATTGCGATTGGTGCACAGCCTCAACGGATATAATGACGTCACAACCAATCACAAGTCGTTTTATTTCGTTCAAAAATTTAACAATTTTTTATTAATAATTACTAAAAAATGGAATTTTTAAAAACAAAAAAATTATTTGAATATATTTTTAATGTATTTTTCTTTCATTTGTATACAAATTTGTGGCAAAAATTTGTAATTTAATGCAACTTCTCCAAATTATACATAACGTTAGTGTTTAAGTAATATTAAAATTATGATTTCCAGGCCTGGAGACCGTATGATACGTCCCATATTAGACGATGTGTATCAGCCTTTAGTGAAACAGCAAGAAATAATCAGTAGACAGCAGGCTATGATAAAAACTTTGAAAAACACTATGAAAGAATGTAATATCGCACCATCATTTAGATCCACTTCGCTATTACGAAACACGCCTTTTAAGAATAAGTAAGTTGTGTGTTACTAGCAAAGTTTGAAAAACAAAACAAATCTATCCCACGGGAACCGTACATTTTTCCGGGATAAAAAGTAACCAACGTGCTATTCGAGACTATAATTTATCTCTGTGCCAAATGTGTAATTCCATCCAGATCCGTTCACCCATTCAGGCTTGATTGAGTAACAAACATCCATCCATCCAAAGTTTCGCATTTATAATATTGATTAATAGGATTATAGGTATAGATTATTTATGAAAGAAATAGTGAAAATTAGATCAGATCAATTTTTAAATTTTGAAAAATAACATAATGTCAAATCTTTTCCGTCTGGAGATGGATCAGAAACGCTGGTTTGGCTATTTAACAAAAATTAGACAATTTTCCAAGAAGAAATTTTGATAAAAGTTTCCCTCATTATACAAATATTAAAATACCTTTAGTTTTGTGTTCTTTTTTCATCAGGACATTAGCATAAACAAATTAAATATCACTTTTAAATACCAAGTTTTTTTTTATTTCAGAGATCCACTATCAAAACTGACAAAGAATATCTTAAACATGAGTATTGAACCTCAAAACAAGGCAAAAGAGCAGTTACTAAGTTCCCAAAAATTAGACGCTCTCAGAGATGTACTGTCCAATCATAAACCTATTAAAATTAAACCAGTGAGTGTGGAAGTGACTCAACACTTGGAAAATATGAAGAAGAAGTATGAACAAAGTGTACGGGAAAGAGAATTGAAGGAGGAGGCTTTGAATGCTTCGGCTAAAGAAGTAAAAGTACCTGGTAAGTAGTTACTGTTAATAAGAATAGTATGGTAGCACACTCGCTTAGATAACAAAGAGAAAACAAATTCTGAATAATATCATTTAACTAGCAGAAGCTGCGGCTTCGCCCGCGTTCAATCTACAAAAAAAAACTTTTTGGGTTTATGTTATACAGCGACTCACGCTTGCTTCGCTCGGGTTCGTCCCTATATATTACTAGTATTGCCCGCGGCTCCGCCCGCGTTCAGATGACCAAAAACCAAATTCTTAGGTTTTACATATTAGTATACTCTTACATTGGAGTTTTTGTATTTTTTCTCAGAAATGAGATATTTTTCCGCGGTAAAAAGTATTCTATATGTTGACCGGGATAACCAGCTATCACCATACCAAATTTCATCAAAATGCCTCTAGTAGTTTTTCTATGATGCGGTAACAGACAGACAGACAAAAATTTTAAAAACTATAGGTTCGGCCTCTGTATCGATGATAATGTTTATTTCAATAAGATTTTCCAAAAAATGTTTAATGTACAGATTCGGCTTAGTTACAATTTTATTATATGTATAGATATTATATATTTTTACAATAATGTATGGAAGTCTGCCCGATTTGTTGAGATTTATGATTACTGCTCCGCTCCCTTGCGTAGTAGCATGATGATGTATAGCCTATATAGCCTTTCTCAATAAACGGGCTATCTAATGCAAAAAGAATTTTTCAATTCGGATTAGTAGTTGTTGAGATTAACGCGTTCAAACAAACAAACAAAAAATAAACAAAGTCTGCCTCTTTATAATATTAGTATAGATGACCTCGAGCTTTTGGATGGAGTCAGAAGGTTGATACAGATACTCTATAATAGTTAGGAAGTTTTCGAGTTTTCGCTCATTCGATTCATTTTGATGTGTTCCTTAAAGAAATAACAATAATGTTTTTTTTTAATTGTACATTTTATATTTATAAAATTCTGATTTAAGGAAGCAAATGTAAAAATTTAATGTCTAGTTACTAAAACTTTGACCCGTTTTATATTATGACTAGTATTATTTATGTTGCTAAGGTTTTTTCAAATATTATTTATTAAATACTATGAAGGAAGCTATAAAATATATGTATATATACTTTTAGAAATTAAAGAAGAAAAGCCAATGGAATCGTTTCCTAAACCACAATTACCATCGTTCCCGCAAATGCCAGTAAAGAACGAGCCCAAAGTTGTTACGCCAAGTTTTAGTCAAGTTGTACCTCAAGTGACGCCAAACTTGTTGAAAAATGAAGGGAATGCCTTTAAAGGTCCAATTGGAGGTATACCTACATATGGGTGTAAGTTATAATATGTATTATTTATCTATTATACTAGTTTAATTGACAAAACAAAATTGATGAAATTTTTATTGAAGTTTTCCATGTTAACGAAAAACAAAATACAGTTGTCAAGGTCCTATGTTTTGAATAGAATTGTAATTAAATACAAATTGAAATTTTATAACTATTACACAAAATTTTAAGGATTTTGCAAGGAATTATATTTTCATATTTTATAAAGTGAATTAAGTGGTTTAAAACATCAAATCAAACTAATATCAAAGTATAAAAATTTATACATTAGTTTATTACCTATGATCTCAATCAACTGCCTCGGTGGTGTAGTGGCTAGTATGTACGGCCGCACACCCGGAGGTCCTGGGTTCGGGTCCCGGGTCGGGCCAAATTTAGTTATTGAGTCTTTCTGTATAGTAAGTCTCAGTAACAGCCCGGAGTTGGGAAGTTGGCGGTGTCTCACCCCCGTGCCGAGGCAGAGCACGTAAAGCCGTCGGTCCTGCGCCGACACTCACCGGTCGTGTCGAGTGGTCGTCCCACCGGAGTATGAGAGTGATAGGAACAGAGAGTGTACGTAGTGTCTGCGCGTACACTTGTGCACTATAATATCTCCTGCGCAGTTGGCTAATCTCAATGAGATTGGCCGCCGTAGCCGGAATCGGCTAGGAGAACATCATCATCATCATAATCTTAATTGAAATTTACTTTAAAGCGTTGACCAGATTAATTAAATGAATATACCTATCAGCCCAAACACCCTCTCTCGACTGTCATATAAAAAGTATGTATGTCAGTCGGGAGCTCTTCCATGCGTCAAACCCGTGTATGAATTAGGAAACTATGTAGTAAGAAACTATGTAATTATGTGTATAATAATAATAAAATATGCAAGTTTATTGTAATGTGTTTGTGTGGGTGTGCGTGTGCGCGCGTGCGCGCGTGCCTGTGTGCGTGTGTGCATGTCCGTTTATTTGTGTTGTACTTGTCACGCTATTATATAAGACACCAGCGACTCACCGTCGCTTCGTTCGGGTTCGTCTCTAGATTGCTTACCCATACAAACTTTCATCCCCATTTTCACCCACTTAATATGTACCACCTTTATGACCCACCCCGGGGCTTCAAACTGTCTTCTTACCAAATTTCATCTAAATCGTTTCAGTGGTTTCAGAACTTATTCGGTACTAACAAGCACACAAAAAAATTTTTGCTCTTTATAATATTAGTATAGATTTATTATTAATGTAAAACTAGTAATAACTTATATTGCAACCTTGAAATATATATAAAACTTAATGTTACAGTTACACAATCAGCTGTACCTGAAGCTAAATCAGACGTAGTGAAAGAATCTCCAATAAAAACACCGTCGTATAATTTTAAACCAGCAGTTCCAGTCGCTAGAACGTTGTTTTCTGATGGTATTTTCTTTATTGAATATTTAAAGAATATATAAAAATATAAAGTATAGTTTAGTTTTATGGAGGTATAATTTAAATGATCCTTTACATTGCACAACAATATCGATACACCATATTTTTTTCCAATATGTATACATCTTTATTAGATATATTTTTGGAACTAAATTGATTTAAATTAACATAAATTCATCCTAAAGACATCACAAGCAAATATAATGGCTCCAGTGAAAAAGGTTTTTGTTACTATTTTTGCCTCTTATTATTTTAATTGCACTGTTCTTATTTTTCATAATTTTACATATGACAATTTAAAAAATATATCTATTATTTTCTCCTTCTCTTTCGCTCTACATTTAATAATTGTTATATATTATTTTGTATATAGAAAAAATTTAAAATTTATATTACACAATGTTTTCATAGAACCGAAACAAGAAAAGCAAGTAGAAGCTACTCCAAAACCAGTTCCAGCTTTGCAACAACCATCTTCTGAACAGAAAATGAATGCAAGTCAGAATACAAAGAGTTTGTTAAGACAATACATTCTGAGAGACTCAAACGAAAATGCATCACAGAATAATGAGAATAAGAATGACTCGAATACTTTCATGGGACAAAATATTTGTTCACCAACAGCATTTGGAAGTAAGTTGTAGTTTATTGTTATTTATTATTTGACGACACGTTTGGCTCAGTTTGTAGTGACCCTACTTGCTGTTCGAGCGGTCGCAGGTTTGAGTTCCACTGGGTGATTTCATTTATGTGTTGAGCACGAATTTGTTTGTACTCCTGTTGTGGGCATTTATATTTATAATATCAAATATGTATGTATTAACAGTTATATATGTGTAGTGTATCAACTGTCTGGTATCCATGACACAAGCCTCGTAGCTTATCATGAAACAAGATAGTGCTGTGTGTTATTGTCCCAGCACATGTATTTATTTATTAATTATGTAAACGTGTGTGTAATTTATAGTATATACCTTTTAAGTAAGTATGTTATAGTCTACAGACTGTTTTTTTACACCAACCACTATCCATGCAACACTACGAATTGCTTTCTGATATAGGTTACCTAGAAGAGATCGCTTTAAGTGATAAGGCTGCCCTTAAACTGAAATACATTTTTGCATATTTTTGTATTTTGTTTTAAATTGTATAATTTTTTTAAATAAGGTTTAAACTATATATAGTAGAGTGAATTTATAAAATAGAATAAA
The DNA here is from genome assembly GCA_947093115.1 of Brenthis daphne. Taxonomy (NCBI): domain Eukaryota; kingdom Metazoa; phylum Arthropoda; class Insecta; order Lepidoptera; family Nymphalidae; genus Brenthis; species Brenthis daphne. The sequence continues at coordinate 43,975,871 of OX352471.1, forward strand.
TAAAATAAAGTTTATAATTATGGAAAAGTTACTTAAAGTTAGGTTCAATGATAATATTTAAAATTTCATTACTAAACTTAGCTAGAAATCCAGCTAGCTGGCAAAAAACCACAACATTTTGAAATTATTAGCATACATATATTCTTAAAAAAAAGTCGAGTAAATTGTACATTTTACGTTGAAAAATAAAACATTTCAGTTGCTAAACCTCAAGCAACAGCAGCGCCATCTGCAGTGTTTGCTTCAAAGCCCATAACCGACATGGCTAATATGTTTAGTAAATTCCAAACCGAAGAGCCTGCTACTACTGGAACCTCTAAACCGGCGAATGATGAAACAGGCGAATCAGAAACTACCGGTCCCAAAGAAAAACCAATAACAAATATGTTCAGTCTAAAAACATCTACGCCTTTGGTTAGTAAGAATCAGAATGTTCCAGACGTCATAAAAGGTGGTCAAGGATTTGTATTTGGTAAAACTGATAACACAGGTTTTGTTAAACCTAAAGCTGAAGAAAACGTAGAGAAGTCAAAAGAGAATATTCCAGATAAAGATGGTGATAATCAAAAAGCGGTGGATAAGAAAGAGGATTTGAAGCCATCCGTTGCGCCAATGACAAGTAAAGCGCCCGCTCAATCAGTTATTATAGGTAATATTTTAATAATGTTCCATATTATATTTTTAACTAGCGATCCTCAACCTCGTTCGCTCGGGTTCATACAAATTATATGGTACAGTCGATCGGAAGTTATGCGCGTACATACATTTCGGTGATTCATTTTTATTTATATAGGTCGCAAATATTATGGCTGACGTAAAATATAATATGCATTCAACTCCTGTACTTGTTTTTCTATTTGTTACACATATTTTAAATATATTAGTTAAATATTAGGGCAAAATCTTATGGCAGTTTGTTTATCTATATATCTCACTTTTAATTGTAAATGTGAAAGTACAAAATGTTTTTTTTTTCTTTTATGTTGTTAAACGTATATTTTTTATAATACATTAGTAAAAAAAAATTTTTTCTATTGTTCCACAGTTGACCTTAAAAAACCTGCAGCTGAAGCCAAAATAGAAAAAGTACCTTCGTCTATATTCGGTAATACTCCGCCTTCACCACCACCTACAGGTAAAAAACAAATATTTGATTATTTTAAAAAAAATATACAAAAAGATTTCTTAAGTCTTTAAAATATATTAAAAAAAAAACAATCAACAAGGAACCAACAACTTTTTTTTCTTTTCAATGGAAGTTTAAACGTTTTTTATTTCTTATTTCTAGTTTCTAAACCACAACAAGGATTCCTTGCGATTTCATCACCAACCGATTCAACTAAAACAACAGAGCTCACTACAACAACAGACAACAAAACTAATAGTACTTCTGCACCAGAAAGTCCTGTGCCAGAAGAGAAGAATACCACAAGTGTAACAATAACCATACCTAAACCCAAAGAATCTGAATCTGCAAAAGATAATAAAATAGATTCTCAGGCTGAAAACTTAAGTGCAACGAAAACTCCACCTGTCACATCTACATCAACTTCTGCACCCACTAGTGTAGAACCAAAACCAACAGATTTTACTGCTCCCACACCAACCTCTAGTGCCTCTCAACCTGCGCTTTCCCCTAATTCATCAATATTCTCATCAACCTTTGAAACTCAAACAACGCAAGGATCAATCTTTGGAACCCAAACCCCTCAAGCGACAACTACATCTGTTTTTGGAACATCATCAGCTCAAAGTTTGTTTTCTGCTGCCGCTTCCAAATCAATGTTTGCAAGTACTAAAAGTGCGTTTGGAACTTCAACAACTACTACGCAGAGTTCCGTTTTCGGATCGAATCCCGTTTTTGGAACTTCACAATCTACGCCTAGTCAAGTTTTTGGAACTTCAACACAGGGTTCTATTTTCGGAAATACAACCACAACTCAAGCATCTGTGTTTGGAAACCAAACACAAACAACTCAAGCGTCGGTTTTCGGAACACAAACGTCACAAGAATCATTTGTTGTTCACACTGTCGATTTTCAATCGTATCCACCAACTCTTATTGGGAATGTAACTTCTACAACTAAAGCCTCAGTTTTCGGAAGCCCAACTCAAATTAGTCCAGCATCTGTGTTTGGCGCTCAAACTCAAACGACTCAAGCATCCGTTTTCGGGACGCCAGCTCAAACGACTCAAGCATCCGTTTTCGGGACGCCAACACAAACGACTCAAGCATCCGTTTTCGGGACGCCAACACAAACGACTCAAGCATCCGTTTTCGGGACGCCAACACAAACGACTCAAGCATCCGTTTTCGGGACGCCAACACAAACAACTCAAGCATCCGTTTTCGGGACGCCAACACAAACGACTCAAGCATCCATTTTCGGGACGCCAACACAATCGACTCAAGCATCCGTTTTCGGGACGCCAACTCAAACAACTCAAGTGTCTATTTTCGGGACGCCAACTCAAACAACTCAAGCGTCTGTTTTCGGGACGCCAACAACGACTGTACAAAGTGGTTCACTATTTGGTGGTGGTGAAACAGATTTATTCGCATCTGCAAGTATCTCCACAACGAGTGCTCCGACTCAAGCCAGTGGAGGAAGTATTTTTGGAAGGTAAATTTTTCCACATATTTGGAATAATTCGTTTATATTATATTATTTTATTATTATTTTATTTTAAATAAATCTTTTTTTTTAATTACTTTCTGAAGTAAAACAAAATCATATTAAATAAAACTATCTTTTCGGATTTTGTCGCGGATTTATTTGGATTTTTGTTTCCCGACGTTTCGAATGCTTTACAGCATCCATGGTCACGGGAGAGACTGAGGTGTTACATGTCTTGAATGTATAGTTGTTACAGACAGCCTACCCACAATTAACAAAATGAAAATTGCACTAATTACATTACAATATTTTTTAAATTTAAACATTTTTATAATTTTAATTATAATTGAATATGGAAAATTATTTATTTAATTTTTGCTATTATTTTTATAATTATTACAATTTTAAATATTAATTAGTAATCTATATTTAGTGTTGCCATTATTATATTTATAACCATAAAGAAAAATATAAAATATAGTATTAATTATTTAAGCCATATAATTGTTCTATGTGTAATTTAAAAAAGTTAAAATTAATTAAGGATAATAATTTTAATTTAGTTTGCTATTATTTAAAAACAATTTACTAAGCAACACTATTAATATATACTTTTACAAATGAAAAATGAAAAATATTAATCTGATAAGCTGTCATTTTGATCTACACAGTATGAACTTACTACATCTGTCTGTCTGTTATGTTTATATTTATTATTTGATTTTATTATATTAATAACAGGATCCCATGACGATGGTAGTACCCAGCCATCTTCCCTATTGAAATTAGGATGTTTTTTAATTTCTATGGCTTCTCGAATCATTCTAGGGCGATATCGGTTTTCTTTCGCCAGGATTTGAGGTCTATCGAAGCGAATATAATGGAATCCTGGCGAAAGAAAACCGATATCGCCCTAGAATGATTGGAGAAGCCATAGAAATTAAAAAACATCCTAATTTCAATAGGGAAGATGGCTGGGTACTACCATCGTCATGGGATCCTGTTATTAATATAATAAAATCAAATAATAAATATAAACATAACAGACAGACAGATGTAGTAAGTTCATACTGTGTAGATCAAAATGACAGCTTATCAGATTAATATTTTTCATTTTTCATTTGTAAAAGTATATATTAATAGTGTTGCTTAGTAAATTGTTTTTAAATAATAGCAAACTAAATTAAAATTATTATCCTTAATTAATTTTAACTTTTTTAAATTACACATAGAACAATTATATGGCTTAAATAATTAATACTATATTTTATATTTTTCTTTATGGTTATAAATATAATAATGGCAACACTAAATATAGATTACTAATTAATATTTAAAATTGTAATAATTATAAAAATAATAGCAAAAATTAAATAAATAATTTTCCATATTCAATTATAATTAAAATTATAAAAATGTTTAAATTTAAAAAATATTGTAATGTAATTAGTGCAATTTTCATTTTGTTAATTGTGGGTAGGCTGTCTGTAACAACTATACATTCAAGACATGTAACACCTCAGTCTCTCCCGTGACCATGGATGCTGTAAAGCATTCGAAACGTCGGGAAACAAAAATCCAAATAAATCCGCGACAAAATCCGAAAAGATAGTTTTATTTAATATGTCAAATATTCGCGTAAATCTAAGAAAGTATTATGTAAAACAAAATCAATACAATAAATCATTATAATTAAGTAATTTACCTTTGCTGGATACCTTCCACTTCCATAGAAATTGTTATCGTATCCTTGAACGATTTCAAAAAGAGGAGGTGCAAAATATGAGAGTGAAATTTTTAAGATGTGCGCGCACACCGACAGCCAAAAAGCGACATGTTAAAGTTAGCTGCATTCCTTTTATAAACAGAGAGTTGTGATATACGGGATGAAATCTTTAGCTATTTTTGTTCGGTTACGCCAAAGAAGTATAACTTCTTACGTGCGTACATAACAAACACACGTTCTTTTTTATTTATTTGTATGTTATGTCAGTGAATAACTTCGCCGATCAATAAGCAATTTTCATGATTTTTTTTTCAATATGTCTCTGTAACCTGAGGTGGTCCCATATTATATTATAAATTTCCAAAATGTCGTCTATCCTTAAAAGTGAAATACTTAGAATTGTTTTTTTTTTTTCATAAAAATTAGAAAATCTTTTAAACAGAAGAATAATTATTTTTAAATAGATTCAAATTATTTATCGTATTACAGTATAATTGCATGTTGTTGATAAAATTATTAATATTAATATAAGTATGACAAATTAATAAAAAAAAACTTTATATGTGCACAGTTCATCCGGATCAGTGTTTGGTAGCAGCAATACAAACGTATTTGGTGGGAAGGCTAGTTTCACGGGTTCGAATCCAACTGCATCTAATATATTTGGCGGTGGAGGAGCAACTACCTTTGGCCAAAAACCTGCTACCGATTTTTGGAGTGGTGGTAACAGCAATAGTGGTTTTGGATCGACTGGTTTTGGTAAGACTTTTGAAACATTGGCAATATGTTTTTATAATAATAATTTTATTTATACGTGAAGTTATTTATGATAAAAGTCACTATTTCAACTTAAAAGCTTAATTGCATAATTTATTAATTTAAGTCTTAATTTACTAAAAATAAGAAGACTCTTCATATGAACTCTTTTTAATCGCTCTTGAGATTTTTTTTTAATTAAAAAAAAATTTTTTTATTAGATTTATGTCTTTCTTGAGTATGGAATTACTTAATTAAATTTTTGAAAATTAAATATATGTCTGTAGTATATACCTAAGTCAAATGATTATTTTAACCCTAAAAATGTTTTTTGTTTAATTTTTGTTTATCATATTATTTTTTTCCTTAGGTCAACAAGCAACCACTCAATCGTCATCCATGTTTGGCACGTCAGGCGGCAGTTTCAGTACGCCCAACGCGCAACCGTTCGGTAGTCCGCAACCGTTCAGTGGTGAAAACAAACCATCAGTATTTGGATCTCCGCAACAACAATCAGGTTTGTAAATAATTATCTAGATAGTGAAAATTATAATAAACTAGCAGAACCCGCGGCTCCGCTCGCGCTAAAACTAAAAAAAACTAAAAAGGTAGGTTTCTTAAAAACTTTTATCCCCTATTTTACCTCTTTATGGGATGAATTCCGAAAATGATAAAACACGTATTTATTTAATTGTATTGAAGAGCATTAATACCAAGCTTCATATAATTCTGATCGTAAATATTTTTTGGGTTGTATAATGACGTATTTTCTCAAGGGAATGTGCCCTCCAATTGTCACCACACAAAAAATCACTCCAATCCGTCACTCTGTTACGACGTGAAATGAGGACAAACAAACAAACACACTTTCACATTTATAATATTAGTATGGATATATGGAATATTATTAGTTATTATAACTTCAAAATAATAATAAAATAAAAAGTTCCAAACCATATAATAAAGTAGATTTACATATACTCTGTATACTTTGTGACACAATAGTTGTTTTTTAACTACAAAGGCTGACTAATTTATGAAATACTTTAAATGTAATTATTCCACCCAAGTTCAGTTTTAAGGTATTAATTTAAGAAATCGTAAAAGGGTGTGCAATTGGCAAAAATATTCTACAACATGTGGTGATTTGTAAACAAACTGAAAAAAAATGAAGTGAATACCTCCTCTTTTTTAAGGTTGGTTAAAAACTTCAAAAAATATTTTTTGTAATAGTTGCTTTATGTAATATCAATACTTTATTCACAGCACCTGGCTTCGGAGGGTCGCCTGTGTTTGGATCTAAGCCTGTATTTGGCGGGTCACCGGGGTAAGATATTTTTCTAAGCTAAGGGCTAAGTAATTAAATCCTATCTATTAAATACATACCTAATCAAATATTTTCGAAATCGGTGCCAGCCCATACAAAGCAAAGCACACCGACTTCGAAAATATTTGATTAGGTATGTATAGTAAATGAAAACTACCAATCAGTTATTTTTTACTTTTTAATGCTTTTGTTTGAAGTCGGTTTTTATTTTTTTGTTAAAAAGTTTTTATTTTTTGTAAAATTATTTATTTATTTAATTCTTTATTACACCATAAAAGAAGTACAATTTTAAAACAATACAGCACTACAAAATATTTCAGTGTAAAGGCGGCCTTATCTTTCTTTAAGGTTTTTCTTTCCTTAAGGAACTCTTAGGGTAGAATGGATAGGGGTTGGTGCAAAAAAAACAATATAACATACTTATACGGTACAAAATTGTTTTTTTTTTTTCGGAAAAGATATAAAAAATGTGTTTTTTTTTAGAAAAAACATCTACATAATTAGATAAACTTAAAAAGCAAAACCTTAGCCAAATACAACATTTGGTCCAAATCGTTAGAGCCGTATCCGAGATACACGAAATTAATTTATATATTTATATACAAGTATTGCTCATTTAATATTATAAAATGTGTTACGTCTTAGTTTCGGACAACCGGCTTTCGGTGGTTTCAACAAGAGTCCTAACAGCGGTTTTGGAGCGCCCGCTTCGTTTGGTACCGGCGGCTTCGGTACTTCTGCCTTCGGTAACACTTCACCTGGAAAAATGTTTGGCAACAGTACACCTAGTGAGTGGATTGATTTATATTATTTATACACTATACTATATAACTATAAATCTGCAAGTAATCGTTTGTCTGTTTGTTATCTTTTGACCCTGAACAAATTTCAACGAATTTAGCTAAAAACATGGATTCTGTTATGAGGAGGAATCTAGTTTTTCACTCCAGTCTCGCTTACGATGTGGTTACTAGAAAATAAAAATAAAAAGTTTGTGTTGAAAATTATTTGATATTATTTGGGATATTACAGTTTATATTTCTAAGATTTCTTGTATTGCCTAACGTTTATAAAAATGATGTAAAAAAACTAAGACTAAAAATATAATAAAATTAAAACCAAAAAAAATTGATCCTACCAAATAATATTAATAATGCACCGAAACTAAAATAAAATCACCAAATTGTAACACTAAAACAAAATCAACAAATTCACCTACAAAGTTACAAATTAAGATAAAGTATTTTTGATCTACTAAACTTATATATTAGTCAATTTTTATTTTTTTTTATAAAAGGCTGTTGCTATTCGTACTTAAAATAAGGATGCTTAAAAAATATTCGTACTCAAATAAGACGAATAATAAATAAGGAAATATAGGAGGCTATTGGTACTTGTCCGATATATAATCGGATTAATAAAAATTTATTATTAGTACGGCTATTGTCGGTTTGTACGAATATTTACCACTTTTTTGTTCTCTAATGTAAAAAAAATAATCTAAACTTACCGAGCTGAAAAAGCCAGTCGTAGCCCAGTGGTAACGCGCTTACTTGGGTAACCGAGTGAAGCGAGTTCAAATCCCGCGTCTCGCACCTCTGATATTTTCATGTCCCAATTATTTCTAACATGATTACCACTTGCCTTACGGTAAAGAAAAACATCGTGAGGAAACCTGCATGTGTGAGCGAACTTAGTAAGTTTTTGAAAGACATGTGTAGTCCGCCAATCCCCACTTGGCCAGCGTGGACTAGGGCCTGATCCCTCTTGTACTGAAGGGAGGCCCGTGCCCAGCAGTGGGACGTTAAAAAGGGCTGAATACATACGAATACCATACGAATACCGAGCTGAAAACTTATTAAGGTACCCACAAAATTCTACAGATTTCGGCTCGCCGACCCAGTCTAACTCTACGTTCGAGACGCTCGCGACACAGAACACGCTGACGTTCGGCAACCTCGCGCAGCAGTCCGGCGCGCCGCCGCCCGCCGCGCCCGCTTTCAACACGTGAGCATATATTATCTATACTAATATTATAAAGAGGTAAATTTTGTGAGATTGTGACGTTGTAGGGGATAATCTATTATTTACACATTTAATTACAATAAGTATTTCTTATACATACCACAATTTTCACATTATAAACATTTGACACACTCGTTTGTGGCACGACTTTTGCGGTTAGACAGTTTCACTTTTGTTATTTTTTTCTACTATACCATTAACAAGGTTGGACTTGAATAATTTTTTACCTTTCTCATTATTCTGACCGTGTACAATATTATTGATAACTGGTTGGGATCCACATTTTTTTTTATTTTTCTAAATATTACGTGTTTACAAATGAATGTTTTGATCCCACTATCTGCGGGAATAAAACACTAGAGGGACAATAGTGCTGCCCTCTACAATTCGCGCACGATCCGATTGAATATTATTGGTCTTTCATAATATAATAATAATAATGAACACTTTATATATGAACACTTTATATATTATATCAGAACACCACACAAAAAATAAATGAAGAAGTGATATCTATACATATAATAAAATTGTAACTAAGCCGAATCTGTACATAAAATATTTTTTGTAAAATCTTATTGAAATAAACATTATTATCGATACAGAGGCCGAATCTATAGTTTTTAGAATTTTTGTCTGTCTGTGACCGCCACAGAAAAACCACCGGAGGGATTTTGATGAAATTTGGTATGGTGATAGCTGGGTATCCGGGTCAACATATAGGATACTTTTTACCTCCGGAAAATATCTCATTTCTGAGAAAACATACAAAAACCGCATTGTAAGAGTATACTAATATGTAAAACCTAAGAATTTGCTTTTTGGTCATCTAAACACGGGCGGAGTCGCAGGGAATGCTAGTATATAATAAAAAAAATGCACATCAGGAACGTATTTAGATAATATAGCTATAAACTATGATATATTTCTTTTTTTTTATACACAGTAGACTAAGAAATTAATATTAATCGAATAGATAAGATAACAGCAATAAAAGAAAAAATGTTAATAAATAAACTGTGTATTTAACAGGTCTCCATCTTTCACTGGTTGGCGCGGCTGATGATTGTTTTATAAAGAACGTGCTGCAAGAAACAAGCACTAAAGGACTTTGATAAAATAGTTAGTTTTGTTAGTTTGATAAAATAGTAATATCAGATAATTGTGGATTTCAGTGGAATTATTATGTGTCAAATATAATAAATAATTGATTAATTAAATTGTTTAGCATTTAATTCTATTGTTTTATTTACCACTTTAAACTTAGTTTTTAAATAGATGAAGTTGAAAACTTTTTAACAAAAAAATAAAAACCGACTTCAAACAAAAGCACTAAAAAGTAAAAAATAACTGATTGGTAGTTTTCATTTACTATACATACCTAATCAAATATTTTCGAAGTCGGTGTGCTTTGCTTTGTATGGGCTGGCACCGATTTCGAAAATATTTGATTAGGTATGTATTTAATAGGTAGGCTTTAATTACTTAGCCAAAGCACACCGACTTCGAAAATATTTGATTAGGTATGTATAGTAAATGAAAACTACCAATCAGTTATTTTTTACTTTTTAGTGCTTTTGTTTAAAGTCGGTTTTTATTTTTTTGTTAAAAAGTTTTTATTTTACCCTTTTTAGTGTAGACAGTAGTAGCAAAGTAAGAATTCTAACGTATTAGGCTTGTCAAATCAAACAAAACAAGCCCAAACTCAAAGTATCTACTATTAGCCGTTGAAGAGTATCCACCTTCTGGCCTTACCATCAGATCATGTCAACAATACCGAACCACTGTACTATCAACGGAAATAGAAACACTTGCAAAGTTTAAAGTCAATATGACAATTAGAAGTAGGTTAAATTCATCATTAGCTATTTTTCCACCCTTAGGGGTGGTATTTTTTTTGGAAATTTAAATGGGACCAATCTGGAAGTATACACTTTCAAACAACACAAAAATTGTCCAAATCGGTTAATAAATGATGGAGCTCTGAGGTAACAAACATAAAAAAAATACAGTCGAATTGAGAACCTCCTCCTTTTTAAAGTCGGTTGAAAAGTGAAATGAGCTATTATAGTTAAAACAGTAAGGATTTATTTATGTTATTACCTTGTAATAAAATAAATAATGCTATTCCGTCTACCAATTTCTGCAACTTCAGATTTGGCCAATGTCACTGAGCCATTTAAGTTATTGACCAACTATAATTGATCCAATTCGACACTCGAACCAGGACCTCCGATATGCAGCCAACTTGTACCCTGTTTAGTTACGCAGACGGGTTTTTATTATGACAACTTATATTGTTAATTGTAAACTTTAATTTTCATATTTTTTTTTATAAATAGCAAAGGCTCTAAAATTAAATAATCGTTTTGCGTAAGGGTAGCATATGTGTTTCTTTAGGTCTTACCTACTACTGTGTGTACCTACTACTGTGCTGTGTACTAAATTTCCAAATCTGTCCAGCAGTCCAGCGTAAAGGAGTAACGAACATGTCTGCCCGTATCTATGTACGTACATATGTATATGTAGGTCACAGCCATTTTACGATTAAACCGTTGGATATGGATAATGCTGTAATGGGGGAAAAACCAAAAAAAATGTTCATTTTATTTACAAAATATAAAAATAAACGATGTGTATTAAATTAATTAAGTCAAACAAAAAGAAACAGTAAATTGCAAGTCGGAAACTCGTTAAGGAGAGCTCCATACCTACATTAAAATTCATTAGTTTTGGATGTAAGAAAATGCTCATATGCCCGCAAATTCTATATTATAAGATTTTAACTTAGCCTTTTAAAATAGAAGAAAAAATTACGTTCAAATAAACTACTCTAAAATAGCTGTCTCATTTAACATTAATTTTTGTTCGGTTTTATATAGGTAGTGAAATTATTGAAACTCGCAGTGAAGTTACTTCGTTAGTCGTGTCGAATGTGTTGAAGATCTTATATGTTTGTGAGCTATCTTAAAGTATGAGCGTTACAGCCAAGTTTTTTAATGTTCTTAAAAAGTTTACTATTCGCTTCACTAACGAGGGCGGAATCAGCAAAATATAACTTTTAATTTTAACATCACTTACGTACTTTTAAAAATTAACTATCTAGAAATAAGTATTTATAATAATATAAATTAGCTAGAATGAATATACAAAATTATCTATATCGAAATTCTTAAATTATTAAATAAGGATTTTTAAATAAAGCCAAAATTAATGAAAATGAGTAAAAAATTACATACAGACGAACATAGAACCTCCTCCTTTTCGGAAGTCGGTTAAAAATTAACCTTTTTCTTATTAGTCGACATTTTATTTTATATTTTAATTTAAATATTAAAAGTAAAAATATAAAAGTCAATTAAATCTCGAAACAATAGTGAGGACCAAAGTTCACTAAAAGCTATAAGTGTCCTCAATCAATTCAAGCACCAGCAATTCATACGAGTATCGGACGTATTTTTACATTACAACGCACGTTTCAATCATTTCATTATATAGTAGTAACTAGAACGTAGTGTTATAATTAATGGACGACAATATTATTATATTAGGTTTACACTCAAAATATATGTTTTTCTGTATAATTATGTAATGTGTATATCAAGTGGTGACTTATTACTGGTAGATACTGTATTAGGTACTCCATCCAATCCAATTAAATATCCAATTGTTACCTATTATGTATCTACTTACATGGTCATGGTTTAAATCCATAAATGACGATGGTAAATTTTCTCAGAAAATACAAAAAGTATAGGCCAGATCCTGCTAGCCCTTCTCCACTTCTCTATGAAATATCTTTTGATGGGCTAAAATTTTCCATAGGTCACTCAGATATACAAGTTATCTTAAAATAGCAATAAATAGGCACATAATTTAAAGAAGATTCTGCAACTTTCCCAAAATATTGTAGATGTCTTATTAAATATTAACTCTATTAATTGTAAAAAAAAAATTTATATAATAATTTATAAAATTTATAAAATATTTTATATAATATAAAAAATTGTAAAAAAATTGTAAAAAAAACAGATATTTTGACACGAGAATTTTTTTTTCGATATTAAGTCAAAATAAGGTGAAAAATAAATATTTTAAATCAAAAAAATTACAGTATGCTTGGGACAAAAAGGTAGGTTTTCACCAAATTTCGTGAGAAGATTTTTTTTTGTAAAAGATGAAAATAAAAAACCAAAAACTTGATTATTTGAATTTTTCACATAAATTTTAAGGTTATGTAAAAAAATTGTAAATAGAGAAGTTGTAGATCTTTTTATTACCTACAACTTTGCTATTTAACTTTTTTCCATAGAACTCGTAGTTTTGCCGGAAATCGAGATAAACCGTTTTTTACTCCTAAAAACTCACCAATCACACTTCCCGACCTCAGATCGCCCGTAAATTATTTTTTCTTTCATTTTTGTTATATTCTCTTCCTTTTCCAATGGGTTTCATCCTACTATTTTTTTTTTCACTTTTTACCATTTTCAAAGGCTTCACAGCCCTGGTCTAAAAGAACTAAACGGATTGTATTATTCATTTTCTAAAATAACGGATTCTGCCGAGTTATTCTTTACACAAAAATTTAAATAATTTATTACACAAAAACTGCTAGTAGCAGGGTTAAAATTTAACATATTAAGTGTGGTAAAATCTCCAATTTTCATAAAAAATACTAAATTCAGTTTAGGCGCAAGTCGCTATACATAATATAAAACAAAGTCGCTGTCGGCCTGTGCCTGTATTTCTGATTCTAAGCCATGCAACGGATTTCACTAATAGAAAGAGCGTTAAACGAAACAGTTTTGTATCTAATTTGTAAATATTTTGTACAAAATGGATAAGCCCAAACAGTGTTTTGTCAATAAAACTGTTTAAACTTGGCTAAACCTTAAGAGTAAATATTATATAAGTAGCGACTCACTAAGTGAGTTCAAAAAGTATAGGTATTGAAAGAACAATTTTAAACAAAAGTTGTAGAGAATAAATCGATCTATATAAAGATGGATAGATGCATTTTATTGATTAAACTAATATTTTAAGAGTTATCGGCCGAAATAGAAGAACGGCTTCTATGAATGGGTTGTAAATCGTAAACGGTAAGATTTACATAAAAATCAGAACACAAAAGATGTGAAATTTTATTCTCTACAGAAATAGTTTTAATAACTTTTGCCCTAAAGTGCATTGTTTCCGAGATATCGGCCAAAAAAGTTTTTTTAAGATGGCGCCTGAAGCTCCACCGAAATCTGTCAACATTTTGTGATTTTATACTCAGTAAGTGATCCTAAAGCTTATAAAATAAAAAAATTGAATCAGAAATTTAGTGCAAAGTTGACCAAAAAAACGTCTATTTTTACTGTAGTATTGATTTTATCCACAATATTCCAAAAATGAAAATTAATCTACTCATAATAATTGATACGGGCGAAGCCGCGGGCAATGCTAGTAATTGATAATAATCTATAAAATCAAATAAATTAAAATTATTTAATTTTATATATTATTATCAATTACTAGCATTAAATAATATAAAATTAAATAAATATAAAATTAAATAAATAAATTAAATTGTAAATTAATGAATGACTTGAGAAACCTCAAAACTTTTTTTCTAGTAACCACAGATAACTTAACGTATATCATTCTTTCTATCAAGGTCATTTAATTTGTCAATACGACAATTGACAATGACTCAAAATTTGAGTCTCAAATCTCAATTGTCAATGTAGTGAAACATGAATTATGAACATTGAACATTATTTTAGTAGTGATTAGAAAATTGTTGTCGCATTTGTATCACGTTTTATATCTATAATGTACTGTAAAGTAATAACGATAATGAGTGCTTAGACATGCAGTTAATTTAAGTCAATTCATAAATATTTACCATGATGTGGTTCTTGTGCATCACAATACTATTGTTTTGTGCTAAAGGAAATGCTTCTGATGAAGCTAAAGGCGATAAAAATGTAGTTGTAGATTGTAGTACATTACGCTTAGGTCAATATATTTGTCCTGATCCTAGTAAAAACCAAATTAACCCAGTCACTCAGCAGTTTTTTGGTTGTACTAAGGGAAAGGATATTCCATCAGAAGGAGAAGCTGATGGTAAAATATTGTTCAATTTCATTTTTAAAATTATGTGTTTTATTTGTTATAATATGGAAGTTTTACTTTAGATCACATTCAAGTTTGATTTAATATATTAGTAATTGATACAGATAGAAGCAATGTCATAGGCCTGCCATATCAATGAGTGTTTTTCTAAATATAAAAAAAAATATGTATGTTGAGAAATGAAATACCATGCCGTAGAAGCTTACACTAATGTGTTTTTGTAGTAATTAACTATGTCAAATTTCTTTATTCTTAACAGTTCTATGTATAGCTGCAGAAGGAATAATATGTAATGACACTAAAAATTCTACATTTACGAGGAAAATGCCATGTAAATGGACGTAAGTTACTAATAAAAAATGTTTTTTTTTATTACAAATTTGAAAATATATTGTCTTTATAAACATAAGTACTTAAGAATCTGTCATACCAGTATAATGTTAATAAATAATTGATTTATTTTAATATTTCAGAAATGGATATTCATTGGAAGTTGCATTATTGCTGTCAGTGTTCCTTGGTATGTTTGGATTGGATAGATTCTACCTAGGTTATCCAGGGATTGGATTAGCAAAGTTGTGTACTCTTGGCTTTATGTTCCTTGGACAATTATTAGATATCATACTTATAGCAGCACAGGTAATTTTATATTTCTGGAAAAAAATATCCGATTTCTCTATAATGTGTTGGGAAAATGTTTTTATTATTAAAATAATAAATATATTTTATTTTGCTATAAGTTGTTTTTTAAATTGCTATATTATGAAAAAATTTAATATAATTCTGCACTTATTATATATATCTGAGGATATAAGTGACTTATATCTTTTCATCTCTCAAGGAGAGTGTTAAGATAAATATTATTAAAATGACTATATGTATTAGCTTTAAGATATTTACTTTATAAGATATATACATATATATCATATAAAGATATACATGCAAATACAAATATACAATATTGTTATTATTTTAGGTTGTAGGGCCTTCAGATGGTTCTGCATTTGTAATACCATATTACGGAGCTGGGGTCACTGTGGTCAGAAGTGACAATGAAACTTATTTGCTACCACAGGCAGATTGGCACAATATTACCTGACAGTGGGGGACAATATCCTTCGAGATTGATGAGGATTATGATTGGACTTAACATCATGTTGGTTTTTTATCTAGTGTTGGACTATTTCAGATATAACATATTCAGAGATGGTATGATAAACTGCAGTGGTTCCAGATGTTTTAAAAAAAATGTTCAATATAGGTAATAAAATTGTAGTAAATTTAAACTTAAAAAAAACCTTGTTATATTGTTACATATTAATTATAAATTTAAATCCAAGATATAGCCGTCATTACACTGTACATATTCCATTAATGTGAATAATAAGTTTATGCTTGTTTTCTATGCATATATGTTGTAATAATGTAAATAAAAGATTTTTATACAACACTTATTTTATTAATAAATATACATATCTACATGTTATTAACACTACACACATTATCAATAAAGAATACTCATGTTGTTGAATTAACATTTTCTTCTTGAGTTGTGACCTCACTTTCATATAAAGACACATCTGATGGTGGAGCCAGTAGAGTAAATATTACAGGTATATTTGCTAATAGTGGATTATTATGTTCTTCTAACAGTCTTATCCAAGATAGTAATGAATCTCTTGATGAAGTTCCTGTTAGGGCAATAAATTTAAATGTTAAATTAAAAAAAGAAATAAATTTATTGAAGTGAAACTTCTTTAGAATCATTGTGATTTGAAACTCGATGAAACGAAAATGCGACACGAGAAAGTGACAAACACAAATTTTAAGGATTAAGCCAGCGAGAGAATGAGATAGAATATATTACACAGAAGTGATAAATAATACTGAATAATATGTTATGTAATATAATATGTCAAATAGAATTAAAAAAAACTTTTAAACTTGGTAAACAAAACTAAACCTTACAATTATCCTACTCCTGATACTTTATATATGTTCATCTCATTCTCTCATAGGTTACTTTTCTAAAGTTTTATTCAATTCAACAAACCTGTAGCACAAACTCCTACAATAGTTCCATCGTCCTGTTCATGGACTGTGCATTTTACTTGTGGCAGTGTTACTTTGCCAATAACACCTGGTATCCCTGGTGGTTTTTCAATTTTAGAAACATCTGAAAACAAGTAGATATATTTTTTGCTGGTTAATCCTTATAACATATACTTTTAACTATGTATTATAACTGTTTTGATATATTGTATAATATTGATTTAGGTAGGTTTATTTTAATTGATAAAATTTTACATTCAATAAGTAATTAAGCAATAATGAGAGTATGTTTTAAATGCAAAGGGTATGTAGAGGTGCAAGTGAGTAAAGTAAACTTGTTATGCATAACAATCTTATATGCAAATTCACTAGTAATAATGATTAAATGAATGCATCATTTCAATTTGAATATTTTATTTGAAAGTTAATAAATATCTAACATACCATCAGCATCAGTATCATCTTTATATTCAGGTCTAGTTTTTCCTAGTAGTGTGAAGTATGTGACAACATTATCCCTTAAATATACATTATAAGGTCCTTTTATCACCAGAGGCTCATCTACAGGCTGTTCTGATAATAATACTTGCTGAATTCTGCTTTGTGCACTTACTATCCATGTTTTGTCCAAGGAAGCCTCAACTTCGTCTGTCTGACAAAAAAATATTTTCAAAGGTTTAAGATATTATTTAAAAATATTTAAATCACTTTATATAGTTAAAAAATAAAAAAACAAACCATTTAAAAATTTGAAGATTGATTGTATTGATAAAAAACAATTATTTATTTCAAAATTCATACAAGAGAACTAATCATTATTAATCTATCACCTGCCAAACATTTATTTGAGTGTCCGGATCCACTGATGTAATTCTTTGTATAGCCAGTTTTGCCAGTTCTAATGTGTCACCGGGAAGTTGCTCTGGCAAGTGCCAAGGACTGAGATTTTTAAACTTTGGCATCCAATACATCATCCTCCAATATTTTCTTAGAGGTATGCCTCGTCTACCAAAAATGTTTAAAAACATCTGTTCCATTTCTATATCCGGCATTACCCCTAAAAATATTTACAAGTTTTATTAGTAAAATTAACACAATTGCGAATTTGATATAAAGTAATACAAAACTTACCATTATTTTCCATTTGTTCTAACAAATCCACAGCACACTGTTGTTGTTTAGGATAATGCATAAATTCAGCTTGAAAAATATTTGTAGGTATAAATTTTCCTTTCGGGAGTACATCTACTAAAGCTTTATAAACTTCTAGGTCCTTTTGAACACCAAATTCTGACATACGACTTAAGGCGGCATAAATAAATTCTACATGACCACGACGTCTAGTATCTTGCCCCTCAAACATTTTTATTACTTCTAGATAAGTATCTCTAGTTTTTTGTGGTTTTGTCATAAATGGATCATAAGTAGTTACTTGTTTTTCAGAACCTTTCCATCTTTGAAATAAAATATTAGTAGAGCGAGCTTTAATAATATTTCTTAATATGTTGTTTACATTCATGTTTAGTGTATTTTTATAAAATTAATTATAATATAATATATTACTGTTTTTTATCTTGTTCTATTCATAATAAATATTTGAATTTTAATTTTACGATCCAAAAAGTTGAGGTTATTTTGTTTACCTATTTTTTGAATGACAGAGAATCACAGACAATGTCAATTTGAAGAAAGAGATGATTTTAACAGATAATCAAAATATTTGCGATTGTATAATATTATGTATTTCTAGTTATTTATTCTGTATAACAATAAGGATAATGTAAATAAATTTTTAAGCTAAATTTTAAAATTATAAAAGCTGATTCTTATTGAATAAATGAATTCACAGATTTACGTAAACTAAACTGAACGCATCGTCTATAACCCATTCATCCTCATTCGTACTTCGTGAAAACAATTTTCGCGGTTTTACGCTAACCATTCATTCTTTTAGAAACAGTCATAGAGTATATTGCTACATATATAAAGAAACAGTTTAACTTGTAAAACGGTAGGGAGAGGTTGTTTGCAAGTTTGTAAAAGTTACGTATATAAATACGTAGTGTTGCAGTTTTTTAATACACTAAATTTATTTCATTACTCTACTTGATAAATTAATAAACGTTATTTTAAGTGCAATATTCCAATTGGGATTAATATTAGTTTCAGTATAGTTATTTACTATAGTGGTGATTATATGGTGATAATGTGTAAAAGAGAAGCAATAATTTTTGGTTTAAGTTTCATCTTAATCCTATTTTTAAATACAGCTGGTAAGTGACATACAATGTATTTCCTTAAAAATTGAATGTTTATTATAAATAAAAAGAAATAAAATCAACAACTACGTATATTGAAAGTGTTCAAATGGTAACATGTTAAGGCATTTAATATATATGTACGTATGTATGTACATTACATTTATTATTTGATTTGACATACAGTTTTTATATATTTTAAATTTACCCAATTTATTTTTAAAAATAATGAAATATTAAAGTCAGCAAAAGCTTTTTTTAAAAAACTACTAAATAGATTTTAAAAACTTATTTAAATCTATCTAATATCTATCTGTAATAGTATGAAATCGTAAAATAACGTAGGTTAAAAAAAATATTTCAATTTGTGTAATATATAATCGTGACAAATAATATTTAATTGCTTACAATTATTATTATCGAGTACCAATATACAGTAGGTACTTATTGTATAATATTCAAGATTTTTTTAAATTTTTTACCATTGCTTAATATGAGGGTACTTATAATCTATACTAAGCCGGATCTGTACATTAAATATTTTTTTGAAAATCTTATTGAAATAGACATTATTATCGATACAGAGGCCGAATCTAAAGATTTTAGAATTTTTGTCTGTCTGTCTGTTACCGGAAAAAACCACTGGAGGGATTTTGATGAAATTTGGTATGATGATAGCTGGTTATCCGGGTCAATATATAGGATACCTACTTTTTACCGCGGGAATATATCTCATGTCTGAGAAAAAATACAAAAACTGTAATGTAAGAGTATACTAATATGTAAAACCTAAGAATTTGGTTTTTAGTCACTTGAACGCGGGCGGAGCCGCGGGCAATGTTAGTTTATTATATTTAATTTTCATTCCGGCTCCCATTAGAAAAGATAATAAAGCGTAATAAGACTACTAATTCAGTTTAAATATTATTTATGTGGCTGAGAACACAAGTATAATTCTTGAAATATATATCAATCAATACTCGATATATTTGACCTGATGCTGTAGAACATGTAATTTAACCTTGGATGTTGATTATTCAATTGAATTAACGAACTATTATGATTTATGATCCTAGAGCTACCATTGCTATTTGTAAATGACACAGTTATTTCATGCTGTTTAGTACCTACTTATTGTAAACTAGCGGCTCACCCTCGCTTCGCTCGGGTTCGCCTCTAGAAACACACTAATAGAGATCTATTAGTTCCCACAGGAAACGTTCATTTTTCCGGGATGAAAAGTAACCTGTTGTTTGACCGGCAATATAAGGTATCAGAATGATAAATGTTACTAAATTAGGTGCATGAGTTGTTGTGTACTAAGCTATATAAGTTACTATAGTTTTTTGACTATCCCACGGAAACTCTTTAATTTTCCGGGATGAAAAGTATCTAAGATGTTGCCCGGGGATATAAGTTACCACCATGCAAAATTTCATTTAAATCAGTCCAACAGATTTGGAGATTAGCCCGTACAAACAGAAAAACAGACAATCAGCTCGCTCGGGTTCGTCTATACCTACGAATATGTTGTATTATCTCTTTAACCATTTGTCCAAATTACATGCAGTAAAAGGGAAAAGTCTTTTGTTTTAAACATTTTAGACGATATATTTACTTATTTTGATACGAATTCATAATTGTTGATAATATGACCAATAAACATGACCTACCGATTTTTTTTTTAATATAAAAAACTACTTTTTGTGACTTAAATATAAAAGTTAGATATGTCTATGCTGTCGCAGACTTTTTTGTAGGCATTATTAAGCTCTACAACTTTTCTCTAGAACATAATCATATATCTCTCATCGTTAAGGCAGCGTTCGTAAGAAACGTTTTCGTTCGACCGTTTTTTTCCGACTTACTTTGCAAATCCGACTACCACGAAAAAGCCTTTTCATTCTTCGGGTTAATATTTAGCCTATGACACTCAGGAAGAACGTGGCTTTCTATTGAAGAAAGAATTTTGAAAATCGGTTCAGTAGATCCAGAGATTACCCCCTACAACGTCACAAACTCACAAACTCACAAACCCACAAACTCACAAGATCACAAACTTTACCTCTTTATAATATTAGTATAGATTATTCCTCTTTGAATTCTGTAAGATTAACTGTTTGCGGTTTTCATTATTTTGATAATATTATAATTGTGATTTATGAGGCGTTTATTGAAGTTATAATGATTTTACGTTATATTTCTCAGATGATAATGACTACTACCTATTTAAATATTATTTTATGATTAAAAATTTGTGCAAATTTTCGAGTGAATTATTAAATATTAATATGTTAAATAATAATAATTATTGTATGTTATAATTATGAAGTTTCTCATAACCAATTGTGCTATTATTTTGGACATTGAAGCTTCTTTTAAATTTTAGGTACATTTAAACTAAATTAATTACGATAAAATAGCAAGAAAAAGTCACCTATCTGCCAATATAATCTTAGTCGCGGACCATTATATTATATCAGACCAGCGTTCGTTTGGGTTTGCCTCTAGAAATAAAAAAACAAATCTGTCCGACGGGAACCGTATCTACATTTTTCCAGGATACATTCCAAAGTGTAATCTACCCCTGTGCCAAATTTCATCCAGATCCGTTCAGCCGTTCTGGCGTATTGAGTAACAAACACATAAACTTTCACATTTACAATATTAGTATAGATAACAAAACAAAAAGATGGCATTGGTCTTTTTAAAAACCTTGTTATTTTAACACTAAATGTTTTAATATCGTATAAAAATATTTTTGATAATAAATCTTCTTTAAGGCTAACGTCAACATTTTACACATGAATAATACAATTTAAACCAGTACCGTGTTATTTTATCGAGTTAATTAGATTCAACTACAGTCACAGACTAATAAATACAGTGGGAATAATGTATACTTTACATTTAAATTTGTAAGTTCCCGTATATTTGGTACACCTACAGACATTCGTAACCTTATCTCAAACGTAAAGCCGGTATCAATTCTTATTTTGGAGATAATTCTAAATGGCAAATTAGAATATATAAAAAAAATCATTTCAAGCACATGATGAATTAAATGTAGAATGAACGGTCGTTATCAAATCGCATTGTAACTATAGGTGTTCTAAATTTAGCATTAATACCTTTCTCTTTGTACTTCTAAAACAACCAAGCATAAGATTTGAAAGTTACAATGGAATAAAATACTACTTATTAAAATTTTCGCGCGCGATTTCGTCTCCCATTTAACCATCTTTTAGGTTTTTTTACATATTTAAATAACGAATACAAAATAATTTTTTAGCATTTAAAATAACTTAAATGAATGAATTTATTAAATATTCTGACATTTTTCAAACTACGTGAAGCACATGGCAAAACAAGTAAACAACTTGCGTAATTTTTAATGACGTATTTTTCGCGTTTTGTTCGTCGTAGTATCCAGTGCGAATGCAGTGAGCGATCTATTTTTTATTCTGTTTATTATAGTAGTTGGGCTGCAGTCCAAACGCCCACATATGCTATTTTATTATGTTTACTCGGAGTCAACCTGTGGAATAACCTATGACTCGCTTTTTTATTATGATAATAATTAAAAATATTGTATTCTTAAAATAAGGATGTTTTAAACTGCATTTTTTTATTCGAACGGCGAATATTGAAATTGACAGATATATAAAGATTGCGCGACTAAGCCCGCGCTCAGTATACAAAAAAAAACTCTGACTTTATTATAAACAGCATTATATATGTATTTATATAATATTGTTCTTACAAAAATACAAAAACGCGATTAAAAAATGGGGGGTGGGGTAGAAGTGTGAAAAATATTTACGACCTATTCTCATACCTACCAAATATACAAAAAAAAAATCATTAAAATCGGTCGAGCCGTTTCGGAGGTGTTCAACCACAACCACATAGTGATACGACATATTTATATATCAGATAAAGTAATTCTAAATGTGGGATCTAAAATGTTATTATTTATTTTTACAGATTTTATTATTTTTTAACTTTACTTCGTAGCTGTATATGTGATTTTGTTTTATTTTTGTCTTTACCAAATCATTTCAATATAGGCATTTGATATCATGTTTTTACCCTGCGGGGATCCTTTATGATTTATCTTGCCATAAACATTGATAAACCAAGCGAACTTAGTTCAAAATTTAGTAGTTTTTATATAACTACAATTAGAATGTCCCCAGAATCGGAAATAAAACAATTGTCATGTAATAAAATGTGAATCATAATTACATATGAATATCCGGACTTTTACCGGAATTTTCATTAAAACTTCTACATTCTATCAAGTCATTTTTAGGGAATAATTTTAAATAAATCTAGTATTTTAAGAAATATTATTAAAAATATTATTGTTATAATATTTTTAATAATATTTCTTAAAATACTAGATACTAGAATATATGAACAATAGGCATGCCTAACTTCTGATTGATTGTAGTTGTCTATAATCAAAAGTAGTCACAGTCGAGCCATAGTAAGACAAATGTATCACAAAGTTCACCATGGTTGATTTGAATTATGTCTCATATAAATTTATGGTTATAATAAATATATTATACGAGATATATGGCCGATCTATATGGTGGACCCCTCACACTTTTTCCAGACAATTTTTTTTAAACCATAAAACATGACCTAGGTGGGTGGTCACCAAAAATGTGCTTCAGGCTATTTTTAATAAAAATTATATTTTTTTCAAGTAGGTTACTACAAAAACTCTTTTTCTGTGACAAATTAGTATCAATCGAAAGTAAAAGACTTGTAACAATGCCATCATACGTTTGGCGGCCTTTTTCGAACACATTACCTAACATCCAGGTACAAACAGGTAAATTGAAGTAGTTAATTGCTCGTATCGTTTTCCGGAACAAACCAAGTATCACAATGTAGGTAATTTTATAACAAATTTAATGATACAGTAAAAAAAAGCCTGCAGCAAATTGTTGTTGGCAACCACGCTGGGTCCTCTTTGTTCATGTTTTATGGTTTAAAAATATATTTTGCCTGAAAAAAGAATGAGGAGTCCACCACATAGATCAGAATCTTAGACTATTCTCTTTCTACTTGTTTAATCTTTTGGTTTTTAAATGACTTATAGTGCAACTTATACTGGCATATTTATTTACATACTTTGTCAGTTCTTCAGTTAGCACTAATAAAACTATTCATAACAACCTACTCCTTTTTAGAAGTTATTTAAAACTGAATAAAATCAAACTCCCAAGCTGAACTTTTAGGTAGAGCTTTTCGTAAATTTCTAGAGTCGTGTTCTAAACTTATGATTTAGGAATTAAATGTCTTTCTATAACTCACATATTAAACATATAAAATAACACTACTAAAAGTCTACGTACATTGTATAAACTGATCGAAATCAGTTACCATGTCTACTAACATCCTACTAATATTATAAGTGCGAAAATTTGTGAGGATGTATAGATGTATGGATGTTTGTTACTCTTTCACGCACAAACTACTGAATGAATTTTTATGAAACTTTACAATAATATAGCTCATACATCAGAATAAGACATAGGCTACATTTTATCCTGGAAAAATGTACGGTTCCCGTGGGATAGATTTGTTTCTTTTTTCTAAATCAAATCAAAATAATCCTTAATTTCTAATCTTCCTCTAATCTATCCTTAAGTTCTATTCGAGTATCCTATTCTTGTGAAAAAGGAAATATATTTTAATGATTTGTTTTTATCTTTTTTTGTTTGTCTTCTAAATAAAGTATATGTTTTTTGTTCAGTAAATATAAAGATAGAAAAACGTTTGTACAATACTGCTATAAGCTGATTTTATATCCCAAGTATTAAGTAACGTTTGTATTAAGTACAAATCTGATAATTTAGCACGGATAAACCTTTTTTTTTAACGTTGGGAAATGCATTTACGCACGAGGTGTTGGGACTCACCGACAAAGCCAGTATTACCCACTAAAACCCAGCAAAATCTTCCCCCGTTTTAATGGGGCGTCGCAGGATCGCTTACGCATTCAACTACGACGCCCCGACGGCAGGTCTGCCGAGGCAAACCACCACAACCATGGGGTTGCTCCAAGCCAAGGTAGCACGGATAATCCTTTTTTTTTTTGTTTTCGCTGGGGAAACCCATCATGGGGACCCTGCCGCCGTCATGGGCAGGGTACTGTGAGACTCCTACTCACTAAAACCCACAGCGGAACCCTTCGCCGCAGTGCAATGGGGCGTGCAGGATCGCTTTCGCACTCACTGCAAGCACGGATAAACCTAGGTTAAACAATAAATATTTACATTATTTATTTTAGTACAACTGTGTAATAATTTTACATTCATTGTAATAAAAATAGTAGGTAGGTATTATACGTAAATGTAATAAAACTAAAATTGTAACGCTGCGCTGATAATTGACCTGCATATTAACATTCATATTGATTGAATAATCTTTAAGCGGCGATCGTCGATAAAATGTTTAAAACTGCATATATTAACTAACCGAATGAAGCCTCGTTTTTGGGTAGTTGCTAATGTATTGAATATATTTAAAAATGTATGAGGCAAATGGTGTTGTGGGCTAGGAGAAGCCCAGTGTCAATATTTTTATTTTTTACTATCGTAAAGAAGACATTAAATGAGGAAAGTAGCGCAGATAAACCTCAAAGTTTCATTAAAAAATGCATTGTCACTAAATTTTACTTTACACGAATATTGTACATAGCCCTTTTTATCGTCCCACTGCTGGGCACGGGCCTCCCTTCAGTACGAGGGGGATCAGGCAATAGTCCATCACGCTGGCCAAGTGCGGATTGGCGGACTTCACATGTCTTTTGGAAACTTGCTAGGTTCTCTCAGACATGCAGGTTTCCTCACGATGTTTTCCTTCACCGTTAAGACAAGTGGTAATCATGTTGAAAATGATTCGCACACGAATATTATTAATTATTTAAAATTATTCAAATATATTTACTAGCAGACCCATTAGACAGACGTTGTCCTGCCACAGATTTCGTTTTGTCCTAAAATAAAAAAATAAAAACTGGATTTCTACAACGGCACCACTTAACAGTTAACGAGTAAAACAGTAGCACAGAACTATAACCCTGTAAATAGTAAGTAGGTACACAAAAATAATTTCATCAAAATCGGTTAAGCCGTTAAAAAGGAAAATTATTACGAACACTCGTGAGTCGGAATTTTATATGTTTGATAAAGATGTATCATTGATCATTTTTCTCTTGACATAATCTCATAGTATTTTATCTGCTTCCGATATGAGATGAAAATTAATACTTTTGTTTGTAATTTTTCCGACGTTTTATAATATACTTACATATATTTTGTAAATGATAAATAGTATAATATACAAAAGAGTGGACTTCCGTTGATATAGAATGTTTTACATCAAATAAAAATTTAACTGTATGTACCTATTAAGGTATAATTTGTATTGAAATAAATAATGCCGTTCAAAATTTTGTTGTTATTGGTTTTTTGTTAACAATTTTAGATAGAGATAGATAGTAAGATATTAAAATATTTCTGGTAGATATTTTTTTTTAAATATATGTCGAAACAGGCGTTATATTTAAATTGCATCAAAAGTCCCAGATAAAATTCTACATATCCAAAGCTCCCAAAAGGGACATTTTAATTATTGTTTATAAATAAAAATTCTATCGATAATAACTGTCCCAAAACTAATCGATAATAATTTATCTCACGTAAGCCGCATAGTTTGCGAGTTGAGCAAAATTATTATTTCATCCTAATTTATGGCCCACAAACGATCAATTTAAATATTTTCTGCTTCCAACTTATATCGGTATTATTTAACGGTAATCTATTATCGCAAACACAATTCTATCCGTTCATTAAACCACTAATGTGTCGCACTAATAAATTGTTCCGAAATTGTTTATTTATGTACCTGACAAATATATGAGTAAGTAAATAGTAACCACCTTGCTTTGCTCAAGCTTTTTGTGACAAATTAATTATTAATTTAATTTTAATATTTTATGTACAAAGTAGCCTCTATTTAATACTGAATACATACCTAAGTACTATACAAACGATTGGCGTGTTTTAAACCGCACGATAGAAGGCCAAGCCTATAAGCAAAGTTTCACATTTAGATGCAAGGATATATTATCATTTTTATAGGTTTAAAAAGTATGAATCACACAGGGGATGAATCCTTACTCGATGAAGTCAGCGGTCCGTGCAAAAAGTTATCCCATCTGACTGCGATGACAAATGACCCAGTGTGCCTGTGGAGACATCAGTGAAATAGCCGATTTGCTTCGCGATCATTCGGTTGATGTGTTTCAACCCTGATTCACTGGGGAAAAGGGAATCTTTTGCAGGAATAAAGGATTTGCCGAGACCGTTTAAATATTTATTCGACGATAGCTTACTATCTGTGATTGTTAGCCAATTTTTATTATTTAATACTAGTTTTTGACCTCGTCTCTCTTCATGTGATAGCTGCGTTTATAAAAAGTAGCCTAGCATATGTTTTTTATTCATCCTAGATTATATATGGTTTTATTTATCCCGAATGTAGGCACTCAAATTGTTTAGCCGTTTCGTTTTAAAGAAGTAACAAATACACTAACATATAAACTTTCGAATAAATTAGAATTTACGAATTAAGATAATTGTTTTGATTATACCTTATTATCTGTGATTGTTAGCGAAATTTTATTTTAAATACTAATTTTAGTTTGCGACTCCGCTCACGTGATAGGCATCTATGAAATATTACACGTGTAAATTCAGCAGTACAAGCCATCTCCATTTCATATTTCCCTAAAATCCTTTGATCTGTTCGACTTGAAGATATAACAAACACCCAGTCTCAATAGCTCAGTCACTCTTGCATTTATAACATTATTGTACTGCGTTAATATTCTTTTATAATAAAATTACGGATCAGAAATTTCCTTATCTTATAAGGTACATTGATATTGCTTATTCAGCTGTTCTTTTCAATGGTGAACAAACAAGCTTTTATGTAAGCGGGTACAGGTTTTAATCTTCTTGCAATAACTACAGTCTTTCTCAAGGCCCGCAGTATTGTTTTGTGTTATTTTGTTTTTTTTCTTAGTAGGTACGTACATATGTTACGTATTATTCTTACGCTTTTTCTTATTAGTTTTTGTGTTTATTGTAAAAATTGATAATTTTAACATATTATATTTAAGTATGCGCAACTGAGTTTATCGTTAAAATTAATGGCTTGAATTACAGAATTTCAATGCCAAAGTAAAGGATTTAGAAATAATTATTCTGTAATAGGCACAGAAACAAAGGTTTATTATGCGACCATTAAAATCCTTAAGGGATTATAAGATAAAGGTAGGTAGGTATATCATATTTGGGTATTAGTAAGAGTCCTCTCAATAAATATTTATTTTATATTTTTTGTATTTTACATTGTGTTTTATATAAGTATTTAGAAGCTAAATAATTATATTCCGAATATCATTTTAAAATATTCTAATAAAATTTTATATTAGTAGGTACTATGTTGGTTAAAATTAAATGACATTGCTTCATATGTAGGATGACTAATACCAAATAAGATATAGGAAATGTATAAATAAATAATAGATAAGATAAAACGTGTGAACAAAATATTTTTTGCGAAAACTGTCTATCTGTATCTATAGTAAAATTATAGAAGGAAAATATTTATTGTTATAATATCTTTTTTTAAGTAAAACTTCTTTTGGCACGTTTGGAAAAAATTACGAGAGTAAAATTTTTATGATGCGCGCACACACCGACAGCCAAAATGCGACATGATGAAGTTAGCTGCATTTCTTTTACAAACAGAGAGTTATGACAAACGGCATGAAATCTTTAGCTATTTTTGTTCTATTACGCCAAAGAAGTATAACTTCTTACGTGCGTACATAAGTACACACACAAATTTTTTTTTCTAGTTAGGTTACACACGCTGACAAAATTTACAGTTTTGAACTAACCAAAGTACTGGCATTTCGGGCCAGGTAAAGCGATTTAAACTAGGGAAAGTGTTGTAATAAGTAAATGATCCGGGTGAGATTACGTTGTAATTATCCATACCCCGACATACGAGCGCGGTCATATTATGATACAGTGTACGTGGAACTTTGTAATTAATATTTTCAATTTTCTTAGTAAACTTCTTTGCAAGGAATATTGTAGTTGCTTTCCCTTAATTGTATTTTATATAAACATAGAATAACAGGTAAATCTTTCATCTAAAATAGAAATGCTATACAAATTCTACGATTTTTATTTGTTATTTGTTTTTCCGACCTACATCAATAATATATAAACTGCACATATTCAGATTAAATATGTTGCATAATAATGCAAGAAGCTATTTACAATGCAATCAACGGACATTTTCTTACGCCAATGAATCAGGGTTAAACATCAAATGAACGGAATATTAGTCGTTTGAAGGCTACTGATTTTCTAAGGCATCCTTATGATCAGTCAATTTAATCATTTAACATGGCTTGTTGTGTATTCTACGTCAACTAATTTTGTAGATCGAGGAAGCATCTTAAATTGGTCTCCAATAACACTGAGATAGTGTGATGTTGATGTTAGTCTGTAAATACGACGTGCACACAATCAAAAACATCGTACGATGTTTGCCAGCCAATGAGACGTGGCTTCGTGGTGGGCTTGGCTCCCCACCATGTCGTCGGAATGTATGGCGCTCGCACTAAGAACGGCACTGTTATAAATATAAAACGAACAGGTTTAGGAGGACATCACGCTTTTCGAGGCCAATGCCGTGATATTAGTGAAAGGATATGATAAAATTGAATATATTATGTACTTAATTTTTCGATTATGACTTTTTGTTTTCTAGTTGTCGTGATTTTTGAAAGTATTCATAATTTTTGCAAAGTGGTACCACGGTAATATTATGCATTACATTACCGTGGTTGTACTAATGTGGATAAGATCACTTATTGTTGAATTCAATTTTAGTTCTTTTATTTCGTGGCTTTTGGTAGGTACCAGTTGGGCACAATTTACTTGGCCAACGTCGCGTAGAATGGAGAAAACACTAAGTGTAATCTGCCCTTTTTAACGTCCCACTGCTGGGCACGGACCTCCCTTCAATACGAGGTGGGTCAGGCCATAGTCCACCACGCTAGCCAAGTGCGGGTAGGCGGACTTCACATGTCTTTCGAAAACTTGCAAAGTTTTCTCAGACATGCAGGTTTCCTCACGACGTTTTCCTTCACCGTAAGGCAAGTGGTAATCATGTTAGAAATGATTTGCACATGAAAATATCAGAGGTGCGAGACCCGGGATTTGAACCCGCTTCACTCGGTTTCCCAAGCGAGCGCGTTACCACTTGGCTACCTCTTCCGGAGAAAACATTTATTATGTTAGTGCTTAAATGACAATGCCTACTTTGACAGTTTGTCTAACGTTAAATATGTTATAATAATGTTTGAAGTAAATTCCCATTTTTTAATATCACAAACTTATAATAAACAACGACAGTTTGCGGAATATGTTTATAGTACTGTATAAGTTGCATGTAATACGTATGGATGGATATACGAGTGTGTTCTAAATGCACTATTATACATTACATATAACTAAATATAAAGAATGAAATTTTATAACTCATCTATATATATAAAAGAAAGTCGTGTTAGTTACTTCGCTTATAACTCAAGAACGGCTGAACCGATTTAGCTGAAAATTGGCAGGGAGGTAGTTTAGAGCCAGGAGAAGGACATAGGATACTTTTTATCCCGTTCGACCGCGTTCCAATTTTTATGATATTTTAATTTTTGGATTTCTCTTAGTCCGGAATAGGTAAGTATTAAAACATATAATTAAAATGTGAGAAAGAAAGATTTTTTCTTTTTATATCTATTTAAAACGTACCTACTTTAAAATAAAATATATAATATATGGTAGCATTAGACATGCCAAATACTGGTAATTAATTTATGAAAAACTTCAAATATGTCCAAATACAAGATGTGAATTATTATATTTAAACAACGACTAGAAAAATTCATATTTTCGTAAGCAAATATTTGTCTGCGCGTGCGCACCACGCCAAACAAGATACATATATTAAATGACGTGAACGTAAACGGCATACACATATTACAGACTGATAAGCGATGGAAAACAACCATTGATATATAGATTATAGATACGTGGCGACTCGTTTAGATTTGCTACATTGTAAAAGTCCGTATGCCTTGGCAATAAAGATAACCATTGAACACCTGCTATTACGAGTGTACGACTACTATACACTTTATACGTAGGAATGAGAATACAAATTAAATTGTTATAATTGTGAATTGCGTATTATAAAATCCACCACGAACGCTAATAAATTCAACAAAAAACATGGACCTTGTTAAAAGTACATGACGATGACAACTATTCGATTTAAATGTTAATTAAAATGACACGTTTTAAAAATTGTTCATTGATATTTTATTTCCTTTATTATATAATACTAAAAAAAATCCACAGATTTTTCACATTAGTGATTATTACTTTATTCTATGTCAACTTCATTTGAAAAAGCGATTTTATAAAAAAAACCCAAAATTTTGCTATCTTTAGAATATTCTTAACTTTCTAGGTCCTAGGTCTAAAATTTTCCGCGATAATAGTAGCGACTGCTTTTTATAGTAAATAGAAATACAGTAATTATAATTAAAAAAAACACTACGAAATCGATAGTCCACTTATTGTTTGCTCGAACAAAGAAAAATATTTTGAGCAATTTCTTATTACTTAAATGAAGTGTTTAAGAATGTCCAAGTATTAAGGAAATGGGCTTCTGTATGACGTTCGACGATCACGTCATGATGAACATATTTTTAAGGTAGACACCTACGTGACGAATATAAATAAAAGTTGGCAAGATTATTATTTAATAAAGTGGAAACAATTTGGAAAATGTATAGTGGCTGTTTGACTTTGCAATATATAATATAAATCATAGGTATGTCTGTATGTAATCATCATTTGAGAACAGCTGGGTTAATTTCTTTATGACATTTTTGATGTTTTATTTCGGTTGATTCACTATTACCTATACTCGTAGATCGAGCAAATACAATGCATGATGTAAATTAAAATTAAAATAGCTAGGTACCTACGGTGGATGGTACACGAATACATCGTCTACTGTTTTAGATTCCAGAAAAACTAGTCTAGACAGTTATGCGGGTATAATTGTGTGTACATATCATTAATGCAAGCCTTTTATATGGCAAACAACATTCACTAGGTACTAAAATTTTATATTTTTATGTTTTTCACTTCATACAAAAGATAAGGTTTCCAGCTTGGAGCTTTTGATTGTTGTCTGTCTGTCTGTTACCGCATTACAGAAAAACGACTGGAGGGATTTTGATGAAATTTGGTATTAGCTGGTTATCCGGGTCAACATATAGGATACTTTTAACCGCGAGAAAATGTCTCATTTCTGAGAAAAAATATAAAAACTGCAATGTAAGAGTATACTAATATGTAAAACCTAAGAATTTGGTTCTTGGTTATCAAAACGCGGGCGGAGTCGCGGGCAATGCTATTAACTAAATATTTGTTATGTGAGTTATGCAGGTATAGAATTATATATATATATGACTGAGTACTAATTGTAAGTATCATTACCTACTAGATTAATAATTATTATCTGAACTACATAGCCGAGATGAGCGCTGCATTGATCAGTATCCTCTAGTTATAATTGCATGGCCAAAACAATGGCAGATTGTACCTATACAATTGAATAAAATAAATTTTATTATATTTTTAATTGTTATTGAAATAGTATTCAAATTGTTGACTAATAATTATAAGTTTCTATGTGCAGCTTTGTCAATGCGCAATTTATTGTGTTTCTTTTATTTAACATTGGCGAACATCATTTATTTATTTACTAGCAGTCGCTAGTCCAGCTTCGTTCGGGTTCGTCCTTGGGTACGTTTTAACGGTTAGTATGGAATAAATAGACGATATGTTATATATGTATATATATACACACACACACACATATATATACATACATAAGTCATAGGTAGTCATAGGTATATGAAGAATTGTTGTGGGTTGTATTATAAGGTATTTATATTCTCGTAGGAATGATAAAAAGTAGCCTATGTCACTCTCCAGCCCTCCAACAAACTCCACACAAATCACGCCAATCCGCTGTTTGCGTGTACGCTGTTTCGACGTGAAAGAAGGACAAAAAAACACGCCTTCACATTTATAATATTATTCACTCTGCTATAAAGTATCATTTCGATGAAAGAAACATCATGTCTAGGCTATTGTCATCGCTGCTTGTAGAGTTAAAGTTCACCACAGAAGTCGGCTGTAATGTACTGTAGAATTTGTTGAGAGGTGCACTCTATTATTTTGGCTTAGAATTGTTTCTCTAGATAAATATTGCGCTTATGTATTAGAGGTTGACATTTTCCCAGAAGGTGAACATTTCATCTGCCTCCATATAGGTATCCTTATTCTCTTATCAATATGGGTGAGTTGGCCAGCACTTTTACTGTTGATTAGTTTAATACTAAAGTGTTATTGAAATAACGTTGGAGATTTACTATTATCCCACGTAAACATTCTGTTCTCATACAAAGGATAAAGTCCTATGTGTGAGAACCAGTGGCGTAACTAGCCTTTTTGGGCCTCAAAGGAAAATAAATGGAAGGGAGGCCCTTTGCCTATTACGTGTTGATATTAGTATCTGTATTTTAACTTTGACAATTATGAATCGATTTTCATGTTTTTTTAAATTATTAATGAGTTATTATGAAGGTAAATCTCAAATAAAAAGAAAAGTCCTTCCATTAATTTGGTTACTGTTACTACGTCATTACTTTAAAAGTGGTTTTTAATGTCGGCGTATCTTTTAAAAAAATATGGTATTTAATTTGGTTGTTGATTTTTTTTCTTTTATGAGGAGTAAGTTACCCGTCAAAGATCGTCCCATACAAATTCAAGAAAAATACCACCCGTAAGGGTTAGTGCTTACATAATTAATTCCAAAAAATCTTGAATTTCATGTACCTTTTCATAAAATATGTTGATATATTGATGTAGAAATATTAATACCAGTTATCCTTGTTAACAGACGCTGCCAAAGAAAATTGCAACAAAGAAGAAGATCTTCTACAACGATGCTCTATGTCGCTACCAGTACTCAGCTCATCTGATATTTCTTTTGCTTTAACCAGGGAAGAGCTAGATAAGAGTTGCGTGTGAGTATTGGTTATTACTTATATTCTTTTAAAGTAACTAAAAATAAGAAAGGGGGCTTAGTTTTTTGCAAATATCTCAAAAACTAATTGAGATTTTTCAAATCTAAAAAATAAAAATTAAAAAGAGGAGGACATTTCCTAAAACAAGTCTCATTTCATTTCTTAATTTTATATTTCATATGTTAAAATATTTTTTTTTCATAAAGTGTCCGAAGTAGGCGTAAATTGCGCAAGCCAGGGCACCCGTTTTAGGCCGTATTTTCATCCATCTGAGAAAATTATAAATATTGGTCCTACAGTTCCGGAAGTTGAGACTTTTTTTAGGAAATTTCCTCCCCTTTTTGATTTTTTTTAGATTTGAAAAATCTCCATTAGTTTTTGAGATATTTGCAAAAAACTAAACCCCCTTTTTTATTTTTAGTTTATTGTTTTATAACTTTTGCAAATTTTGCAAGCAGAACTTGATTTTATTTAAATCATCCACATGGCATTCCGAATCGAATGACACCTCGTTCATATTTTTCCGAGACTGCTGAAAAAATTTGACCTAAAAGGCACTTGTTGACTGGACTAATATGTGTGTGTGTGTGATTAAGAAGTCTTATTGAAATTTCGCTAAGGCTGCGTTAGTACCCTCGAGAAACTTTTAACAAAATGGCACGTGGTAGTTAGTTCATCTTAATTTAGTGTTCTTGTTTGTGGTAAATAGCAATTTGACGCTAGTTGTCCGACTGACTAACTTTACTCGCCGCTTGATTAGACCTTTGAATAGCCAATGAAGCTCTAAGTTGAAACATTTTGATCAACATAATTATTGCATAAAATTATAAGCATCACACTGCGTTATCTCGAATTTTAATTTGCTATATATATAACAAAATATTTAAGATATGTTATTGTGATGTTAAGCTTATAGTTTCTCAATTTTTGTTTATTTTTAATTGGTATATCAAATTTAAGCATGATTTATTACCTAATTTCCCGCAAACTTGATATTTTATAATGAATTATTTTACAGCGAACTACGACTTGGCATAAAATGTGTTGATAATTACACTGAAGTTTGTATGGACAAGAACAAACAAGCGATGTTTAAGAAGATATATTCAGGAATAGCGGAAGTTGTTCAAGAATTATGTACACGAGGAAAGTATCAAGATGAGTATCTAAGGCACGCTGTCTGTGTGAAGAATGTGCGACCAGAGTATGAAGTATGCAGTAAAAACTATGAAGTAACGCTGACTACACTTAGCAATCATCAGAAGAAAGAAGAATACCAGACCGACGAGGTTAATGTAGCAGCTAATCAAGAAGAATATTTAAGAACGGTTTGTTGGTAAGTAGTAGAATTTATGTTTGTTATCTTACGAAATGTGGGATATTTCCATTCTAAATTTCACTTTACAACGTAGAGTAAAGTAGAAAAGTAACAAATTAGTTTAAGATGTTCGACTAGATGTTACGGCATCCAAGAAGTTGTTACTGACAAAAAGTAACCTACGTCCCCTTCGGTTCATACTCTATATATCTTACGCTACTTTACTTCCTCAATTTCGACTGGCTAGTTATTTATATTAATTTGATACTTGGTGTCATATCAATACATTTAAAATTTTTAGCTTTAAGTCCATCGGGTTGGCCTAGGCAATAATGTTCGGTCCTCTCCAATGTGCGTTCACCTTATCATGTTAGCGGGGGGCTCATTAGCATCCGGCTTTCCAGCTGCAACGCAAAGCAAAGAAACGTTCTGGGATGCGGCCCACCTCGGTGGGCGGTGAACTATGCGAGTTGCTCCTGTTACTTCTCTGATAGCAGAGTGGATCATTGGAGCAACCCCGTGGTTGTTCTGGTCTGCTTCGGCAGACCTACCGTCAGGGCGTTGTGTTTGAGTGCGTAAGTGGTTTTACGACGCTCCATTAAGACGGGGGAGGTTCTGTTGGGTTTTAGTGAGTAGTACTGGTTTTCTAGCAGGTGAGTCCCATATAATCACCTGTATGTCTACAGGTGGTATGCTTAAAGGCATTTCCCAACATAAAAAAGGCAATAATGATAGGTAAAACGATTTTAAATTTCCTTAACTTTACAGCAAAATGAATAGCGCAAGAACACCGTATCCGTGTAAAAATACTTATGTGTATGTGCAAAAGCAATCCATGAGGAGCTTTTAGAGATTTGCAAACTTTTGCGAAAGTTTTGCAAACGAAAATTTATATTTTTATATTTTATATATGTATAGGTATAGATCAATTAATAAGGATTATTTCCACAAAACCAAATTTTAATGTTTACAAGTATTTAACAAATTAAATATTTAAGTGAATTATTCTGTCAACAGAAGCAGCCTATCAACATCCAAAGTTTTCAAAGCAACCAGTATTAATTTTCTCATCATGAATATTTTATATTCGAATTTATGGAACTTTCCAATGAATTACAGAGGCTTCCTAATTAATTAGTAGTTTCAAAGCTAGTGTACTTATAGACAATTTTAGTGCAAATATTAAAAGTAAATAATAATTGGCTTTATTGTCGATCGTCTGGTTGAATGATGATAGCAAGTAGTTCCAATATTCTGCAATACAAATATTTTTTGTCAATTAGATTCTATAACAATTATATACTTTAAACAATCAGTTTAAAATCTATCTAGACATTTAAGTATGACTTGTTTAATCAGTGAGAGAGAACGACAAAAAATCTCCACTTTGTTGATATAATAGAAATTTGCAGCATTTTTTTTAATAATTAGTAATTACGTTAGGTATTTACAATATGTTTATCTTTTTAGAGTTCCGTACCCAAAAGTTGCCAACGGAACCCTATTACTATCCGTCCGTCCGTATTATATATGTCCGTCCGTCTGTCCGTCTATTAGAGGACTGTAACTCATGAACCGTATTTTTATTGCCGGTATAACAACAAATAATAATTTTTTTAACGTTCATAATATTGATCATTGAAGTTAATATACTACATACATAGAGTAAAAGTCTATTAATAAAAAGTTATTAATAAAAACATGTAAGATGGTACGAAACCCTTCGTGTGCGAATTCGACTCGAACTTGACCGATTTTTATTTTAGTTGACTATTATTTAACCTATAGGTACATATGAATTTGGTGGTATTATAAAAGTGTTTATTAAATATTTTTGCAATTATTTTCTAATAATATACGTTCAAACTATTTAAAAAGTTTTTGAATTATGATACGCAATTAGCGTATTTTCTCTGGTAAGCAACAAATTTTTGTAGTTTTGACTTTTATTTATTGACTAGCATTGTCCGCGGCTCCGCCCGCGTTCAGATGGCCATAAACCAAATTCTTAGGTTTTACATATTAGTATACTCTTACATACATATAATAATTTCATTGCGCATCGTATGGTTGTTAAATAATGGCAGTGATTTTCCCTATAAGTTAAGCCGGATAACCTCCTATTACCATATCAAATTTCTTCAAAATACCTCCAGTGTATTTCTGTGTTTCGCTAACAGCCAGACAGACAAAAATTCTAAAACCTATAGATTCGGCCTCTGTATCGATAATAATGTCAATTTCAATAAGATTTTCCAAAAGATATTTAATGTACAGATTCGACTCAGAATTTTATTAAGTAATGTGTATAGATTAAATAAAAATTACTTTACCCTAAAAAGTAAAGTTCAATAAAAAAAACATTCAGTAAATATAATCTAGATAATATATTCAAAATACTGTTATATTTTAAATTATTCAACCAGCATCACAGGACTTGCACATCGCTGACCATGCAGTTGCACTTTGAAAAGATAAACAAAAACAATACTATTTCCTGTAAAAAAGCCGAGTGAAACGCTGCGAAACGTGTGAACGGCGCAATAAGAGAATCTGAAATCATTTGCAGCGGAATACTACAGAATACTAATTTCACTTTAGAGCTATCGGAAGATATCGCTGGAACTTCTACAGTTTCTAACTAGTTCGAGATAAGATTCGATTAGAATGCAAAGATACTGATTATGTGAAGTCTCATTCATTCAGTCATTTTCTACAGATATAATGGAAATAGAAACGGTTAATTGAACATCAATAATAATAATTATATAAATATTCAAGTTTTACTAATGTGAAAGTGTGATGCAACAGGTCAGCATATTAACATGGACCGGAGAGTGATAAATGTTTATGATGAGTGTTATCTACGTGTTGACGAGTTTGAGAAATTTTAAACGGTTTATCACATTTTGGCACTTACATTCGATTACTATTTTATTTCATATACAATTTGCATAAAGCAAGGATCCAAAAAAATCCAAAAAGGAGTTTTTTTCGTCTGTATGTACTCGTATCTTATTTTTTTATTAAGATTACGAGTTATTAGGTATACCTATTTAAATGAGATTAAAGTAAAATTTGACACACTCACTAATTTTTCATTTCAAACATGTAAATTATAAACATAACATATAAATTAACCGATTTATATTGGTAGTAAACTGGTGGACTATGGCCGTTTCCCCTGGGCTAGGCCCTTGCCCAGCATTGGGACTTTAAAAAGGGCTGAATACATACATACATAGGTATATTGTTTGTATTTTTGTATTAACAATATTTATAAAGACATATCTGTATAAGATAAAACCAAAGAGATTTTTTTGTAGATTGAACGTGGGCGTAGCCGCGGGTTTTACTAGTGCGTAATAAAAACATCATTAGAATTCACTACAGCTTTACAACAAATGAAATCAGATTATTTCAGAACTGCTTTATAGTAAAAGTTTCTTGTTTAGATAGTTAATTGAAATGTACTCTCAAAGTTAGATTTTAACAAAACCTTGTTTCAAGCTAACGAGTAAAACTAAGCTTTCATTCAACGAAATAAACAATTACATAATATATGTGGAAATTTAAACGCAAAATTTACTTGCTTTGGTAAACTGTAAATCAATTATAAGGTTTCATGATCGGTGTATTGTAAATACGTTTTATTAGTGTACCTACTTTAATATAGTGCGCTCAAATAAATTAATCTCCAACTATAGCTGTATTAACTAACTATAATTATTATTTTAAATAAATATCATTGATGATGAAAATAAAGTAAAAATATAAACGAACAACTGGACAAACAAGGTATAAATTAGAGTAGGAAATAAAATGTTATCTATTTAGTACTTATTCTGTTACTAGAGACCGCATTCATGCTTCGCTCGGGTTATAGAAGCCTCCGAATATCTCCTTTCAAAAAACCATTTCAATCGAAATTCGCTGTTTCAAATCAAATCAAAACATACTATATTCAAGTAGACTTTTAATACCATTTTTGAATCGACACTTTTTAAATTTTTAAAATTTGAATTATATGTCAGTATGTAAGTCTGCGAGGAATCCACCATTGGTTTGGGAGGCAGTTCTGCTGAGACGAGCCGGTTAAAAACTAATTGTTGTTTTTAAAATAATATTTGTTTACAATATTGCAACATTACATTTGCTTATTTTACGTGAGGCCCAACCAGAAATCAGTCCCACACATAGACATCCACAAAGTATCCGTGATAGTGTGGTAAGGTTTATTCAATAATATATTTTTAACTTTAGACTTAAATTGTTTAAATGGCAAGCTCAAGAATCCCGTGATAAAAGTAGACTATGCCCTCCCTAACCCTCCAACCATCACCTTACAAAAATTACATTAATCTTTAGTATGGAGATAGTTGTTCCGTTTCTGTATGAAATGAGGACAAACAAACTTACTAAACTATACTTTTACAATTATATTATTACTATGGATTTTGTTTGCATTAAACTTATAAGGCTATTGAGTATCTGCACCAAATATTACCAAATCGAGCCATGAAAATGAAAGAAACATATTTGAATTGCTTGGAATACCTTTGAATTTATAAAAAGAAAATGACACAGTGAAAAAGTGAAAGGAAGTACGAGTAATAGAGCTTACTTATGGAAAATTTTAATCAAAAGTCGCTTTAAACTTAATTTTTTGAAGCTATAGGTAAAGTTTTATATTTAGTGTCTATTTTATGCTTTCATTGAAATTTATATAAAACTAGCAGCTCACCCTCGCCTCTAGAAAAACAAAAACAAATCTATCCGACGGGAACTGTACATTTTTCCGGGATAAAGTATATGTGCTATTCCAGACTATAATCTATCTCTGTGCCAAATTTCATCCAGATCGGTTTAGCCGTTCTGGCATGATTGAGTAACAAACATCCATCTAAACATTTAAACTTTCACATTTATAATATTATAGGTAAGATTACCATACATCACCATAATAAATGTGGGTGATACGTCAGTCTCTATTATTATCGCTAATCGTTCAAACTAAGCAGTTAATTAGTTACATTGATGAACGGTTTCGGTGAGCGGAGTAACGCTTGATCTACATTGATAGCTAATGCAGTAATACGTATATCTAATTACGATAATTGTTCAATTATCTACATACCAATTAATTTATTCAGATATACATATAAATAAAAATTTAAGTGTCTGTTTGTAATGTCAAAATAACAGCTTTTTACTAAATGCATATGAAATGATATATGGTGTATGTACTTATAAGAAAAACATTATTTTCAATTTTTTTGTCTGTCTGTCTGTTTGTTCCGTCTAATATCCGAAACGGTTAGACTGATTATGACGG
This sequence comes from Brenthis daphne, assembly GCA_947093115.1. Taxonomy (NCBI): domain Eukaryota; kingdom Metazoa; phylum Arthropoda; class Insecta; order Lepidoptera; family Nymphalidae; genus Brenthis; species Brenthis daphne. The sequence goes on from OX352471.1 coordinate 44,016,683, forward strand.
GGCTTTCGCTGGCAGGTATTTAATATTATAAGGAGTACCTTAGCTACTTTTATTTTTGAAAACGAATTAGGGTTCCGCTCAAAAATATTAAAACCTACCTAGTTACGCTAACTACGCTAGTTTGTATATAAAATATAAATCGCATGTATTTTAATTAATTTTAGGATTATACGAAGATTCAGCATTCGTTTTTCATCGAAAGATTATATGTATAAGATGAGGATTGAACTTATGATCCCTTATCTGCGTTATGTCACCAAAACCTTATTTTTATTGGACTACAATTAATACAGTAATACACTTAGATTTAAAATATACGTACCTTGATTTTTTTTGATTAGTTTTGTAAAGCTCTTATTTGAAAAGTAATTTCTTTGCAGTTCATTCCAAGAGTACTTGTTGTGTTCGGAGCGAACGGTTCAGAGGTCGTGCGGAGATGATGCCGCCCTGTTCACGAGTGCATTCCTGAAGCGCATGGCTTCAAACATTATTAGGGTTTGTATAATAAAGATTAGTTCTTTTCAAATGAATTATTAAATTCTTGTTATATTCTTCTTTACCCTTTATTTTTTTTAATTACTTCTATTTTCTATTTTATTTATTTTTTAATTTATTACATAAGCAGTTTCATATTAATTATCATGTATCTGTAATTATTATTTGAATTATTTCATATAATATCCTACTTGAATCTCTATATTATTTAAAAATCAACTAAAAATTGATAATTTCTTTCGTTATTGGATAGATAAAAATAAAAGTCCCATCATTTATTTAATATGTGCGTCGTTAATGGTTCTTTTTATAAACTTACAGAATTTTTGCTTCGAATATCGAGGCCAGGAATGCGCCTTGGCAGACAAAGCGACATCAACGGACCACAGTGTGTTATTAATTTTTATAGGAATTCTATCTTCATTATATCCTTTTATATCTGGCAGTTTAGTTCCGACATAAAATATATTTGTGAAAAAGAAATCGATTTTAAAATTAGAACGCAGTAGCGCGGCGCTGCCAGTAATTAGTGTGGAAGTTTGTTGCCAGTTACAATGATGCAACGTTCGACGAACTGTAAATAATTAATGTAGGTAGATTGTTTCAGTTCCTCGGTTAAAAGTGAATTTAAAGTTTAGTGAGAAATGATAACCTAACTTGTATTTATTGTGAACTGATAGATTTTTTTATATTGCCACTTTTGCTAGATCAACGTAAAATAATGTATAGAGAGAAGTTGTTTACACTATACTTTAGTTGCGTTGTTTATTTTGTTTGGTATAAGTTCAATATTTTTACTATTTCTTAAGAACAAAAACAAAATAACAATTTTGAATTGTGTTTTAATGTGTATTTATTAAAATTACTTGTAAATTAATACTGCTTTATTCTAGGAATCAAAATCAGTCACCAAATAGATATTATTCACGAAATGTTAATATGGAAATAACATTTGAAATTCCATTGTTCTCATTAAAGACCAATCACTTATTATTTTAATATTATCTCGTTACCAATTCGAATATATTAACTTAAATGTTTGTAAATAAATACTTTTTTGAATTATATTAAGAACTTTCGTATAATAAACGCGGCCTTTCAAATTAGATTGTAATACCAACTTTTGTCCCATACAAATTAGATTAACATATTTGTTTAAAATATATCTTTCTAATAACAAAATTTATAATGTGTTGAAATTATAATGAGATTAAATAAATAAAACGATGCTTGTGCACTTATTTAATCCGTTTGTCTGAAACATAATTCATATAACATATTGCTATTACGTTATCTGTATTCACATAATTTTTGGCGCGAAATAATGACAACATGCGATTTATTTGCTCTTTGCCAGTTAGTTTCTGAAAGGTTTATTTAAAAATGTAAATAATTATTACCATTAAGTTTATATTAGTGGACTATTGTGAATAATTGTTATAATCGATTAATGCAAAATAATTTTGTTTATAATATTCGAGTCAAAAAGATTTCGCAATTATTCGTTATCGTCCAAAGCTTATTTTTAATATTTAGCTCAGAACATCCTGTGATAGCCTGTAGGTATGATGTAAGGTTGAACATTATGGAATTTGAACACTACACTGTACTAGAGTGATTACAATTTTAACGATCTTTCAAGAAAAGAAAAAACATTAACATATTGTAATATACGAATAGTATTGTATAAGTACAAGATAAGTATTGTTAAAATTTCTATAGTTTGATTACTTTTATAGGGTCATTACTAAATTTTTAGCTTATCCTTCCTGTTTCTCTTATTAATTTTAAAATTAGTATGTTGTAAAAGTCTATAATGTGTCCACCATTTTCGACAATTGCGGTCAATCTGTTTGTGGAACCTGTTTGCCAGGATACTTAATAATCATAATACTTTGTTTGACCCGAGACTCGAACCCAGTGTCTATGAATCTGTAGCCGTACAAGCTAGCCTCGACAGACTAGATCAAGACACTTAGATATTCAATGTGTTAGAATAAAAGTCTTGATTTAAGTTTTATTCTGTTTAATATTAGTTACAAACAAAAATTTCGATTTCACCATATGCCTATATATGGTGTTATGATGGTTTATCATCTTAAATCTCCTAAAATAAACCTATAAAATTTGTTTTACAGTAATCGCTAGTACGGTCACGTGTAGCACGGTGTAATGAGCATATTCCATTTAATGAGATTTCGTTAAAGTTTTGTTTTGAAGCTTGAAGTTTGCGTTATTTCCACTAGAAGTAGATGAATGTAAATAGCAATTTATGTTAGGTAACTTGTAACCGCACGCCAGGCGAAGTGTTAGTCTGGGAGTTTGTTACGAGTAATTTACAAAATTCTTAATATCTACAATTTCATAAATCTTAATTCATATGTTATATTGCCATGTTTAATAAATTATTAGTAACATGTTGTTATGTTTTATTATTTATATTACATCATTATTGATAATTTATATGATATTTATCTGAGTGTAATGAAAATATAATAAATGTGTCTATTAATATATAAAATGAAACTGCTGTCGCGTTGAAATAAAAAAAAACAATGCAAAACCCAAAAATAGTTAATCTGTTAATTTTTTAACTAAATATTATAAATTGTTTTTTTCAATATCTAAATTTATCGTGCTTATAATTATTGTTATTTCTTTATTGTTATAGTTATTAATAACTATTTGAAACTTTATTTCTTTTAAAGACATATGAAAATTATAATAAATGGTAATTCGATTAATTTAGTATAAATGTATTACAAGCCTAAGGCAATCGTAACTATATCGTGAAATTATAAAGTCATTAAGGTTGTAATTTAAGTAATTTTGTACCTACACGTTATTAAGATAAGGTTAATATTACTAATTACATTACCGCGACCTAATATATAATTTCTACATATAATTGTATATACATATGTGTAGAATGTAAAGCATATATAATATATTGTATTTATCTTTTTTAAATACCTACTTCATAAAGAATTTTTTTTTCTCAATGACACTAACCTAACCTAACACCAGTCAGTAAGTATAACATACGAGTATACGTATAATATTTTATATTCTACTATGTTTTGTGTTTATTTTATTAATTTGTCAAATAATAACATTTATATATAAATATCTATTATTATATTTTTTGTGCTCAAAAGTTTTTCGTTTACTACATTTAAGTACCCATGTTTTTTTTTCATGTGAAAATATTTGAATAATTAGATAATAGTTTGAAAAAAATTCAGTTTTCATTTTTGTCATTACTATTTCTTTGGCCCGGTCTAGTTGAGAGTTTGAGAATTTTTGGTCTTTTAAACTGCATTATTTATATACTACGTATTAATTTTTAATAATACAATATATTATCATTATATTATCATTTTACAGTATCTAAGTGATTGAGTTTATGGTTCAAAAATCACTTTATATTACCAAATAATTACCATAACAAAAGTGCATCAGCGATGGCGTAGTGATTTATTTTCAATCGATCTTCATAAAGCTAAAGCTATATGAAGCGTGTTTTCTTTTACTACACAATTTTTGCAACCCTGCATCGCGTTACAGTTCGGTGTACCTATTGCCTAAAATTCACGGCAATACCGGTAATATTTTCTTAGATTTACGCGAATATGACATTTTTAAAATAAAATTATCTGTTTTTTTTTAAATATACATTAGCTAACATCGTTATAAAATTGAAAATAAAATATCCAGCTCAAAATAACTAAAATTTAGTATTAAAAAAAAATTAAAATATCATGCGGATACTTTAAACATTTCCGCCATTTCGCGCGCTTGCCGTGACGTTAAAGTACCTACCTACATAGAAAAATGACGACTTCAGATTGTAGCGACAAAATCGCTAATCGCTCCGTTATAATAATACTTTGATGTCATATTCGGTCTGACCAATGGCGTGCGTTTCAACTACTTTGAATTTCCCACCTATATTTGCACTTTTTAATAATTATTTTCTTAATCATAAAGTATATTTAAAAAAATATTGCAGTAGGCTTAATTCGAAAGCAATAAGGATTATAAAAAAATATTTCACCTTTAAATCACACGCATATTCCCTATTGGGTAGCGTCTCAAAAACCAGTATCTTAAAGTAGAAAAAAGAAACAGAATCATAATTAGTTTTATTTTTAATTATTAGTTATTTCCTATGCTTACCTCGCAAGAGTAAAAGGATCAAGAAGATTCTGGCTTAAACAAGATGTCATACTACAATCGTTGAACAATACAAAATCTAAAAAATATATATGAATGATATTATAATTCTAGACATTTTGTAACGATTAAAGTCATTTAAATACCATTTTTAAGTTTCTATTCTTTAACGAGTATGACCTCCAAGACCCCTCAACATTTAACCGTTTTAATGATCTGATTTAGGTAACGTACTTGCATTTTATTGTTTATGTATATTGCATAGTACCGGTTTTTATGAAAACATTAACAAGTAAATTAAATTATTTTTAACATATTACTGTAATCGATTAATCATTCTAAACAAATGTCGATTTAAGTCTTATAACTTTTAGTACATTGTTCCTACATATCATTCACCATTTTACATGTTATAGTCGGATAGCAAGGTTTTCTTGTAAATATATACATACCTAGAAAATAATTATTTTATAATATAATATATTATAATCTATACCCAAATATGTCATGAGATTAAGTAATAAAAATAAATGTCCTCGTTATGACGAGAAACTTTGTGTTATTGTTTTTAATTAACCTTCATACATATTAAAGAATTCTAGACGATTAATATATTTGTTACAGTGTTAAACCGTTAATCAGTACATGCCCTTTACTTACTTTTTAAAGAAACAGTGCACATTTAATAATTATTATACATATTGGTATATAATCTGGGCATTGCCAAAAAATTTGTCAATTTTAGATGGAGATATGAAACAGCGAAATATCTTATGGCGACTTTGGCCTAAATGTAAACGAGCTTTTACAATGCTTTGCATACTGAAGGTAGAAGGTATTTTCCACGTTTTAAAAATGCAAGACATGGAACAATTCATGTGATGTAAAAAGCCTTTTATAAGAAATATCTACCGGTTGGGAACAAAAATGGGACAGTCGGCCAGTAGGTAAGTGAAGTTTACATGTCGTATGAAATAAAAGTAACATACGTGAGGAAGTTCAGACTACAAGTGAGCTACATAATTCAGTTTGTTTTTTTTATTTATCTTATAAAAAAGACAAGTATTAAAAATCCGGTAAAGCCTGAAATAACATAGGTATATTTTATTTGTATTATGATTATATAGACTTTTTTAATCACGGTAAAGGAAATTATTAAAATATACTTAGGTAATTATATAATAGACAGTCATAAATATGTACAATTAATTATTAGTGTGCAAGTCATGTCCGCGTAGAATATTATATTTAATGTTATCTACGTAAATAAATGATTCCATGGAATATGGATACGAGCACTCAAATGTTTAGACACTAAGAATGAGGCACTAAGTTCTCTTTTAAAACTAAATAGAGAACCTGTGAAGTGGTGGCAATTATATTATAACTAGCGACTCACCCTGGATTCGCTCGGGTTCGTCCCTAGGTTCGTAGTACCTGAGCTACCGAGCTTCGCTCGGAGTTTTTGGCCTGAAGTACAATTTTCTTTTTATTTAAACTGAAACTTGAATAAATATTTAAAACAAAAAAACAAAAGTAAAAACTTTGTATGCGACAGAGATTCGAACCTGGACTCCTGTGATTGTTGCTCTTGCATCTTGGCCGCTTGATCACGATATCCGAGCGTGCAAATTACCGACCATATTTTGCGTGGAATAATGCAAAAGAAAACCGCATGAAAACTCGAAAACACGCGTTTTCTCAGACATAGGACTAATCTAGATCGATTTATCGCCCCCGAAATCCCCTGTATGCTAAATTTCATGAAAATCGTTGGAGCCATTTCCGAGATTCAGATTATATACTATATATACAAGAATTGCTCGTTTAAAGATATAAGATATACGTATTATATTACATAGTTTTAGTTTTTTATAACTTGCTTTTAACTAATAACATTTTGAATATTATAAAGGATGTGTTGTCTATAAGTATATATGTTTGTCTGTGCCATAACGTTTTCAATTCATTTGGAAATTACAGAGTTTGGTAAACAATGACAAAAGAAATCCATCTGGCTTGATTTCTTTTAATCTGAATTGTGAAGCTTTCAAAACACTGAGCTTACACAGGGAAAAGTTATCTTAAAGAAAAGCAAAACTTAACTTAGCTTTTAACACTATTTTCCTTCCATGTAATTGTTGATTATAATTAATTAAAAGTTTAGTAAAAAAGGTTTGTTTTTTGCAAGGGTATGCTATTTTATATTCTGCTTTCTGTTTAGATGATTAGAAAGAAATAGGCTTAGAAAAGGGAGGGTTAAACAGATTCTAAATTAAAGTTAGTTTTAGTTTATCGTGATAGTGTCTCGTCGCTATTTTATTGGAGTATTTCACCTTGTTAAAAAAAGAAATTTAAAAAGATTTTAGTAAGTAAATATCAAATAATGATTAGCCTTACAAAGAAATAGTTTTTAAATATATACCTACATATAATCATCAATAGAGACGACATATCTGAATATTTAAATATTTTATGAACATTATTTTTGGAGACTATACCTTCTTATATTATAATAAAATCGTAATTCGAATTACATTACCTATGTATATAATTTGAATTGGCTAGATATATTTAGAAAATATCATAATTTAAAATTACGCATTATATGAAATTGTTCTTTACATCGTATTCATTTTTAATATTAAAAATGAATGCGCTAATATATTAAAAAACCAATCAACAAATGAGATGAATGAGATGATCATAAAACTTGGTCAAATGTCCCAAGGGTTCGTTTACAGCTTCAATCAAATTCGAAATTTCGCAAAATTCTGTGGAATAACGATATTGCAAAATTATTATGTAGAGGATACTAAATCGATTTAGAAAAAATATGTGGACTGTTTGTATTTCGAAGTTAATCTTTTAAATAATTTCAGAAAAAAAAGCTTTTATGGATTTTTTTTCATTATCTTAAACCTAAAAACAACTTACTTAACACACATTTTTTAATTGGCACATTGAAATTATCATTATACTAGCAACTCACGCTCGCTTCGCTCGGGTTCGTTTCTAGAAAAACAAAGACAAATCTATCTTACGGGAACCGAACATTTTTCCAGGATAAAAAGTAGCCTATGTGCTATCCCAGATCCCTATAATTTATCTCTGTGCCATATTTCATCCAGATCCGTTTAGCCGTTCTGGCGTGATTGAGTAACAAATATCCAAACATTCATCTAAACTTTCACATTTATAATATTAGTAAGATTATGTGGAGATGGTCATATTTTTCATTTTCATAATTGTTTATAATTGTTTACCGTTATCTGGCGGTTGTGACACTGACGACCGACTTGTTCTAGTTTTGGCAGTACATTATATATAATTAGATTAAAAACGTAAGAATCTCGCAAGTGAATAGATAAAATTATAAATTACATTATCATATACATACATATCTTCTATTAGCAACTTTTTGCCTTTATTTTATTTACGGCTCGATCTTATAAATTGAAAATTTAACTTGATTGTTAAAATTAACTTATTTTACAGTTCAAGTTTGTGTTAGTTTTAACAAAGATTTTTATGGTATTTTTTAAGCAATTTCATTCTTACATAGAAAAAGAGGTATAGTTTATTTTTTTTAATGCACTCCTATCGACTCTAACAATAATATTGATATTCTACTTTGGCGCGATAGTGAATTTACTTGTACCTGCCACTTAATGTTTAGAAAGCCGATTACTTGATTCAAGCATCATTTTATTTGATTTTCCTTTCAAGATATATAATTTCACTATACTTTTCTTACTGTAACATAATAATGTGCTTTAATATACAATATTTTTCTTACATTGCATATTTTGAATTAGATGAGGCGTTTTAGATTTAAAGATACCTAGTTAAAAATCTAAGATATATAAAGATCTATAACAGTGTTAAATCTTTAAAGTAGGTCGTCGTCTTAGGAAAGTCAGCTAATTTTCTTCAATAACTCTCTTCGTAAGGTGATTTCTGGTGTCACGGCGCGACATTTCCAGGGCATCATATTGTATACTCGATACAATATACTTAACCAGAATTTATAAGCAACTAGCGGCTCACCCTCGCTTCACTCGGGTTCGTAGTTTTAAATTTATATAAATAGTTATAAGCCAGCGTTAGCCATATAAATTTTAATTTTTTGTTCCGTTAAATTTCTGATGTTTTAATACTTATTATTCTATTCTTAAATTAGTATTCTTAAATTTTATAATTTATAATATTTTCTTTCATAAGAACCTTCTGACAATAACAAACGCAACAGAAAAAAATAGTTAAATCGGTTCAGCCGTTCACGCGTGATGGCGTGACCAAGGGAGATAGGGGTTCATTTTTATATATATAGATATTAGTGACTAACCCTCATTTGTCTCGAGTGCATTCCTAATCATCGTTATATTTGAGTCAATTTACTTAAAACTTTAATTAATTATACACTTAAACCTACCTCACGAATCAATCCATCTATTGATCAAAAACGTATGAAAATCCGTTCGGTAGTTTTTAAGTTTATCGCGATCAGACAGACAGACGTGGCGGGGCACTTTATTTTATAATATGTAGTGATTTTGTTACTTATCGTATGTATATTTTTTACAATAAATGCGAATGCACTATTTGAAATTAAACAATAAACGTTGGGAGTAAAACAAAATAATAATTTATTTGTTAAAACGTCACGTTGATTGCAATTTTTAATATGTTTATTCAATTTAAATGTATGTAGTTGTTGTTTACGTATCGTATGAAAAACAAATATATCGAAATTTTTACTATTCATTGGATATAATGAATTTCCACTTTTATTAAATTTTAAATAGATAATATTGTGATAGAACATTTTTAAACGAAGTTATTTTATATGTTAATAAAACAATAAAGTTAAAAATCATGTATTTTCTTTTTATTATACATATTTTAGGCAACAAAAAAATCAAACAAATAATTTTATAAGTTTCTTAAGAATGTTTCAATAACATTTTTTTTGTAAAATATGTATGTATCTATACATACAATAAAATTGTAACTAAGCCGAATCTGTACTGTGCAAATAGACATTATTATCTATACGGAGGCCGCATCTATAGTTTTTAGAATTTTTGTCTGTCTATCTGTCTCTTACCGCATCACAGAAAAACTACTGGAGGGATTTTGATGAAATTTGGTATGGTGATAGGTGGTTGTTCGGGTCAACATATAGGATATTTTTTACCGCGGGAAAATATCTCATTTCTGAGAAAAAATACAAAAACTGCATTTTAAGAGTTTACTAATATGTAAAACCTAAGAATTTGGTTTTTGGTCATATGAACGCGGGCGGAGCCGCGGGACGATGCTAGTAGTATATAAAATTATATATAAACTCGTAGTATTAATAACCTTCATAATCCATATACTACTTATTTAAAATTATCATGAGTTAAAAATAGTAACAAAGAGCTACGAGTATTAGAATCTATTTCTGACATTTCAGCGTTAGTTTATAAGGCGTCTCAAAAATTAATAACATTAATTTTACTTTGTATTAGATTGCAGTAAAAGCTTTTCCTCATATGCACATACGTCATATTATTCATTTCAAGCTACGAGCGCTACGATCTACGTAGCAGCGACAGTTGTTTATATGTATTTATATGCCAGTATATGTATTTATTTTGTAGAACCATCTCAATTCAAAGGAGACCGAGCATTTTTGGGTTCATTCGAATATACTCGAGCCCGTATATCCTGGTTGTAATCAAACTGAAACTATATTTTTATCCCGTAGATCACACTGAGTAATCGAATTTTTTTATCAAATGTATGATTTATTATTTAAAATTTGTTTAATCATCAGTATTAATATTATAATACTCTAACAATTTACGGGTCTTCATTACATTCATGTAGAACCATTATATGAGGCTTTAAAGTAACCGCAATTCCATGCAGAATTTGCTAAATTCATATGTCATCACATGGAAGTTATAACGATAAACGTTTTAGAGTACAATAGTAACAGTTGATAGATTGATTGTGTAGGTTGATTGAAGGACAATAAGGCAAAAACGCGATGGAATTTGTGTAATTCGACTTCAGTGAACTATACAGATTATATCGAGACACAACAGAATTTATATTCTAAGATTTTTTTCTCTTCACTATTTCTCAAAGATCTGTAGCAATTGTATCGAGAATAATCGCCTTTCATTAAGGCTTGTCGATCTCTTCAGAGTTTAATTTCGTCTTCAGTTGTAAAAAAGAAATGCAATTGTTCTTTGTCAATATTAAATTCAGGTCGTTTCATTAACAGCGCATAAAATCTAGAATTCAAGGATCTGAAAAACTTTGATCTAAAAGGTTAACTAGAAAGAGGTTAAAAGGAAATGCTTAAAGCAAGTATAAAAGAAAAAAAAACTTAATTTTCCATGGCATCTTAAAATTAATGCCAATGTATAGGGCCCTACGTTTTCTTAACATTTTTTAGAAGCCCTTTTCAGTTCTGAATGGAGCAACCCATAGAAGTCAGATACACTCGCCTAAACCATACAGACGTCTTACAACTGCTTCAGTGTAGTCAGTACCGAATTGAGGCATTATTTAGATTCGACGAACCATTATCTATTCTAAATTCTCCGAAAAAGAAACAATAGCTTATTATTCACTTTGTTCCTTTCCTTGAAGGCTAAGTTAATTATCTTATCATTAACTAACTGTTTATCTTGTTTTAATTATAACAAAAAGTAACTTAACTATATTGTCAAACATTCCCAAACACTTGGATCTCTTCCACGAAACGTTTTCGCTTCTCTTTCCTGTAATCAATTTTGTTTACCAAGCTGATTGCGGACCGTTTGGGATCGTTTCCTAAATGAAGATACTTTACGTTCCTACGTGTGTCAGGTTTTTAATTTAAGTATACCTGGTCATGTTAGGTTCTTAACATCGAGCAACAACGGGTTCCATACCGCCCAAAAATTTTTGTGTTATGTTTTAATGCTTCTTATTTATGGCGGTAATTTTTTGAACTATATTATTGATTTTCTTGGTATAATTAAAAATAAGTTTGTTTTTTATAGTATTTCTCAGATTCTAGGAATATAAATAAGTTTATAAAGTTGCAGCCAATATACTAACATATTTCAAAAAAATATTTAACCTGCCTATGTCCTTCGAACTGAATTTATTTAAAAATATTAATCGCATTTATAAAGACCTATTAATAGATACATAGTCTATATACTTAATGTTTTTTTAACTTTTATATGGAGAGCCACTTCTATTTCTATGGTACCTACTTAATTCCAGCTTTTTAGTACTAATAGTCTCTAATAAGAATGGCTCTGACATACGGAGAGACGGGTAATGAAATAATAATAAGAAAAAAATTAATTTAATACATACTCATCATTCATCCAGTAATAAAAGCCAATTGTTATTTTTGATCCACTTGGAATCTGTGTTATCTTTAAATTTGTAGTCGTTAGATGGAATAAATAGTATTAAAAAAGAAATAATTTTTATATACTTTATGATGAAAACATTTATTAAATTACATTTTTACATACCTACTTTATTTTCAAATTATACTTGTAGAAATAGACTCTTATAATTTCTTTTTGTCCGTCTTTCCCTTTGTCCAGTTGTTCATCATTTTAAAATTGGGAATGTATGTATGTACGTACACGTGTTCACCTAGCGAAGTTTAGGTTCAAGATGAACTGTGTGAAGGTGGCTTTATTGAAGGTACTCTCTATCATATATTTTTTACCTTCCTAGGCTTCTTCATCCCATTTATGATGTTCTTACCCTCAAAGTTTCTGGTCCAATAGATGTTAATTGTTTATTAATGTTTAGTTCTCTGTGTATATTGTGTGAACATATATTAAGTATAATGGAATTAATTATAGTTTAACATTTTTTGTAAAATAACCAGAATTTACTAACCACTTATTTTGAATTAGGGTATTTACGTATTAAAATTAAAATGTGCTATCTTTTAATGTAGTTCCACAGCTTATAAAGGATTTACTTCCTTTTTTACACATTAAACATAGTTTAATGATGTTATTTTACCGACCAATCTACTTCGTGTATTCTCCATTCTACGTGACATTGCCGAAGTAATCTGTAACAAGAAAATTGAAACTGAATAGAATAAATAGCATTAAAAAATCATTGTTATATACTTTATGAAGAAAAGAGCTATAATACAAAAGAACCTTGCGCAATATGAAATGTTGACGATATAAATCGAAGTGCTGAATCCTTATTTACGTAGGCAGTCGAGTTGATTGAAATGATTTATTGTTCGCGATGGAGTTGTAGCTTATTGTAAATAATACGCTCTACATTTGAATCACGTAACATTGATGAAGTATTACGCTGCTGATGTTTTGTTTATATCAAATTGTGCTTTAAATAAATATATTTTATAAGTGCATTTCGGATTTTAAAGGAGCTATTGAAATTTTATTTGGTTTATGATTATTGTCATCTTACCAGTTGTGGGTGGCAGTTTATTATACCACGGCTTATGTAAAATCATCTTTTCCAATTATTTTTCAAGAGACATAATTGTAAAGTCTAATTCTACTAACAGGCTAAAAAGGGCTGAAATTGCCAAAAGAAAAATTGAGTAAAGTAAAGTAAAAATATGTTTTTTGTGAACGATATATTTCTACTCATGTAAGATAGATATAAAATTATTGACAAGCCGATGAATTTGTTTTAATGGAATGGATTCAATTAAATGATAAAAATATTTTCACATATACTCGTAAATGCCAAAAGTTTTGTAATATATGGGACTTTCACAACGTTTTCAATTTACTTGTTAGATGGTTAGGTCATGCTAAGATTTTTTTTAAATATGAGCATACGAGTATATAATAAATCTTGATTTTTTTTTATAAATAATGTTGAGATTTTTGTAATGTTAATATAACTGCTTTTTACTAAATGCATTACATGAAATTACAACAAGTTCTTCTGACCGATTTCGACCACGGCGGCCAATCTCATTGAGACTAGCCAACTGTGCAGGAGATATTATAGTGCTCAAGTGTACATGCAGATACAAGTGCACTCTCTATTCCTGTCACTCTCATACTCTGGTGGGAAGAGTACTCGACACGACCGGTGAGAGTCAAGGTTCAAATGTGGAAGTAAGTTGACGAGAAACTGATTACCACAAGACAAATTCACAGGAAAAGGTTTATAGTTTGAACTACAAAAAAATTGTATACATGTATATACAATATACATATATTAAGGATTTAAGATATATTAGTCACATTTTTTATTTACTTTTTAATAGCTTTTACTTTTCTATTCATCTAATATAATGTCTTATATAATATCTAATAAATTACTGTAATGTTTATTTTATGTAATATGCCTTTAGATATAAATATCGTGAAAGTAATTAAGCCGCAATGGAACGACCAAATGTTACTCCGGAAACCCACGACGTGACGGCAAAGGGCCTGCAACAAAAGGAGGCCAAGGAAATGAGTTAACTTTCCTTAGCTCAGAGCTTAATGCAGTGGGCTAACGATTTCCGTAACGTTTATATAACGTAATAATACTTTATGCAAATACTTTTGTATTTTTATTTTATATGTATCTTATAATATTAAAAAATCAATTATTGAGTAATATATATTTTATTTGTATGTTGGAAACGACTTACGATTTGGGTCAAATTTTGTATTAAGGTATTTTACTTTTTAAGTTTTTCTATATAAGTATATTTTCTGATAAAACGCTATATAAAAAAACGCCGAGCGAAACTTAGTCGCCCAGGTACTTTAACTTTATATAATGTAACTAGCATTGCCCGCGGCTCCGTCCGCGTTCAGATGACCAAAAACCAAATTCTTAGGTTTTACATATTAGTATACTCATATTTGTATTTTTTCTCAGAAATGAGACATTTTCGCGGTAAAAAGTATTCTATATGTTGACCCGGATAACCAGCTATCGCCATACCAAATTTCATCAAAATCCCTCCAGTGGTTTTTCTGTGATGCGGTAACAGACAGACAGACAGACAGACAAAAATTCTTAAAACTAAATTCGGCCTCTGTATCGATAAAAATGTTTATTTCAATAAGACTTTCCAAAAAAATATTTAATGTACAGATTCAGCTTAGTTACAATTATATGTATAGATTTAAAGTTTTATATTATATGCTGTCTTTATCTGATTTCATAAGCGTGGATGATACTAGTTAATGTTAATTTTTCTGATTTTGATTGAACATTCAGTGGCTTTATTACCTTTTTTTTTTAACGTTGGGAAATGCATTGACGCACGACGTGTGGGACTCACCAACGTAATACAGCCAGTACTACCCACTAAAACCCAACAAAACCTTCCCCCGTCTTAATGGGGCGTCGCAGGATCGCTTACGCATTCAACTACGACGCCCCGACGGCAGGTCTGCCGAAGCAGACCACCACAACCATGGGGTTGCTCCAAGGTCCACTCTGCTATCAGAGAAGTACCAGGAGCAACCCGCAAGGTACACCGCCCCCCGAAGAGGGCCACCTCCCACCGCCCACCGAAGTGGGCAACCTCCCTATACGTTTCTTAGCTTCGCGCCCGGTTGGATTGACGGGCACTACTGAGCCCCCCCGCCACGACAAGGTGAACGCACGTTGGGGGGGGGGGGGGGCTTTATTACCTACCTGAAGGGTTTATATATTGCTTTTTGAATAGACATACGTAAGTATATCTTTTCCTTTAGTCTATAAGAGCTGTCATTAGATTCGACTTTAGATGGGTATAACCATGAACGAATTAACCACTGGACTAGACATATAAGCGGACGTACCTTTATCGGTCTTCTCAGTAACCAGGAGATTTTAGGCTTGGTCGTTTGTTTTTTGCGTCAGTCTCAAGCACTTATTTGTCAACAAAACATCTCCCAAAAATGACTAAATGTTCTGTTAAATGATGTAAAAACTATAACGGCGGAAGCAGCAGTATTTCTTTTCACTTGTAAATACATTATTTTATTACATTTATTGTTATTTATCACACAATTTAATTAAATGTAAAATAAAATGTCATATTATCCAACTATGTTAAATATAGTCGATATTTCTATGTATTGTTGACATCTGACAACCATCATAAAATCCCTGGATTATACCATTCAGAACAAATGACTAAACTGTCGAGTGAGTCCATTTGACATCGACTAGTGCTTGACAATGTCGAAAAATATATCGATATTTGACGAAATTACTAAACGAATTGTGTTATTTGTACAGTACAATAACATAAATACTTTTACCACAGTATCCTACAATCTGATGACAATAAATTTATAAAAATATTTTCTAAATCAAATAAAAATATAAATGCAAAAATTATAATTAGTATGTGTACTTAATTTTTTATTTTATTCCACATTTATATATTTTGGAATATTATTCCATTGTAATAATAATAAAGATCATTTTATTTCAACACATAAATTACACAAAATCAAACAATAATGTTTTAGCACTAAACTTCTGGGTTGGCGATTTGTAATAAAACACTTTACCACTTGCACTAATTATTTTACTTTCACGATGCAACACTCACTTTAATTTGCTCTATATCTCTTTTTCTTTTTCCTAATTTCACAAATGTTTATTAAGAACTGAGCAATAGTAGGACAGTGTCACATTTTTATAACTACCCGAGACAATCAATTGCCAATTAAAATAGTTCAATAACAGAATCAACAAAATCACTTTATTTAATTAAATTAGCCTTATATTTTTTTTAATCTTTACAAAATAATATTTATTATATATTAATGGAATATATACCCGATATTCATTTGTTCATTAACATTATTATAGGCCAACAGAATGTTGCCATCAATGCCATCGTATTTATATAAATCAAATTAAAAAATAATTATTATTTGACACATTATTATTGCCTCTTTAATTCATTTATTTTAATTTATTAAAATTAAAAGAAGAAGAATAAATTAAAAGATGTAAAATATGATGACTATGCTAACCAATGTCTAAAATGTCATTCATTGGATCATCGATATATGTATTTTATCGATTACGTTCAAGCACTAGAAATATTGTATTGTGTATCAGTGTTTATAATAATGTAATAAAATCTTTGTGTGCGTTATGCGTCACTTGGTTGAACTAGTTTTCATACATTTGTATTTTATGTCAGGTCCAGTCTCTAATTCGTTCATGGGTATAACGTTAGAGCGAGATAGGGAAAAATATAGTATTTGAACGCATCTAACACCACCACCACCTAGGTACTAGACCCAAGTAAGCGACGGTAAGATTATTAATAAATATTTTATGTTAGGTTTACCATTATTAGTCCAAAAAAAACTTCACGACTTAAATAGAATATAAAATATAATAATCGCTATATATATATATTTTGATTATTATTATTTGATAGAATTTGTATTTAACAGGTAACTTAGAGTTGTCATTAAAGCCAGTTCTATTCGTTTCGTTAGTTTGTTTCATCATCTTTCTAGGGTTTCAAAAGCTTTCTTTTTTGCTGTAATACAAACATTTTACCAAATAACCACGGGTAAGATTTTATTGACCACTGGGGAATTGAAGTAAAGAAATCTTTACAGAAGTTCAGCCTGTTAGTTTGTAAGTAGAATTCTGTGATAGATTGCCAGAAATAAATAGGATAAAATGATTTCTTTGAGGAAAATTATTTTTACTGCTAATGAAACGTAATTAAATAATGAATTGGGTTGTATAATATGACTAGCAACTCACCCTTACTTCGCTCGGGTTCGTCCCTAGGTTCGTTTTAACGGTTAGTATGGAATAGATAGACTATATAGGATATGATATGTGGCCCATAGCCTTCCTCAATAAATGAGATTTCTATTGCAAAAAAAAATCAAACCGGATTAGTAGTTCCTGAGATCAGCGCGTTCAAACAAGCAAAGAAACTCTGCCTCTTTTAGTATAGAATAGTATAGATTTTCATTATATAGTAGAACTGGTTATGCCGGTATAAAATTAAAATGTGGCTGTGCACACATATTGTAAACTAGCGACTCACCCTTGCTTTGCTTCGGGTTTGTCCCTAGACAAAAACAGACCGATTCCACGGGAACACTACATTTTTCCGGGATGATATAAGCTTATAACCTTCTTCAATAAACGGGCTATCTAACGCATTTTTCCAAAATCAAATCAGATTAGTAGTTCCTGAGATTAGAGCATTCAAACAAACAAGCAAGCTCTACCTCTTTATAATATTAGTATAGATTAAGAAGTAAATAATATTATATAATAGCTAATCTATAATATAAGGCACAGTGGAAGGCTATAGGTATAGCCTATATGTAGGTATACACGCACAGGATAGCTATCACTAATAACAGCATACAATGCCTACCACTAAAACTAATAACGGGTACACATTACATAGAAATCTTATGAATAGGTATAGCAAAAAGACGGAATATATATATATATATATATATATATATATATATATATATATATAGATATGCATACATTAAAAATATCAATATATAATCTGAATCTCGGAAACGGCTCCAACGATTTTCATGAAATTTAGTATACGAGGGGTTTCGAATTTTCATGCGGTTCTCTTTTGCATTATTCCACGCAAAATATTATGTTCGGTAATTTCGTACGCTCGGATATAAGCATCATGGTCAAGCGGTAAAGGCGCAAGATTGAATAAGTGTCGGGGTTCGAATCCCGATCGGGATACAAAGGTATATTTTTTTTTGTATTTATTCAAGTTTATAGTTTTTTTTAAAAGAATATTGTACTTTTTAACCAAAAACTTCGACCGAAGCTCGGTGGCCCAGGTACTAGCTAATAATGCTCTAAAATTCCAAGACTCCACAAATTTTTCCACACAATTTTAATGCTCAAAAATTGTCTGTGAACATTTTTATAGACAGCAATATTTAATTGAAATTTAATAGGTACTTATGTAAAATATGGGTTTAAATTATATTTTTTACCCAAGAGTAAATGTGTTACCCGATTTTCACTGCAGCTTGCAGTATAATCGGATTATCGGTTACTCGTTCTACCGATTTCTTTAAGGGATCTATTTAAAACGAAATTGCAAATTTCTATAGTAAACAGATCTACGTGATACATTTTGGTCTAGTATTTAATTTATATGAGTTTATTTCAATTTAAATATTGTAGGTATACATATATCCAATAACAATAGTAGGCACGTGTATCATTTAATGTTGTTATGAGGCCAAATTAGCAATTTAATTTTTTTGGTTTCTTCTAATTAAAAGAGCCGATAAAATGTACTGATCTTTAAATGAAATTTTTCGTAGATTGTATTTCTAATTGACTGGACTAAAAACTGTTGTATGGTTTAAGTTATCACATTTTACATACACATTGCATTATTATATTAGTTGAGTATAAGTTTTGTATATTTTGAGAAGCTTACACTTGTGCATTATTATTTACTCTCGCAACAAAACTAGGTAACATGGAAGAGCTTCTAAGGCGTCATACTAAACTAAGCTTCTAGTGCTCTCGATAGTCAGACTAATATTTAGTCAGAAATTCACATAGATATTTACGTAAGTTTCTTGTTTATTGAAGGTATAACTTCACAAAGGTTCTGTTTCATATATAGTTTCTTAGAATTACTATTAACAATATTACCCGATATACATATAAACAATAGCTAACTACTAAATATATATAATATATATAATATATTAAATAATAGTTTCATAGAGATACTCTCGCAAATACTTTTTTTAAAAATGATTTTCAATTTTTAATGTTGAATTTTATCAATTCGTTTCATTTAATATAGAATTTCCGTATATTTTATATTCTATTAGTACGTTTTTTTGCTTTGTAATTAATCAAGTTGTATGTAAAACCTAAGGCTATATGTGTATTGTGTACCAAACTTTAAAAATTGTTTAGTAATCAATTGTATCACGGACGATACAAATTAGCGACAGTGGTACCAATTTACAAATAAAATGGATAACATAAGTACCTAAGATTTTTATTTACTTTAGGTAAAATTCTCGACCATTGTCATATAATTTGCAAATAATCCTAAAATACCTCTCTTCAGAAATCCGCTCGTAAGAACTTTTCCGCACTCTTTATAAGATTTTGTTAGGGTCCAATTGAATTTCATAAACAATTTATCCTTCAAACAGTTATGTAAATTGGACGGACTTATTGGCAGATATTTTATTTTTCATTTTATTTGGTTTGAAAGCTTTTCCCATAAAAATTACATAATAGGTCATACTTAAAAAATAATCGAGAGTTATCGTTGTATATGAAGTTTCTTTTTCTGACTAATTCATAAACGCCCAGTCTAAACTACTGGGTCTAGGGCGTTCACTGACATCGTAATTCGTACAATGATAGGTATGGATTATGATAGGATATGAGGTAACTATTAAATTTTTTTTTACGTACCTAGTGATGGGAAACAACTTACTTTAGGTTTAAAATTAAAACATGTACCTATAAGTTTCAATCGCACATCTAGAATTAGAACCCTGGTATGGATACCATAAAAAAATTAAAAAAATAATTTATGCTATGTTTTTCATATTTCTCCGCCAACGTATATACGTACATATGTATTTGATAATATTCATTAGAAATTTTAGCTTACCATGTCAAACTTCTTTTTTAACTAGTACCAGAAACAAAAATAACTTTTAAAAATATTTCTACAATAGGAATAGAACTCAAAAGTATATATTTTTTTAATAAAATAAAACAATATTTCACTGCCAGTGCGAGAAACTATGTATTTATAAAACTATTTATTCTCTGTCACATTTGAATGCGTCTCGCGTGCCTTCTTTCAGGCTTCACAATTTATGTTGCTAACATTTTTATACCTACGTTCTAAAGGCGATAAATAGTTCTGCGTGTCGGTGAATGTTCAGGAAAGCCTTAAAATTGATGTTTCTTTTGACACTTTATTTATGAGTAAGTAGAGTCTGAAATCATTGAATCAATCATATGAAATCAATCCATTTCTAATCGTAAATTTGCAAGGGTTTTTAAGTTGTAGAGGTTTATTTTAAAGTATACGTAGATATAGGGCATAGATAGAATGCTTAACATGTAATAGAAGTTTCTCAAAAAGTGTTTAAGATTTTTTCTGTCTGTCAGTAAGAGCGGTTGCATTTTCTTCAAAGTAAAAAAAATGGTATCACTCTTTAATCGGCTGAATGAATTCCAAAATACTTCTTAAGCTTCTTGTTCTACGCACTTTTGTCATGAAGGCTTGGTTAATGGTACCATATATGGCTTATATAATTAAACAAAAGCTTCTTCATTTGTCATTATGTTCCGCACACTGTGTAGCGTGCATGGCTAAGAGATGTAAATATTTCATACCACGTTATTTTTTAGACTTGTAACATTTTCTAGCAAAAATATATAATAAAGCAAAAAATAAATAATAATAATAATAAATATTATGATTGGAAAATTACACAACTTGTCGAATTCTTCATCAGTACTCAACGTAGACTAAAATCAGCTACATTTTGGTTCAGGAACAAAAAAATGCTTACATAGAGAATCAAGCCGGTCTCATATTTGTCTGAATTTCACATTCATTAAGGCGCCAGTCGTTGAAGCGGTCTCACTGAATTTGCTTAGTCCCTAGGTAGTAGTTGTAATTGTAGTTGTTAAAACACTGGATATTTTTTTTTATTTTACTGAAATTTTAATCTTCATCATTCGTTCTTTGTTTTAAAATATGCTTACAAATGTATTTTCAAATTAATCACGTGTCTTTGAGATTAATTGAATCCATTCTTTATAAATATAACCTATTCAAATTATTTACAACTAGTGACTCACCCTTTCTTCGCTCGGGTTTGTCCTTACCTTTGCTTCCTCATACAAACTTTCATCTCCATTTTCAACTCCTTAAGGGATGAGTTCCGCGATAAAAAGTATTATAAGTCCTTTCCAGGGTCTCAAACTATCTTCCTGCCAAATGTCAGGCTTCTCCTGGGCAAACTCGCTACATCATAGACATTATCTATGCCTTCAAGCTAAAATGAAGGTCAAGAGTGAGCCTATTTTGAATTTAAAAAAAATCAGTTCAGTAGATGCAGAGATTACCCCCTAAAACGTCACAAACTCACAAACTTTACCTGTTTATTAGTGTAGATAATATTTTTAATTAAAATTATTTAAAAAAAATATTTATATTTAACTATAAAACTGACTGATTTCATCCACAGTTCGGTTCATAGTTGGGTGATCCTTGTCTTCAGACTACCTAACTGCGCAGGAGATATTAACTTGTGTATATTATATAATATAGGGGATATTATGGTCTCTACTACTATGACGCAGTATTCTAATTTACTTACTGTTAGTATGTTGTATTTGTCCCACTGTATCAGTTAGTTTGAGATTTTAAGCATCCCAAATTGACTGATGCAACTGGTACGCTACCTATTTATTGTATGTATGTTGATGACTCTATATCAGATACCTTACACATTTCAACATATCAAGATTTCCGATCGATTGAATAATTTATATAGAAACATAATGCATTTGCACAAATAAATAAACTGACAGACAAACAATCATACATTCATCTTTAAACACTTGTGTATTCAGCCTTTTTTAACGTTCAACTGCTGGGCACGGGCCTCCCTTCAATACGAGGGGGATCAGGCCATAGTCCACCACGCAATCCAAGTGCGGGTTGGCGGACTTCACATGTCTTTCGATAACTTGCTAGGTTTTCTCAAACATGCATTTGCTCACGATGTGTTCCTTCACCGTAAGCCAAGTGTTAATCATGTTAGAAATGATTCGCACATGAAAATATCAGAGATGCCAGATCCGGGATTTGAATTAGCTTCACTCGGTTTCCCAAGCGACCATTATCATTGGGCTACCACTGCCTTTTTTCTTTATACACATATTAATTTCAAATTATATTGTATAACTAGTATATAAAAATGTATAAATTCTTATTTCAGTCCAAAATTCCGTCTATAAGAAGGTTTCGAAAATAATAAAAGAGTCATAAATCTAGATTACAACAACAAAAATGCTTCTTATATCTCCTTTTTCCACTCAAATCCCAAGTATTTCCTTTTTACTTTCAGAAATAACGGTTAGATTTTTCTGCCACGAGTATTGCCAAACTTCGCAAATTATGCACTTTACTACTAACTTCAAAATGAAATCTCTGTTTATCACTGGCATTTGTCTTTGGGTTTGGTTACCCTTAAATGTCTAGATCATACATACATACGTTGTATTTTTTATACATATATTTAATAGATAGTGGGTAAGAATTGCATATATTGAGTTCAGTTCTCGCATCCAGCGATTGTATTGATAGAATCTAAAATTTCAGTCTTTATTTTTAGTGAGTTAATGTGTGGCGAACATCTGTATCTATTTTCTCTATTTATTCTTCTGCCTCGGTGGTGTAGTGGCTAGCATGTACGGCTGCACACCCGGAGGTCCTGGATTCGAGTCCCGGGTCGGGCCAAGTTTAGTTATTGAGTCTTTTTGTATAGTAAGTCTCAGTAACAGCCCGGAGTTGGGAACTCTCACCGGTCGTGTCGAGTGGACGTCGCACCGGAGTATGAGAGTGACAGGAATAGAGAGTGCACTTGTGTCTGCGCGTACACTTGAGCACTATAATATCTCCTGCACAGTTGGCTAATCTCAATGAGATTGGCCGCCGTAGCCGGAATCGGCTAGGAGAACATCATCATCATTTATTCTTCTATATCTTTCTTTTTAAAGTACATAATAAGATGTTAATTTATGTAGTAAGGAGATGACATTTTAATTGTCAAAAACACTAACATAGCATATACATACGTACACAATACACATATATAAGCAAACGTCACGCAATAAGCTCACCACAATGGATTTCTGCGAAACTTTTTGATTTGACTTTAAAAGCTTTGGAAAGCGTCGCGCCACTCTAACACTTTAACGACTAAAATTCAGTTGCACAAAATAAATAAATATCTATTATATATCTAACAGATAACCATCGAGACCAAAGGATGAATTAATTTTGGTAATCCGATTATAACTATCATAGGCAGCAACCTGCAAAACTGTTCAACACGGTCGGATGATCTGTTAAATTAAGGCGAGTAAACCTCGGACCAAGCTGATCTTATAATATCATTCTGTAAATTGGGAAATCGGGACCTAACAAGTATTTTCAGTGTAAAGTTGGATCTAAATTTAAACGGTTTTACTCGTATAGCTTTAGTTAATAATATTATTATAAATGAGTTAGTTTTTTTTTTGCTTCTTTTTATGGAGAAAATGATTGAAATATTCACATTTTAGGCTTTACTTGTATTAAAAGTGTAGATAAAAACCCAATATGCAGATTCTAGAGTCACTCTGGCTTGACTGGAATTGTTACGAATCAATAACCGTCATTGTTATACGGAGGAAACAGCTTTGAATGCTAAATGTGTGCTGGGTGACATTTTGTGTGCAAAAGTTAAATATTCAGTTATTCCGACAGACTAACGATATACTAACTGCAACGAACGTAAAGTTAATTGCTTTTAAAATCATTTTATATAGTTAAAAAACATGAAAACCTGTTAATATTTCTATTGCAGTAAAATTGTACATTTAATATGGTATTCCAAAGTTTTTAGGCAACCCATCAATCCGACCAGTATTACCAGAGACTCGGGAGTTTAGCTTCTATACGATAAACGAAAATAATTACTTTTTTACTAACATGATATATATATATATATATATATATATATATATATATATATATATATATATATATATATATATATCATGTTAGTAAAGTATCCATTCTTAGCAAAATGTGTGATAAAATTGCTATTTTTCTTAAAGCAAATTGTGATATTCCAACTACTTTTGGATGCGTCTCGCGTGCTTCATTTCAGTCATACTAATGTGTGTTTCCAACATTTTTATAGCAGTTAAAGGCGATAAATAGTTTCTGTGAACGTTTTTCAAAGGCTTATTGTTGAAGAACGATACGCCCGTACCGCGATCTTTTTCTTTAATGTAATTGTTTTTTTTTTTATATTTATTTAAACGTATAAAATTTTGCTTTTATGTTTTTTTTTATTTTCCTATTTGTGCGCACATTACGTATTATACTCGTAAGTATTCAAGAGAAAAATTTAGATGTATATATATATGTTGAAATATATAATTGTATTCTATCTAGTTCAATACATATACGTTAGAAATTTTACAACTTAATTTATAAACTTTGCTAAAAATAAACTTATGTAGCTGATTGGCAAAACTAATGGTAAAATGCTTACTAAAGTTAGTATTTGCACGTTATTAAGCGAAAGCCGATAATTGAACAAAATTTAATCACGTTTTACTCCAATACTTAGTTAATACACTATCTATTTAAATATTTTAATTGAGCCTGCAAGCTTTTAGGAGAGAAAATTGTGATTGCTAAGCTGGCACATTATGTCAGCTTTTGCATAGACAAGAAAACAATTAAAAAAAATTCTATAAACAATAAATATAAACTCTACATATAAAATATTATCAAATGCAAAGATTCAGAACTTTTTATCTCACCTCTTTTTTTTCACACAGTTAAAATAAATCGTAGGACACTTCATCATAATATGTTAAAATTTGTCAAGTCGTTTGGGTTACAGAGGTGAGAGGGTGCCAAAGAGAGAACATACGTACATACGTTTAAAATACACAACCCCTTTTTTTAACGTTGGGAAATTACGCACGAGGTGTGGGACTCACCGGCAAAGCCAGTACTACCCACTAAAACCCAACAAAGCCTTCCCCCGTCTTAATGGGGCGTCTCAGGATCGCTTACGCATTCAACTACGACGCTCCGACGGCAGGTCTGCCGAGGCAAACCACCACAACCATGGGGTTGCTCCACAACCCCTGATTAAAATAATATAATTAAAAAGATTGTCTGAATGTTACCTAACATGCATAAAGCTACAGATAAAGGCTTGTAATAAATATCGGTGAAAAATAATCACTAATATTATAATAGATGCGACATTTTTCGATTGTAGAAATGAGCTGTTATCTCTCAGCGTATTTAAGTGAAATTCGAAATATAGATGGCTCATATTTAGGACTAGCGTTTTCCTGCGGCTCCGCCCGCATAGTACATTAATCACCATCATATCATACACCTATATATATATATATTATATATATAGTATATATATATATATATATATATATATATATCCTTCTCCGAAACACGCTACATCTTACGGTATGAGTTTTATTCTGATCGGTTTAGTAGTTATCGCAGTACAACCGAACAAAATAATCGGCTCCTCATTTATTATAGATTAACTCAAAGGGTACTTTGTAGTGAAATAAGTGCCGCGAGCGAATAATAATTATAATATATACGAAAAAAATATATAACTGCGCAAAATTTTAATGAGAAATTAAGGTTGAAAATGAGACGCCAATCGTTGGTTTTTGTTTACCAATTTCTAAAGCTTAGTCTATTTCATAGACGTATTTATTTAGGAAATATTATTATTTAGGATTCAGTGTATATTTTTTACTGAATAACAGAATAAAATAAATGAAAATTAGATTTAGTAGTCTTAGAAGAATGGCACATATCTGAGGTGAACCTCTTTGTAGTAGGCCCTACATGTCCATGATGAAGAACTTGTATGTAATATTCAATTGTTTTTTCCGCTTTATTTATTTACCTTAAAATTTCATTATTCTACAAACTTTTAATTATTAGATAGTCACAGATTAAATTTAAATGTTAAGATTATGAATATTTATGTAATGCCTTTGAATTTCGAATACAAAAAATATATCGTCTATACATATAATAAAATTGTAACTAAGTCGAATCTGTACATTAAATATTTTTGGGAAAATCTTATTGCAATAGACATTATTATTGATACAGAGGCCGAATCAATAGTTTTAGAATTTTTGTCTGTCTGTTACCGCATTACGGAAAAACCACTGTAGGACTTTTGATGAAATTTAGTATGGTGATAGTTGATTATCCGGGTCAACATATAGGATACTTTTTACCGCGGGAAAATGTCTCATATCTGAGAAAAAATACAAAAACTGCAATGTAAGAGCATACTAATATGTAAAACCTAAGAATTTGATTTTTAGTCACCTGAACGCGGGCGGAGCCGCGGGCAATGCTAGTTATAAAATATAGTTTAAAACTACAATTACGAGTAAATAACCTAAGCCTTAAATAAATAATTATAAGGCCTCTTATTTTACGACCTCGAAAAACCATTTAATGACGGAGTAGGTAGGTCATTAAATATTAATAAAACACGTAAAACGAAAAACGAATGTGAAGCTCATTTCTAATTTTAATATTTTTTTATGTCAAGCATACGACACATTAGGTCTAAAAAAAATTTTGCTTTAGTATATGCCGCTGGAATTAGCACCATTAACAAAGTTAGTTCTCGGATTAGTGTGCTAAATAGTTTTTGCGATATTTCCCAAACAGTTTGAGTTTAAATAAGCATAGCATATTTGACTATAGACATCTCTGAATTAATATAAGTCTCAATTAAATTTTAATTAGTAGTAAAATAAAATTTAGGAAATGATAGAAATGGTATTTCAATGTTATGAATATTTTAAAGTTATTTTAAAAATAAAATAATAAAATCGAATTGCGAAACATTTCATTCATTTATTTTCATATTATTAGTATTAAAATAATACTACATTCAGTTTTTACAGAGATTTTGTGGCCTATATTACATAGCTAAGGTTTAAAAAGCGTTATTTCATATCTTGCATACCATAAGCCGTAGTGTTCAAAAATCATCAGTCATGACGCGAATTTTATCTTGTAGTTTCAATTTAACAACAGTACGTTGTTTGTAAATATCTACGATGCCCAGACATTAAAAAATTTGACATTCAAAAATTTAAATTGTTTTCAAAAATCTTTCACTAAGCTATAATACTCCCGAGTACTTTCACTATACTAATTAATACAATATTTATATGTAACTTGTATATTGTATAGGCTATTTTTATCATGTCTAAACGGTCTATAAGGTATATATGCAAGAAGAGAATTACTCACCTTGACAATACGTATATTGTATGTACTTCTTACTCTATCCATACTAATATTATAAATGCGAAGGTAACTCTGTCTGTCTGTTTGTCAGTCTGTTACCTTTTCACTCTTAATCCGCTGAATCGATTTATATGAAATTTGGTATGGAGATAGTGTCAAACTCTAGGAAGGACATAGGATAGATTTTACCCCGGAAATTATCCCTTAAGAGGGGTGAAAAGGGGGTGGAAGTTTGTATGAGGAATCAATCATTTCTCGAGTAAGACATATAAAACTCATCATATTCTATACTAACCCTCATAAGGTACGTATCTAGGGACGAACCCGAGCGAAACGAGGATGAGTCGCTAGTTTTTTTATATTCTTTAAAGTTTCACCTGAACTCGAAGATCTTTTATAAATGGCTCTCTCAAAAAGAAATCTCCTTTGTTTTTGGTTTTTTGTACATTATAACGAGACCTCTTTCCATGACATGATTATGAGATATACTTTTTGCTGAAGGTCGCCATTTGTTCTATAGTATTGAATTTGCCTTTAATCAAAGCTGTCACAATTCGATGTCGCATGTTGGATGCTCGCCGGAAGCGGCAGCACAATCGCGCTGATTATGATTGCCTACATTTGAATATGTAATACTAATTCTGCTTATGAAATACATATATACTAAAACACTCAAAGATTCATATTTTTTAGTGTTTTACAGTTTCCACTACTATACAATAACTTTCACTCACACAATCGGAAATACAATAAATTGTAAACTTTATATGACACTCTACATCATTGATTTAGTTAATTAGTGGCATCTTGCCTTAACACAATTAATTGTGCTAAATGTATGTCAAGAAGAAAAACAGGTTGTAGGGAATTGGTATTGTTATATTTGATATTTAAAAATATACTCTAAGTAACCTGAAGGCTTATCAAAAATAAATAATTATTCAAAGATGAAATAAAATAATAATACGAAATAGCAGAATGAACGTCTCTAAATTGCATATATACACTAAATTTCAGATTTTATTTAAATGGCCAGCAATATGGGATAGCTTAATTTGTATTATGAACGCGCATGCCCGTGACTTCGGCAGCTCAAAATTTAAAATTAAAATTAACAACAGCAAAAAGTATCCTACATGTTGACCCGGATAACCAGCTATCAATCAAATTTTATCAAAATCATTCCAGTGGTTTACCCGTGATGCGGTAACAGACAGACAGACAGACAAAAATTCTAAAAACTATAGATTCGGCCTCTGTATCGATAATAATGTCTTTTTTTTTCTTCTTTTGTTTATTGTACAACTAAAATGACTCCTTATATATTCGTAACCACATAAAATTTTAATGGATAATTCTATAAAAAGCTGTGCATACTTTTAAATTAAATTTATATACAAATAGGTAACATTATAATGTTAAATACATGTTTTATGTAAATTTAGTTAGTAAGCCTTTATAATAAACTAGCGGCTCACCCTCGCTTCGCTCGGGTTCACCTCTAGAAAAGTACAAACAGATCTATCCCACGGGAACCGTTCATTTTTCCGGGATAAAAATAAGTAACCTGTTGTTCGACCGGCAATATAAGGTATCAGCATGCCTATATTACTCAATTAGGTGCATAAGTTGTTGTGTACTGAGCTGTATAAGTTACTATAGTTTTTTAACTATCCCAGGGGAACTCTTTAATTTTCCGGAACGAAAAGTACCAAATTTCATTTAAATAGGTTCAATAGTATAGGTGATTAGCCCATACAAACAGACAAACAGACAGAGAAAGAAAAAATTAAAAAAAAATCTGGATTTGTTCTATTTCTCTCCTTACGGGATGTAAGAAGAGAACTGACTCGTTTTTCAGTATTTTTTTCTACCATCTATGTACAGACATTCAACCTCTACAGTTTTATTATTCATATATGTATATTCAGATAGAATAAATAACGTATAATAAAACAGTAATATATAACAATTAAAATAGTTATAGCGAGTGTACCTTAGGAGATAAACATATACTATGTAGAACTTTTCTATAGAACTTTTTAAGACTTACAATTTTCTTGTACAATGTTTGATGAGCCAACGTTAGCCATATAAATTTCTAAGGACAATTCGATAGAACCAGTTATTGTGTTTTCCCGTGGGAATGAATAATTTGCCTGTCGGAAAAGGTATTCTAAATGTTAACCCGAACACTAAGTTTTAACACTATACAAAATTAAGTTAAAATTGGTTGATTACTTTTTGCGTAAAACGCGCACATCGATTTGACTAAGTTTTATTATAGGTATAGATAAGAATAAATATTGCGAGTGTAACTTAGGAGATAGACATATACTATTCAGAATTTTTCTGTAGGACTTTTCAAGACCTACAATTTTTTAGTATATTGTTTTGATGTATGTAAGTGTTAAGGTTTAGCCAGCGGAAGGTTTCTAGGGCGGACTCGATAAAACCAGTTATTGTATTTTCCCGTGGGAAAGAAAGATTTTCTTTAAGTAAAAGGTATCTAGGCAGTGGTATCCCAGTGGTAACGCGCTCGCTTGAGAAACCGAGTGAAGCAAGTTCAAATCCCGGGTCTCGCACCTCTGATATTTTCATGTGCGAATCATTTTTAACACAATTACCACTTGTCTTAATGGTGAAGGAAAACCTGCATGTCTGACAGAACCTAGCAAGTTTTCGAAAGACATGTAAAGTCCACCAACCTGCACTTGGCCAGCGTGGTGGACTATGGCCTGATCCACCTCGTACTGAAGGAAGGCCCGTGCCCAGCAGTGGTACGTTAAAAAGGGCTGAAGACAACATACATACATACATACATACATACATACATACATACATACATACATACATACATACATACATACATACATACATACATACATACAAAAGGTACCCTAAATGTTGACTCGATTAATAAGTTATCATACAGGCAAACAGTCAAACAGACATTTTTTTTTAATAACTATTGTTTTGGGGTTTATGTTGTGTACATAATATGTTACAAATAAACAAAAACATCTATCCCACGGGAAATGTAAAATTTTCCGGGATAAAAAGTAACCTATTTGTTATTCTGATGTATGATCTATATTATTGTAAAGTTTCATCAAAATCCAATCAGTAGTTTTTATGTACTAAGCTGTATAAGTTACTATAGTCTTTTGACGATCCCACAGAAACTCTTTAATTTTCCGGGATGAAAAGTAGCTGATTTGTTTTTGTCATGTATGAACTATATTATTGTAAAGTTTCATTAAAATCCAATCAGTCGTTTTTGTGTACTAAGCTGTATAAGTTGTTATAGTTTTTAACTATCCCACGGGAACTCTTTAATTTTCCGGGATGAAAAGTATCTAATATGTTGCCCGGGGATATAAGGTACCACCATGCAAAATTTTATTTAAATAGGTCCAATAGATCCGGAGATTAGCCGGTACAAAGAGAAAAACAGACAAATAGCTCGCTCGGGTTCGTCCATACCTACGAATATGTTGTATTATCTCTTTAACCATTTGTCCAAATTATATGCAGTAAAAGGGAAAAGTCTTTTGTTTTAAACATTTTAGACGATTAATTTGCTTATTTTGATAAGAATTCATAATTGTTGTTAATATGACCAATAAACATGACCTACCGATTTAAATTGTTTTTTTAATATAAAAAACTACTTTTTGTGACTTAAATATAAAAGTTAGACATATACTGTCGCTGACTTTTTTGTAGGCATTATTAAGCTCTACAACTTTTCTCTAGAACATAATCATATATCTCTCATAGTTAAGGCAGCGTTCGTAAGAAACCTTTTCGTTCGACCGTTTTTTCTCCGACTTACTTTGCAAATCTGACTACCACGAAAAAGCCTTTTGATTTTTCGGATTAATATATAGCCTATGACACTCAGAAAGAACGTGGCTATCTATTGGTAAAAGAATTTTGAAAATCGGTTCAGTAGATCCAGAGATTACCCCCTACAACGTCACAAACTCACAAGATCACAAACTTTACCTCATTATAATATTAGTATAGATAAATAATAAATAAATAGATTAAATAAAACGACCTTGATACAATTTTATTATATGTATAGATTTAAATACCTACAAATACATATAAGTATAAACAAAGTAAAATTCACATCATATAACAGAGCATAAATAAAATTAAAACCAGCTCACAAAATATGTTATGTATTAGGTATAATTGATTTACTGAATTTTGATGTTCTATTATATTCTGTGTGATTATGTGTGTGATTAATTGGCAAATAAACAAAAGGCTATAAATAAATTATTGAATTAGATTAAATAGTAAACGTTTTAGAGGTATTGGAGAGTTCATTATACACGAGTATTTATACTCTGTAATAGGATATTGAACGGACTGGATTTGCACTACTACTTTAGTGCCCAGTACTATTACTTTAGTGCCCAGAGCGAAAAATTTTTAGGAGTGACAAAATCGGAGGGTGGGAAAAAAAATTCTTCGCAATATCGAAAATGCTTATTCGAAAAATTGATATCATTTACAAATTATTTCTTTGCATTTTTCAAAAAAAAAATAATAAAAAAATTTAAACTTTCAACATTTTATTCAAAATTTCGATAATATAATGTATATTATATAAATTTTTTACAATGTCTAAGGTTAAAATCCGGCACTGCGGACGGTTACCGTAAACCATTTATTCTCTTAGATAATTAGTGTCCTTCAGTATTTGGTTCATGTAGTAAGAACTCCAAAACAAAAAATGAGATAGATGGCATCGTGAGTAAAATTAAGCAGGCTTAGAACAAAATCTCTGCATTCACGGACATAAAGCTCTAAAATGGTAGGAATCAAGCGGATCATATTATTTAAATTCTGCGTCTCGTCTTTATATACGAGATAACAGAGGTAGTTTATTATGTAATTAAAACTATAGGTACATATTTAATATATGAACTTTTTTTCTTAAATATTCGCGATTAGGTATACATATATGTATGAGTGTTGCTATAGTTTAACAATTTTAAATTATATAATTAGTGTTGCTAGTACTACATTTTATTTAATGTTTTCAAAAATATACTTTTTTCATTTATAGCTATTATTTCATCTACATATTTTAAAATGTCAAATATTCGCGTAAACGTAAAAAAATATTAAATAACCAATAAGTTTATTATAAGTTTTATAGATTATAAAAACTTTCTAGATCTCTATATTTAAATAAGAAACTTATGGAATGAAATTATAATTTTTCTGTCAGTGTATTGTAATTAAAAGGTACACCATTAAAAAAGGTTGGGAAAATGATGTTTTATTATATAAATATTAAATATGTAAGTACTTAATGTTTATTTAAATGTCTGTCTGTGGAAACAACATGAAATTGAAAAGTATACTTTTTATTAAAACAAATTAATCACAGTTATTAGAACAAGACTATGGAGAAGACAAGATTTTAGATTAATCCGATGCTTTATTTATAATGAATGAAAATATTATCATTAATAACTTATAAGAGGCGAGTAGAAGACAGCATGGGGAAAAATAGGGTTCGAAAGGATCCTGCACAAAGTTGAACAGTTGAGAAAAAACTTTTAATAGGACACCTTTATACAAATTGAACAAGATCTTCGGAATAGTTACACGTAGTTATTGAGAGGGGACTCCAAGAAATTGATGTGTAACTTTTGAGAAAATATTACAATACACTTATAAAAATATGTCATATTTATTGCAATAAAATCTTCGTATACAAGAGTAAATAAAAAGTATTTTATATAAAAGAATTAAAAAAACAATATAGATATTATTATTATCTGGAGAACCTTTGGTAAGTAGTTGTGCGTATATCTGTAATGTGTCGTTATACTATCAACTGACGAAAAATGGCAATTTGGGAGTTATTAGCTTGAATAAAACATGCTCAACGAATAAATTAATGTTATTCTATGTAATTCAATTAACAATTTAAACCTGGGCGAATCCGGGGCAGGCAGCTAGTGCATCATATAATGGAAAACGTTATTGGCATTGATTCTGTATGGCTAATCATAGTGGAATGAAACGGTAATGTCGTCGTAAAATCGAATACCCATCCGCCATCACAATTCCGATTAGCTTTTCCGCGACAGTCTATTAACTCTGTAATAGCCTAAAGATAAGCTTAAAATGCACTAGTAATGAGCTTGCACGGCCTCACTAACTGGATATAAATTTAAGAGGATTTTTAGCTTACGTTTTAAAGAGATTAGGAGCTAAGTATTATTTACAGTAAAAAATTAAAGAAAATTTCTTTTTAAAATCGTATGTTTTTAAAGGTTAACTAAATAGAAACTGAACCTATTAATTTATAATTTAAATACACTCTAACTAGTCCACTTCCACTGTTTATTCGGCATTTATATTGCTAAAGCTTGATAGATGATTTTGAATTATTTATTAATTATATTCTTACAATCTTTGGAATACACTGTATTAGCACACAACAAGTATTGCTTATAAATATGTAAGTAATCAATTTATAGCTGCATATAGCAATATTGTGTTGGGGTTCAAATTGTAACTACGAGTAGGTATTTCGAAAAATTGTATTTAAGCAACATTATATACATACATATTTTGTCTAACTGAACACTGAGTAGTTTTACGTTTTAATCTCTCAATCAATTTAAATTAGTTAATATGTACACTGAAACAGAAATGAATATGATGTACGTTAAATTTTTAACAAGGCTTAGATTATATTTCACAGTGATAATTGACTGCTCAGGCTTGTAAGTTAATATTTAATTTAATGTTAATAGTTAATTTCTATTTAAGTTCATATCTGGATACATTAAGTCGGAGAGAATGAGCGCCAGATAGGACAAAAAAGTACGATATTATTAAAATGATTAAAATATAAAAAAAAATAGTTTATATAGTTTAAAATAACTCGTCTAGACTGCATTTATAAAATCAACTAGCATTGCCCGCGGCTCCGCCCGCGTTCAGATGACTAAAAGCCAAATTCTTAGGTTTTACATATTAGTATATTCTTACATTGTAGTTTTTGTATCTTTTCACAGAAATGAGACATTTTCCCACGGTAAAAGGTATCCTATACGTAATCCCGGATAAGCAGCCTATCATCATACCAAATTTCATCAAAATCCCTCCAGTGGTTTTTCCGTGATACGGTAGCAGACAGACAGACAGCCAGACAAAAATTCTAAAAACTATAGATTCGGTCTCTGTATCGATAATAAAGTCTATTTCAATAAGATTTTGCAAAAGATATTTAATGGACAGATTCGGCATAGTTACGATTTTATTATATATACCCTTAGATAAATACGCGTTACACAGTAGTTATTACCTGAAGTAAGAAAATGGGCAGATCTAGATGTATAGATGACCAAGAAAAGAAACCTTCCAAGGACGTCCGTATGGATCACGTACGGTTAAAGCTCTATTCGTGGTTGGTCACGTCCGTTAATTGAAATAGAAACATCTGACAACTAATAACATACTTATATAGTTCCTAATGTGCAAAGTAAAATAAACAATATCTTAATTATTAACCTCACTCTTAAGTCAATGATACTAGATTTATACAAAACTAGCATTTGATCACGGTTCCGCCCGCGTAATTTAAACATAACGGATTCTCATACAAATCTTTTATTTAGGAATATTTGAATTACCTAAAATATTTTAATAAGATACCTGTAACCTGTTTTCTCTGAGGAATCTACCTGATACATTTCAAGTTTATAGCATTAATAGTTTTTGAGATTTTGTGGTTAATTAATGAGCGATTGATGAGAGTGATTAATGATAAATTTAGTTTTTTATAAATAGGTATATGTATATAAGTAAATGAATGTGTAGGTATCAAGATATTCCTGGTAACAACGTTAGATGCACTCCCCCGTTCGAATATATGGGCAAGTTTTGTCGTTTATGTGGACGCGGTTAATATATGTACCTACATACATACTTACTTCTGTTCTCAATATAAATTTTTCGTACTACTCAATTACTTTAAAAATTGATTTCATAGATTCTCGACAAGCCAAAATGATTTCCTACGATTTATTTCCAGAAGTTTATAGTATACCTATTATAACTATTATAATATCAGATTTACTACATTATTATATAAATTACCTAACCATGTTAACAAAAGCTTCGAGGCGGCTAAACCTTACATGAGAGTAAAGTAAGGAGGTTCCCACGCGAGCTATTTATTGTTAACTTCCTACTCTCAAGCACGTACCGTGTGGCGAGGGTCTAACTGGTCCCTGAGGGTAAGCGTACAAATAAGACAGCGTTTTAGACATAAATAGATGATAAGGCTATCATAAAATGTTCTACCTCATGCCATAATTATGTAAGCTACCACAATATGCGGAAGATAGCAGATTCGATTTTCATTCTAAGTGAATGGTTGTATTGATCACATGCTATTAGTATTGATACTGTCAACAAACATGTATTTATTCGACATTAGCGAGGTTATAATATTTTCGTCGCTTCCCTAAATGATTAAATTAATAATTTGAGTCATATATCTGTTTTATAAGCAAATACAAAAATTCTAATCAATCAAGTATTTCTTCAATCTTGAAAATGTTTTATCCTTAGTTATATAGTCATACATTAGCAGTCATATAGTAAGGTGTACTTACTTAAACACTTTATAGACGTAGGTGTAAAACGCATGGAATATTCCAGTGTTTAAATTAAAGATAGCGTAAACTTTTAGTTTCTTTTAGAGTAGATAATGAGAGAAGATGACAATCCTTTTAAAGTGCCATCACTAGGCCACCCACCAGATATCTCACCAGAGTATGAGAGTGACAGGAATAGAGAGTGCACGTTGTGTCTGCGCGTACACTTGTGCACTATAATATCTCCTGCGCAGTTAGCTAGTCTCAATGAGATTGGCCGCCGTGGCCGGAATCGGTCAGGAGAGAACATCACTAGGCATAAGCCTGATTTCAATGCAAAATGTCAATTACCTACATAGATTGACATCTTAGAGAAGTAAAAGAAAGTCGTGTTAGTTACACTATTTATAACTCCAGAACGGCTGAACAGATTTGGCTGAAAATTGGCGGGGAGGTAGCTTAGAACCCAGAGACGGACATAGGATACTTTTTATCCCGTTCGACCGCGTTCCAATTTTTATGATATTTTAAGTTTTGGATTTCTCTTAGTCCGGAATAGGTAAGTATTAAAACATCAGAATAATTAATGAAAAAAAAATTAAAATTTATATGGCTTACGCTGGCTAATAACTTTTTATATCTATTTAAAACGTACCTAGCGACGAACCCGAGCGAAGCGAGGGTGAGCCGCTAGTACGTAATATTTCTAAAACTAGTTAGGTAATTACACCATACAATTTCCTCATAATGCTTTCTATATAAGAAGATTTTAAATATCTCAAAAATAGATTTGTGCTGTTCGAACCCGTTTCAGTATGCTTTCAAAGTAAACGTGCCTGTTGTGCTGTGCTCTATCAGTATTATTTTCAAAGGATGAGGCCGATTTGTTTCGCTTATGTAATCGTAACTAATGCAAAGAGCCTTAACGTAAAAATAATATCGTAATTTTTTTTATGAATACAAATATTTGAAATTTTAGAACGTTGTAAATCTACATTGAAGCGAGTGAGTAATTAAATATTTCGCTAACAAAACCGTGCCCTGCGAGGTAACTCATGAATAAGTGAGCTGTTCGTCGCGGCTTACCTGTCATGAGGGATTTTCGACATATATTTTACTTTGTACAGAAATGTTTTCTATTAATTGAATTTTTGTAACTTAAGTGATTTTAACACTATTTTTATAAGTTTATATTAAAATTTTTAAATTCACTTAATATATAAATATAAAAAATCAATTAGCTGCGAGTTGGACTAGCAGCAAATTCACGCAAGAGTCCCAATCCCCCATAGAATATGATATTTGTGATACGTATTTACAAATTAATGAAAAATGAACGACGCTTAAAGGTTTCTGCCCACTACACCGTCTCATACTATGACCGTGCTATGAACGTATCAGGCACGGAAAAGAGCATGGCACGAAATACTATGACAACTATAGACCATATCAACAGCGCATCATACCCGTACATAACGGTTTTAGTACTGCGTATGCTCACCATTGCGCCGCCTACGCGCACCGGTCCCGCAACGTCGCGTGCCAGGCACGGAGTATACCGGCACCGGTAAAATATTCTCGCCGACAATTGTTACCGCACCGTGCACGGGACGCGACGGTGCCGGTCCGGTGACGAAACGGTCAAGTGGGCAGAATCTCATACTTTTCAATAAAAAGATTTTTTTTTGTCTGACACGGTCCTAGCACGGTCATGGTGTGAGACGGCAGACACCTTAAAACCCCGAGCACGGGCCTTTCTTCAATATGAGGAGGATCATGCCATAACATTTCATAGGTACATAACAACATAGGTTCTTTCAGACATGTAGGTTTTCTCAGGATGTTTTCCTTCACCGTGAGACCAGTTGTAATCATATTGGAAATGATTCGCACAAGAAAATGTCAGAGGTGCAATCATTTGAAGATGAACCCGCTTCACTCGGTTTCACAAGCGACTTCCTTAACATTGGGCTACCACTGCCTAGCCGCATACTTGCCCAGGTTTTTCTAATTGTTTCAGCTTAGAGTATCTACTATATATTATACCATGATTGATAGAACAAAAACAAATCGAATTTTTGTTTAGAATCCTTCCTTAGATTTTAATTGTTTTGTAATTTGTTAGGAATTCAACTTTAATACACTTTAATTTTTTTCACAATTATCCTGAGAGCCTTTCTTTTTCGAACTACTACGAGCATTAAAAAAAGTAGCAAATCGGTTGAACCGTTCCCAAGTAATGCACTGACCAACGAAGAAGATTTCATTTTTATAATATAAATTGTTAAAAAAGATAATATACTTTATGACTTATATCTCCTGGAATTGCTGTAAGTATGAAATCCCCCAAACAGCACTTGGTCTCAACTTATAATGCAGACGCTTAAGTGAAAAGTTAGTGGTTTCGGCACCATGCAGAGGGAACACCTGAGCTGTGAAATGTGAGATACATTAAATGTTTCGACAAGACCGTTATTTTCTACTTTGCTTTATCGGCTTTGAAAATATTTTTTCAAACTAGTCCACTTTTTATTTAAAATTCTATATTGGACAATTTCGACACGTATACAAAAAATTTTTTAACTACACCGATTTGCATTTCAGTTTATATCGCCGTGCTTTGTTTTTATACGTAGCTCGGAATGAACTGAGTATGTATATTTTAAACTGTTTGGAGCAAGAGAAATATTTATATGAGAAGATAAATTAATTCCGTGTATTAATTGAATCTCATATAAAGTTGATAATCATTATTTTAGAAAAGATACATTCTAGTTCTTAACGAATACCTTATGATTATTTGTATAGCCGTTATATATTTATATATTTTTTTCTTGTAAAACGGCTATATAAGAACTAAATTAATTTAAGTTTAGATAATTATTACAATACGATTAATTGGTAACGAACGGATATTGAAATATAATTATACTTTCATTTATATATTATGCTAAAGCACTAATAAGAGTAGATGACTCGTGTATTAATTTAGATCTTTTTTTAATTTTTGTTATATTTATATAGTAGACTAGCGGCTCACCCTCGCTTCGCTCGGGTTCACCTCTAGAAAAGTACAAACAGATCTATCCCAAGGGAACCGTTCATTTTTCCGGGATAAAAATAAGTAACCTGTTGTTCGACCGGCAATATAAGGTATCAGCATGCCTATATTACTCAATTAGGCGCATAAGTAGTTGTGTACTGAGCTGTATAAGTTTTTTAACTATCCCACGGGAACTCTTTAATTTTCCGGAATGAAAAGTACCAAATTTCATTTAAATTGGTTCAATACTATCGGAGATTAGCCCGTACAAATAGACAAACAGACAGAGAAAGAAAAATATTGAAAAAAATCTGGATCTGTTCTATTTCTCTCCTTACGGGATGTAAGAAGAGAACTGACTCGTTTTTCAGCATTTTTTTCTACCATCTATGTACAGACATTCGACCTCTGCAGTTTTATTATTCATATATGTATATTCAGATAGAATAAATAACGTATAATAAAACAGTAATATATAATAATGAAAATAGTTATAGCGAGTGTACCTTAGGAGATAAACATATACTATGTAGAACTTTTCTATAGACCTTTTTAAGACTTACAATTTTCTTGTACAATGTTTGATGAGCCAACGTTAGCCATATACATTTCTAAGGACAATTCTATAGAACCAGTTATTGTGTTTTCCCGTGGGAATGAATAATTTGTCTGTCGTAAAAGGTATTCTAAATGTTAACCCGAGCACTAAGTTTTAACACTATAGAAAATTAAGTTAAATCGGTTAATTACTTTTTGCGTGAAACGCGTACATCGATTTGACTAAGTTTTATTATAGGTATAGATAAGAATAAATATTGCGAGTGTAACTTAAGAGATAGACATATACTATTCAGAATTTTTCTGTAGGAGTTTTCAAGACCTACAATTTTTTAGTATATTCTTTTGATGTATGTAAGTCTTAAGGCTTAGCCAGCGGAAGGTTTCTAGGGAGGACTCGATAAAACCAGTTATTGTATTTTCCCGTGGCAAAGAAAGATTTTCTTTAAGTAAAAGGTATCTAGGCAGTGGTATCCCAGTGGTAACGCGCTCGCTTGAGAAACCGAGTGAAGCAAGTTCAAATCCCGGGTCTCGCACCCCTGATATTTTCATGTGCGAATCATTTCTAACAAAATTACCACTTGTCTTAAAGGAAAACCTGCATGTCTGACAGAACCTAGCAAGTTTTCGAAAGACATGTGAAGTCCACCAACCCGCACTTGGCCAGCGTGGTAGACTATGGCCTGATCCACCTCGTACTGCATGGAGGCCCGTGCCCAGCAGTGACGTTAAAAAGGGCTGAATACAACATACATACATACATACATACTACATACAAAAGGTACCCTAAATGTTGACTCGATTAATAAGTTATCATACAGGCAAACAGTCAAACAGACATTTTTTTTTAATAACTATTTTTTTGGGGTTTATATTGTGTACATAATACGTTACAAATAAACAAAAACTTCTATCCCACGGGAAAAGTACATTTTTCAGAGATAAAAAGTAACCTATTTGTTATTCTGATGTATGAACTATATTATTGTAAAGTTTCATCAAAATCCAATCAGTAGTTTTTATGTACTAAGCTGTATAAGTTACTATAGTTTTTTGACGATCCCACGGAAACTCTTTAATTTTCCGGGATGAAAAGTAGCTGATTTATTTTTGTCATGTATGAACTATATTATTGTAAAATTTCATTAAAATCCAATCAGTAGTTTTTGTGTACTAAGCTGTATAAGTTGTTATAGTTTTTTAACTATCCCACGGGAACTCTTTAATTTTCTGGGATGAAAAGTATCTAATATGTTGCCCGGGGATGCCATGCCATGCACCATGCAAAATGTTATTTAAATAGGTCCAATAGATCCGGAGATTAGCCCGTACAAAGAGAAAAACAGACAAACAGCTCGCTCGGGTTCGTCCATACCTACGAATATGTTGTATTATCTCTTTAACCATTTGTCCAAATTATATGCAGTAAAAGGGAAAAGTCTTTTGTTTTAAACATTTTAGACGATTAATTTGCTTATTTTGATAAGAATTCATAATTGTTGATAATATGACCAATAAACATGACCTGCCGATTTAAATTGTTTTTTTAATATAAAAAACTACTTTTTGTGACTTATATATAAAAGTTAGACATATGCTGTCGCTGACTTTTTTGTAGGCATTATTAAGCTCTACAACTTTTCTCTAGAACACAATCATATATCTCTCATCGTTAAGGCAGCGTTCGTAAGAAATGTTTTCGTTCGACCGTTTTTTCTCCGACTTACTTTGCGAATCCCACTACCACGCAAAAGCCTTTTCATTTTTCGAGTTAATATATAGCCTATGACACTCAGAAAGAACGTGGCTTTCTATTGGTAAAAGAATTTTGAAAATCGGTTCAGTAGATCCAGAGATTACCCCCTACAACGTCACAAACTCACAAACTCACAAACTCACAAACTCACAAGATCACAAACTTTACCTCTTTATAATATTAGTATAGATATTTGGCCTTCATAGGAATAATCATCCATGCTTTTATTTATTTTATCTCGTGTTTTAGTTATTTAAAGCTGTCGAGTAAAAGTTTAACATGAATGCTGCAATTAATTAAATTCATAGCTGGTGCGCGTATCTTATTTATAATCGGCTTAGTTGTTACTGGCGCTTAAAATGCATTACTTTGCCTAATTTGCTTTGATAAGAACAAAAGGGTTTGTTTAGATATGTACTCATTATTTCTTAAATAAATATGAATAAAGTATTATTTACTACCCTCGGGTGTGCCCCTAGGTGCCTAACTACTGTTAGCCTAAATGTTAATTTCTAGGCCCAGGTGAAATGAAAGAGTGTAACCCTAAGAAAATCCTGCAGTTTTTAACATCTGCACGGTTTAATGGTTCACTCAAATCATATAGCCGCAAAAATGAAGTAAGAAAAAATAGCCTATATTATGTTACTCGAGGTCATATTCTAATTCTGTACTAAATTTCGTATAAAGCCGTAACAAATAAACATACATACATGCTTCGTGTTTACAAGGGTAGTTCAATATAAAAAAATATCAACAGTAATAAATCTTATTAAGCAATAAAATTTTATAAGTACTTACAATTAGTTACGTAAGACGCTATTATGACTACAAACCGTTGTGCTACAGATTAGTGATAACAAGTATCATCGAAATTGTAAGCATTTCAGACAATAGTAACATTTCTCTTAAATAAATAATGTACAGAATAATGAAAAATCGTCATACAATTGTTTTCAATGAATTTAAAATAAGGCATAGAATTTGATTTTGAATGTATAATTTTTGTGTATTTTACGCTATATCTTTACTATATTCATGATTCCTTTTTAATGAATACGCTGTAATATATAATTCACATTGTTCACAATCACAATCAAGCTCAGTAGTAACCCGTTTCGCTTACATTCCTAAAAATCTAAGTGGAGCGGGTTCAAATCTAAGCTTTCGCATCTTTGATACCTTCATGTGCGAATCCTTTTCCCCATGCTTACTACTCGCCTGACGGTAAAGGAAAACATCGTATGGAAACCTGCAGGTGGGAGAGAGCCTAAGTAGTTTTCGATAGACATGTAAAGTCCATCAACGTCCACCAAGTGTACTTAGCCAGCTTGATGGACTAAGGCCTGATCATTTTCCCAAGCCCCCGGGGAGAGGCCTTCTTCGTAAATAGAGCTGAATGCATAGATAATAATAATAAGCCTTTATTCACCAAGATAACAACACATAAGAAAAGTTTTATATAATTGGTAAGTAAACAGTTAAATAAAATTACATTCCATACAAAATTACAAATAGATAATATAATACTTTTGAATCATAGCTATTATTGACATAATAAAATGAAAATGTTTTTTTTACAAAACATTCCTTTTATAAAACTATTTAATTATTTTTATTGTTTTTTGTTATTTCGATTTTTTATATGTATCTAATTATTCGTTATATTATAATTTTTTTTCTTTTTCCGTCATTATTTTTTCATATATTTCATTATTGCTTTTTTTATTTGTTATTATATAGTGATATATTTGTGATTTATATATATATATATATATATATATATATATATATATATATATATATATATTGTTATTATCCTTATTTTGGGAACCCATATTATCTTGGGAACCCATTTCCGGGTACTGTACTCTTAGGAATGCATACACAGGTAATATAAAATCAAGGAAAAAACCAACTTATGGACGCAATAATAATTTATTTTAAGGTGGTTTTGATTTTATTAGTTAAACGATGAAATTATTATTTTTAAACCCCATTTAATTCAAATTTAAACATTCAATGCGCTGCAATGGCATTTTTGTAATAAAAAGGCTAAATATATTTAAGTAATATATTAATAATAAACTATTAAATACCTCAAACATTTTTAACTTTGATTCCTTATAGATAGAAAGTATTTTTTTTAATTATTTTCATTTTAATATTACTGAAAGTGGATTTATTTTTTATTGACACTAGTATATAGCAAAATTAACTTTCATATTTTTACATATAAAAACATACCCATCTTTTTTATTTAGGTGCGAATATCTTTACTTATTATTTGTATAACTATAAGTATGATGATGCCCTCCTGACCGATTCCGGCCACGGCGGCCAATCTCATTGAGACTAGCCAACTGCGCAGGAGATATTATAGTGCACAAGTGTACGCGCAGACACAACGTGCACTCTCTATTCCTGTCACTCTCATACTCCGGTGGGATGACAACTCTACACGACCAGTGAGAGTTAAGGCGCAGGACCGACGGCTTTACGTGCTCTCCGAGGCACGGGGGTGAAACACCAACCTCCCAACTCCGGGCTGTTACTGAGGCTTACTAATACAGAAATACTCAATAACTGCACTAGGCCCGACTCGGGACTCGAACCCAGGACCTCCGGGTGTGCAGCCGTACATGCTAGCCACTACACCACCGAGGCAGTTAACTATAAGTATATGCTACATATGTTTCGTATATCTAGTGGAGTGTATAG
This sequence comes from Brenthis daphne, assembly GCA_947093115.1. Lineage (NCBI taxonomy): Eukaryota > Metazoa > Arthropoda > Insecta > Lepidoptera > Nymphalidae > Brenthis > Brenthis daphne. The sequence goes on from OX352471.1 coordinate 44,061,196, forward strand.
TTTCGGCTCTGTTGGAGATGCAATATTAATGTTTACTTTAAAAATATAAAAAATTCTATAAAAGTTTAAAACGAAAAATATTGCCGTAAAAATATCAAAAAGTATTGGACTATAAAACAGCGTTTTATGAATTATATATTGTTGTACTCTTTTGGTTCCATTAAAATCCTTTAGTTTTTTACTTTTACTATATTTTATTTTTATATAAACCTAAATTTATATTTATTAATTTTTTTTATAATATCCTTTTACGGCTTAATATTAAAAAAACTTAAAATACATTTTCAAAGTAACGGTGACATATTATTTGTTAGAAAGAACCTAAAATGCTTTTTCTCACAGATATTGGGAAATAGGTTTTGCCCAGTGATTGCCGCAAGCTATTGGATCGTTTCCTACAGCTAATACTCGTAACTCGTTCACTATATATTGTGTGGTATGGACCAATAACTTCTACTTTGTCCTTAAGCTTTAAATTTGATAAATACTTGAGTGTTTTTGGTTGCTTATAAGATTCTGTTTGGCCTTCTCGTGTCAAGAATTTTTAATCACAATACAACCCCGCTATTGTATGAAGGATGAAGCTCCCTAGAAATAGGTTTATAAAATACAAGCGACGCACTCTCGCTCCGCTTGGATTCGTTCCTACTTTTGTTTTAACGTTAAGTATAGATTTCTCAAAGATTAAATATTTTCCCGCAGTTAAACGTATCCTATATGTTGACCCGGATTTTTTATTTCGATTTTTTTATTTCGATTATTCATCATAGCTATCATCATTCCAAATTTCATCTAAACCTGTCCAGTGGTTTTTCCATGATGCTGTCACAGACAGACAAAAATTCTAAAAACTATAGATTCGAGCTCTGTATCGATAATAACGTCTATTTAAATAAGATTTTCCAAAAAATATTTGATGTACAGATTCCGCTTAGTTACAATTTTATTATATATCTAGATTTAAAACAGATTAAATAGAAGCTCTAGCCTTCAGTAATTTGAATTCTAATCAAATTACTTGATCCATTTTTCAGGTTGGATTATAATATTTAATGACATTACTGTCAAAGGCTTCTATAAAGAAAATTCTTCACTTTATTTAAGCAGTAAGATTTTGTTACATAATATAGCTTGGCCGATGTCATAGCTGTGGGATCCACTGCATTATTTTTTACTTTGCTGAAAAGGTGGTTTGATTTTCACACGAGGTGAATGTTGTTATTGGCCATGTAGATATTTTTCATTTTTAAATGTCTTACATATTATAATATAGTAATTTAAACGTCAGATAAGTATATGCGCGGTAAATGCACAAAGCATTGTTAATCGGACAAATTAGATGTAATTATTTGTCCGATGATATTTGTCGGTTTCATGAATATCTGCCACTTTTTTATCTATACATATAATAAAATTGTAACTAAGTCGAATCTGTATATTAACTATTTTTTGGAAAATCTTATTGAAATAGACATTATTATCGATACAGAGGCTGAATCTATAGTTTTTAGAATTTTTGTCTGTCTATCTGTTACCGCATCACGAGAAAACCACTGGACAGATTTTGATGACATTTAGTAAGATGATAGCTGGTTATTCGGGTCAACATATAGAATACTCGTTACCGCGGGAAAATATCTCATTTCTAAGAAAAAATACGAAAACTGCAATGTAAGAGTGTACTAATATGTAAAACCTAAGAATTTGGTATTTGGTCATCTGAACGCGGGCGGAGCCGCGGGCAATGCTAGTATTTTAATAAAATAATTGATTTGTCTATGCAAGAAAGAAAGGTCTATGAAAAAAGGTTAATTACCTTAACTGGAAAGGTGGGGATCTAAAATATTGAAATTTATTATCTTGCCTAACAAACTATAATCTAATAAAAGAAAAACGCCCAACTAAAAACTACGGAATAAAATAGGAATTGTAGAGGAGAATGTTTCTGCTTTATAATAAAACAAGACAAATCAAAGACTAAAGATATTTAATTTAAGTCCATTCGATTTTAATAATCAAAATTTGAACCGTATTCTTAAAAAACTTTATAGCACGATAGAAACACAAAACGTGGCAGTTATTTATCACAAACCGACAATATTTGGAAAAATAATAATATATTTTTATTCATCCGACTGTCGGACAAATAGACACTTCCATATATCTTAACACAAATTATCTACGAAACATCCAATTTCTAAAAGTGAGTAGTCTCTATTGCTTTTTTCTGCGATAATATAATCAAAGAATATATTAAATTTAAATTATGGGCACTTACAAGATATTATAATAATGTATACGGTTAAGTTAGACTTAGGGTTTAACTTTCAGGATAAACAAGGCAAGATATAATGAAGTTTGCCACAACACCACTCTAAGTTTCGTCATCTTTCAGTTCACATATTGTACATATATAACATCAATCAATTTCTATTGTATTAAATAGAAAACTAAATAAAACCAATTACCTAGATAATTAGGTACATGGAAATTCTGTTCGTTGGTAAGCGCATTACTTGAGAACGACTGGGCTGATTTGACTAATATTTTTTTAAATGGTCATAGTAATCCAAATATTTAAAAAAAATAAAATTTGGTATTAGATAGTTGATACACTACACATATATAACTTTAAATACATACATATTATAAATATAAACACCCATGACTGGAGTACAAACATTCGTGCTCATCACACAAATGAATGCCCCCAGCGGGACTCGAACCTGCGACCGCGACTCTTGTGGAAAATTAGGAAATTTATGAGAAACTGGAAATGTATTTTAATTTATATATTTTGTTTGGTTCTCGAGGATATAAATAAATTTATTCAAATAAGACAACTTCTATCAGGCAAGCTAGTATTATTACAGATATTTATTGAGATTTATAAAAAAAATTGTAGAAAATATTTTTGGTTTAGAAGAGCAATTTGAATTAGCTTTGAACATTTATTGGGTTATAGTTTAAACCATACATTTTGCATGACATGACGTTTTATAGATACTACTTGAATTTCAGTGGCCATCGTGAGTTCTCAATTATGTGTGATATTGGTTATCTAAATGATGCTTAGATGATATGCCTAAAATCTAAAAAATATGTAATGAAGCAGAATGAATAAAAAAGCGCAAGAATTTTAAGAGTAAACCCAAAAAAAGGTAAAAACGGATTACTGAGTATTATAATTTAAGATTTGATATTTAGAAAACCACAGCTACTAAGTTAAAAATAAAAATTGTGCGAAAGAAACTTAATGGAATTGGAAGATAACTCTGCTAACAACTTCGTCGAGTCACTCTCTTGACCGTAGGAAAGAAAAAAATAAATAAAAAGAGGGAATTTCGCCGCGACCAGTTTATATATACTCAGTTAAAAGATAAACTTTATACGAAGTGGCTTGGCCGCAAATACCAACCATGCGAATATTATTTCTAAGTTAGTTGCTTTAACTGCTTGCAAATAGGAAAATAAGAATATGAAATGTCTGCCACTGATTGCATTTTCAATTAGTTATTATTTCATTTCTCTGTTATGTGCAGTCTAATTGAACAATTTGCACTTAAAAACAAGGTAAAAAGTTTTAACAAAGCAGTTATCGTCGGAGAGCCAGACACTATACTACGTAGTTGGTCACGTAGTGATGTAATTCTCATCATGAATCCAACTAGAATCTGTACACACCATAACAATATTTTATTTTCTATGGTATTTAAATAGTAAAGAGGTACTCAATTATTTGTGAAACATTCGTTTTTGAACTTTTTGTCTTCGTTAGTTGTAGATAGATTTTCGTAATTCTTTATTCTAATAAATATACCTCATTAAGAAAGGTCTCCGTGCACATTTAAAAAAAACTACTTTAAAGGGTATAATATTTTAACCTTGTACCTTTTTTGCCAAAAAGTAATCTTTAATACGTTTTGCAAAATTATTTATATTCAAATAGATTGATCTTAGAATATTTAGTTTCTATGATTCCCAGTAAGATGTCATATGACTGGAATAATTAATAAACTCCGTCGACTATGGGATACGGGTAACTAAATATATGAAGCTTATCGATTCTCGACATTTTCATTTTACAAAAAGCCATCACTTTGGTATCAATTTTACATATAAAAAATGAGACACGATTTAAAATCCTAACCAATAGTGACAACATATCCTTACAATGCATTGTCTGCACAAAATTGGTCAATTTTAGAGGTATCGTAATTTAGATCTATAAGAATAGGTTCTACTGACACGCTCATAATGTCCATATTTTTTTTTATACTATTCAGAATTAGTGCTTAACTACGTTCCACCTGATGGTAAGTGGTAACGTGGTATATTCAAGCTATACAACTATTTTAAAGCCAGCTCTTGCACTATTATGATAACTGTTTTAGATAAAAAACAATGCCCTGAAATAAGTGGCTATTCGTTAAGAAACCAATAATATCTGGCAAGAATGTAATGTAAAATTACAGCCCTGACGCAGTTAATATTGATAGAATTGTGGCTAATTCGTTCATGATTCCACATTATGAAAATTAAAAGAATTTTAATGACTTAGTTTTCATTAAATTATTATTCATGTAAACTAAAGGCAATTATCATGAACTTTAAAATATATCTAAAAAAATCTTTAAAAATTACATCTTTAAACTGAGAAAGGCTATGAGAAATGGTTGGTGAATGCCATCTCTCATCAAGAGAAGTCCATTTCTGAAGATTTTGTAGTGAATCCTAAATTATGCAATATTAATAAAATGAAGCACAAGGTTTCTATAGAGAAAGTTTTTCTACCATTTTAAAAATGTGAGGTTTGATGATGTCGAACGGTGAATTAATCAGCATCCATTTACTTATCTTTGACAAACCTAGCTTTGTGGAAGGATCATTATATAAAAGGTTTGTGAGCTCTCGAGCTATTGAATTGACCACGACCGATATGCTAGAGATGAATAATTTTATTTTAATTAAATTTTATTTAATATTGTAATGGATTTTATAATTTATGTTTTGACTTATTTGTCTGTGTTTATTATTGCTTATGTAATATTTAGTTTATTTAAATTAACATATAATAATAATCTATATAACTAACTAAATAATGGTTAATATAGAATATTCAACATATTATTCATTGATCAATAGAAACATTTATCAATTAATCTATACATATAAAATAATTGTAACAAAGTGAAGTTTGTACATGAATTAATATTCTTTAAAACAATGACTGTAGCGTATTGTATACATAATATAGACCTCAACACAATAGTTATTAATAATTTTGTCTGTTTTTCTGCATTTCACGCAAAAAGTACAGAACCGACTTTGTCAAAATTTCGTATAGTGATAACTTATTACTCGGGTGTCCATTTAAAATACCTTTAATAGCCCATAACCTTAAGAGATACATCGAAACAATATACTAAAAATGGTTGTAGATATTAAAAAGGCCTACAGAAAAGTCCGCAATAGTAGGTATATGTTTATCTCCTAGGTTCCACTTGCAATAATTATTTTTATATATTTAAAACATAACCAGGGAAGAACCCGAGCGAAGCCAGGGTAAGTTACTAGTTCCAAATAAATGACAGAAGTTTTTTCTATCCAACTTTTTGGTGTTGTTGTTGTTTCTCTTACGGCTTTGATGGTATTAGAAATTATGCTTTGTTGGGCTGATTTCATCCCATTTTCACTTACGGATTATTTTATTTATTTACGGACTATTTTATATTACATTTGGGTCAAACACAATGTAGTATGGCTTATACATAATGGATAAGATATAAAAATGAGTTTGATCGAAAATAATGTTTGAATTTGTAGTCATGCAATAAAAGAGTGACAGTTCATTCAACAAATATTGTTAGAAAACTTACAGGAAATAAAATACTATTAATAAAAAAATCTATATTTGAATCATTTAAATATATATTTTAAACAGATAGAGAGTATTTTGGGAATAAATCCAAATAAAATCTATAACAACCCAACTCCTCTTATAAAATAACAGCAATGATTTAGGAATATTCAATAGGAAAGAAAGGCAGTGGTAGCCCAGTGGTAACGCGCTCGCTTGGGAGACCAAGTGAAGCGGGTTCAAATCCTGGGTCTCGCACCTCTGATATTTTCATGTGCGAATCATTTCCAACATGATTACTACTTGTCTTAACGGTGAAGGAAAACATCATGAGGACACCTGCATGTCTGAGAGAACCTAGCAAGTTTTCGAATCCGCCAACCCGCACTCGGCCAGCGTGGTGGACTATGGCCAGATCCCTTTCGTACTGAAGGGAGGCCCGTGCTCAGCAGTGGGACGTTAAAAAGTGAGCAGAATACAATAGGAAAATTCATTGTAAGTAATAATTTACAGTCACAAAGCATTCGCACTAAGAAAATTTCAGTGTAACTGGGAATAAACTAACTATTTTACTCGACATTAAACTTTTTTGCATTCCACGCTGCAGAATTGGTACGCGAGTGTAATAATTGATTGGATTATACCTTTCATCCAGCGACGTGATCTCTGTACATGATTGTCGGTTGTGACTCTATTTGTATACGTACACTGTACAGTCACCGTATTGGATAAATGTTTTATCCTTTATAAATCCATTGCTGAAAGTGTACTGTGACGTGAATGTAAATGTTTTCATATATGTTATGACAGAGTTTTGTCTAACTTCGAAAAGGAAGAGGTACTGAATTCGATTCCTTTCTTTATGTTTACTAGTGTTTGCCTATTGGTTTAACTTTTTTTTGTTGAGAGCTCTAAACCTTGTTTGTAGGTATATATATATATATATATATATATATATATATATATATATATATATATAGACGAGTATATATAGATACTAGCGACTCACCCTCGCTCCGCTCTGGTTCATCCCTACTTACGTTTTAAAGTTTAGTGTAGATTTCTCAGAGATGAGATTGTCCCGCAGTAAAAAGTATCCTATATGTTGATCCGGATAACCAGCTATCTTCATACCAAATTTCATCAATATCCCTCCAGTGGTTTTTCCGTGATGCGGTAACAGACAGACAGACAGACAAAAATTCTAAAAACTATAGATTCGGCCTCTGTATCGATAATAATACCTATTTCAATAAGATTTTCCAAAAAATATTTAATGTACAGATTCAGCTCAGTTACAATTTTATTATATGTATAGATTACGATATATGTTTGCCAATTATGAATTGATTTCATTAATTCTTTTTTTAATGGATGTAGGTATAATTTCAGGGTAGTCCCATATAAATTTTAATAAAAAATTGAATCTCCAAGGAGGAAATAATAACTTTAGAGTGTATACATTTTGATTCCAGATTGTTTAAATAGTGACTTTTGTTTAGACGTTCCAATTTGAAATTAAATTTCATACTCTATATATTTTGCGTCTCATGGCGGTTTTTTTTACCTACTATACCTGGTACCATTCTTATAATAATTCTTATAAAGCAATGTCACAAAATAAAAAGCTACAATTTAACATGAATAATGGGTTGTTATTGGAAATTCGTACGTTCTTAAATATGCCTGATATTTCAATTAATATGAGATATACGGTAATTCTTATGTTGGATGGAGCATATTATATTGCTTATATTTGTTCAACTTATTCTTATGTATAAAATATATTATAAATAAACAGAGTAATGAAGTTAGTTAAAAATTCTAATCTTTATTAAACAAACATTAAATTGGAAACAATCTGTATAATTAAAGTCCCAAATTCCATAGTACTAAATACCGGATAACCATAACGACTGAGGGTCGAGATCTACATGAAAATGAACGATCAAATATTTCGTTAACAAAAACTCGCGGTCTACGAACTTCTAAATAAATTAGCGCCAACCCAAATTTTTATAATTTTTATATAAATATAGAATATATAAAAAAAATTTGAAACCTTGAAACATATTTTATAAAAAATACATAATTTTATATTCGTAAGGATGGAGAAATCTTTAAAACGGCCAGTAACAAACATTACTTCTTAAACAATAATTTTTGGTGTATTTTTGCTATATATTAGAATAATTAAAAATATCTAACTCGTGGGTATATTAAAAATAATAAGTACATATATAATACTCTATCCATACTCGAAGTATATATAACTCTAAGTCACCGAAAACCTGTGAACACCCGCCTACATCAGATTAAAAGAAGCATTTATATGGTTAGTGTTAAAATCGTTTCAGGAATCGAACCGACAGTCTTCAGCGTTCCGTACAGCCAAGTTAGTAGTCTTTAAAAATGCATTGCTTGTAAATAATCAATAACATAAGTTGTTTACTCAATCTACAGTACAGAGACAGCCCATAACTCTCTCCAGACCTGATGAATGGGTAGCAATCTAATTGAATTATGTCAACTGGACACTGCTGAGGACCGTTTCACTTTAATGTGTGTACAATGTACATATACCTCATTTTGTATTCCACCTGTTCTGCATCTTGAGTTGACAAAGTATAGGCTAGCAAAAGGTAATAAGATTCTTAAATGACTGTTAAGTACTAACAAACTGTTTTGCTTAAAAGTTGCTAGCTTAAAAATGTTTAAATTAAAGATTAAGTAATGTTAATATAATATACTAGAGGCTCATCCTCGCCTAGCTCGGGTTCGAATCTAAGAAAACAAAAACATACATTTTGCACGGGAACCGTACATTTTTTCGTGATAAAAAGTAGCCTATGTGTTATTCCAGACTATAATCTATCTCTGTGTCAAATTTCATCCAGATTCGTTCAGCCGTTCTGGCGTGAAAGAGTAACAAACATCCATTCTTACAAACTTTCACATTTATAATATTAATACAGATTATTGTAAAAATTGTTGTTTTTTGCTATAGGAAGAATAGAAACTTTATTAATATAATACGTTAGAATAACGTTAAACTGAGAGTATTATGACACTAATATTAAGACTTAATTCGAATATTTGTGTGTGTTTTTATTTGTTCATGTTATTTTTGTAAAATTTAGGCTGAAATATATCTCATAACAATATGAAATAAGTTTCTTTTTTTTAATGTACGAGTATATATCTACCAAGCGAGTAAACTCTCGTGCAAAAAGCTGATTGCTAGCCAGCAATTTTATTTAGATTACTGTAAAATAAATAATATTATATTTTTTTCAAAACTAAGCATTATTTTCATATTTAGCATCATAACATGTTTTATCTATAAAATTATCTATCACGTAGGTACGTGTTTCTGGGGATTTAAATGCGTACGAAACCCCAATAAATTAGCAGTCGCGTAACAAAGGTATATTAAATGAGACCGCTATGAGTGTACAGATTTTAATAACTATTAAATGTGGTGTTTATGGCAGCCATTGTTTTCGCGGATACCTGAATCCCGAGGGATCAGTTTAAATGAGACATGAAATGAATGAAACTTTGTTTAATAACCAACTACAACTAATAATCGCTAAACTGCTTATTATATTTTCAATTATTTCGAAAATTTATTAACTAGTAAAAATATAAGAACGGTTGCCTATTCTGAATATAAAGTACAGAAAATTCGAGAAATTCAAAGAATTGTATTTCATACTAATCGTTAAAACGTATCTGGACGAACCCGAGCGGAGCAAGGGTGAGTTGCTAGTTCATACATATACATATACACATACATACGTATATATATACATGCATATACATTAAAACCTTTGCTAAAACGTAATGAGCTTCGTACGTGAAGCCTAGTGAGAGTAACCGATTAAAACGTAATTCAGCTTTAATTTAAATGTTTTACTTATTTTCAGGTGAACCAAAATCAACTTAAAATGAACAGCTATTAAGTATTCCAGCGATATGAACAGGGTAAATGAGTTTTTGTTTACATTGTGCGTTGCTTCGTCATAATGTACATACTCGTAGTGCAAGCATTATATAGTCATGAGGAACTAGCTATGTACATTAGCACAACCACCTGGTGTTCGCCATTAACTAATAGCGGAAAGAAATAAAAGTCTAGGTAAGTTATTTTTAACCCCTGGAGTAGAACGGGAGCATGTACGTTCTTTGGAAAAGTTCTATCTATTACCTTCTTGCTTTCTATGTGTTGCCAGCGATTAAGTTGATATTTTCATTTCTTTAATATATTTTATTCAATTAAAATAATTTAATATTTTTGCGATTAAAACATAAAAAAAGTAAATCTTAAAGATTTTTTTTTTAAACTTGAAGGTTATAAAAAATTCTTTTCAGTCTGAATAATAATAACTTCTACTAGTATTTTATTTCAGTTCTTATTGTGCTAAAGGAAATTTAAAAAATCAGTCGTTAAGCTTTATTGTTAAACTTCAGTGCCTTTCGTGTTTTAATATTCTTTCGAGTTTCCCTTTTATTACTCGCTTAATAGAGTTTTGTTAATAATTCGCCTTTGTATTCTGCGGTGGTTTTATATTTAACAAGAATAATAATTTATACAATATATTAGCTATAAATAATGTGAAATTACAATAAAAATAATTACCGGAACAGAAAACTACACCATTTCGTGAAGTCGTTATTAAGAAAAAAAAAACTCGTTTCATGTTTCATAAAGATAAGCTAAGGAGATTTTTTTCATATAGATATCATATAATCTCATTTTGTGTTAATCAGGCTACTATTATAAATGTGAAAGTTTGAATGTGTGCGTATTTTTGCTACTCTTTACTCGGAAACGGCTTAACAGATTTGGATGGAATTTAATACACAAATAGAATGACAATTAAAAGATACTGTTAAGCGAAGCAGAGATAAGTCGCTAGTTAATATATTATAAACACAAAACAACAATAGTAGAAACTTATTTACATAAATCTGACAATTAATTACTTAGTTTTAAGCACTTGTATTAATTTCTGGTCTGTGAATTCTTTAACAAAAACTATCCAGTGATACACCAATTCGTATATCGCGCTAGCTCGAGAAAAAGTAAAGTCAACTTAACAAAGACTCTTGACAGCTTGATGGAGTCACAGATTAATTATCGAATATCAAAATAGTGGACTTATCCTTATAATATTATATTCATCATTACGAACAATAGTGAGCTATATCAGTAGGATGAATTTAAGATTCATTAGTCACAGTATTACCAGGGTTCAACAGTGTTGAAGCTTCACAGGGTTACACTGTATCAGACATGTTTATCGGATCTTCGTTCGTACATAATACTGGTTTCAATGGTCTTGCTTTAGTGAGCTACTTTTGTGTGATGAATGTAACAATCTTAACGATTGTGGCGATAAAAGTTTGAAATTATTATTTTTTACTGCTATATTGTGGTAATAAAAATTTACAACTTTTGTATACATTCAATGTTTTAGAAAACTTTTGATCAAGTAGCTACATTGTATGTTTCTACTGTGTTATATATATTTTCATTACCAATTTTGTTCAACGGCACTCAATTCTACTGACGAGAGCCAATTATGAGAGAAATATTACTGCGCACCATCGTGCACCTAGTAGTGTATTTCTTCACTGGTATTCGATAAATATGTTGGGACATTAACATACACCACCATCTAGTTGCATGGTAAGCTACGAGACCTGTGTTATGGATACCAGATAGTTGATACACTACATATATATATAATTTTAAATACATACATATTATAAATATAGACACCCATGACTGAAGTACAAACATTCGTGCTCATCACACAAATGAATACCCCTAGCGGGACTCGAACCCGCGACCGCTGGCACAGCAAGCAGGGTTACTACAAAACGAGCCAAGTGTCGTCGATGGTGTAATACGTACATTTCGGACGAAGCACTGTTTTACACATAAAAGCGCTAAAAAACACCAAAAAGGATATGGTTATAAATGGTTAGGTACACTAAGTCCGACCTAAATCTAGTCTACGTTTTAAACCTGTCATAATCAACGATCAATTATATCACACTATTAGTATTAATCCGGAAGTGAGAGAGTTACATCATCACGCTACAATGATCTAGTGGAGAGAAATTCAGAATGGCGTTAAGCTATACGTATTCGAGATTCTATTAGGCGAGCAGAGCAACGGGTAAAAATTAGTAGTTCATAATTTTAAAAGTATATTCTGTAAATATTTTGACATCATCGTATGTAATGTATCCTCGTAAATTTTTTATTTCTTGGAGTTAATTTAACATTTGTTCCTGCGCGAAATCCGTCTAACATGTATTCCCATTTATCGTGTGCCGTCGACGAGCGAGCGCTAAACATCGCGAATCCAAATATTTCACAGTCGCTGAGAAATAAATTACCTCACTCGTATTTTGTAATCCTTCTTCAACGTGGACAAAAGTGCTTTGGCAGAAAAGGTGCAAATATACTTGTTAAATTTGTGAAATTTGTATTTTCTCTTATTCAATATTTCTAAAAGATTATCGGTATGGAATATGCCTTTATTGCCACATTATTTTTTTAGGACGAACTTTTATAGATCCCAAATAAGCTAAGGACCTTATTTTGACAAGATAATACAAGTGGATTCGCCTTTGTGGGCTTTTATGCATATTTACACTATATTTAGTACAAAAGAGTAAAATTCGGACATGAATATCAACTGAATTCTTAACTATTAAAACAGAATAAACGCTACCTAAGTAATAAAAACCAACTACCGTGTTAGTCTAACAGCTAGGATGTACCTATACAGATCAGAAAGAAAAATTCTTAGTAACAGCCCGGAGGAAGTTGGCGATGTTTCACACACGTGCCACAGAGAGCATCCAAACCTGTCGGTCCTGCGGTTCCCGGTCATGTAGAAGAGTAATAGGAATTCAAATTCAAAATATTTTATTCAGCACTAAATTATTACAATTATTTACTTAACGTCACGAGTCTACTACCAGTTCGGAAAGAAGAAGCCCTAGACCTGAGAAGAACTGGCGAAAGAAACTCAGCAAGAATAGGGAGTGCACTTGTGTCTCGGGGCATATTTGTGCACTATAATATCTCCTGCGCAGCTAGTCTCAGTGAGATTGACCGCCGTGGCTGAAATCGTTCAGGAGGACGTTAATAAAAACCAAATATACGTAGCTTTATGTAGTGAGATCAGCACGTCAATGAAAAGTAGTTATGAGTATGTCAAATTAAAATTTAAATTAAATTTAAATCTAGAATTTTATCTTTAGAAATAATTAAGGAATACTTTACTTAATAATGGGTAATTAGTATGCATAGGTTTACCAGAGTATAAAGCGAGTAATAAATATTTAATGTATTACTGACATTAAACATATTATAACCGTACTGTCTAATCTATAATTTAATTTATATTCTCAGGCCATTTTTATTAAATATACTCCTAACGAACGTATTCGAAGTAGATAACATACTCCTAATGAATATATTAGGTATATCTATTTAAACAAATATATAACGGAAGTAAAAGCTTCATAGCTGGGCTTTAATTTAAATATGTAATACGACATTTATTGTAATTCGTTAGTACATAAACATTCAGCTGTGAGTTCTTTGATCTTATTTACTGAAATAAGTTTATTTAACACTTTTAAAACTTTTTAACAGTTCAAGTATTTTCATACGCCTTTAGGATAATCTGTAATGAATAAATTCTAGTTTTAGCGTACTTAACTCCGCTGCCGATCGTCGGATCATGACCGCGGAAAAGTAAAAAGTTTTCAAAAGCTATAAGTGAAGTAAATTTTTAAAATACATCGATTTTTCATCAAATAAAATGCAACTTTGCGGTGGCGCTGTTGAGTAGGCGTCTGACTTACATTTTGTCAGAAGATACAGAATATGTACGCAGTCCTCCGAAGGCCTTAGATTCAATTCCTGGACGGTATGAATCTTTATATACATATAAATATTAGATCATATATACACGTTTATGTATCGGCTATCTTTGATTACTATCAAAGTTTAGTCGTACACCGATATCCATCAACCGATTTCCATTATCACTAAAGCTATAACCAGTTTAGCAATCTGTTGTTGACAACAAACATTTCGATTATCACTTTCGTACTAGATATACGCGATTGTCGCACTGGTTGACAAATCATGGCGTTGGCTACCGGCAACCTCAACCAATAGCCCTGTTTACAATGAGTTACTGCGAGAGTTACTTTGTACTTTCTATATGTGTCAAATAATAAATATTCATAATATGTATGTATTTAAAAGTTATATATGTATAATGTATCAACTGTCTGGTATCCATAACACAAGCCTCGTAGCTTACCATGGAACTAGATGGTGCTGTGTGTTAATGTCCTGACATATTTATATATTTATATTTTAATAAATATAGGGGTTCTATATTTCTACATTTACCTTGTTGTTATAATTGTTTATATTTTTACATAACGAATAAAGTACAACGCATCGCTATATGGACTTTATTCTCTTTTATATTGTGTAACGGCTTTGATCCAATTATAACATAACTTTTTAAAAATTACGCATTCTAAATAAAACGATCGTTTCACATTTATTTTGATTTTTGGTTTCTGATGTTCCAAATGCTTTACAGTTTTGGCTTTACTATATTTAAAATATCTTGAAATTGAAGCGGATTATATAAAATAGCAACTCCAATTAAATTATTTCAAATTGTAAAACTATACTGACTCTAATTAGTTACAATTTGAATTATTATATAGCTAGTAGTACCCGCGGCTTCGCTCGCGCTAAAACTGCAAAAAATCTCTAAGAAGGTAGTTTCATACAAACTTTCATCCCCTATTTAACCCCTTATACGATGAATTTCGAAAAATGCTAAAACACGTATTAATTAATTTTATTGTAGAGCATTAATACCAAGTTTCAAGTAATTCTGATCATAAATATTTTTTTAAATTGTATTATAACGTGTTTTCCCGTGGGAATGAGATAATATCCCGCGGTAAAAAGTAGCCTACGTTTCTCTCCAGCCCTCCAGGCTCCAACTATCTCTACACAAAAAATCACGCCAATTCGTCACTCCGTTTCGACGTGAAAGAAGGACAACCAAACAAACAAACACACTTTCACATTTATAATATTAGTATGGATATATGTAATAACCTTTAAGATTACTAAACCTAAAACTTTATTGATTGCTGTGAAGCGTTCGAAATATCGGAAACTAAAATTCGAAAGAAATCCGGGAAAAATTCGAAAAGATAGTTTTATAATATAAAATGTCAAATATTCACGTAAATATAAGAAAGTTTTATACATTTTTTTGTACTAAAATTTTGTTATTTTATTGGCACATAGTGAAGTTCCATAACGGTTTAATCTCAAATGTTCCAATTCGTAAGTACTGGTATCAATATTTGTTCTAAATTTATCGCTGTAAGGGCAAACATACGGACGCGTTAAGCTTTGTAACTAGGCCATAAATATCGACAACCCTGACTAATAGGGGAGGTTCAATACACATTTGTTGTGTTCATTAGGCACCTAATTTTATCATTACACGAGAATTATTTTACTCTAACACAGCTTTATCTTTTATAGATTTATATGTGAAGCTATAATGCTAATTGAAAATTGCCTTCGTTGTTCTTAAAATGTCTCATTTACTTAAAAAAAATAAAGTAAATAATAAGAAATATATATTTTTAAAAGTAATGGTAAAAAAATGAATGGAAGAAGTCATGAAAATTTGAGATAAGAAATAATATTTTTTGTATTTCATACCATTAAAATGATTCGAGTTTCTTGAAATTCGAAAATACAGCTCTTAGGTATATAAATTCGTATAAACGTAACACATTAAATTTTGTATTTATTTTATAAGCTTTCCTATATTATGTACAATTGGATATCGTAGAAACTTGCGTTCCTAGGTGCCTAACAGTAACCACAGATCGTATAATACTATACTACTAACCAATGTTACACACATATGTGTTACCCCAGGTGTGTGTGTATTAAATTTCATTTAAATATGTTTCAGTTGAAGGAGTTACATACACACATACACGTATAAACATACACACGCATAAGTACAAACTTTTGTTTTTATAATAGTAGTTCGTAACTTATTTTAACTACGTGATCTATCCCACGATATGTTATTGTCATGCATTTTTTAGTTTTCTATTATAGCGTTTGCTATCATAGAATGACATCTCCTCTAAGCGCAGATGTGGACGACGTAAATTATACTTTATAATATTAGGATTTGAAAATGGATTGTTTCATACATTTGTTGTGATGCTTGGGTGCCTTTCCTCTGAATGCCGCATATCTTGAACACTCGTATCCGCAATTTAGTTGCGGCTCACCGCTGACAACGCACACATGTTGAATAGTTTTGTTTGAAGCTATGTCGCTAACGCTAATTTTATATTATTTGAACTTCTAATATCAATACAAATAATACACTTTGTTGTAGGCTTTGAGTTAGCACTATATTTTCAGGTTTGATTACTGTCTCTACACAGGATTAATGCTAATACGTTACCGATCTGCTTTACAAGATATGCGATATTGAATATTACTATCCAACACCCATTTTCATGATATAAATAGCATGAAAAATGTTTGTGTTACTAAAAGGCGACCTTTATAGCTTTATTTTTTATTTCCAAAGGCTATAAAAACTTTTCGTTTCGAAATAAAAAAAATATGAAGCTATAACACCAAAATACGTTTATTACAAAATTTCCCTGTGGTTATCTTATAATGTTTTGATATTTCAAATGACGCAGAAAAAACAGTACTCTGGTCACATTATTGGATTAAAACGCTGCTTTACCATTTAGGGTATAACAAAGTGATATAAAACGTAAACTTTCGTAATAACATTATTTCAAGTGAGTGAAGACCCTAACAGAAGTTAGTAATTTAACAAATTCTATTTTGTATCGTGGACATAAAGAATTTCAATTGTAATAATATTTTATTTTGATCAAGTACAACAAAATATAATTTTATTTTTTGGTAATCCATCCATTATTACCACGTTGGTAATTTTGGTAATCAATTACTGTTTCGCTTCATTAATCTTAATAATTATGGTTTATTTTGGGAATTCTTTGATTTCTACTTTTGCCCATGTCGCTCCTTAACAACCCTTGCTTTGAGTACGGTTATAAAGAAGGTAATATGGAGTATCGTACACTTTATTAGATACTAGCGACTTACCCTGGCTTCGCTCGGGTGCATCTTGATTTTTTTACGCGGAATCTTAATGTTTTCTTTCTAAAATAAAAGTTACGCCTTATAACATCAGTTATCTGCCAGTAAAAGTCCCGTCAAAGTCAGTCCGGTAGTTCCGGTAATTATCTGGAATAGACAGACAGACAAAAATTTTAAGAATTGTTTTTTCTTCTTATAAGTACCGCATATACTTTCAAATGTATTTATTAAAAAGATTATTATATACGATGTATGTACATCAAAACAAAATGTAGAGTTTTACCCTATATTTGATTTTGAATAAACTATAAATATAGCTAGTAGCGCTAATCAAGTAATTGATACTAATACAAAAAGCTGATGAGTTTGTTTGTTTCACGTTCAACGTACTAACCTCTGGGATTACAAGTCTGTTCTAAAAACATTTTAGCCTATTGCCTTTTTGTTCATAGCTTCCTTCCTATATACGAGATTAGGGCGGTTATACATACATCACACAGTGATACACAAGCAGAAACGTAAGCAAAAGCTAAAAAATTATAAAATATAAATAAAATTATCCTTACATGAATATTATAAATAAGTATTATTTTTATTACATTCAAGGAAAACGATTTACAAATTGAAATCGGATTTGGCTTTGACGAGTGATGTTTCCGCAATAAATAGAACACAGGGTTTTCAATGAATAAAAATGTAATATAGAGTCGTAATCATTTTGTTCTCTCATCTCTTTTATTGCAAAATTGCTATGTTAAATTGGTTGATATTAAGAAATTCAGGTATGTAATCAAGAAATACCAAGAAAATTAAATTGCTGACGAATATTGTACATATATATATATATATATATATATATATATATATATATATATAACTGCCTCGGTGGTGTAGTGGCTAGCATGTCCGGCTGCACACCCGGAGGTCCTGGGTTCGAGTCCTGGGTCGGGCCAAGTTTAGTTATTGAATCTTTCTGTTAAGTAAGTCTCAGTAACAGCCCGGAGTTGGGAAGTTGGCGGTGTGTCACCTCCGTGCCTCGGAGAGCACGTAAAGCCGTCGGTCCTGCGCCTTAACTCTCACCGGTCGTGTCGAGCAGTCGTCCCACCGGAGTATGAGAGTGACAGGCATAAAGAGTGCACGTTGTGTCCGCGCGTACACTTGTGCACTATAATATCTCCTGCGCAGTTGGCTAGTCTCAATGAAATTGGCCGCCGTGGCCGGAATCGGTCAGGAGAACATCATCATCATATATATATATATATATATATATATATAAATATATATATATAAAGAAATGCTTCTAAATATATATATATATATATTTAGAAGCATTTCTTTTGCTCTAAAGTATAATATTTTTGATCAATTGTTCTTAATCAGGTACATGTAATATGAATATAACTCAAGACACGTGTGCTCTGCGACAACTCGACTTATAGATTTTCAGTTCTTATAACGATATTTTCTGAATCTGAATGGTGCTTATAATATTTTTGATAAAATTCTTTGTTCATGGATTTTGAGCATCACTTTTCTAATGTTTCAAATCATATACAATTATATTATACTGTCACATTGAAAAAGCCCTTATTTGCACAAGAATCTTGTACATAACTAATAAGTTGTACTTAACAACTGAAACAAAATGTCATTAAATATTCAGTGTTAACCAACTTTATGGAAACACTAGCATTGCCCGCGGCTCCGCCCGTGTTCAGATGACCAAAAACCAAATTCTTAGGTTTTACATATTAGTATACTCTTCCTTTGCAGTTTTTGTTTTTCTTTCTCAGAAATGAGATATTTTCCCGCGGTAAAAAGTATCCTATATGATGACCCGGATAACCAGCTATCATCATACCAAATTTCATCAAAATCTGTCCAGTGGTTTTTTCGTGATGCGGTAACAGACAGACAGACAAAAATTCTAAAAACTATAGATTCGGATTCTGTATCGATAATAATGTCTATTTCTATAAGATTCTCAAAAAAATATTTAATGTACAGATTCGATTTAGTTATAATTTTATTATAATATGTATAGATTTGGAAATAAAAAAAAATTACTGTAAAATCCTTAAAATTTTCTTATCCCGGAACTTATCGATTAAATTTATTATTAAAATTCATTATTAAATTATTTGCTTGTGATGAAAATAAATTACTATAATATTACCAATTTAACGAGTAATTTTAATTTTTTGAATTATAAAAGTTTTCCTTTAATTAATACATGATTATGCATTCTGCCTTTGACGAACAAAATGTCCAGCGAGAAAAAAGCAATTAACATGTAAATGAACGGTTGACATACTACCTGTTACCGACATTTAATTAAAGGTAGTTGTGTTTTATAACTGCAAGCTTAATATTTTTTTAATATAATATAGCTTTAAATAATTGGTGTTCACTTGGAATATAACATAAGAATGAACTCAATTTCTCGATATTATGTTCTCTATTATAATGATAAATCTATGATAAGGTTTCGATAAAATTTGGCATGACTAATAGATACTATTTTTACTACCCTATAATAAAACGGGATAATTTATGTCGGTACCCAAGAAAATTAAGAGAAGAAAACATCTTTCACTAAAGCGAAGCCGTGGGAAAATGCTAGTAAAAGAAGGAGCAGCAGAACAAAAATAGAGAAATAGCTACAGCTAGTTGTTTTAAGTAATTTTACATCTCGTAAATTATCTTATTTATGATTAACCAAATTATATTTAAAAATGCTTGTACTAGTTCGTATAAAGATTTTAGGGAAAAGTTGCCGGGAAATTTAGAAAATTCGAGAGGTTTTTATGAAATTTTTGTGTGACCTCAATGATTATAAATAAAAATGAAATTGGGACAGCACGACGTCTGTCGGGTCATTTAATATGTAATAAAATATAGCTAGTTCTTAAACAGATTTTTTTACGCTGTATTTATAAAATACGAGTATATAAAATTTTATTATTTATAGTATTAATATATATTATAGATCGTATGTTATTTTATAGCGGACTAGCATTGCCCGCGGCTCCGCCCGCGTTCAGATTACCGAAAACCTAATTCTTAGGTTTTACATATTAGTATACTCTTACAATGCAGTTTTTGTATTTTTTCTCAGAAATGAGATATTTTTCCGCGGTAAATAATCGCGGATATCGCTATCACCATACCAAATTTCATGAAAATCAATCCAGTGGTTTTTCCGTGATGCGGTAACAGACAGACAGACAGACAAAAATTCTAAAAAACTATAGATTCGGCCTCTATAACGATAATAATGTCTATTTCCATAAGATTTTCCAAAAAATATTTATGTATAGATTCACAGTTAGTTACAATTTTATTATATGTATAGATTAATAACCTATGTGACGATTCCTTGACATTAACTCCATACAAATTATGTCAAATTATTACTGATAGTAAGGGAAGCCACTTTTGAAGTTATTAACAAGAAAATTGAATTTAATTTAAGGTAAACCACAGATAGTTTATATTGTAAATCGCCTTTAATATAGAATTTGTAACTGCCGCCGTGCTGGCTGCCGCCCTGTCACCTGCGTTATCGGTGGTAAGAAGACATTACTCGGGCGGCCGCACCGTGTGAATATGAACGGGGACGATTGACAAAGGGTGGAAAGGAGTCCTTTTCCAATCTTTTTAATTTTTTATCGCTTAATCGCGTTACTATTTTGAGTACCTAACTAGTAAGTACCAAGATTATTACTATCAATACGTTTTTGTATGAGAGTTAAATAGTTTTTATACATTTCTAAAATATTTAAAAACAAAATAATATGTTATATTATAAATAATGAGATAAGTATATAAGGTTGAAAGAAACTCCTGCTAACAAGAAAATAACTGATAACAGCACTATATAACACAAATTGACTGAGCGAAGCATGTTAGTTTAATATTTTTCATCGATATAATGTCTACAAGTACTACGTCAAAGGCTTAACTTATAATAGTCATAAAAGTTATAATATAAACTTGTATTATCTTAGTATTCATACGTGCAAGGGTAATATTAAGTTTGCTGGTAAATTTTGCCGTGGCGAAGTATTCCAATGCATAGCAGATACGACAGAGTTAAAAACTGGAAAATAACGGCGGGCTCGGGGGACCAATTTACTAACACACTTTCAGTTTGTTTTTGCTACTATGATGTACTTTTGGAACTTATTTTAGTTGAACAGCTTTTATTACGAAAATTATGGATTTAAAAAAAATCATTATGGAAGAATACTGAGTTTACGTTGCTTTCTTGTTTACACTTCCTCCATCGTCTGTTAGAATAATCCACTTAAAAAAATAAACTTATCTACAACATACACTTAAAGGAAGTACTAATTCCCCCTGTCATCTTCGCGGGGTTCGATTTTCAAATAAGCTATACTTACGTCCTTTACTTTCCGACAGATAAAATAAAAATTATAAAGTAAATAATGCTAGTATCATATAAATTGTGTAATGTAATAAATTGTTGGGTTTTGTTTTAATATAAAGTTTATTTTCTTCTTTTTAGAGCATTTAAACAAAAGCTTATTTAAAAAAATGTTTTTTACTATTAACTTATTATATATTTTTAGTTTTTTTTTTATTAGTATTTTTCTCAGCAAACCCTTTCATTTAGTATCCATATCATCAATTTTGTAGCGGCCGCCATATTGGATTTACATGTTGCGTATTGTGTCTCCCTCATCAAGCCCTTTCATTTGATGCCCATATCATAAGGGTCAGTATGGAAATGATAAACGGCCATTTTGTTACTTATTGGAATGAAAATGGCGGTTTTTAAATAATCGTACATTGTATTGGGAACCAAACTAATGTGCCAAATTTTAGCTCAATCGGACACTGGGAATAGGTTAAAATTTTACTTGCAAGATTCCATTACACAGACCTGGACAGATGAAACTAAATAAAATCGTTTAAAATTCCTTATATGCAATCGGATTAACTTTAATAAAATGATTTAAAAATAATAGCCAGATGGAAAGTGATGGACGCCTACCATGATTTGCTTATATGTACATACAATATAGAATACAAAATAATAAGTTTTATAGATTTTCATATAAATCAGATGCAGGAAGCTCGTGCCACTTCTTGTACTTATCTACAGGAAATAAGAGCTCTTGTGACTTTATTCCATCATATAATTTTCCTGTACGTTCATAGAAATCTTTTAAAGGAAAGTAATAAATTCTATTTCGAAATATTGTATGGTGCGTCATTAAAATTCTGTCATATCTCATATTTTGTTGTTCTAAAGATAATAAACAGTGAAATATTCTATTACGTTTTATCGAAACGAACATTGATGATTAATTAATGGCTTTGCTTGAATGTTATAATACACAGAGTCAAAAACGTTTTGCGTATTTATAAGATACCATATTTAATAAGATTTGACCATGATAGGTATCGAAAAAATAAATTATGTAAAATTTAACTTGCTAAATAATTTTTTGTTTAATTTAATACAAAAAAATATATACATTTAAGTTGTAATAAATAAATATTGATAAAAAAAATTCTTACTAGTGTAATTGAATATGAAAATTGTGGAGGCTGCAACGGTGTTGGCGTGATTTTTGGTATGAATACAGCTTATCGACCGGAGAATGCCGTATTATGTTTTATTTTATCCTGGTAAATTTTCATTTTATTTATATTTATATCATTTGGATTTACGGATCTTGAGCTTTAAGCTCTTTTGGCGAGCCAAAAGCTGGCAGCTACCTTGTTTATAAGCATAGTAATTAAAATAAGGAATATTGTCCAGCATGCCGTTACTTTAACAGATCAAAAGATCTTTTATTAAAAACATATGACTCTATATAACTTAACTTTAAATATTCAATCACTGACAATCACTGATAGTCTGAACCTGTTCAGGGCCTGCCTGCTAAAGGTAGAAAGACCATCTCTTAGAATGTATAGAACTTGAAGATTTTGCATCTGGGTACCGACGTGAGTGCGGAAAAGCAGTGTTAGAAGAAAAAATACAAGCAAGTAAGCGAGCAAGAAAGTAAATAAAAGAAAATTAATCATATGAGAAAGACGTACACATATATATATGAAGGAATTTTAAATTATAAATAAATACCTACAATATAAATAAATAGCACCAAACATAATAAAAAGTATTGAAATTATTAAATTATTCATTTTGGATAAGTGACGTAAACGTTTCAAAATGGTTCTGTTTATTTAATCCGGGCGTACGTCTGAGGAAGTCACCGGTTAAGAGCGGTAAAGTGTAAAGATAAATACTGTAGGTAGAGCAGAGGGAAATGGCGAAAATTCCCGCTGTTTTTGTAAGCTAATAAAAATATATGGCATTATATCGTAAAGAAGCAGTCCGCTCGGGTTCGTCCCTTCGATTTCTTAGAGATGAGACATTTTCCCTCAGTAAAAAGTGTCCTATATGTTGACCGGGATTACCAGCTATCATCGTACTAAATTTGCGATCACAGACATATAATGATAGACAGACAAACAAAAATTCTATAAACTTTATATAGATTCGGCCCCTGTATTGATAATAATGACTATTTGAATAAGATTTTCCATATAATATTTAGTGTAAAGATTCGAATCAGTTAAAATTTTATTATATGTATAGATTATGAGATTATTTTTTTGTTTACTTCACTTTATATCAAGTAGATACTTAACTAACTTACTTTTTTATTTTATTTAGGCATTTATGAACTGTAAATAATGAAAAATGTTTATAATAATGATAAATTAATTATATATAATATCATACGTATTACAGAGTGAAGAGTAGGTACTATTAAGTATATTTTTGTATATTTGAGAAAATATTTTATGAATTAAAATTTACTTATAAGAAAGCACTTACAATAACCTTAAAACCTATACATCCACACTATATTTTAATATAATCATTGTTTTCGCTTTAATAAATTCTTGGCCTTAAAGATAAGTTTCTGGCTGTAAAGATTCAAAGTATTTACTGGAGCGGTAAAATAGTTGGAGTGCTAAGTCGGTGAAAAATTTCTATGCCTTATATATCTTACTACTTTGCACGAAACTTCAAGTGGAAATGAAATGAAAAGCTCAAGTGATGAATCGCTTTAAATGAGATAGAGTTGAGTGGAAGTATTTATACTTCATATAAAGAAAATATCCTATATTAAGTACGTATTTATAATAACTTTTCATCATCATCGTTTTTAATCTATAGGTACATATGTATAATAAAATTGTAACCAAGCCGAATCTGTACAATAAATATTTTTTGGAAAAACTTATTGAAATAAACATTATTATCGATACAGAGGCCGAATCTATAGTTTTTAGATTTTTTGTCTGTCTGTCGGTCTGTCTGTCTGTTACCACATCACGGAAAAACCACTGGAGGGATTTTGATGAAATCTGGTATGGTGGTAGCTGGTTATCCGGGTCAACCTATAGGATACTTTTTACCGCGGGAAAATATCTCATTTCTGAGAAAAAATACAAAAACTGCAATGTAGGAGTATACTAATATGTAAAACCTAAGAATTTGTTTTTTGGTCATCTGAACGCGGGCAGAGCCGCAGGCAATGCTAGTCTATCTATATGTTTTTAGAAATTTGATGTTGGGGTATGAACATGTCACTTATTATATTTTATTTTTCTAAAACTTAAAATAATGTTTGGGAATGACATTATGATTCTATGACACAACAATTTAGTTATTTATTTCAATACAATTCTTTTAATTCTTCAACGATATATCTTGTGCAAGCCCTCTAAACCTAGGGATTGTTTATTTTGCGTTATAAGACTTACATATAACAAAGTATCTATTGTTATAGTATTGTTAAAATATATTTCTATTATTCCCAGTTATTTATAAAAATGTTATTTTGATCTTGTATAGTTGGTTGTTACAATAGTCATGCGTTTGATATCACAAAAGCTATAAAATAAAAGCAATTTAATACACATCCGTATCAGACTTCGTCAACATGCACTCCAAATAATGAAACAAGCTTTCACTGAAGTTTTATCGGCTGTCAATATACACCGGAGAGATAAATTCTAATTTAACAAAGATATGAATTTATCTTTTTTTGTTATTTAGTTATATAGCTTTTTGAAGTTAATTAAAATATTTTAGACACTTTTTATTTCATATAATCATTGTAATATTCGTCATGGATTTCTATTTCCTAGTACTTCCAACAGGCGAAATTCGAAACCATTAATTGGAAAAAATGTTACTTTGTCTCAATTTACTCCTGCTTTTTCAATTATCATATATATGTATAACTATAAGTAACGTATATCTATAAGTAACTAAAAGTTATATATATATGTCGTGTTATCCATATACTACGAACATCATCTTTGGTGGTTACTCATCTTGTGGGCGTTATCAGGGCTCAAATAATAAAGTATTCAGTGCTCAATACACAATTTAATCAGGGAAGTCACAATGTTATAAACTTGAAACGGTAATTCGAATGATTTAGAGCTAGCGGGTTCACAGTCACCGATCATCGACTTCCAACTACAATATCAAATATATTATATAACTCTCTATGATCAACCAACGTTACTAAGCCACGTATCTTCAAAGAATGTCGTGATGGCGTCTCGACCCCGCTCGAGACTAAATCTCTGCTCTAAATTCAAAAGCATTAAAAAGTAAATTAAAGAATATAGTGACTTTAAACAATAATAAGGTTTCATAACAGAAAAAGGTAACTAAATCCTCCTCCGTCTTATATATATATATATATATATATATATATATATATATATATATATATATATATACAAAAATTATAAGCTGGCTTTTTATAGAAGTAGAATAGTTGACCTATTTTATACAAACAATTGTATTTTTATTAGAAATATTTTTATCTGATGCTTCAAAAGCCAGTACTTAAACCAATAAAGTGAAATTTCATTAATACTAATAATTAAATCCGAATACATATTACGTACGTAAGTTAATTTGTGTATAGGTAATTATGGTTCAGATAACATATTTTAATAAAGAGAGCTCTAATTCTATTCAATAAGTAACAATGAACATAATTGACATTCAAATTCAAAGCCATAGTAATAGACGAATGTGATAGATTTTCCAGTACCAAGAATTTGAATTAATGCCTGGGGATGCAATTATTTAGTTGGAAATTGGCATTAAGATTTGGTTGTTTGAGAATTTGTCCGGTCCAGTAATATTGACTGGGATCAGTAACTGAATGGGTGATTGATCATCAATCACTTGACTCTCATTGAATTGATCTTATTACTTACACACTGCTACATATGGTAATGTAATAGAATTTACGTCATTGTAATGTTACATTTTGTAAATATGTTAAATATCGAACGGTTCGTAGAGATTTTGAATAAAATGTTTTGTTATATTGTCACATTCCTTCATTCTTAACCCCCATTCTTTGCAAAAACGACGAGGTATTATAAGTTTGGCGTGTCTGTGTGTATGTCTCTGGCATCGTAGCTCCCGAATGGAAGAACCGATTTTGATTTTGTTTTTTTGTTTGAAAGGTGAATTATTCGGGAGTGTTCTTAGCTATCTGTTTGATGAAAACCTATCAAAGATGGCCGCCGCCACTAAAAGGCGATTTACATATTTTTTTCACATCTCCCTCAATATGAGTATCAAATGAAAGGGTTTGACTAGTAGAATATACACTATGATAAATTTCAAATCCATGATGGCCGCCACCACAAAATTTCAAATCACATGTCGGAGGCTTTTTAAATTTTAATTTAATTTAGTTATTATAAAGAATTTGTATAGGATGTAATTACTAGATAATAAACAGGTGGTCATGTGTATGAGACACATTTACATTGAATAAATATATTCCTTTACTTTAAGTTTCGTTCTACTGTTTTTTGAAGAAAATAAAATGTACGTTTTCGTTATTTTATTTGAAATTATTTATTCTTATCTTGAATCGATACACTTTATTGATTAAATTTTTATATTGACGTCTTTAATCCCTTTTGCGCAGGAAATTTCAAAGTGATCTCTACGTATTACGGACTTCGTGCTACGGCGAAAATGAAATAAAAATCATAGATTTTACCATTGACGATGCTATAGAAGAGAGATAAGAGATACGGTAGACATAATTCTTTGGCTTACTATTACAAATTTCTATGTTAATTTTAATGAAGTTTAGTAATTTTTACATAGAACTTCGTTATTTTGTTATCGTAAAAAAACAACATAGAACTATGTAAAATTGAATACTTTGTAGTTAAAGTGCCGCTATCTCGTGGTTTGTTTTTGCAAAACTGTAGCTAATGACACATAGAACCTTGTAGCATTAATAACTAAATAAGTACTAAAATAGTAACATAGTAACTTGTAATAGTGAGCCAACGATATAGTATGTACATGTGTTATGACGACTGACAGAAGGAAACGGATGTAGGAAACATGCTGTGACGACTGCACGTAGTATAGTATAAAGGAAAGAAGAACAAAAAACAGGTTTTTTGATGGCCACTAAACCATCAAACCCAAAATATGTCATATTATCACAGACGATACTCAAATTAAAATTATTTATTTACCTTAAACGTTAAGTCAATTGTGAAAATCTATCCAAAGATGCGCTTAATTTTCTCTTTAATTTTTTGAGTTACTTGTGATACAGCTATTTTTTATTTTTCATAATTTGTCTAGTGGCTCACACGAGGCTGCCAACCAAATTTCATCAATAATCTCCGCGTGAATGTTAAACTTTACAAGTAAAAAGTTACAGACTAATGTCAAAATTACAAGCGTTTTAAAAACAATACTTATCCTATCAAGTACCAACATGTGCATGATGTATATATTTTCATTTTATAGCATCAAAAAGAATATTATGTACTATGTGAAAATTCTAAACAAAGTATCGAATATTCAAGTGATTTTATAAACCTTATTTAAATGCAAAGCTTTGGAATCGAGCTGCGTCGATGTTCAATTTTTTACTATATCTTACTTTACATTTAATACTAAAATTTTATTTCATCTTATTCTAATAAAGATTCGCTCGTGTTCTTTTGGATTTACTTAATGAGAATTTGAATAAACAACAATTTCCGAGAAAAATTTTTGGACACTGAATGAATAAAGTACAAAGTACTTGTTGTTGTTTTGTAAAATATTACAATATGGCTTTCAAAGAATATAACAAAAGTTTTGTAAAAAAGTGGAGTACTGCTACTAAAAACTAGTCATTATACATGACTTTGCTTGCGTGAATTAAACTTTGTTTTACAGGAAAATAAATATATTACCAGCAAAACTTAAACTACAATGTTTAAAATCTTTACTTCTTACGATGAATATTAGCTTAGACACGATTAGACAATACTTAAATCATTTGTGAAAACCCGTTAAATTCAGTAACTGTACAGCTATCTTGAAAATATATTTTAAAAATGTTTTTTGTTTGTTGGTCAGTATTGTGTATAATGTAAAACAATACTGCCATAAACTTCTTACATTATATATATATATATATATATATATATATATATATATATATATATATATATATATATATATATATAATTTTATTTTTACTATAAATTTTGACATTGCCATTTCAATTTTGATGAAAAACTATAAAACTTGAATTGCTATAAATTGCACGAGACTATTTAATTCAGATTTAAATTTTTGTGCCGTGCGTGAGTGTAGCACAGCACGAGCGTAATAATTGATTCGATTATACCTTCCATTCGGGCGGCTGGCTACGTGATCTCTGTTCCTGACTGTTGTATGCTATGAAGTTATTCAACAACTGTGCCTTCAATATTTTTTTCACCTTATGAATGACGATTGCTCTATGATTTGTAATTTTTAATATTTTTTTATTATACTAACAACTTTCCCTGGCATTGCTTGGATGAGTTCTTAGGTACCTTTTGTATATATATATATACTATATATAATGTTATAACATAATACAGACAGGACCTTCTTTTAGCAAATTGTATCCATATCCAGCCAGCCTTTTCAACGTGAAGGAGTTAAAAACATACACACATATACAAAGTTTCGTATTTATAATAGTAGTTCCATTTGTATATAAATATACTAATCTCTTTTAATGCTTTAGTTTCTAATATCTCACTGCTTTTTTATATATATTTTTCTTGTTGTACATATAAATTAGTCAGGTTCATATAAATAGAGCCAGAGGACAACCCAGAGATTTTGGGTAGAAAAAATTAAGAAAAATGATGGAGAAGACTGGACAAAGAAAGCAAAAGTAAGGACAACCTGGATACTGTTGGAAGAGAACTATATTCGCCAGAGGCCTTAATTATAGAGGCCCTATTAATCTATTATAAATATAACTTTCATATATCTACCTATTAGGTACGTTAACGAAATAAAAGGCCTTATTATTATTATTATTCTCACTGCTTTACTGGATTTATATGAATGCAGCTCATCTTTGGAGCATTTTTGGGTCTTTCTTTTATAAATAATAAAAAAATATTGTCGGTATTGGTGGTGTCAGTAATAGAATATCTCTCACATAGATGATGTCATTTCTTTGACTTCCAGTAAACCTTAAACAAAATCAATCAATCATCAATTTGATTTCCGCTCGCATTGAGTTTTTATTGCATATCTATACATATAATAAAATTGTAACTAAGGCGCATCTGTACATTAAATATTTTTTTGGAAAATCTTATTAAAATAAACATTATTATCGATACAGATTCCGTATCTATGTATAGTTTTGGCTGTCTGTCTGTTACTGCATCACAGAAAAACCATATATTACAACCATATATTAACATTAACAAATAATATATTTTTTTAATTTAAACAGTCAACAATATGAATAAGAAAATTATACTTTAAACAAAACAAAGTAAAGAAAGTGGCCTTTTCTTGTATATAGACGAAAACTATTGAGCATAAAACTGTTAGTGAGTACATAACAAACTAACAGTTTTAAACTCTTAACAGTCCCTGAGGTATCATAACACGTAAAACTTCTTGAATCTTCTATATTTAGTTTGATAATAAACTAGAAATTTTCCCCATTTACGTATGAATGGGGCGTAATTTTAAGTTGCCGTATGCTTTAAAGGGAAGCAGTAAACATTTGAGAGCTAAACATAAACTAAGCTATAAATTAAGATACATACACTGGTATCTTTTATATATAACTTTATTAGTTTATATTAAGTTAATAATGGAATATTAAGTTAATAAAGAATTTTCTTAATATGTGATTAAATTAAATTATATATAAATTAAATATTATACAACGGGAACATGATAATGAGACACTAATACCTACAATTTTATGTATTTACTAAAATATTTATATTTATCTTTAATTACAAGGGTCTATATATTTTCCTAGCGACTATATACTTCGGGTGTATCCCTCGATTTTTGCCATATATTGTTTTGCTTTATTTTAAACCATTTAGGCAGCGCAAGACGATAAAGAAACCCACCGGCGTTTATTTCTGACTTTGATTGAGTTGTTATGATATCAGACAGTAAACATATTTGTATCGAAATAAAATATAGCCTATAGCACTCGGCGTTAGTACAATTTTCTATGAGTGAAAGAATTTACAGAAATGAATCAGTACTTCAAAGATGACCCCCTACATTCAAACTTATAAAATTTATCCTTTATAATATTAGTGTAGATTAATATTACGATACAGTTGTTAAATATATGAATAGATTATCGTCGTCGAAACAAATCGTTGAACGAATTTCGGAACAAGGAAACAGAGAGAACATGTCGGACTTACAATACTTTTAATTCTGAATATATCCCATTGGAATAGTAACTGAACTTTAAAAGTATTAACTTAACAAAATATGACGCTACTTAAAACGTCGAAGAAAAGAAAACACAAAAAAACCTAAGTAAACCAAGTAACAGAAACTGCTTGTTCATGTTTTTTATAGATTATGTCGAGTGTGTAGCCGTGTGTTCTAAGTATTATTTCACTGAAGACTGCTGATAGGTAGGCTTGCTGGGCGCGAAAAGTACATAGTAAAGTGAAAACAAAACACGTTATAAAATATAAAAAAAATTAATTATATACATATTTATATGATTATATATTCAGCCTTTTCTAACATCCCACTGCTGGGCTTCCCTTTAATACGAGGGGGATCAGGCCTTAGTCCACCACGCTGGCCAAGTGCGAGTTGGCGGACTTCACATGTCTTTTAAAAACTGGCTAGGTTCTCTCAGACATGCAGGTTTCCTCACGATGTTTTCCTTCACCGTTAAGACAAGTAGAAATAGTGTTGGAAAGGAGTTGCATATGAGTATATCAGAGGAGCGAGACCCGAGATTTGAACTCGCTTCACTCGGTTTCCCTAGCGAGCGCGTTACCACTGGGCTACCACTGTCTTATATGATTAAGAAAATGAATTATATGTCATTATCAGGACATCGAATATTTACTATTCACAAAGTCATTTTAGTGCTACAATTATCCTCGAGTGTCCCAAATATCTAGATGAAATAGATTAGAGATAATATTTTTACAAAAACCAAATAGTCTATTAGAAATAAAATATATTTTACACACTGTAAATTCAGATGTTCCTGCACTGAACATAGTGTAGGTCTGCGAGCCATCACCGAGCAAGATCTTGTAGACGTTAGCTACGGTGCTACGCTGTAGCGTCAACGTAGTTATCTGCAAGAGAGTAAAGCATAGTACTGAGGGAAAACAGAAAACCTCAGTATTTTAAATAAAACTATTTTTTCGGTTGTTACCAAAAATTTAAATAAATCCGCAAAAAACTAAAAAATTGTTGTGTTTAAAATGACGAATAAAAAAGTATTAAATCTCTCTGTACGAGTATGTTAATTTTTAAAACGAACTACGTAAACAATAATAAGTTAAATTTGAACTAATTTTGTATTATTATATAATGCATGCCCAGAAGGTATGGGTTCCTACGGTAAAAAAAAATACTTGAATGAAAATTTTATCCTACTATTATTACATTTTTATATCAATTTTCACAATTATTACTTTAATATATTACTCTATGTCTGTTTACGTGCCTAATAGCAACATAGCTGCTTTGTTGTTTCAGATCTATCTGTAAATTAAACACCCTTTGTAGTCGTTTCAGCGTGAACGAGTACTTTTTGATACAGGAAAAGAAAAGTTTCGAGAAGAGATACAAAAATTGTCTTAGTAGTTTAAGCCATTAATTCAAGTCGGTACAATATTCGGTATTATGTACAATATCCATATATTATACCTCAATAACCAAGTCATTATTTAAGACTAATGTTATTTTAGGAAACGTCAACATCTTAGATTTAGTTAGAAAAGCAAATGGAATTGTGACCGAACTCTCTATTAATATGTGGAAGCTGCATGTATTTTTATAAAATTCTACATGTTTTAACATTCATAATGCATATATGTAATATTTAAAATTCTTTTTAATATCAAGAATGATAAAGATATTTTTATCCCGTGGGATAAAAAACTTGGCATTGAATTTTACAAGTAATATATATTTTGCATTATTGTTATGACTGAAGTTATAAACAATAAAACTCATTTTATTACTATACAGAGCACAGAATAAAATAATGTAAAAAAAAATTAAAATCAAAATAAAAGGTACCAGTAGGAAGCCAGTGTGGGATATTTATATCATATGAAATTACATTAGCATTTCATACGGAAAAATGCTTTCAGCGTGTACACAATTTAACATTAATAAAATAACAAATATGATTCTCATTTTATTATTCTTATATTAAATAGCGCCATTTCTTATATTATTGCTATCAGTAGATTATAATTTTTTGCTGATATCTTGTAATTGTGTATAATAACTTGTATTTATATATTTACTTTGCTGTATTAATTTTTGCAGAGTAACAGCAATGATTATGAAAATTTATATCTATCTATACAAATAAATAAATTCGAAGTGTCTGAATAACAGCTTTTTACTAAATGCATCTAAAAGTATAGGTATGTATAAGAAAAAAATAATTTTTTGAATTTTTGTCCGTCTGTCTGTTTATTTGTTCCGAATTAATATCTGAAATGGCTTATGTTGATGTTATAAGAAGTAAAATAGGCTACTTTCGTTTTAAAAAAAGAATTAAGTTTCCAAAAAAATTTAAACCAATGAAATTGTGAACAAACCCGAAAACCCGAACCTAGAAACGCATCGGAGTGAAGCAAGCTCAAGTCGCTAGTATTATAATACTAGTTTGTGCTCGCTGTTGGCGCAGTCATTTAAGTATAATCGTTTCCATGGCTTATAGCGTGATGTTAGGTAGCTTGTAATATTTTTCATCAATACATATACAATACAACGCATTGCAAGTGCAGCACTTGCGTAATAATTTTTCAAATCGGACTGGTAGTTCCACAGATTAGTGCCTTCAAATAAATAAACAAACAAACAAACAAACTCTTCAGCTTCATATATTATGTATTGATAGATATTCACAATAAAAATAAGTACAACATACCATTTTTATTTTTTCTAAATGTATATTTTTACTATAATTGGGCGTGTGGTGTAATTTCAAATAATCTTTTATACCCGAAGTCACGAGTTCAGCTCAGTTGTTTCTGACGTAAGACGAATATTTGTATAGAATGGTTTAGCAGAACTGGCTTCAATAAAACGTGACGTTGGTTGCTGTCTAAACAGCGTCTGCAGGCACTGAAATTATAAAGAATATATTGAAGAATTACTATAATAATATCTTAGTCTACATCACATCGAATGAGTAGACCGCGAATATTAAAAATAATACGCTTTTAAATCAATATAAACATTATAAAGAGGTTAATAGTCTAATTCCGTGTTGTCCAAACAAAATGTATAATTAATTAGTTCATTATTAATCAATGTCATGTACAAAAGAAAATGATTAATGAAAGCTAAGAAAGTGCACATTTCTATAACAAAGTAACTTACACCTTATGTACCTAATATTTTTATAATATAGTCTATAATCATTAAATAAATAAATAATCTATACAGATAAATAAAATTGAAGTACCTGTTTGTAATGTCAAAATAACAGCTTTTTACTAAATGCATATGGAATTATTATAATAAGAAAAAAAACAATTTTTAAAAATTTTGTCTCTCTGTCTATCAGTCCGTCTGTTTGTTCCGGCTAATCTCCGAAACGGCTAGGCCGATTTTGATGGGACTTTCACTGGCAGGTAGTTGATGTTATAAGGAGTAATTTAGGCTACTCTTATTTCAGTAAAAGAATTAGAGTTCCGCTCAAAAAAAATATCTAGAGATGAACCCGAGCGAAGCGAAAGTCGCTAGTTTGTTTATAAAAAATGTGGTAATTAATATTAATTTCTAGAAAGCTTGCAGGTGGATATATTGAATTTTTATACTCTCTATGGCTCTTATCGTCAAAATATTGTAAGACAGCTTGTAAGGAATAGCAATATGCCCGCTGTTGGCAGAAAAACGCAGGTATTATACACACTTCCGCCTGTTCCTCACTCTACATCACTATAATTTTGTCGCACAACAAAATAATCTGGTATTTTATTTATATTTTAAAAATGTAAAAAGTGATGATTTAAATGTATAAAGTATATTTTGATTTGATTTAATTTTATTTATTACTTGTTTTGTTTGTAGTGAAGAAGAATAATTAATATACATTTTAATAAGTATTTTGTATAACTCCACGTGCCAAAAATCTATTGTGCCATTGTTTGCTCTAAACTTATAAATTACAGTATTAAAAAAGGCAAAACAATTTTTTATGCTACGTGTGAGTTTTCGACCATTTAGCCAGCGTGGTGGACTATGGCCTGATCCCCCATGTATTGAAGGGAGGATTGTGCCCAGCGTTGTGACGTTAAAAAGGGCAGAATACATACATACATACATGTTAAATATCCTAACTAATTACTACTAATAACAATTAACTAAAACTATATTTTCGGATTATTTCGCGGATTTATTTTGAATTTTGATCCCGAAGTTTCGAATGCTTTACAGCAATCATGGTCACGGGAGAGTCTCTCCCGTTTTACTTAAAATATCAAATATTCGCGTAAATCTAAGAAAGTATTAAACAATTAACTACATATCTCTAGTTATTGCTAACTATTAAATGTATGTAGTATATATTACATTTTAGCCTATGTTCCTATTTACTTCAGTTCAATTGTATGATCAGTGCGGGTGTTCTTTGTGTCTTACATCTCCTAGATTAGAGTCTCTTTGGCTGGGTATGCACAAGGAAAATTGTGTTCCGTTATTTCTTCGAAATGAGCGCATCGGTGTACCATTTTAGCTCCATGGACCGAATGCAAAAGCAGGACATGTATATGCCACAGTAAATCTCACTTAGGACATATCCTACGTCCATACTGACGGCTATTGTCTGTGACTAAGTTAACAAAGAGGTTAACGAAATGGCTATTGAGATTTAAGGAGGGTAGCCATATACCAATATGAGGCAAACGAGAACTGAAGTGATTCATTTGCCTCGTAGGTATCTCTAGTCGTTGGTCCCTAAAGCCATTTACGAGTATTGCTGCAATTGTCTTTAGTTCGATGCTCCGTTCTAATCTTTCAGATTTCGGTCTTTGTATATTTCCGTTATGGTAAAAAATAAAGGTGTTTTGTCCTGCAGTATAAACCTAATGTATATTGTTATGCATTTCATCTCGTTCTCATTTATTGCCACTGAATGCCTCGTAGCTCATAAATTATTAGCATGTCAGAAATTAACGTCGGGTCTAAATGTAAAGTTGGACAGTTTTAGGCAAAGTTATATTGTAAGAACACTACATTTTGTGACAATATGTAAAACTCGCTTCGCTCGGATGCGCTGGGTACGTTTTCAATAGATAAAAATAGTCATTGTGAGTGTACGAGGTATACACGTGCTATCGCGGATTTATTCATGAAATCGTAAATTAAAATTTTGCGTAATTTTTAAGGATTTTCGATTTTCGCACTGGAACCCAAAATATTTTCAGAATAAAACGTATCTTATATGTAGCCCTACAAACTTCTCTATCCTTCAGTGAAAGTAAGTCCCATTACAATCGGTTAAGCCGTTTTAAAGATTACCCCGGACAAACTACTGTTTGCATATAAGACTCTCTGTCTCACTAGAAATATTATAAAAAAGGGTTGTTTAGGTACTGTCATCATTTAATAACTATATGTTCTTGAGATAGAAATTATTTTGAAATCATAGACGCTTACATTTTACTTATATGTATGTATAATTATTAATATGCATAAATAATCTATAGAGACACAAGAAACCACAGATAGAACTAAACTTGTAATATGTATATACAAATTCTATACAGTAACTAAAACTTAATCCGATTAAGAGTTTAAAATGGAATAGAAAGCAAATTTCTAATTCTATGGTTTTGACTCAGGAAAATGATTTACTCGGATATATAATAATAATAATAATAACCCCCCCAAGGAATCACCTTGTCGTGGTGGGGGGGCTTACGGGTATTAGGTACAGGTACTTATTGTTGTATGTCATAACACCTTAAACATACTTTTTTAACACTTTCTGATGCCACTTCCAACTTGGCTAACCATACCCAAACCAACGATTCCACACACACCCCCTTTTTTATGATATGGACAAAAATGAAAAGAGGTATAATTTACGGCCGCTTCCCGGAGTTCGTCGGGGCGCACCTGGAGCCGACGCTGGGTGTTTCAGCTTACGAGCCGTCGGTGGTGAGGAGCTGAGCAGGCGGGCCCTCATCGGGCTAGATCCCGAAGATAATACAGCCGAATCATCCAATTCATCATTAACATCTCAATCATCCAATGACCCATTTTCATCAACCTCTTCATCAAATTATTCATACCCATCATCACCCTCCATTAGTTCAGTCACAAATAGCATGGTTCTGGAGGATGTTGTGCAGCAGGCTGAGGCCAATTTATCTGTACCCACCACCAGTTACCCTAAAAAGCGCAATAAATGGACTATTGAAATGAACAAGTTATAATGCGCTCATATTTTCACCTCACAATGTTAGATACCGATAATAACAAATATCTTTTTCCACTTCATC
Source organism: Brenthis daphne (assembly GCA_947093115.1). NCBI lineage: Eukaryota > Metazoa > Arthropoda > Insecta > Lepidoptera > Nymphalidae > Brenthis > Brenthis daphne. Next base: position 44,098,428 of record OX352471.1, read on the forward strand.
AAAAATTTGTTGAAAAATTTCCGCAAATGCAAGTTAGCCGTCAACGTGTTGGAGATCAAAGAAGAGCCATTGTTCGTAATAAGTTATTACCACAAGTCGAAATAGATAAAATATATGAGGAAGTAAAATGTGAACTTAAAACCACTAATACACTAGAGCAAAAGAACACATTATCTTTACAAATTGGACAGCGAATGAAATGGACCGAAGAATTGAACGAAACTATAATTAGAGCATATTATAAAATAACAGAACTGGAAACCAACAAAACAAGTTACAGAAAACAACTTCATCACGATTTTTTAAGTAAATTTCCTCACTTATCTCATATTTCAGAACAAAGGATAGCTGATCAAAGAAGATCAATCATAAAAAATAAACTTATGTGCAGTAATAAGATTGAAAAAATAAAACGCGAAATAGCTACTGAATTACAAATTAGGGCTCTAGAAATAGAATCACGCAATAATGTAGACAGTAATTTAAGTCCAGAAGTACAGGAGAATGTAGAAAACCAAATACAGCCAAATATAATAAAAAGAAATGAAGACATAGATAAGATATTCAAAGCATGCTTAGAGTACTATATAAATATTGACCCTGTTAAGAGAAATTTTATTCCAAGGCAAAGATCATCTAAAAGGTTAGCCGAAATAGTTGACTACATAAATAAAATAATATTACCAGAAAATTTAGATTCTACTATTAGTTTTAAGTCTTTTCAAACAGTATTGTATTGTGCTGCATGGACAGCTGTTAAAGCAAATGGTGCAAAAATAAAAAATAAGCCAAAAGACAACATGTCAAAAATTTTGAAAAGGCAAAAACCAAAATGGCAACTTCGACTAGAAAAAAAAGTTGACGATTTAAGAGCTAAAATAGGCAGATTAACACAATACATACAAGGTAATCGCAGTAAAAAAGTTGTTAAACATGTAAATTCAATACGGAATCATTATAAAATACATTCTACACATGAAGAGCCAAACACACAACTGTCACATTTTCTTGATACATTAAAACAAAAACTTGCATTAACAAATAGTAGATTACAGAGATATAAAATATGTACACTACGTAAAAATCAAAATAATCACTTTACATATAATGAAAAACAATTTTACAGAGATCTTAAATCTTCTACGTCATCACAAATTAATCAAACTAATAATTTTGAACATTTAACAAGTAGTGCACCACTCCAAGATAGTTTTTACAGATATTGGTCTTCAATATGGGAGAACCTCGTTAGTCATAACCATAATGCTGAATGGATCACAATTGAAAAGTTAAAAAATTCATCAAAACCAAATATGGAATATAATAGTATACCTTTGGAAATATTGCATACAGTCATCAAGAAATTAAAAAATTGGAAAGCACCTGGTTCTGATTTCATTCATAATTACTGGTATAAGCATTTTACACACGCACATTCATATCTTCATAAGTTTATAAATCATTTTATTCAAAACCCTCATGATATGCCTGAATACATAGCTACTGGAATAACATATATGATACCAAAAGATTATGGTGATCTTGGAAATCCGGAAAAATATAGACCAATCACGTGTCTTCAAACAATATATAAAATAATAACGTCTTGTCTCACTGAAGTTCTTTATAAGCATTTAATGGATAATAACATATTGACGGAAGAGCAAAAAGGATGTAGAAAACATAGTCAGGGCTGTAAAGAGCAATTAATTATAGATTCAGTAATATTAAAACAGGTTCAAAAAGAAAAAAGGGATATTTTTACACTATACATAGATTACAAAAAAGCATATGATTCAGTTCCTCACTCTTGGCTGCTACAAACATTAGACATTTATAAAATACACCCTCAAATTATAGATTTTTTGAAGAATACTATGGCTAATTGGAAGACTACATTAAAATTAAGTATACAAAATAATAACATTAACACTGAACCGATTAAAATACAACGCGGTATTTATCAAGGTGACGCTTTAAGTCCATTGTGGTTTTGCCTTGCTTTAAATCCCTTATCAAATATGCTAAATCTTACAAATACTGGATATCACTTATGGTTTAATAATAGTTTAGTTAATAGCCCTAGATCAGAATTAAAGATAGTTAATCACCTTTTATATATGGATGATATTAAGCTCTATGCGGAATCAAAAGAAGAATTAGACACACTAGCAGACTTAACATACACATTTTCACAGGATATTAATATGGAATTTGGTATCGATAAATGCAAGATAAACGCAATTAAGGCAGGACAGAACTTAAAATATGAATATCAACTAGGGAATGGCGAATGTATATTGCCATTAATCGAAAATGAAACATACAAATATTTAGGATATATTCAATCAAAACTAATACATCACAAAGAAATCAAATTGAATTTAACACAACAGTTTAAACACAGACTTAACTCTATATTAAATCATGTCTTAACTCAAAAAATACTACAAAGGCGATAAATACATTCGCAATTCCTGCCCTAACCTATTCGTTTGGAATAATTAACTGGACCAAAACTGAATTAAAAAATCTTCAGCGTGTAATAAATACAACTATGACCAAAAACCGGAAACATCACCCACGATCATGTACACAAAGAATGACACTCCCGCGATTAGATGGTGGCAGAGGATTAATCGATATATTAAATTTGCATAACAAACAGATAGCAACTCTCAGAAAGTATTTTTACTCCAAAACTGACACATCTACCCTTCATAATGCAATAGTTCAGAATGATAAAAAGCTAAGCCCACTTAATTTGATACAAAAAGCTCCACAAAATAATGAAACACAAACTGATAAACTTAGCAAAATCCGAGAATGGACCCAGAAGTCATTACATGGAAGACATCAAAACGAACTGAACCAGAATAACGTCGACAAGTTAGCATCGAACGAATGGCTCAGACGTGGCGAACTCTTTCCAGAGACTGAAGGGTTTATGATAGCAATTCAGGATCAAGTCATAGAAACTAGAAATTACCAAAAATATATAATTAAAAAAACAAAACTTCCATACCGATATATGCAGAAGATGTAACTGTGCCTCAGAAAACCATTCAACATATAACCGGTGCTTGTAAATCTATTGCTCAAACTGATTACAAGCATCGGCATGACCAAGTTGCATGTATCATTCACCAAAAGTTGGTTATTAAATACAACCTTACTTCCTCATCTCCATTACCCTATTATAAATATACACCAGAATCTGTTATTGAAACGAATTGTATAAGCTATACTTGACCGCGCCATACTGACAGATAAAACTGTACCATACAATAGACCAGATATTACATTGGTAGATAAATTAAACAACACAGCCACGATTATAGACATTGCTATACCTAACTCACATAACTTACATAATACTTTTACAGAAAAACTTGCTAAATATCAGGATCTTAAAGATGAAATTATGAGAATATGGAAAATAAAGACAGTTACAATAGTACCAATTGTTATATCCACCACAGGTGTTGTACCCAAGAATCTTCATCAATCTATTAAATTGCTTGGGCTTCCTCCATTTACTTACGTACAACTACAAAAAGCAGCTATACTTAATACATGTCGTTTAGTGAGAAATTTTTTAAATAATAATCCGTAATACATCGGCACTCACTTGGTTTAGGCCCGTGATTGTTGATACTCCGGTACCAAGTACTGAGGCTTATGAATATAAAGAAATAATAATAATAATAATAATAATATTTATTGCAAAGGTATACACCCAATTTATAATATAATAACATATATGTAGTTATACAAGTCAATTTTTATATCACTTATGCATATATATGCAAGTCAATAAAAACATTATAAAAACAAAATTCAGTCAGACTCTTCATTAAATTAAACTAGAATTAAAAACAATATATCGCTGTTGAGTATATAGGCCATTACTACTAAATCTATAAGAATCTATTTTTTATTAGCCTCCTGATGCACCGAAAGCCAAAACTTAAGAATCGTGCAGTCAAAAGTTTTTACCAACTTCGCAAGGATCTCGTTGTTAGAGACTCTCAAACGATTCCAAAATGAAGCGATTCGTGATCTAATTACCGCGAAAAAATCAGGCACTCGAGCTTTTGCAAACATATCGGAAGCGCTGCAGTATCTGGGCAATTTCATCAGGATACGATATGCGTCATTATATTGTACCCTAATGTTATTAATCGCTCGCCTAGGAAATTTTACCCAAAGCTGACATGTATAAAAACATAAGCAATATGTTTTAAATAATGTCACCTTCACATCATCACTGCACTTCCCAAATCTACGCGCGAGCATATTGCATCTCACAGCTAGCCCCCGGCGTTCTCTCTCTATATCGTCCCTGTCATCAAGTTTGTCAGTTAAAATATGGCCTAGATACCTAAACCGCTCAACCCTCTCTATTAATAACCCTTCTAAATATATGCCCGGAATCGTCTCCGGACCTCTGCCAGCCCGAAATACCATCATAACTGTCTTCTTAACGTTATATTTCAAGCCATGATCAGCAGCATATTGTTCGCAGATTGCTAAGAGTTTACGTAGCCCTCTGATTGAGGGACTAAGAAGTACCATGTCGTCAGCATAACTGAAATTATTCATGCAAGTTGATCCAACATGACAACCAACTCTGGCACTTCTTAATTCCTCAATCAGGTTGTTTATGTAAAGGCTAAATAGGTCCGGAGAGGTCAACCCTCCTTGACGCACACCGCATTCTAGCTTATATTCGCTAGATGTCGCGTCGCCCCATCTCACGCTATTTAATTGGTTCTCATACCAGTATCTCAACAGATTGACAGTCTTTATTGGGACATTAGAAGCATGCAGTTTCTCCCAAAGTAAATTATAATTTACTAGGTCGAAGGCACGACTCAAGTCCAAAAAGCAGGCATATACAGATGTGCCCCTATTAATATAGTGGTTGACCGTTGCCTTCAAGCTGAAAATTGCCGAGTCTGTTGAAAGACCAGAACGAAAACCAAACTGAGCATCACTCAACTTTATATTCTCTTTTACATCCGAATAGATGAGTCTTTCTAGTATCTTTCCTAATATAGTTCCTAACGAAATCGGCCTATAATTTTTGGTACTAGAAAGGTCGCCTGTTTTGTTTTTAGGAATAGGAACTACCACAGTCTTCATGAGTTGCTTCGGTAGGTAACCAACATTCATACATACACTATAAAGGCTGGCTAGTACCCTATATATCTCATCACCAGCATACAATATATGTTCTATACCTAAACCATCTAAACCTGGAGACTTACCTCTCTTCATTTTGCTTACTACCGAAGCCACGTCCTCAGCAGTAAAACATACATTGACAGTCGTGTCACTCTTCTGTATACTACTCACCTGACGATAATGTACATTGTTCATCTTATTTAAAGTACTTAAGCTAAAAACTTAAATGCGGATTATTATATTGATGAATTTAATCCATTAAGACCCAAGGAGTAAAAAGAAGTGCGAAAGTGTGTTAGGAAAAATTTCATAGGTGTCAAATTAAAAATTTCTGGCTTTTGCTACCAGAGCTTCTGCCAGGAGGTGGCAGACAGTACAATACAAATTTATATCTGTAAATAATAGATAGTTTAAGAATATTTCATATAAATGATATACATATATGAGCATGGAAAATACCTAAAGCTATTATTTCTACAAAGAGCTTAAGCTATCACATATAAATCTTTGTATCCATTTAAATGCCTACCCGATTCATGAATCATTACATTAATATATTAATTAGGTTGTTCAATACCTACGAGCTAACCGTACTATAATATTTAAAGACGTAACATATAATTGAAATAGGATCGACCATAGGTAGCTCTTAAATAATTCTTGTAATACGTATCTATTCTTACCTTCATCAATGTTGACGATCCCCAATAATAAATAGTACCTGGGCCACCGAGCTTCGCTCGGCGTTTTTGGTTAAAAAGTACAATTTTCTTGAAAAATAAACTAAAAACTTGAATAAATACAAAAAAAAAAACAAAAATAAATTATACCTTTGTATCCGACCGGGATTCGAATCCGGACGGATACAAAGGATTGTCAATCTTGCGTCTTTTTTTTAAAAAAAACTAAAAACTTAAATAAATATTAAATAAAATAAAAGTGACACCTGTGATTGTTGATCTTGCACCGTGGCCGCTTGAACACGATGCTTATGCCCGAGCGTGCAAATAACCGACCATATTTTGCGTGGAATAATGCAAAAGAAAACTGCATGAAAACTCGAAAACACGCGTTTTCTCAGACATAAAACTAATTTAGATCGATTTACCGCCCCCGAAACATCCTATGTACTAAATTTCATGAAAATCATTGGAGCCGTTTCCGAGATTGAGAATATATATATATATCTTTATATAGGGGAAGGTGGGGGGACACCGGATAGTTAAGAAGAAGATACAATAAATAAATCACTATGTTATTTATTGAGATAATCAATATTATAAACGTTTAAGTATACCTTAGGCATAACTTTGGTATGAAAATGTTTAAGATTAATGTTAATAACTATAAAATAGAACAATTTTAATTAAAAATTATAAATCCGAATTCACCCCATACCTATGGGTCAAACCGGATAGGTATTTTATATTCTAGGAGTGAATACAGATATTAACAATAAAACTAAATATTCAAATTATTCGCAGTTTTTGCATACAAAAAATATTAATTCTTGCTCAGAACAACCGATGCAACTTCGTGAGCACATTTAAGTCAAGCAGTGCATTGGTACCATTCATTTGAGGACTTAGTTTGACTGTACTTTTCTCCTCAAACCAAAGACTCCGAATCCTCCTGATAGTTTTTTATTCGTCTTTTTACCGATTCGAAAATATCTGATTAGGTATCTAATATTGCTTTTGGCTTAATGAAAACCATCGTTTAGTTATTTTTTACATTTTAGTGCCTGGAAGTCGGTTTTTTTAAGATTGTATTGTGGTACAGAGGTCAATCCAGTCTCGTCCATATAATAAATTTGCGTGGGATTGTAAGCGTGCTTAGCGTAAATGGTATCTAAAACAATAAAAAATGATGACACTACAGCTCTATTAAAGCCCATTGCTCTTGCAGCTGACGTTGCTTCAGGTGATCTTAATGATAATTCAGAATGTCGTTTAAGAAATCCACTAACCCAATCTAAACCAGCCAGTTCAGTTTCTCTATTAAAAGGATGCTTTAAATTATTTCTTTCAGCTAATTGGAATGCCAAACGTCGTAGATCTGTTTTAGTCAATCCAAATAGTAGAGATTCCATCGTTTTGATATGATCGACTAGCATACTTTCCAGCTCATCAGTGAAAACGCATTTTGCAGTAACGGGGTACTTTCTAAACACTTCGTCTTTGGATTTTTCACACTTGATCTTCTTTACACGATCTTCTAAGGAACTTTTGGGTACACTTTATGTAACGCTAAAATATATCCCATTCTACCTTCTATCACCGAATTTAGGGCTAAACATGTCTGACTCCGACCATTGCAACTTATCTGACTTTTTCACATATGTTCGTGGCATGTTGTCGCTCGCACTCTGTAAAAAATAAATAGTAATTAAAAAGAGGATTTAAAACAAACACCCACAATACCTACATATAAAATCGATCGGGGTGAAACCGGGTAGCCGAATTCACCCCTTCCGCTTGTACCCCACAAGTACCATGTTTGAAATTTTAATAACTAACAGGTTATGCTTACAATCACAGCAACAACCAATACCGTTTTAAAAGGTTAAATATGTATTACTTCTTAAAAAATACAACTGTATATGATAGCACACAGCTAAGTTTAATGATAACACTTTAAAAAAAATTAAATATTAGATAAGTTACCCTTGTTTTTAAATTTCGTTATAAAGACTCACGCGCCGAGATGATACCGTCGCCGCGATTTGCAACCGCACTGAGTAAGCGTTCGCGCGTATTTCTCCACTAGCTAGAATGAGACAGCTGTACGTGGAGCAATGAAATAGGAACTATCTGTTTTCACCCCCTATCCGGTTTCCCCCCTCATTCCCCTATATATAATTCTTCTGTGAGTGTGTATGTCACTGAACTTCTCTCAAACGACTGGACCGATTTTGATGAAATTTTTTGTGTGTGTTCAAGGGGATCTGGGAATGGTTTAGATTCACAATTTTTTTAATAGAAAATAATATATTAAAAAAAGTTTGAAATTTTCAAATTAAAGACGTGTAGACAGGACAACGTCTGTCGGGTCCGCTAGTATATATATATATATATACAAGAATTGCTCGTTTAAATATATTAGATATAAAATATTTTACTTAATGTCATCAAAAAGTTGGATTTTAAACATTAAACCTACATATTTGTAATATTTGCGACTAATAATTATTTAATTTGTGGCATAGAAAGAAGAAAAGATTTTTATTAAAACCTAAAACCTCTGTATCATATATTTGATTTTAGTACGCGTAATATATGTTAATACTAACACACATTTATAATAAGAATAGTAATATTTATTTATAGATTAAATTAGAAAAATGCATGTTATATCATATTGGTAATATTTTGCTTAAAATATGATGATTCGAACAACATTTGGCATACACCTGTTCCACTATCTACGTTAGTATTCCGAGACATAAATCAAATACGGGATTTTGTGTCGAGATTGGATGTAAATGTTAAGAAAAATTAAAAATTACTATATAGGTAATTTTAACAGTAATTTGGTTTACATTACAATATTAAAAGTTGATTCTATTATTATTTTCAATAACTTTGTAATACTAAGAGTTTTTGAACTAAATCTGCTTTAGGCGTGACTGAGGGGTCAGTCAATACATTGGTGAGTGTCGCGGAAGTGAGAGTCAAATTTATTATTAATAATTAAAAAAAATTGTTATATATTTATTTTTATAATAATTATTATTTAATAAAATATTATTGATTAATAATTGTTTCCATGGTAACCGTAGTTATTGTTTGATAAATGATATATAATATTATATTTTTTCCGTATAGGGTATTCTGTAAGTATATGATTATAATATGCATTATATTATAATTATGGAATTGTTTTAATTTAATTGCGAAATAAAAAGTTTTACTTCAACCGCTCTTAAGAGTTATACGCACCCATTTTTTTATTTATATATAGGTGTGAAAATTTCTTAATATACATATCTATATCATAAGTCATTTCTACAATTAATAAATGAAAACGAAACAACCGAGTTATTAAAACAAAATTAATAAGATAAAATCACATTCTATTAATTTTAAGTAAAACATTTTCGCTATTGTAATGCAAAATAATTATGTAGATTCTAAAATATTTAAATAAAGTTAGGTTACGTTGATAGGAAGACTCATTAATAATGTTTCTCGCCCGCTTCGGGCTCATTAGCCTGAGTTCGCATAATACTTTCTAGGCCTTTAACTCAGCGTAATTAAAATATTAACGAAATTCAACGGTTTCTCCTGTAGATAGATAACAATCATTTTTGTAATTCACATTTAATTTTTTTATTTAATTAATAATAATTCATTTTTAAGTAGTATCCATTTTATATACTTACTAGCATTGCCCGCGGCTCCGCCCGCGTTAAGATGACTAAAAACCAAATTCTTAGGTTTTACATAATAGTATACTCTTACATTGCAGTTTTTGTATTTTTTTCTCAGAAATGAGATATTTTTCCGCGGTAAAAATATCCTATATGTTGACCCAATAACCAGCTATCACCATACCAAAATTCATCAAAATCCCTCCAGTGGTTTTTCTGTGATGCGATAACAGACAGACAGACAAAAATTCTAAAAACTATAGATTCAGCCTCTATTAGCGATAATAATGTGTATTTAAATAAAATTTTCCAAAAAATATTTAAAGCACAGATACTGCTTCATTAAATTTTAATGTATCTATAGATGTTACTAATTTATAAAGCCAAAAAGATTGTTTTTTGATAATTTAAACACGGGCGGAGGCGCGAGTAATTTAGTAGTAATTCTAATAAAATCATAGAAAGGTCGAATTTGTACTTTTAATTTTTTGGAATTAAAACTACGTATTTTAAAGACACATGGCGACATCTATTGACAAATATCTAAATAATACAAAAATAAATATTCATCAAAATAATTTTTTTAATGAATAAAATAGTGCTATTGATATAATTTTCCAAGATTAGCTATTTTTAATAGTTTTTGACATATTTAGTAAGTTAACTTGCTAAAATCTATATAGTATCATCGTTTTTTTATTCTAACCAGTTCTTGTATATTTTCTCAGAATTGCGATATTTTTCTGCGGTAAATTATTATTAAATTATCGATATAATAATGTTTATTTCACTAAGATTTTCCAAAAAATATCTAATGTACAGATTTGGCTTAGTTACAATTTTATTATATGTATAGATAGTAGCGCCAAAGTACTTATATTTTTTTATGAATTTTGATTAAAAATATCTTCTAAGCAATAAGAAATGTTTTTTGTTAATTTTAAACCAGTATAAAATTTCCTTACTTTTCAGTCACTGACCATTTTACCACAAGAGTATCTGATATAAAGACCTTTGTTCGTGGAGGCGCACACTGACAAGTATTCTTCAAGCAAGTGAACAAAGTGTGAAAGCTAAGACGGAAAAGAAATATTGAAATACGTAGTTTCACTCTGTAAGCAACTCTGGGAAATATTCTCTTTGAATCAGTCATGCGATTAATACCGTTTGAAATGGATATTTTCATAGATTACTGGCGGTGAAAAATCTTTTATATTTATACAGTCAAGAAAAGATTGCTGTTTATATAAATGACAGTGGGTATGGTGAACAGTTTTATTTCCACATTTTTTATGAAAAGTTTTTTCGGTGTCTTTCTGTGATTTCATAAAAATATTTCGATTATAAAATATTTATCCTTTGTGGGAATCGAATCTGCATCACGTAACAACCAATGGTATGGACTAGTGGCCGAATCATTTTAAAATGACTAAAATCATGACTAATCAGCATCCGACTGATCCCATAATTACATTGAATATGTTTTAGTTAACATAACAAATATCATACTGACGTTTTTTCAATCAAAATGTTTGTTGATTTAAAGGGAAATATACTATTTACAACATAATAATCTATTTTAATTTTATTTAATTAATTATAATCTAAATAGAAAATATTATGACTTGTATGGTAGGTAAATATTATAAATAATAAAAAATATTATAAATATTTCATGAACCATCTATATAAAGAGGCTTTCCATGGCTAAAAACTTCTTAAATACATCGAACAATGAAAAGTTAAGTCCAAATAATTTATTCGTACTATCTATGATGTACTAAAGAGAAAGCAACATTGGTCTCTCCTGGGTTTCCGTAAAGAAAGGGGTAGGGAGGGAGGGGGGGAGGGCATACATACGAGTATGTACATGTATGTCTCCGACTGCATAATACTATATTCTTAGTTACTATATTTTTAGTTAGCTTTTATGCAGTCGAGTTTTTTTTATTTTATAATATATTTATTTATTGCATTTTCTATAGTTATGTCGGAAACTTTTTTTATTTACTTTTAATCTCAGTATATCAAGATGCTCCTGTGAAACTTAGCCTGTTGTTAATTGATTTCAATTTACTTTAAATTTCAATACTATGGTTTCCTTCACATGAACTTCTATTTATTAATAAATACAATTGTCATTAGATTTTGTAATCTAATCTATATTATATTAGATTAGATAGACAGATTTTTATCTTTTTTCCAATTAAATGTAAATTTATGTCCTCTAAAGAATAAAAATATTTAGGATAAGTGAGTTTTTGAATTAAATATTAAATATACCTTAATTAATTTAGGTCAAAATGTCCAAAATGTAATCATATCGAGTTCCCATAACGAGATAATTAATTGGATCAACTGTTTTGGCCGAAAGCCAAAACAAATACGCATCATGATATTTATGAATTAATATAATGTTAAAACACGCATAGAACTACAGTGTCATAATGTATTAGGTACCTACCTGATTTTATATTTACATAGCTATGCAAAAATTAACGTCCATGACTTAGTCTAAATTAATATAAAAATGTCTTGTCCCAAGACTTTATCTATACTAATATTATAAAGAGGTGAAGTTTGTGAGTTTGTTAGGTTGTAGAGGGTAATCTCTGGATCTACTGAACGGATTTAGATGAAATTTGGCAAGGAGATAATTTTCTAGGTAGGAAAGAACAAAGAATGCTTTTTATCCCGGAAATCATCCCTTAAGGTGAAACCATTTTCATGAAAGTTTGTAAGGGAATAATACTTTCTTAGATTTACGAGAATGTTTGACATTTTTAAATAAAACTATCTTTTCGGATTATTTCGCGGATTTATTTTGATTTTTGGTTCCCGACGTTTGTAAGGGAAATCAACCTAGGGACAAACCCGAGCGAAGCGATGGTGAGTTACATATTATGTAGTGATTAGACTAGATCAAAGAAAATAATATTATCACAAGTACTTAGAAAATTCTAGCTGCCTTGATAATAATTTATAGGCTAGGTTGATTCCCAACTTTGCTCGCGTGAATCAAAATGGCAAGTTATAAAGGAGGAGAAAGAAGTTTTAGAATATTTTTGTGTTGAAAGTGATCTGCGTGGCCATATAACGGTATTTTGATTAAACTTTAAGCAAGTAGCACGAGCCTCCAAATTTTATGGAACACAGATTAAACTAAATCTTAACATAACTATAGATCAATAAACTATAGTGTAGTAATTTATTCAGAAAGTATTTTTATTCTCTGTGGTAAAACATGCAGAATATAGACAAGGAGTTCAATCTCTGCATGTGAACGTTATCCCAAAAATTTGGAAAAATAATAGTCGGCGCGCAGAGAGCGCTGCGGTCGCTATGTCCCAAGAGGGAGGGGGAAAATGCCGGTTTATTGAAATATTACACCATTCATTCATTTCCATATTTTGAAGTTATATTTCTTTTGGGATGTTTGGAAAAAATTATGAGAGTAAAACCCCCGTACTGGGATTTTCGTTAAAAATAAGCTGTCGTAAGTTTTTAATCTCTAAGTTACAATATATAATTCCAAATTTCCACAGGACCATCAACGCGAGAAAAATATTTCAATTCTCTCCTATATGTAGATAATCAATCAATCATAATTATTGGCATTTTGTGGATATTCTACGATTATATCAGAGCGTTAAATAATTTGGAGCATTTGAAAAAATTATTTGATTGGGTACGTAAATTTTGAATGTATAGCAAAGATTTATAATACATTGTTTTTAATTAGAATTCTTATTTGAATTTAATTACCGGAAGAATTAAAAAATGGTCAAATTGAAACATACTTCACTAGAGGGTATTAACTTAAATCGTTCTTATTTCATATCTGAAGAAACATTACGACCTGGACCATATTAAGTCTACAAAGGTCTAAGCCTATTAGTGGTTTTGTAAGAACATCTTGCGAGTCGCAATATTTTATAGTTAAAGTTTAGTTAGCTTTACGATAAGTACAGTTTATATTTACATACAATAAATTGGAAAAATATTTCATTGTAAGTAAATAAATATAATAAATTGTTTATTGGCATAATTATGTGCATACAATACCCCACCTACTCAATTATGCCAACATAAAGATTGCATATTACTAATATAGAGAAAAACAAATAAATATATTATTCTAAATGCCTCTAAAACATTTATTTATTTTATATTATGTACTTATATTTACGTAAAAGCAGGGGATGGAAAAGGTATAGAAATTAATGAGAAATCAAAATGCTTAAAGGAAACTTCCTAAAGTTCTCATTGCGAAAACGTACAGTGTACACCTACGAGTATGAATCTCACCCATAGTTACAAAACAATGAAATCTTGAGATAGGTATACCCCGACAATTGCTGGTTATAAATAAAACAAACAAAAACTTAAAAACTTTGTGCTTTCTTCAACATTGTTTATTTGTTTTTATTGCATAACTTACTCAAGCATTACAATTTATGTACCAACTTGCAAGCCAAAGTCATAATTTATAGTAGAAATGCAATTTTGTTATTTGTGTGAAGGAGAAATCTGGAGGTATTTGTAACAAGGTCCTTTTAAATAAAAATATGTGTTATTCGAAGTTAGGTGGGCTTAACGGACTTCATTTTTTAATACTTGGGTGTTGGAGATGAGAGTTGATCGCGAGACGAGACTGCGCTTAGGCAAACGTAGTGTAGGACACCCTGTGGCACTGTATAACAACGACTTGAAAAAGGTGGCAGGTAAAGGATGTATCCGGGCTGCACAAAATCAGGAAAGTTGGCGTTCTTTAGGGGAGGCTTTTGTCCAGCAGTGGATGGCGTTAAGATGAAAAAAGTAGGTACAGTCACGAGCATAAATATATGACCATGGAGACCATTATTCCCACGATTACACCAAAAACATGTGACATCGAAGAAATAACAAAACTATTTGACTGAACACGTTCTGCAAAAATATAAGATACCTCATCGATTACGAACACATTTGTCTGGAGTAAAGTGATAGTGAAAAATAGCGTTCAGGGACTGAATTAAGTCAAAACTGTGCGTATACCGCGAGTGTAGGTGAACTGTTGAAAAAAGTGACTCTCATAAAGCCAAACCAACAAAACCTCTTTAGTGCAAATGACGCACTTTAATTTTGTAATCGGTGCCAGCCGAAAATATTTTAAGATAATATGAATATCTAATAAGTAAATATGTATTTTACGTATCGAAATATATTAGATTTGCTTTGCATCGGCTGAACCGACTTCGAAAATATCTGATTAGGTATCCATTCTAAATGAAAACCTCCTTTTATTTATTTTTTACATTTAAGTGCCTGGAACTCGGTTCCTATTTTTTTTAACTTTTTATTTAAAATAAATAAATTAACCTTAATAAACGGGTTATCTAACGCCAACAATCATTTAATGTAAAAAAGTAAAACACCTACTCACAAACATACAAACTTTCGCATTTATAATAGTAGTCCATTAGAAGAATAGAGAACTTGAAATTTGAAATACAATTGTCAGACGTCAGATATATGTAAGTATGTATATAGTGCCTGCTCCATCTTACATCTTAGAACCTTGAGTAGGCAGATAGTAATAACGCCAGATGTGTCACATATTTTTGCTTTTAATGTTATATGTAGAACATATCTTTGACGCCAATGCAATATTTTTGCATCGTGAGTCTAGTCAAATAATCTTGTTATGACGTCATTGTCACATATTTTTGCTGTCATCGTGAGATTAGAATCATCCATTCAGATATTATTGCCGTAACTGCCCATGATCATACATATATTTATGCTCGTGACTGTACCTTAAACTAGTAACGTTTCAATGTTATGAAAAAAAAATGAAAATATTTTTTTCAATTAGACTTATACAAGCACTTTTGAATGAAATACACTTTTGATGGAGTAAAAAATATTCATATATACATTTACAATGGTAGTCTGATTGAGTATTCCATTCCATAAAATTAAATAACTTGTACAGTATACAGGGTCATTTTTAATTTACTGAAAACCTTTTGGGAATACACTATTTACAACATAACAACAACATCTGTAAGAAAAAAAATATCTTAAATTTAACAAAAATAAAAATATTTTTATTGCACCTTCTAAACGGTAATAGTCCAGCATTAGCAAAAGAAAGTGTGTGTCCGGTGGAGGGGGAGGTGTGGAGGGGTGTAGGAAGCCTCGCTTACTCATTTAAACTTGTCCAGATGCTAGAACTTTAAAGTTTAGAAGGTGCAAAAAAAATATTTTTATTTTTGTATGAAAATAAAATTTAAGAAATATTATTTTTTCTTGTTACAGATGTTGTTGTTATGACGTAAATAGTATATTCCCAAAAGGTTTTCAGTGAATTAAAAAGACCCTGTATATTATTGTATTCATTTTACTCGACGTTTCTGATGTGTCTTTGAGGTTTTCTCAAATATATCAAAAATCTTGTCTCCTGGATAGTACTAAAATATACTTTAACGATACGTCTCCTCAAAACGAAGAATTGTTATCTAATAGCATTGTGTTATAAGCACACATCATATAATACTATACTAGTTATAAGCAATAAGACTAATCTATATAAATGAATTTTGGATACGCATAAACAAAAAAAAACACTTTGTCTTCTCTTTGACACTTCGTTACGGAACTACCCGCTAAAGCACTTTCCACTCAATAAGCGGTGACAAGCGCACGTAGTATGATAACACGGCAGCTTGCAAACGAGTAATTTAGGACTAATAGTCGCTTTAACCGAGATTTCCCTATAATACAGTAATAGGTACTGTCTACATTTCTATTGCTATTTTTGTTTGTCATAATAATTAGACAAGTATGTATGTTACTCCTTCATGCTGAGATATACAGCTGGACGAATTGGGTTGTAATTAAGTACATCTAGAAGCCACGAAATAAGAGAATTGATTTGAATAATTAAGTACACAGATAGACTATGATCTCGAGTAGCAATGGCTACTGTCAGGCACCCAGGAACGCACTTGAGCAAAGTGAGAATAAGTCGCTAGTAAATTATACAATACAGCTTAGTGCCCCAATATCCGATATTAATTAAACTTATATATACTAATCACTAACGACTCACCCTCAATCCGCTCGGGTTCTTCCCTACTTACGTTTTAACGCTTAGTATAGATTTCCCAGAGATGAGATATTTTCCCGCAATAAAAAGTATCCTAAATGTTGGACCCGAATAACCAGCTATCATCACCAGTTGTCATTACCAAATTCCATCAAAATCCCTCAAATGTTGTTTCTTGATGCGGTAACAGACAGACAGACAGACAGACACTATAGATTCGGCCTCTGTATCGATAATAATGTCTATTTCAAGATTCAGCTTAGTTACAATTTTAATATATGTACAGATAGCAATAAGTTATTCATATTAATTATAACAATTGCAATTCAATTTCATGGCATTAATAGTAACAGGAAATATTAGTATAATATAGAAAGCTAATTACATTGTGTATTTAACCATTACATAAAGCTTACGAACGTTAACTGCCTAATTAGTAAGCGTGATGCATCCGTTTATGTTTCTGTAAAATGGAAACGTTAACTTGAACAGCGAGCAGTAAATCTATACATATAATAAAATTGTAACTAAGTCGAATCTGTACATAAAATATTTTTTGGAAAATCTTATGGAAATAGACATTATTATCGATACAGAGTCCGAATCTACAGTTTTTAGAATTTTTGTCTGTCTGTCTGTCTGTCTGTCTGTCTGTTACCGCATCACGAGAAAACCACTGGGCAGATTTTGATGAAATTTGGAATGATGGTAGCTGGTTATCCGGGTCAACATATAGGATATTTTTTATCGCGGGAAAATATCTCATTTCTGAGAAAAAATACAAAAGCTGCATTTTAAGTGTTTACTAATATGTAAAACCTAAGAATTTGGTTTTTGGTCATCTGAACGCGGGCGGAGCCGCGGGCAATGCTAGTAAATAATAAAATTATTTATATTAAGAAAATCTATACAGACAAACAAATATTAATCTCAAATTTAAGTAATACTCAACAAAACTTCTTTGATAATATAATATGTAGGTGTATAGTTTGATAACAGGAAGTAATTCTACACATTTTGTGTGAGAAATGTAAGAAGGGAGAAGTTATCAACGTCATATTTAATCTTTTCTTTGATAAAATATTTATTTATAGACTTTAATAAAGAAAAAAAATATTAGCATTGATCCCAAATGAAATAGCTCGCAAAGCAGAAAGAATACTATTCTCTATGTCCAATATGGCATTTCTGTCGGTGCCAGTTCACACAGTGATTTATGTGTCCACGTGAGAGAGGATTACAATATACTCGCAGAACGTAGAGGTAATTTGTTTTCTCTAAATGTGACATTTAATCATAAGTAAGGATGCACTTCTTAATAACTTATAAAATAAAACTTTAATATGATTATTAATAAATATATGCTTCATTATTGGGTAAAAATAATTTATAACAGCTTGAAGTGTATTTTAGTTGTATTTTAATATCATAACCTCTATTGGTATAGTTTATAATAAACTAGCGTAAATAATATTAACGTTCATTAATTATTAGACGCTTTAAATAACAATCAATTATTTTATTGGTAAAATTTTATCATAGTTGTGGTAATTGTAAAAGGCTTTTATAATGAGATCAAAATTAATGTGCGAATAAAAATAAATTTAATAACGTTTCCACACGAATGAGTCAATCTGGTGGTTATAAATGGCTTATGTAGTATCCAAAACTAGGTTAAAATGCTTTTATTGAATTTTACATGTTGAGTTTTATTATGAAAACATTTAGCCTCACAAATGTTTTAAATGGAAGAATACCCATTCACAACTTTTTACATGTAAACCATTGAATTTCTCAGTGTAAAATATTGTAATATAAAAACACATAATATGTTTTTGTAACAAATTGTTAATAAATTCAATGAAAAATAAAACACAATCTGATTGATTGAAAAAGATTGTGCTAATTATATAGTTTAAAAATAAATGTCTTGTAACCCTTTTGTATTTACGTCAATAAAGGTATTATTATTATTAATATCGTTAATAATCTCTACGTGGTATCAGTGGCCTGCTGCAATAAACTTGAAACTTGTGCCAACAGTTTACTTTTATACTTCTCTGAGGCTGAGGAGCAGAAAGGTTCCGACAGCATCCCTTGATAGTTATGAATGAAGAGGAAAATAACGTTAAAATTACCCAAAGATTTATGGTTCTCCGATTTTCGACAATGCATGCAGTCTTTATCTCTTGAAAAGAAGCCTCTTCAGGTATGCCAATTGCTTGAACGTCGTTATTAAACGCATAGTTTATTAACCTCATGCCCTAATTGAAATTGAATTCACTTTTATTGCCAGGGAGCTCAAATCCATAGACAACGGCGTGCATGAATGGAGAATAGATAGATAGGATATCTTAACACACTTGAGCCCATTGGCCCCAGTTAAGGACGGTGTTTTTCTTCATAGAAGGAAGATATTTTTTTCAGTTTTTTTTTCATAAAATTTATCTTTAGCATCCAATTGATAAATAAATGAAAGTGTATTCAAAATTCTTGTGCTAGTTTGTATTTGGGTCCAAATAGATTAATGCATTTCGTACCATTTAAAAAGCAACTTAGCCATTTTTTAAATATTACATTTTATTACATTATATAACCCCAGTGCGGATATGGACTTGGAAGATTTTTCTTTTTATATATCTAATATTTTTTAATCTGCCAAGTAACAAACGACGACGATTATATAGAATTCTATAAAAACGTGAGTCCTTTGAACACAAAGAAATGAATGCATAATAAAACTCACAATGACTCCAATTATAAAACGCTAAGTATTAATATTTAATGTCTCAAGGTCGTGAATCTTAAGTATATCCATATAAAAAGGGCCGAATCATAAAATATTAAGGGAACAAAAACCTGCGGCTGTCGCGACTCGGTGAATAAGTTAGAGTTTCATCGCGACCGACCTATCAGGGATGTTTTTCAACGTCCAATTTACTGTTCTTTGTGAAAAAAGGACTTTTGTGTCTACACAAAATTTATCCCTGTATATCCTTGAATACATTATTATGATTTATTAAAGAAATTATTTTTACATAAAAGAAAGCACCACTTAAGCTTATCAGTGCTTTTATGGACTAATAAGTAAAGTTAGAGTTCAAATATTGAAATCAATTTTTTTACGCAAATCTGGGTGAGCTTGCGTACAGATTTCCTTTACAATAAAGACAGTAGGTACTAGGTATATAAATTATCTTTATTACGAATAACACTAATATCTACTTAGCCATTACTAAATTATGTACCTATTAACAAAGAAACACACGTATTCCTTTACTCACTCACAAAACATACATTTATTACATACATGCCTGTATGTCTGTGTGTATGCGTGTTCCAATTCATAGTCTATCTGTATACATAAATTCACCCAAATCGGTCCAGCCGATTTACCGTCAAGGAGCAAGAAAAATAACATACATACACTCATACAACCTTTCGCATTTATAAGTAGTAATCCAGTTATTTTAAGTGTTATATTTCAATTACCAATTTATTGGTATCATATAGAAAAACCTAATAACAATTAATTAACTAAACTAATTTATGACCGAGCACATGCCTTTCCCCAGGGCCTAATGAATGGCTTGCAATCTAATTGAATTATGTCACCTGGACACTGAAGACCTTCTCAGTAACATAATGTATCTACATGACATATAGCCGTACCTCACTATTTGTCTTATGCCTTGACCTAATAAACTAAGGTCGGTAATACATTTAATTATTATGAATATTTTTTAAGTCTACTAATTTAATATAAAATTCTTATAATTTATATGTGTGTTTATTGGTTTGCCCTTCCTTAACACAGTAATTCAAATAACTACAAAGATTGTAGAGAAAAAAATAAATCGATAAAATTGACCGACATGGCTAAAATTAAAAAAAAGAAAACTTTATTTTTATATTACAGGAAACTTTTGAAGATTAGCTACTCATATTACAGTATATATATTACATTGGCCTGAACTTATTCTAAAAATTACGAACAGACAGTAACAGACGTATACAGATTTTGTTACATATATCTATATAGATCCAAATAGTTTTAAAAAGAATTAATGAAAGAAAAACACTAGTATTGAATATTTTTTATCTATTTTATTAAATTTGTTGAGAGCAAAACTCTGATGTAGTCTTTATTGGCAGACCTCTTCTCTGAAACTGCGAAAAGTTCTAAGAGCTTTAAAGGAAGTTTTATTCGCTTCCGTCTAATGAACTCCCGCTGATGAAATTTGGTATCATAAGTTATAACAGATTCTCATTCGTGTGAGATATATTAACAATAATTCACTAAAATAGATCGATAATTTTACCTTTATTTTATGCTACTTAATTTATATTAAAAAGTTCATTTTATTAGTTTTTATGTATTTTTGCTTAAATTTTAATTAATTTTTGAGAAATTATTAAAAAGTAAAGTTGTATATATTAATAGGAATATTTTTGAATTAAATACTCCATAACAGACATTAGTTATATGAATTTAATAGTATTATCATTTCAATGGGATTTTTTTAAAGCTTTGAAACTGAAAAACACGCAGCGGAATTAAGCTCCACTTTATAACTTTTTTTTATATGAAATTAAAATAAATTTTACTAATTTATTTTTACTATCAGGTAAATTATAAGTGCTAAAGCTATAACCAATTTATATTATTTAAAAAAGAGATTTCACGTTGAAATAATAATTTCTATTTATTTCTCTTTAAAACGCAAGGAAAGAAGCTTTCTGGTAGAGATCTCTTAAAGAGATAAGTTATCCTTTGTACACATGGTATCTGTTTTCACTTGTATGTTTTTTTTTCTGGTACATAAATAAATAAAAAAAAGAAAGTTTTTCCCAAACAAATACTTTTTTGGCAAAAAATTTTTAGGGACTATGTTTCTTATATTGTGTACGCTACTACTATAAGCAGAGAATAATACTTCATACTATTACATACATATGTACATTTTTAGTTTAATTATATTTATTTTTATTTATTTTATTTAGTTTGAGGTATTTCATTATTTCTATTACTAAAGTTACATATCTATTCCATATATTATCACTTATATACAAACCAACAAAATTATCTATAAGTATAAAAAATCGGACTTTTTTATATCGATGAAGAATCCAACTTTTCGAGATACTTCTAAGAAACAGAAAGCTCTTAATGAGAGGAGATTATTCTCAATCCAATTGCAACGAGTGCTCGAGTTGAGAGAAAAATCTTCAGTTCGTTTTGAGAAATTCGCTTCATTTCAATGAAATTAACTTTTAATCCTATCAATACTGTGGAATTTGAAAGCAAAAAATTAAATATTTATTTTATAAATTCTAACTTAGATTTACTCGAATATTTGACATTATTATTATTAAGCTATCTTTTCATATTTTGTCGCGATCTTATTTAATATTTTAATAAATAATTTATGTGATAGACATGTCTATAATATATCTATAAATAATTTATATAATATACATTAAAAACTATACGTAATATACTACATCGTAATTTACATACGACTAATATACATGATCTCCAAATACTTATAGAACTAATTATTATTAATTACGAATAATTATAATTAATAATAATGTCCTCCTGACCGATTCCGGCCACGGCGGCCAATCTCATTGAGACTAGCCAACTGCGCAGGAGAAATTATAGTGCACAAGTGTACGCGCAGACACAACGTGCACTCTCTGTTCCTGTCACTCTCATACTCCGGTGGGACGACTGCTCGACACGAGCAGTGAGAGTCGGCGGAGGACCGAGGGCTTTACGTGCTCTCCGAGGCACGGGGGTGAAACACCGCTAACTTCCCCACTCCGGGCTGTTACTGAGGCTTAATATACAGAAAGACTTAATAACTAAAACTTGGCCCGACCCGGGACTCGAACCCAGGACCTCAGGGTGTGCAGCCGTACATGCTAGCCACTACACCACCGAGGCAGTTGAATTAATTATTCATTTTAAATAAATATAATTAACTATTTAATTTAATCATCATTTTATTTATATGTTTTCTCCATATTTTATTACAAATTACTTATATTAATTACGGTAATTTAAGCTTTATTCTTCACTCTATAAGTAGATATCCTTTAAAACTGAAAAGAGACCTGTATTTTTAACAACATAACTAATTGACAGTTATAATTTATTCATAAAATTAATTTTTATATCTACGCAGATATATGCATTTTATTTATTTTACAATTTAAGTAAAACTAGCGACTCACCCTCGCGTCGATCGGGTTCCTTTGCTTGACGTTCCTGGGTGCTAAACAGTAGCCTATGTGTTACTCAGTCTCTGAGTCAGTCAGTACTCATCAAAGAAGTAATAAACATACACAAACACAGACACACGCGCTCACGCATACACACACATATACAGACAACTTTCATATATTACGCCTAGATGGTTTCAGCTGGCTACTAATAACTATTACTTCTACAAGTGCTATAATAAAGTTCTAAAAAAGTGATCTCCCATTAAACAAGAAATCATATAGAATTTATCGTATCGATTGCCTAACTAATATAGTTAACCGTTTAGTGTGCTTATTAGATGTACTGTTACTATTTCTAACTTTGCTACGATTGATGTGCGGAAATTCATTGATAATTGCTCACAGGGGACCTATTTAATTCTAAATTCACTTTTGTGGAGACAACAGCCACTCATTAACAGATTTCATTCGTAAAGCATTAATCTATCGAACTAAAGTAAAATTACTAAGCGGCATAAAGAAATTGTTATTTATTAATATACGCGTATCTATAAAATGTGCATTAAATCTATTCGAAAAGGTTTTATTACACCTATAGATGTGTTGCAGGTAAGTATATTGTGTAGTTATCATTATTAATGGATGAAGATAATAATTAATGCTTAATTATCTTATTATGAATATTCATATCGCATAAATTTGAAACCTGTCAATGATGTAGGATTCCACGGATTTTTAATTATGATTTAAAGTTACTAGTGAAATAAATACGAATATTTTTGCCATAATGTAGTTGGAATAGGTTTATTTTTTAATATATATTAAATAATTGGTCCCCTTAACTGATTTTCGGTTATGGCGGCTGATTCTATTGATAATAATAAAATACGAAAATTGTGACCTATCAGTAGACCTAGTAGCGTGAAATACTATAGTGCAAAAGCACAAGTGCGTTATTCGTCATAGTTATATAACTCAGTTATTCCTTTTGACATAAATCGGGTCTCGAAACCAGGACCTGTAGTTACTCGACAAATGATATACGCAAATTAGACAGAAAAGTAATCTGGTTATGTAGGAATAGTGAAACACCTAATAATACCAAAATCATTAAGAATTCTTTAATTCTGTATTTTAAAAAATCATCTGAGAGGTCAGATTTTTATTGTATACCCCATGTTGCTTAGTTTCATTTTAATTAAATAGATATAGGTAGAGCTCTATCATAATGTAAATGTATATCCTATGTACTAATATTATAAATGTGAAAGTGTGTTTGTTTGTCTTTCTTTCACGTCGAAACAGAGTGAAAAATTGGCGTGATTTTTTGTGTGGAGATAGTTGGAGGGCCGGAGAGTGATATAGGCTACTTTTTACCGCGGTAGACTATCTCATTCCCACGGGAAAACCCGTTATAATATAACCCAAAAAAAATATTTATGATCAGAATTACTTGAAACTTGGTATTAGTGCTCTTTAATACAATTAAATAAACAACTGTTCTATCATTTTTCGAAATTCATCTCATAAGAGGGTAAAATATGCAATGAAAGTTTGTATGAAAGCACGGGTTCTGCTAGTATTATATAAAGCAGAAATCATGGTAAGTGACTACGGACTAAATTAAAACACGTGTGTGAAGCTTTAGACAGACGGTTATATTAAATGAACGTGCTACGAGCATAATTAAAACGTCCCACTTAAATATATTTGTCAAATTTGTCTAGTAAGTTATACTGAGCGTAACGGCGGAATAGCTGCGATGGTAATTGCATTAATTCCTAGCACGCATGTACACGTAAATATTGCTATGTTGGCAGTTCATTAGAAGTAGCGGCTACACGATTACGGCTGTGGGTTTGTTTCGATGTCGCTATCATTGCCTATCATATAAATTAGTTTTGTAAACTATGAGATGAAGATAAAGAGAGCCAATCTGCGTGACTGAGTATTTGTGATTTATATTATTTGTACAATGAAACAAAATTTATGGTGTAATCAAAATTTATTTTAAAATATATACGAAAATAACCTTAAAAATTTAAGTAATAGTATAAAAAATGTTTTAAAAGACAACAAAATCGATAGTGCATAATAATTACAAGACTTCCGCAACACCATTCAGACAAAGAGAGACAATAGCATTCCCAAGGAGGGTTGACGTCAGGCAGGCGGCCGGTCGTAAAACTTTTGCCAAATTCTATCAGCAGTACAGAAGATGTACTGCGCCGACCCCAAGTGATTGAGAAATGGGCAAGGAGAAGAAGAAGAAGAATTATTTTTACAATGGCGCCTGGAATGGAATGAAGCCTGGAAGATTAATTATAATTATTATTTATTTATTATAAATATTTATTTAATATTTTATCCACGGTTCCGCTCGAGTAGTAGTTGATAAAAAGTAGCCTATTTTTTTAACGTTGGGAAATGCATTTACGCACGACGTGTGGGACTCACCGGCGTAATACACTCAGTACTACCCACTAAAACCCAACAAAACCTTCCCCCGTCTTAATGGGGCGTCGCAGGATCGCTTACGCATTCAACTACGACGCCCCGACGGCAGGTCTGCCAAAGCAGACCACCACAACCATGGGGTTGCTCCAAGGTCCACTCTGCTATCAGAGAAGTACCAGGAGCAACCCGCAAGGTACACCGCCCCCCGAAGAGGGCCACCTCCCACCGCCCACCGAAGTGGGCAACCTCCCTGTGCGTTTCTTAGCTTCGCTACTACTACTGAGCCCCCCCACCACGACAAGGTGAACGCACGTGGGGGGGGGGGGGCTGGGGGGATAAAAAGTAGCTTATGTATTAATGTGAGATATATCGTAAAGTAATTGCACAAATACACATACATGCGTATTTTGTTTTTGTATTTTTTACTATCCGTGTCATCATAGGAATGATTCGCTTTGAGATAATATATAGGCGGAAGAGTATGAAGTGTAAAGTGTTTATATATTAAGTATAGTAAAGTATTTATATATAGCATGAAATCCAGTAGGGGTAAGTAGGGCTTACACTTTATAAAAACTATACTTAATATATAAACACTTTACACTTCAAGCGATATAGGCCCCGCGTTTTATCACCTTTTTTTCAAAAAGTGAGTAAGTTGTAGAATTCATTAAGTACTTTAACGATAATAGCAAAATTTTGGAAAGAATAGAAATCAAATCCATTCATATATGCTTTGTTATTTCCCATAGGTTCTAAGTAAATAGCTTTATAGTGAGCAACGTCTAGAAACGTTATTACACCATGATCATTCTATATGAGCAATCATGGCGAAATGATAATAGCATCGTAAAATCAGACGCGTATTTACTATCTTCATTCAGATTAGCTTTTCCACGGTGTACTATTAAGGCGGTCTTCCAGAGTAATATGAACCATAATTTGAAATAATAATATAACGTATAATATTATGTTATTTTAGACTAGCGGCTCACTCTCGCTTCGCTCGGGTTCGTTCCAAGGTACGTTTTAATCCCTCCACGACAGCGGACACGCCGGCGTTAAAATTAACAATAGATTTCTTAGAAATTTAATTAATTTCTTAGAAATTTACCTGGAGGTGTTAAATAGATGTAAATAGTCTTTAGCCAGCGTTAGCTATGTTATTTTTTTTTTGTGAATTTTCTAATGTTTTATTTAATTATTCGTAATAATATTGAATTTCAAGATCTAAGAATACATATATATACATCGCAGGTAAATTGAATTCTGCAACAGAACTTTGTTATCTGATCATTTTTCAACCGACTTCAAAAAGGAGGAGGTTCTCAATTCGACTGTATGTTTTTTTTTTTTTTTTTTTTTTTTATGTTTGTTACCTCAGAACTCCGTCATTTATTAACCGATTTGGACAATTTTTGTTTTGTTTGAAAGGGTGTACTTCCAGATTGGTCCCATTTAAATTTCAAAAAAAAATACCACCCCTAAGGGTGGAAAAACAACGAATGATGAATTTAACCTACTTCTAATTGTCATATTGACTTGAAACTTTGCAAGTATTTCTATTTCCGTTGATAGTACAGTGGTTCAGTGTTGTTAACCTGATCTGATGGCAAGGCCAGAAGGTGGTTAGGTGGAACTCTTCAACGGCTAATAGTAGATACTTTGAGTTTGGGCTTATTTTGTTTGATTTGACAAGCCTAACACGTTAGAATCCTTACTTTGCTACTACTGTCTACACTAAAAAGGGAAAAATAAAAACTTTTTAACAAAAAAATAAAAACCGACTTCAAACAAAAGCACTAAAAAGTAAAAAATAACTGATTGGTAGTTTTCATTTACTATACATACCTAATCAAATATTTTCGAAGTCGGTGTGCTTTGGCTAAGTAATTAAAGCCTACCTATTAAATACATACCTAATCAAATATTTTCGAAATCGGTGCCAGCCCATACAAAGCAAAGCACACCGACTTCGAAAATATTTGATTAGGTATGTATAGTAAATGAAAACTACCAATCAGTTATTTTTTACTTTTTAGTGCTTTTGTTTGAAGTCGGTTTTTATTTTTTTGTTAAAAAGTTTTTATTTAAATAAAGATTCTTAGTAATTAAAATTAAGAAGTATTGCTTATATTGCTATATAATCTATACATCTTCCAGAGTATGTCAATCACACTTTTGGCGAAACTATTGACCAAAGCGGGGAGGCGATTGCCGTCTCCCTCGATGTCTCAAAGGCAGGGTCTGGCACGTTTGACAGGGTCTGGCACGCTAGCCTTATAAACAAGCTTTCAGCCTATGGCATATCTCCTGGCCTGATCGGCTGGATTAAAGACTTCCTGAGTGACCGATCACTCAGAGTTGTGGTTGATGGTTGTTCATCACAACCCTTAAAGACCAACTCAGGAGTTCCTCAGGAGTCTGTTCTCTCTGCAACCTTGTTTCTGCTGCATATCAACGATCTGCTTATACCCCCGGTATCTATGGGTACGCAGACGACAGTACTATTGTAGAGAGATACCTGCCGAATCCTCGAGCCAGTAGAGATCAAATTCAGTCCGAAAGAGAGGCCATGGTAGAGCGTTGAATCTCACACTCAGGACAGTCTCCACTTAGGGCGATGCCAATCTTGTGAGTTTCAATGCCACCAAAACACAGGCGTGCCTGTTCACCACTAAAAGGAGTCCTTTCACCTTGACTCCTACTTTCCGGAATGTGCCTTTGGAATACACAGAACGTCTGCGGTTGTTGGGGATGGACATTAGCCCCAACGTGAACTACGGGCGGTTCATCGAGTCTAAGGCTAATGTCACTGCGAGGAAAGTTGGCATCCATGCAAAGGTCCGACAGTATTTCACGCCGGGACAGCTTCTTGTTATATAAAGCGTAAGTCCGGTCGTGTGTGGAATACTGTAGCCACATATGGGCTGGTGCTGCAAAATGCCATCTGTCAGCCTTGGACTCGATTGAGAGGCGTGCCCAAAGGCTTATACGTGACCCTACGCTGTTAAAAGCTAACTTACAAAGCCTCGATCACCGACGTAGGGTTGTCAGCCTTTGTGTATTCTATAGGTTACATTTCGGAGAGTGTGCGCAGGAACTACATGAATTAATTCCCCCATCCCCTTTCCATCATCGGACAATCCGACGAACGGCTGGTCTCCATCCTTATGTCGTGGACATTTCACCCGTCCGCACGAAGCGTTTCGCTACGTCATTTATTATACGTACGGCTAAGGATTGGAACAACCTGCCTGCGTCGGTGTTTCCGCCCGATTATAATATGGGTGTCTTCAAGGCAAGAGTGAATAGGTTGCTACTGAATTAGTGCGACGTACCATCTACGACTGCGGTACCACTTACCATCAAGTTGAACGTAGTCAAGCACTAATTCTGAATAGTATAAAAAAAACATATAATAAAATTGTAACTAAGCCGAATCTGGTCATTAAAATAATATTGTTTGGAAAATCTTATTGAAATAAAAAATTTTTCTAGACAGAGGCCAAATCTATAGTTTTTAGAATTTTTGTCTGCCTGTCTGTTACCGCATCACAGAAAAATCACTGGAGGGTTTTTGATGAAATTTGGTATGATTATAGCTGGTTAACCGGATCGACATATAGGAAACTTTTTACCTTGGGAAAATATTTCATTTCTGAGAGAAAATACAAAATCTGCAATGTAAAAGTATACTAATATGTAAACCCTAAGAATTTGGTTTTTCGTCATCTGAACGCGGGCGGTGCCGCTGGCAATGCTAGTATAAATTTATAAATAATATAAACATTCGAAATGAGTTGATAATAGCTGCATATTTTACTTTATGAGCAGCAGCAGTGAATAAAATTAAGGTTGAAAATGTCAGAATATGCCAGACCCCTGTTAATAAGGAATTTTAACCATTTCATTACAAGAACAATTACCAAATGGCTTCAGCCCTTTTGTGTTAATGTTCAGCAAGTTTAAATTTTGCTCGCAAATGAACTCTATTTTCAACCGACTTCAAAAAGGAGGAGGTTCTCAATTCGACTGTATGTTTTTTTTTTTTTTTTTTTATGTTTGTTACCTCAGAACTCCGTCATTTATTAACCGATTTGGACAATTTTTGTTTTGTTTGAAAGGGTATACTTCCAGATTGGTCCCATTTAAATTTCAAAAAAAAAATACCACCCCTAAGGGTGGAAAAACAACAAATGATGAATTTAACCTACTTCTAATTGTCATATTGACTTGAAACTTTGCAAGTATTTCTATTTCCGTTGATAGTACAGTGGTTTGGTGTTGTTGACCTGATATGATGGCAAGGCCAGAAGGTGGATAGGTGGAACTCTTCAACGGCTAATAATAGATACTTTGAGTTTGGGCTTATTTTGTTTGATTTGACAAGCCTAACACGTTAGAATCCTTACTATGATCCTACTGTCTACACTAAAAAGGGAAAAATAAAAACTTTTTAACAAAAAAATAAAAACCGACTTCAAACAAAAGCACTAAAAAGTAAAAAATAACTAATTGGTAGTTTTCATTTACTATACATACCTAATCAAATATTTTCGAAGTCGGTGTGCTTTGGCTAAGTAATTAAAGCCTACCTATTAAATACGTACCTAATCAAATATTTTCGAAATCGGTGCCAGCCCATACAAAGCAAAGCACACCGACTTCGAAAATATTTGATTAGGTATGTATAGTAAATGAAAACTACCAATTAGTTATTTTTTACTTTTTAGTGCTTTTGTTTGAAGTCGGTTTTTATTTTTTTGTTAAAAAGTTTTTATGTAGAGCATTGTAGTTACTTAATGATGAGGCTTGAAAAAGTACTTTAACATATTATTATCCTTCTGGGACACGTCTTAAATTATGTTTATATTTGTTATAATTTAGCATCTAATAAAAATACTATTTTAATATTGTTCTTACAAATAAAGTTCCTTATGAATTTCACCAGCAACATGGGCTTTGAAACGAGATAAAGGCAGACCTAAGTAATGAGTCCGTCATATCTGAAATATATGATTCCAGTATTATGTGATAACATTGTTTGTGCACAGTAGAGCTAGATATGTTGAATAAATAAGAGAAAATGACCAAGTAACCTTTTATTTAATTTATTTATACAGCATCAAGAGAAATCTATACTTATAATAAAATTCTAACTGAGCCGAATGTGTACATTAAATATTTTTTGGATAATCTTATTGAAATAGTCATTATTATCGATATAGAGGCCGAATCTATATTTTTTAAAATTTTTGTCTGTCTGTTACCGCATCACAGAAAAACCATTGGAGGGATTTTGATGAAATTTGGTATGCTAATAACTGTTTATCCGGGTCAACATATAGGAGATTCTTTACCGTAAAAAATATCTCATTTGACAATTCTGAAAAAAATACAAAAACTGCAATGTAAGAGTATATTAATATGTAAAACCTTAGAGTTTGGTTTTTAGTCATCTGAACGCGGGCGGAGCCGCGGGCAATGCTAGTATTTTATAATAATTTTTATTTTGACTTAAAACGATGCTATTGATACTTATGCCGTGCTAACATTGCTTGTAATGGTGAAGTCGCTTAGTAACTAACTATATGATGCTGAAACTGAAAGCGCATGTTAATAATTTATTATACCTATTTTTGGCTAATATAATTTTTATGAATAAAATAATTATGTTAATAAATGTAACTGTACAAAAGTTTATTTGTTTCTTGCATCTTGGTACATAACGCAGTTTAAAGAACAGATCTTTAAGCTTCTTTAGTCAAACCAAAAACTAAAATATGATAAAGAACTAAGACCATCATAACGTCGCTTATACTATATTGGTGGGGTTTTTATTATAAACTAGCGGCTCACTTCGTTCGGGTTCGCCTCTAGACAAGCACAGACAGATATATCCCACGCGAACCGTTCATTTTTCCGGGATTAAAAGTAACTTGTTATTAGACCGGCAGTATAATGTATCAGCATGCCAAATTTTACTAAATTAGGTGCATAATTTGTTGTGTACTAAGCTGTAGAAGTTATTATAGTTTTTAACTATCCCACGGGAACTGTTTAATTTTCCGGGATGAAAAGTATCTAAGATGTTGCCCGGGGATATATGGTACCATCATGCAAAATTTCATTTAAATCGGTCTAATAGATTCGGTGATTAGCCCGTACAAGCAGACAAACAGATAAACAGACATAGAAACAAAAAAATTGAGAAAAATCTAGATTTGTTCTATTTGTCTTCTTACATCACCCTGACTCGGTTTTTAGCATTTTTATTCTATGTACAGACATTCGACCTCTACAGTTTTATTATAGTATAGGTAAATTCTATTATAAATATAGTATGTTCACATTATAACGGTTCAGTGGAAGTACACATACAGTTAACTGCACGCCTTGGGCAGGCAGAGAAAACAGAGTACCAAGCACTACGACCTCCACATAACTCTTTCGTTTTTCCATTGTCATCATTCTTATCATACACGCTCATTGGGGAGACTTCAGACTTTTAAGTTGACCCTCTTTAAATATTAAAAACACTTGGTCTTCCAAAGTCCGAAGTCTCCTTCCTATCTTTTTATTATAAATAAATTCTATTATAAATACATATATATTTTAACAATTTAAAGGGTCAGTGGGTGAACTAATATTAGTAATCGGATTAAGATTGTAGTGATCAATCACCCTGCATAGTTACACTACTGTACTCGCTCGGATTAACCCTTAAATTAATAAAGTAGATAATCTCATACTATTTGTCTCATATTTTTATTTTATTTACTCTCGTATTTTTTTCCAAACGTGCCAAAAGAAGTATAATGTCAATAATAACGATATTATTTAGTTACTGCACAAATTATTAAAGAAACATTTTACAGGTGTAGATTTGCTCGCCTGAAAGTATACTTTTTTCTTTTAACAATTAGTTATTAGATAATTAAATAAAATTAAAGTTGAACATTCTCCCACGGGAACGCATTACCAGGATAAAAAATATATAATATCCATAAAGGTCAAAAACATAGGTAAGATGTGCCACCATTAACACTATTTTGGCTAACATCTTGTATAGGGATATCCATAAAGAGGCAGGGTATATGACGTTTTAATATGGTGGCGTCTTTGTATATATTCAAATACTAGCAACTCACCCTCGCTTCACTCGGGTTCGTCCCTAGCTTGCTTCCCGATACAAACTTTCATCCCCATTTTCACCCACTTAAAGGATGATTTCCGGGCAAAATGTATCCTATGTCCTTCCCAGGGTCTCAAACTGTCTTCTTACCAAATTTCATCTAAATCGGTTCAGTAGATCCAGAGATTACTCCCTACAACCTCACAAACTCACAAACTTTACCTCTTTATAATCTTATATATAAAACCTACTATACTAATATAGATTTTTACCAAATTTTATATGCGTATTCAGTAGGTCTGAGAATCGGCTACTATCTATTTTCCATACCCCTAAGTGATAAGGATAAGGGTGGTCCTCCAAGACCCCACCCCAGGGACGAACCCGAGCGGAGCGAGGGTGAGTCGCTAGTATTAATATAGATTCAAAAATCCGAACTCATTTATAGCGATAAAGGTTATAACAAGATATAAGTATATATATTTTCTTGAATTTCGTTAACAAAAACATGTGCTTTTGCGTTAAGGTTAGGTACTAATAAAAACTTTTTTATGGCTCCGCAAAAAGATGCCATTACACAAAGACTGTAATAAGTCGAGAAAGAACATAAGCCGATGAATGGAGAGACAACTTCGACGAAAACATTATGGATTTGAATAATATTTGTTACTTTTATGAGGCACTCATATTTTTAGTTGATGATGATTTCATTTAAACAATATTTTTATCTTAGTTATAAACTACAATCTCACGTATAATATATATATATATATATATATATATATATATATATATATATACATACATATAAATAAAATTTAAGTGTCTGTTTGTAATGTCAAAATAACAGTTTTTTACTAATTGCATATGAAAATATATATTAGTATACTATAAGAAAATAGAAATTTTAAAATGTTTGCCTGTCCGTCTGTATGTCTGTTTCTTCCGGCTCATCTCCGAAATGGCTTGAGTGATTTTGACGGAACTTTTAGTGGCAGATAGGTGATGTTATAAGGAGTAATTAAGGCTATTTTAATTGTAGAAAAAAATAGGGTTGAAAAAAATTAAAACGTACCTAGAGACTTACTCTCGCTTCGCTTGGCTGCGTCTTTAGTTCGTAATAAAATTTTGCCATACAAGACAGTTTATAATTAATTTTCGTCTTCGAATGCAAATGGAGTTGAGAATGCCCAGCATATTGTATTATCTTGTCATCAGCGGCTCAGGTAGAACAAATAAGTAGGTAGAACAAATAAATAGTCATAATAACAATTTGTCATAAGAACAAATAAATAGTCATAATAACAATTTTGCACAGTATAGTAGGCAGAAAAATGTCCAAAATAGGAGATAAAAATTTTACATACTTATTTAATTTCAACGATTTAAATAAAATGTGATGAATTTATAAGCTAATTTCAACTTGATAGTACCAAAATAATAATTATAGAGTATTTATCGAAATCGATTTAATATTATTACTAGGTATAAAGTACTATTTGCTTAGCGAGCCATTTCAAATGAATATAATTTTTAGTTAACAAAATACAATATTGTATCTAATTAAATGTTCGATTGTTTTTATTTATGATAAAAATTATGATTTTATTAAAAAAGGTCAAGGCAAAAGACAGTCTGACAAGCGACGTATCATAATTAAAACAAATATTCAATATCTGTTTTCTTCTATTTATTTTTATAAGAAACTAGCATTGCCCGCGGGTCCGCCCGCGTTCGGATGACCAAAAACCAAATTCTTAAGTTTTACATATTAGTATACTCTTACATTACAGTTTTTGTATTTTTTCTCAGAAATGAGATATTTTCCCCCAGTAAAAAGTATCCTAATTCCTATATGTTGACCCGGATAACCAGCTACCATCACACCAAATTTCATCAAAATGCCTCCTGTGGTTTTTCCGTGATGCGGTAACAGACAGACAGACATACAGACACAGATTCTAGAAACTATTGATTTGGCATCTGTATCGAAAATAATGTCTATTTTAATAAGATTTTCCAAAAAATATTTAATGTACAAATTCGGCTTAGTTACAATTTTATTATATTTATAGACGAAACGTAATGTTCCCATTTATGACAACTTTGTTTCATGTTCCAAAGAAACGTGAGCTTTTTAAACGTTTTCGCTCGTACTATTTACGTTGTGTTCGCTACTAAAGTAAATTAGTGTCTAGTTATTTTGTAAGAGTGCTAAATAAACTCCACTTTAAAGGAAAATGGTATTTACTTATATGAACATTTTTCTTAAATAATAATATTGTTTTCACTCATTTAAGAAAATCTGTTAAATTTTCTATTTTTGTTTTAATACTATTTTAATGTTACATTAGTATAAAAACTTAAATTAATATAACTATAACATACATTAATTTGATATCTATATTCATACTAACGTTATAAATATGAAAGTATGTATGTATGATTTTTGTTTATTTGTTTGTTTGTTTGTTTGTTTGTACTTCTTTCACGTCGAAACAGAGTGACGGATTGGCGAGATTTTTTGTGTGGAGACATAATAATTAGACTGCATAGAATGACATGCACGTAATAATACAACCCAAAAAAAATATTTATGATCAGAATTACTTAAAACTTCGTACTAATGCTCTTTAATACAATTAAATAAATACCTACGTGTATTAGCATTTTTCGAAATTCATTCCATAAGGGGGTAAAACAAGCGATGAAAGTTTATATTATTTGGACGACACGTTTGGCTCAGTTTGTAGTGACACTACTTGTTGTGCCAGCGGTCGCCGGTTCGAGTCCCTCTGGGGGCACTCATTTGTATGATAAGTATGAATGTTTGTACTCCAGTCATGGGTGTTTATATTTATAATATGTATTATGTATTTAAAGTTGTATATATGTAGTGTATCAACTATCTGGTATCCATAACACAAGCCTCGTAGCTTACCATGAAACTAGATGCTGCTGTGTAATAATGTCCCAACATTTTTATTTATTTATATGAAACCTACCTTTTTAGGGTCTTTTTATTGTGGTTTTGGCGTGACCGAAGCCGCGTGTTCTGCTAATATAGTTATAAATGCGAAAAATTGTATATATTTGTATGTGTGTGTTTTTTACTCTCTCACGCTGCAACTACGGCTGGACGGATTAGGATGAAATTTAGCACACAGGTAAACTATGACCTAGATTAACGAATTGCGCTATTCTCTTAGGGACGCACCCGAGTGTTGCTAGGGCAACTAGGGTTGCTAGTTGTAAAAATATAAATAAGTGAAAAAAGTTTCTTGACTATAAGACGTGTAAATAAATCTAAAGAAAATGACTGACATATATATCTTCTTGCTTCCAATATTCATTTAAGTACCCATAAATTCAATCTTTTCTTTCTTCCATTTAGAAATTCTAATCAATCAAACGGAATTTATGAGCTTTCATTCTTTTTATTTGTGTGTCTATTGTCATTATTCCCTTTACTTAATATTATTACATTTTTACTAAAACATAAATCAACATCGATATAAAAATCAATTAACATGTAATTGATCCACCTCTATATTTATTAACTTTAATTTAAAAAAAATAAATATCGAATCAAAATAGGCGAAAATATACCGTAATATAAACACAATGAAGCATACACTACTTAATACTAAGTATATATACACTGTGTATTCAGCCCCTTTTTTAACGTTTTTTAACGTTTTTCAGTACGAGGGGGATCAGGCCATAGTCCACCACACTAGCCAAGTGCAGGTTGGCGGACTTCACATGTCTTTCGAAAACTTGCTAGGCTCTCTCAGACATGCAGGTTTCCTCACGATGTTTTCCTTCACCGTAAGGCAAGTGGTAATCATCATGTTAGATATGATTCGCATATGAAAATATCAGAGGTGCGAGACCCGAGAGAAAAATTGAAAAATGGCACCAAAGTACCTTACAATATTAGATAGAGAAGATAGAAACAAAATCGATGTGAGTTATAAAAACAAATCTGAGGCAAGGTACTACAACTCTACCAAGACAGTTCATGAATATACAGTTTAATATAAAACAAACATGTGGACCTGTTGCGTGTTCTAAATATCTTCCTTTCTCTGTACGGTTGTGTGGCGACAAAATTTTAAAAATCTTAAAATTGTAAATAAATTATAAGGAATCAATATCCATTTCTCATTAAAATTAGATACCTACATCTTTAGACATTTTACTCAGAAAAAGTGTTTACCTTAGATTTGATGGAGTATAAGTAGGCTTAATAATACTAATCATTAATTGACCGCTTTATACTTGTAATAAACTCGACACTTGTTTTCATACCAACTCAATTTTGGGAAATTCATAAACATTCTTTAACATCCTTTTCTGGAATGGCCAATTTTTATAATTTGTTATCTTATTTTATTTATATTTGTCAAGATATTAAAGATGGTAGAGACAACACTGCTGATATATATTTAAGAAGGAAAAGTAATAAAGATGAAATTATATTTACTTTAACATTAACAACAATATATTGATATAATTCTATAAACGATTATAGGTATATTATAAACATTGTTGTACAAAGAAACACTAGATTTTGATTAAATTTACCTATCAATACATAAGGTTGCGGATATTTAAAGCCAAACGCGACAGAAGATAGCTTGCTGATAATGCGTTTTTTTCTTTCCAATTTAGAAAAACTACGAGATAAGTAGTACAAGAATATTATTAGTAAAAAATATATTATAGGCAATACCGAGTTGAATAAGTACTATAATTATGGGTTTGGTCTGTGTGAACCGACAATGCGTCAAGGTATGAATATCTAATAGGTAAAAAGATATTAAGGATGGTTAAAAATATTAAACACTAGCATAACCAGCGGCTTCGCTCGCTCTAAAACTTCTAAAAAAAATTTCTAGAAGTACTCTTCTACAAAATTTTCTTTCCTACAAAATTTCCTACAAAATTTCGTCCCCTATTTTACCCCCTTATGGAATTAATTTCGAAAAATGCTAAAACACGTACTTATTTAATTGTATTAAAGAGCATTAATATCAAGTTTCAAGTAATTCTGATCATAAATATTTTTTGGTTGTATTATAACGTGTTTTCTCGTGGGAATGAGATTACCTCAGTAAAATCGCAGTAATATCGCAGTAAAAAGTAGCCTATTTCACTCTCCAGCACTCTAATTATCTCCACACAAAAAATCACGTCAATCTGTCACTCCGTTTTGACGTGAAAGAAAGACAAACAAACAAACACACTTTCACATTTATAATATTAGTATGGATTGTACATTTGTGACGTATTTATAGGTATATAACGAAATAGATTTACATT
Organism: Brenthis daphne; assembly: GCA_947093115.1. Lineage (NCBI taxonomy): Eukaryota > Metazoa > Arthropoda > Insecta > Lepidoptera > Nymphalidae > Brenthis > Brenthis daphne. The sequence goes on from OX352471.1 coordinate 44,136,240, forward strand.
GCTTTGCATCGGCTGGCAGCGACTTTTTAATGTCTGGAAGCGGTTTTAATGCATTTTTTAAACTTTTTATTACTATATGTAGTTTAAATTTTTATTACTATATGATTTATACATATAATTAATAACCCTAAATTTGACGTTTGTGTATGCGTTTTTTAAATTATTTATTTGAAAGTATCTCAGGCTAAAAACTGCTTACTTACTTCCACAGAAACATTTCGGTACTAAATCTTAAAAACATTTAAAATTTAATTTATTTAAAAATATTAAAAATAGTAATTTCTTAATATTTTGCAACGTAATAAGACCAGTGATCCCAGTTTATTCTGTCAAACAAGTAAATTGCTGACGTCAACTTGATTTATTTGCGGATAGGAAACTTTCAGCGTTAAAAAGCGTAATAGCAACGAGCCGTTATTGGATCAGCTCATTACTCTAGTTAAATATCAGTAACTTTACATTTATATATATATATATATAATTGTCACATTGATAATACTATATTTTGATGTGTGTGTACAATGAAAAAAAAATATTTTTTTTATTTAAAAAAAGCGGTATAAGTAGGTTACTTACTTGGTAGGCAGAATATCTGCCACCGCTATACCAGAATAGGTAGACTAAATTCAATTTCCGCACAGGACAAAAATATTGCTAGCTATTTTTTAAATTTAGAAAAACAGAAGGTTCCTTAATTTAGAATGTATGTTTTTAGTTGTATGTTACGTGATATCTATGTCTTGTGAAATTATTTTAATGATTTTTTTAATGAAAAGCTATACGTAGGTATATATTTCATGGTTCCGACAAATCGCCTGATCTACTACGGTCTACGCAAAACTTTCTTGTAGCTGACCCGTGGGTTGATTAAATTTTGTTCAAGCTTTTAGATTCACTGGAAAATATTTTTGGGATGTCAATGTTGTCGTGATTTACCGATTTTGGTAAATTCTCTTTTATTTTGTTTTCATTGTTTTTGTATGACATCAAATTATGGAACTCGGCTACAGGGACTGGTTATGGGAAGCTGTCCCGTAACTTTGATTTTCCGTAATTTTGATTGATTAAAGATCAAGCTTTCAGATCTACGGGAAAATTTCCCGTAGGTACTTCTTAGAATTTTTATCTTCACCTAAAAATAAGTTCTTACAAACAAGTTATGTGATACATTTAGTTTTTATATAAAATAATTAAATCATACAATACTATAAGATAAGAATAATACCTATACATTTTTCTTTATCTTTACTTTTTATAAAGTAAAAAAGCTTAATAATTCAGTTGGATTTTGAGCCTTTACATTTTTCACATATCCATCGTTTCGGTATAGTTTTTATAACTGGAAATATTTTAATCTCGCGTCGAACGATTCGCATTCAATTCCTTTTTTTTTCGAGTCTTCTGATATTATTACATCACGACATTCACCACAAAAGAGGATTGGAAATTCAGTTTTAAACAAAATTTTTGAAGCGTCGTAAACCAGACAAATCGCATATTTATCTGAAACTTTGAACTTCGCGCTAATTAAGCCGTCTGAGCGCTGACTCTGTTCACTCAAGGATTATGGAAAGACCGCTTGTAAAATAATTTTATCACGCCTTTATGAATTCAGCCACTAAAAATAAGAGGGATATTCAGTAAGCTCTATTGAATTTGGAATTCTTTTTTAATGTTCGCATTGAAAAAGATTTTTTTTAATTATCTATACATATAATAAAATTGTATCTAAGCCGAATCTGTACATTAAATATTTTTTGGAAAATCTTATTGAAATAGACATTATTATCGATGCAGAGGCCGAATCTATAGTTTTTACAATTTTTGTCTGTCTGTCTGTTAGCGCATCAAGGAAAAACCACTAGAGGGATTTTGATAAAAATTGGTGATAGCTGGTAATCCGGGTCAACATATATGATACTTTTTTCCGCGGGAAAATATCTAATTTCTGAGAAAAAATACAAAAACTGCAATGTAAGAGTATACTAATATGTGAAATCTAAGAATTTGGTTTATGGTCATCTGAACGCGGCCGGAGCCGCGGGCAATGCTAGTTTAGATATATATGGAATCATCCACAAACTACGTATGAAGCATCAAAATCGGTTTGGTCTTTTAGTAATACAAAGGAACATAGGATCGGACATAGGTACATACATTCTACAATGTACATACTACATACAGTTTAAATATTCTTTACCGGAAAAATATTAGGAAAGCTCTAAGTCGTTAAACGCTCTTGAATTTGTATACTCGTATACATATATAATGCATTAGCTCCCTACTAATTCAACTTTTACTTGACCTTAACTGAACCTATTCGTTTTTATTCAGTAAACTAGCCTTCCCTTTATACGTGACCACGCGGAGCATCTTTGTATATGCTCGACTGTCAGAAAATAAATTGAACAAAAAGCAATCGAAAGAGTTGCATTCAAATCCGTTCGCGTGATCCGAACTCAAATAGAGGAATGGACAAAAAAATTCAACACAATTTTGACCCTTCTATCTAAAGTTTTACAAACAAAAGCTTCTCATACCAGTTTGGTGAAAATATTTAAAAAATAATATGTAGGTATCTAGTTGTATTCGTTACTTTCTTACTAAACAAAATATTTATGTGTAGTAAGAAAGTAATAAATAAGTTGTACTCTAGTACTTTTGTTTTACCTATAAATACCGTAAACTTTAAAATTAGAATTAATAAATGACCTTTGACCATAAGTTTAAGGCCATAAACAATTTATGCATAATTAGAACTTTTACCTGCTTTCAATCTAATTCCTTTAACCGATTTAAGTTTAGATGTGTGGATGGCATGAATGAAATGCTCAAAATATTAATAAAAGTATGGAACACTGGTTTACTTGTTTTCCTTTACCTCGTCGGTAAATACGTTATACGAAAACGTGTAACAATAAATTAAACACATTTCCAATTCTAAACATCGCAAGTGATTATCTATCAATAATAGTAGCATGTCTATTGTTGGTATATACCTATAACAAATAAGTGGTAGATTTATTATACTATATATGGTTAATAAATTAAACTATAAATTAATGCCATGATTACTGCTCTACCAAAACTTACTATAATTTGATTAGGATCTTATTTATGTAGGACGTCCTGTTCGTGGTTCACTGGTTGTATGACATATTATACTGTGTTTACTCCAACTTAGGTTAAATGGGACAAGTATACCTATAAGATGCTAAATTGTTACTACAACTTAATGTTTTTTTGTATTATGTATTAATATCCTAACTTTTAATAGGTACGCGACCAATAAAAATCCATCAAGTTGATAGAAGAGTGCAATTTTTGGTAAATACTTTATACAAGGTATTAAAAAAAAGTTTACAGCATGGAATTGAAACCGAAACCACCTGCTAAGTGTATTGAACCAGTCAGAGACATATTACTTACTAAAATTGAAAGATAAAAGTCTATTGATGGTATCTTATTTTAAATTAAGCTCTATTAAATCATAAATGGCTTCAGAATGAAGCTTTTTAAGATGGTAAATGGTAACTGTTAGAATGTTAAAACAATTGAATTTTATGTAAATCATATTAATTCGCATTCAACTTAATATATTTGCTAGATATGAACGAAACTGATTTTCAGAATTTCTCTAGCATCTCCGTCTATTGTGTAGCCTGATGTAGTTGCTATTGTTTCGTTCGTCTTGTAAGATGTCAGATTTTCAAGTCTAAATGTAGGTATACCAATAATAAAATATATCAATAATAAGTATATAATAAAAAAAAACTAACCAATTGTTAGATAAAATCTATATAAATTATAATGAATGTTGGTAAGCGCATAACTCAAGAATGGTTGGACCAATTCGGCTAATTTTTTTCGTATGTTCCTTAAGGTCCACGGAAGGTTTTAATAAAGAGAAAAAAAGAAAAATTAGCGAAAAAAAAAATTATATGGCTAACGCTGGCTAATAATTATTTAAACTATATCTATTTAAAACGTACCCAGCGACGAACCCGAGCGAAGCGAGGCTGAGCCGCTAGTCATACTAAACAAATTCATAAGAAATTTTCATTAAAATCGATTAACCTAACATTCTCGATCCTGCAGAGACCATTTTCTTTTGAAAAACCCTTTGTTTCTCTCGCCTGAATCCTCTGTACGCCAATAAAAGTTCTAGAGGCAAAAGGCAGGTAGCAACTCATGGCGACACCGTGAATACTCGCCGTGTTATGAGACCCACGATCTTATTTTTAAAATTAATGTTATAATAAATAATTATTGACTGCCATAAAATACAAGGTGACAGCGTCGACCTTTTTATTTATACGGTTCTGTAGCATAATGAACCATTATAATTTCGCCATATCTGTCCGTCTGTCTGACCGCTTGTCTTTGTGTCACAGCTATTATACTCTAAGACTATTTATAACAACACTACTATTATATTAAATGTTACTAAAGTCGTAAACATTGTATCTCGCCCCTCCTACTTTTGAAGTATCTATTTGTGGGAAAGTTCTGAAAAAAATTGAGATAGAGCTTTCAAAACAGTTTTAACGAAAGTTATTTTGAATAAGATATGTACGTAGAATAGTTTATAAAATATGGATATTTTACGTTTTAACTGTTCGACGACTTCCAGCAAAATATTTACTATGAGAAACAACAACTTAGTTTCTCATAGTAAATACTTTGTTATATCTCTTCACCAGATGGCGTTACAAGGCATCGACTTTAACACCCAATCGCAATGAAATTGACAATAATATAGTATAAAGATTTTTTCCAAAAATTAAGAACATATTTATATTAGGAATTCCAAATCTATACATGTAATAAAATTGTAACTGAACCGAATCTGTAGGGGCAAAATATCACATTTCTGAGAAAAAAATACAAAAACTGCAATGTAAGAGTATATTAATATGTAAAACCTAAGAATTTAATTTTTGATCATCTGAACGCGGGCGGAGCCGCGGGCAGTGCTGGTATTAATATAAGAATAATATAAAATTAGGATTATATTTCAACGTCACATATAATTATATATAAACTATTTTTATAGTATTAAGGAAGACGAAAATAAACTTTATAGTTTCACTAACGCCGCAGCTATTCTAGATTCTACATTTAATTAGTTTGTGTTTTAATGCATTAACAAACATAATTGACGCTTTGAAGCCATTAACAAGACAACTGAATCGAATTAAATTTTAACAGTAATTTAGCGCAAATTAAATCCCATAGATACGTGGGCAAATCTTTTATTTATATTTTTTAAAATATACCATATATCGGATCTATTTTATTTATATTGGAAATTTTATACCCATTTTTCTAAGGAAGCTGGCCTTAGTCTTCCTCCGTCATTTTAATTTATTAGGGTTAATATTGACGCGCGTAATAATGTTAACTAATGCATGGGAAGAGGACACATACTTGTAAATAAAGAATATCTTACTATAATAAACTTAAAAGTCAGAAGTAAAAATTCATAAACATATAGATTCTTTTACTCAAACACGCACGCATAAACATTAAAAACCTGATATGCGATAGTTTGTATTTAAATAATAGTCCCTTGATTGATTTAATTAATTACATAATATACAAATTATTTATTTTATAAATTACCTCATACATCGCGTAATTGCAGGAATAAACTATTAACAGCTATACAACACGAATTTGGAAGCATTAATTAAACGACATTAAAGAAAGCTTTTATGAAAATGAATAAGCAATTGAAGTACAGGGCATTAAGTATATATTTTAATCGAAACTGAGAGTATATATAAACGTATCATAACATTTTTATTTTTATTTCTAATATCTTGCTGCCAAGTGTTCACTCTACTATGTTCGAAAGATATTTTTCTCTATAGTCTGTGCAAATGTCAATGTCGCAGACATGGATGTCAAATGCAAGTCGCAGAATGCAGATGACATTTTGTAAGTTTAACAATTGTCAAACTTTACTAAAACGCGACGCTACCGTGAAAAAATAACATTTTTGTTTTGATGTATTTACTGACAAAATATAAAGTTATAAGTAATACAAATTGTCTCTCATATGTATCGCTAGTTTAAATATTTCAAAATGTGTGACAGCGACGACCCCAACGACCAAAGTCGATCCGGTATGGATTTGACTGGTTTTTTGTTTGGAAACATCGATGAAACTGGTCAATTGGAAGATGATGAATTACTTGATGGTGATTCTAAGCGTATGTTATCTTCTCTTAATCGCTTGGGACTTGGATCAATGTTATCTGAAGTTCTAGATCAAGAAGAACCAACTAAAGAAGATGTTGAAAACGGTAAGCCTTTTTCTTCTAATGTGAACTGATATTCTTTATATTCTGAGTTCCTAATTATCTTTAAATTTACAGATTACAGTGAAAAAAGTCCATCAGCTGTAGACTTCTTTGATATTGATGATGTTGCGGATGAAGAAAAGGTAAACGGAATGTGATAGTTTTATTATACATTTTTATGATTGTACTACATTGTTTTTTTTCTACATGCATCCTTATATTAAAAACAGAAACTTATATTAAATGTCATTTATTGATAACAGTACATACTTATTTTTTTTAATAAAAATACCCAGTTTATAATGCTCATTTCTGAGTTTAAAAATGTTTTCTATAAAAAGGATATTTTTGGTATAAATCCTATAATTTTATTAAAGATTGTTTATTCGTTTTCTAATACTGCAAGAATGTTTTATATCCATATTACTATATAATTATGTATAGATTTTATATCTTGAATTACTACAATAGTACATCTTAATAAGTTATGTATAGTTATATTTACAAGAAGTAATACAATTAATTTTACCCTTATTACTGTTAGGGTATTGAAACAAATGTAAATTCTGACATTAATGCAGTACCAGAGCAACGTGAAAATCAAACTTCATTTAACAATGAAACTATTGAGGAAGCTTTAGATACTAAAAGTGGTTGTCCACAGAATGATGGAAAAGAAACAGGTGAGGAAAATTGGAAAGATAATGGTGATGAGGAACGCAGGAATAATGATGAGGGATATGAAGGAGATATGGAAGGTGATGGAGAACTTATGCCACCTCCATCAACTGTTCCGTAAGTATGAGAACATTAAATATTTTTTAACATGTTTCCAAGTGTGTAAAGAATAAAAAAGTACAATATCTTGTGAGTCAATAATGAAATGTATGAAACATTTCATTATTTCATTTATTCAGATTGTATGATAGACATTGTGGTGCTCCTTTTATAAAGTCCCCTTAATTTTTCTTCTCTTAAAACTAAACCCACATTTATTGGAATATTGAAAATTTGGTCCATATCCAAAAAAAAAAATATTATTATTACTTACTTATTAATAGTACCTAACAGGTATATAGATACTCATGAATAATTACACCTAAATTAATTGTATTTGTAAACCATCATCTTCTTTGCCCTCGCCTCTTCCCGTTACGCAGGGTAGGTTTCCTAAATATTTGGCGCCATTCACTTCGCTGGTAAACATAATCCTTTGTATGGCTAAGCTATTGCATGTCCTTCCGGACATTTGTCATCCAGGTAATATGCGGTCTACCTCTCCCTTTCGTTTTTGTAGCCATGGAAAGGCACTTTTTCACGATGTGGTCATTACGTGTCTGTACCACCTTAGTCTGGACTCTGTAATCTTCTCGGTAATAGGCTTTGTAAACTGTCATGAATTAAAAATTATCATATGATTTTAATATTTGCCATTTTTAAGACTCAAAGAAATGATAATATAATTTTTAAATTATTGATATAAAGGAAAAAAAATATAATAGTGATATTTTTTCATTTAAGTAAACAAAAGTCAGACAAGCCTAAGAAGTTGGAAACTCCATTAGCTGCTATGCTTCCATCTAAATATGCAAATGTGGATGTTACTGAATTATTTCCAGACTTTAGACCTGATAAGGTGAGTTTGTTTTAAAAAAAATGCAAAATAATAGATTAAAAATAAAAACTACATTTTTATTATATATTATTTGCCAGGTTTTGCTATTTTCTCGTTTATTTGGGCCGGGTAAATTATCAAGTCTCCCTCAAATATGGCGCGGTGTAAAGAAACGAAGACGCCGCAAACGAAGCGGCAGTACAAGTAGCGATACTCCACCACAGCCTTCTGAGCAACAAGAAGTCCAATATGCAAGTGATGATGAAGAGAAATTTCTAAAGTAAACCTTTTTTTATTTTTAATGTTTATTCTAATTATGCAGAAAACGTTTCTTATTGTTTTTTAATTATTATCCATAATTGAGACAGTATAAATATCAAGAGAATAACTGAATTTTTATTTTATTAATTGTGTCAAAAGAGTATGGATAAATATTATTTCTATCCAGGTTAGTAATTCCAGGAAAACAATCTCTTCAAAATAAATATTAAAACAATACTTTTTTAATTTACGCGAATATTTGATATTTTAGATAAAACTGTTTTTTCGGATTTTTTCGCGGATTTATTTTGATTTTTGTCAAACATTTTTTGGTTCCCAACGTTTCGTATGCTTAACAGCAATCATGGTCACGGGAGAGGCTAAGGTTTTATTTAAAATGTCAAATATAAAAATACTTAAATGATGTTTGCTTATTACTTGTGATGTAGATGTTTCATATCAATGATGTTAGATATACTAAGTATAATTTAAATATTCACCAGACCAATGGAAGAAAGTCCTCAAACATCCCAACAAGAAGCAAACACTCAATCTTCTGGAGATAAATCACAGAGACCAACCCCGGCCCACTGGCGGTTCGGACCAGCTCAGGCTTGGTACGACATGTTGAATGTGCCAGAAACTGGAGATGGATTTGATTATGGATTCAAACTGAAGGTGCTTATTTAATAATAGGACTTTGTTGTGTTTATATTATATATCATGAATTTTAATTTAATTTTGTACATATACATATTTGTAATAGTTTTTTTTGTTAGTAATTTTAATTTGAAAAATAATATAATATATCTTACTAGGTACTGTCTGCAATTTGTTTATGAGTGCATAGAATAAATCAATTTGTATCTTTTGAAAGGGTTTCGCCGGTTAAGCATATGGGTATGGGCCCAGAGGCTATCGAGGTTAATATTTCACATTACTTTAGTGTTCAACTGATAGAGTTAGAATAGGTAGAATTCAGCACTTAATTGAGTAGTAGTAATATAGGGGTAACTACCCTTTTTTTTAACGTTGGGAAATGCATTTACGCACGAGGTGTGGGACTCACCGGCAAAGCCAGTACTACCCACTAAAACCCAACAAAGCCTTACCCCGTCTTAATGGGACGTCGCAGGATCGCATACACATTCAACTACGACGCCCCGACGGCAGGTCTGCCGAAGCAGACCACAATAACCACGGGGTTGCTCCAAGGTCCACTCTGCTATCAGAGAAGTACCAGGAGCAACCAGCATGGTACACCGCACTCCGAAGAGGGCCGCCTCCCACCGCCCACCGAAGTGGGCCACCTCCCTGTGCGTTTCTTGGCTTTGCGCCCGGCTGTATTGCCGGGCACTACTGAGCCCCCCCACCACGACAAGGTGAACGCACGTTGGGGGGGATAGGGGTAACTACCCTAATCTAAAAAAAATCTTTAAAACGAACAAAGATATTCGAATGAAACCAACACGAAAATTTAAGTATTTACAAGTACTTTATTTTATTTTTTAGATTTTTTGACTCAATAAAAGAGGTCAAATAATGTTTTTTTTTATTTTGGGGGTATTTTTTTATTTCTTCTAATAATTGTTTTATTTAAAATATACATTTTATATTCTAAAATTGAAGTTTACAAAGAGATATAAAGGTGAAATTTTCATTAAATACCGTTCATTTAGCTTCTTCTTCAATTCAAATAAAATAGTACCAGACTTGTACAGTTAATGTACCAAAAGTGAAATTTAAATATAAGAAGTTTTTTGTTATTCATATATAGGCGCCATCGCCAGATCGCGAAGAAAAATCGAAAGAAAAGTCAGTTGTTGAAGATCCTGTTTCCGAAAATGAAGCAAATGAGGACAGTCCAGATAGTGGGTTTCCGGATGATGCTTTTCTTATGGTTTCACAATTGCAATGGGAAGACGATGTTATATGGGATGGAAGCGAGATAAAACACAAGGTAGGGCTAACCTTTTATATAAAAATATTTAACTGTAAAGAAACTTTATGAAAAGGTTGTTTCTAATTAATTACATTATTTACATTGAAGCATGGTGTGGGTGAGATATGTTAAACTGTTCCTTTTCACTTATGAATGTTCCTATGATTTACAAAGTTAGCATAATATTTTTTTTCTAAAAAAAAAACATACAAGTAAGTAGTAGTATATTTAATTTAATTTTTAAATACATTCAAAACAAAATCGATACGATTGATTATAATTCATGTAATGTGAATGAGTAACAAACATACACTTATATATACATATTTTAGCATTTATAGTAGTATAGGCCATCCAAAAATATAATATATCCCTTCCAGGTGCTAGCTCGTTTGAACAGCAAGAGCAACGCAGCGGGCTGGGTGCCCACCTCGGTCAGTCGCACCGCGCAGCAGTTCTCGCACCCGCGGCCTCAGGCCCCTGCACCACTACAGCAAAAACCTCCCACGTGAGTGTTTTATTTATTCATTTCATTCATACACTCATTCATGTGTAGCTACAAAATAAAAACAAAAATTAATGTAAAAATAATATTTAAATATTCAAATATGTCAAGATGTTTGTAATAATCATGTTTTCTATCTAGAGTCTATCTTTTATACACACTTATTCTGTCTGTTGTTATATTCGATAATGGTATGTGTCACCCATTGACATGAATTGCGTTTTATTTAGAACTAAGCAGAATGGCTTGTAATGTACCAAATATTAAAATTAAAATTGTTTCTCTAAACATTAAATTAATAAAATAATAACAATTTTTTGAAGCATAAATTTTAACTAATTTTGATAATTATCAAACAGATCAACAGCCACAACGCCAAACAACGCGACATCAGCAGAAGGGGAAGATAACACTTGGTACAGCATCTTCCCAGTAGAAAACGAGGAGCTAGTATACGGGACATGGGAGGAAGAGGTCATATGGGATGCTGAGAACATGCCGCAGATACCAAAACCCAAGATATTGACTTTGGATCCCAATGATGAGAATATCATACTTGGTATACCAGATGATGTGGACCCATCTAAGATTACTAGAGGTAAGTTTATAACATACAAATGTTTGTATGGCATTTTCATTCCATTTTTATTGTTTTTTTAATATGAATCAATAGTGGACTTGTAAGATTGATGTAAATAAGGAATTAGGGTTCCGCTAAAAAAAATTAAAACGTATCTAGAGACGCTCGAGCGAAGCGAGGCTAAGTCGCTAGTCTGCACTATACTTAAACATACATTTAAAATATCAATTTTTATATATTTGATATTAAAGTGACACATTTTCATACAAACTCCGATTAATTACCTAATATAATTTATTCTCATATCATACAATTGGTTCACAGAAAGAGGACCAGCACCAAAAGTGAAAATTCCACATCCACACGTGAAAAAATCAAAGATATTGTTGGGCAAAGCGGGTGTCATCAACGTGTTGCAGGAGGACGCCCCGCCGCCGCCGCCCAAGTCGCCGGACCGAGATCCATTCAATATATCGAATGATGTGTGAGTTTGTATTATCTTTTTACCCGATTTTGGTAACGGCGGTATATATTTCTCAAAATTGGCTTCTGCCAGGAGATATTATATCTTTGCAAATGGCTTATGCCCTATTGTTTCCGCTTTAAAGTTCCCTGAGGCGAGAATTGAGACACTCGTGTTGAGAGATTGCATGTTAGAGTATTTGCAATGATTTTATACCTTTTTGTTTTTTTTTAAAAGTAGTACCGGGATAATATTGTTTCCCCATGAAATAAGTGTTTGGCCACCATTTAACATAGAACAATACTTGGAACATAATCCGGAATTATCTATACTATTATAGGAATAGAATGTTATAGTTTCAGTCTTAGTCTCAGCGTCTTGTTCATGGCGTTGAGAATCATTTGCGCATATAAAAAGCATCAGTTGCAGATATAAAAATAGTTTTTTTTTTTTTTTTAGAAAAGACATCTATATAGATAAACTTAAAATTTGATCCAAATCGTTTAAGCCGTTACCGAGATACACGAAATTTAATAGATATTATACAAGAATTGCTCATTTAATATTATAAGATTCGTTCAAACAGTTACTACCAGCCGAAATCCCAAAATCCACGTCTAAAAGTGGGCGGCGGTCAGCTCATACAACACAGTACTCCGGTGGTGGAGCTTCGCGCGCCGTTCATACAGACGCACATGGGCCCGGCGCGGCTGCGCGCCTTCCACCGCCCGGCGCTGAGGAAGCTGTCGTACGGCGCGCTGGCGGCGCCGGGCGCGCACCCCGTGCAGCCTTTGTTGAAGCATATTAAGAAGAAGGCTAAGGTATGTTTGTTGATTTTATTGGTATTGTGGTCTGATTTTGACTGTTGTTAGCTATAAATTTGTATAGAGATTAGGATTGATGTAAGGATTTAATGGTGATTTATGGATGAACTCGTAATTTACCCACGCTTCGCTCGGATGCGTCTCTAAGCTTGAATGATTTAGGAACGAATAAAAGTAAACGTCTAAAGGAAAAATCTGAATTCCTTATAACAAGTAGGGTATATTAGTTTATAAAACGTGATGTCCCTGTAGTCAAAGATATAATTAAAGTGACAAAATATTCTAGAAAAGTCAGTTAAGGTTCTCTTCTTAAAGTAACCAAATCCAAAGCTTAACTGACAATACTGAAATTTATTAAACTCCATCTAAATTGCATTTCGAACTTAAATTTAGACATCCATTCTAATATTATAAATGTGAAAAGTGTGTTTTTTTGTTCTTCTTTTACGTCGAATTAGAGTTACGGATTGGTGTGATTTTTTGTGTGGACATAGTTGGAGGTTTTGGAGAGAGGAGACATCAGCATGTCTTACCGTGGGAGATTATCTCATTCCCACGGGAAAACACGTTTTAATACAACCCACAACAATTCATGATACCTATGTATATATAATACATAATATACAGTCTTATCTGTATTATACTAACTGTTAACTATATTATTATTTAATCTGAACAACAGCAACGTGAAGCAGAACGTCTAGCATCTGGTGGTGGTGACGTCTTCTTCATGAGGACACCTGAAGACTTGAGTGGTCGTGACGGTGAACTGGTTTTAGTGGAGTTCTGTGAAGAGCACCCGCCACTCATCAGTCAAGTTGGAATGTGTACCAAGATCAAGAATTACTATAAACGTACTGCTACAAAGGTGGGTGGATTTACTGTTACGAAGAAAATGTTCTTTTTGCTTTTTTTTATTCTTTCTTATTTATTTTTTAAATTATTTTTTATAAAACTATACACAAATGATTGAAATATAGGAATGTCTATGTTCTGATTATTAGCTTTGAATAAAAAACAAAAAAGGTTAAAAATAAAAAACAAAACCTGTTCATTGAAATAAGAAAGCAAATAGATTTTCTACTATTCATCTAAAAAAGGTTTATATTTCTACGAAATTGGTTCAGTCTAGCATAAAACTTAGATGTAGAAACTACAGTAAAGTATTAAGTATATAATATCCCCAGGACAACGGACCAAAACCCCTCAAATACGGTGAGATAGCGTACGCGCACACGTCCCCGTTCCTGGGCATCCTGCCGCCGGGCGCCACGCAGCCCGTGGTCGAGAACAACATGTACCGCGCGCCCATATACGAGCACACCGTGCCGCAGACCGACTTCCTCGTTATACGGACTAAGTGAGTTTGGTATTATAATTATATTAATACATACTACCATTTTTTAGGGTTACGTACTTTGAAAGAAAAAAGGAAGCCATATAGGATCACTTCGTTGTCCGTCTGTCTGTCTGTCAAGATCCTTTTGTCTCAGGAACGCGTGGAGGTATCATGTTAAAATTAAAAATCAAATACTCATTCCTGTAATCCCTTGAAGCTGTACAAAAAACAAACTTTTAATTCAACAACAAAAGATATGTTCGTTTATACGGCTTGTTCTCACATGTCTTATAGCACAAGTAAAAAAAAACCGAAATCCGTAAATTTGTAGTTCAAATCAAAAAAAAAATTTTTTTTGCCATTAAAAACTTATTATAATGATTCAGTTAGAGTCTATGTTTTTGTAGATGCGGAATAAGTTAAATGGATTAACCTATTTTTTTTCTTTTAACAGACAAGCGTATTATATTCGTGAGATCGATGCTCTATTCGTCGCCGGCCAAGAGTGTCCTCTGTATGAAGTGCCCGGACCTAATTCAAAGAGAGCTAATAACTTTGTTCGAGACTTCTTGCAGGTATTTTAAGATTATTTATTATTATTATTATTATATATTGTGTATGTCCAAGAGTACTACTGCCTCAGTGGTGTAGTGGCTAGCATGTACGGCTGCATACCCGGAGGTCCTGGGTTCGATCCCGGGTCGGGCTAAGTTTAGTTATTGGGTCTTTCTGTATAGTAAGTCTCAGTAACAGCCCGGAGTTGGGAAGTTGGCGGTGTCTCACCCTCGTGCCTCGGAGAGCACGTAAAGCCGTCGGTCCTGCGCCGACACTCTCACTGCGAGTGTCGAGCAGTCGTCCCACCGGAGTAATGAGAGTGACACGAATAGAGAGTGCACTTGTGTCTGCGCGTACACTTGTGCACTATAATATCTCCTGCGCAGTTTGCTAATCTCAATGAGATTAGCCGCCATGGCCGGAATCGGCTAGGAGAACATCATCATCATGTCCAAGAAATATTCTTTCAAATAACCTGAAAAACATTACTTTAAACTGTTAAAAATATGTATATTTTTTTGTATAACTTTCTACATACAAAAAGGCTTGAAATAAGAAAAATGGAATATTTTTTACTTACATTTTAATGTACATATCGTGTTATAAGTTTTGAGTTTTAGATTGTAAAAAAATATTTTTCGTTACAGGTGTTTATATATAGATTGTTCTGGAAGTCTCCGGATAACCCGCGCCGTATAAAGATGGACGATATCAAACGAGCTTTCCCGTCACACTCTGAGAGCTCGATAAGAAAACGTCTTAAACTTTGTGCTGATTTCAAACGTACTGGCTGCGACTCCAACTGGTATGATATAATATAATGATAATTTTTTCCTTTCCTTGAAAATTAAAAAAGAAAAGAAATAGTAACTCAAAACATATAGCATTATATCTTTACGGCACTCAATGCTGTATATTTCTCAAACGGAGACGAAACAAATTTTTGTTCCAACCTTTACTAGGTACTTTCAGAAATTAGTGCGTAAATAGCCAAAAAAATTAAATAGATAACAATTTAGAAGCTTTACAATACATATAAGCAATATATACATATTATGTATGTCCAATGTACGTAAGTATGTATGTAGATGTAAGTATGCGCAAAAGACATTGCAACTCTTGTCGATTATTATACAAAATTACTGTTCATTAAAAAATTGAATATTACTTTAAATTTACACACATATATATATAATAAAATTCTGAGTCCAATCTGTACATTAAATATTTTTTGGAAAATCTTTTTGAAATAGACATTATTATCGATACAGAGGCCGAATCTATAGTTTTTAGAATTTTGACTGTTTGTCTGTCCATCTGTCTATCTTATCTATCTAAAGGATTGTGATGAAATTTGGCGTGGTGATAGCTGGTTATCCGGGTCAACATACAGGATACTTTTTACTGCGAGAAAATATGTCTGAGAAATCTATACTAAACGTTAAAACGTAACTAGGGACGAACCCGAGCGGAGCGAGGGTGAGTCGTCAGTAGTATTATAAAAATCGAAGTACATATACAACAACTCCAAAATATTATTTATAATAACTTTTAAATATTCGAATCAGGTGGGTTATTAAACCCGATTTTCGTCTACCGTCGGAAGAGGAGATACGCGCGATGGTATCGCCCGAGCAGTGCTGCGCGTACTTCAGTATGGCGGCGGCGGAGCAACGGTTGAAGGATGCGGGGTATGGGGAGAAGTTCATATTCACACCGCAAGAGGATGATGATGAAGAAATGCAGTTGAAGATGGATGATGAGGTGTGGTTTGTAATATCTAGCAATATGTAATGGGTTCCTTTATGGCTTTTGTAGTTTCGTATTTTGATTACATTGAAAGTGTGTTATTAAATGTTTGGAAGAGCAATGTAAGTTTTCTATTAATTTGGTCAGAAAAGATTTTTCTTCATTGATAATTTGGTTGTATAAATATTGTTTTTCTTCTCTGTGTATATTATTATGTGTATATTATCAACATTTTCCATTTTCTACGATAGGATTTGCCATAAGCACCATTAAAAAGAAATCTAAATGCCCATTCTCCCATATTACTAATTCCAAAAATTACATATTTTAATCCACTATTTAGAGTTGAAGATTCTTCTCGTAAAGATATTAGTCCTTAGGGGTAGAATATGCTACAAGGACTAATATGACTTTTGATATCTAACTTATTTTTTTATCCTAGGTCAAAGTGGCCCCATGGAACACAACCCGTGCATACATCCAGGCTATGAGAGGCAAGTGTCTCCTCCAGTTGACGGGTCCGGCAGACCCCACGGGTTGTGGGGAAGGGTTCTCCTATGTAAGGGTGCCGAATAAACCCACACAGCAACCCAATGAGGAACAGCAACCAAAGAGGACGGTGACAGGAACAGATGCGGATTTGAGGAGGCTGAGCTTGAATAACGCTAAGGCCTTGTTGAGAAAATTTGGTGTTCCTGAAGAAGAGGTAAATTATTATGTTTTTATACTAATTTATATAAGTAACTTTTTAACTAATCATTTAAAAGGTAGAAATTTTCTGGGCAGAAAATATGTATAAAAAGCTCCTTATAAATTTTAAGAAAACAGAATCTTTAGATATTACTCTATTCAAAAATATAATGAAAGCCGATTTGAATTGGTGAAGATATGGCACAACGTAAAGTATAATTTTATTGAGTCTTCTATTTTTTTAAATTGGTCAAAATTAGAAATAAATATGTGGATAAGACTGCAAATAGTGAGTTTATTTGATATACTAAAGATTATTCTTATTTGAGAAAGCCTTATTTATAATTTTTCCCTCTTTAAAAATGATTTATTTCATTATAAGTGATTGAAGAAATGTAAATATTTTACAGATCAAAAAATTATCTCGTTGGGAAGTCATTGACGTGGTGCGAACGTTATCTACGGAGAAAGCAAAGGCCGGTGAAGAGGGTATGACCAAATTCTCTAGAGGAAACAGATTTTCAATAGCAGAGCATCAAGAAAGGTATTTTATTTAAGTTTTTATATATTATGTAATGATTATGTTACATAAATGATATATTCTTTTTAAATTATAAAACAACTTTTCTTTTAAAATAGTGCCAATGCAAAAGTTTAACTCTTACTTTTTTAATTATTCGAGAAATTGAAAACCATCTGTCAATATCTTCATGTTTTTGTTTTGGTGTATTGAATAAAAAAAAATCACATATTATTAATATGTACAAAAAATTAAGGTTGTCTGTCTTGTCTTGTCATATGTAATATGTATATATAATTTCGTACTATGTTTTAATACTTCATATTGCATTGTAAATTGCCTAATTGTATATAGATACAAAGAAGAATGTCAACGTATATTCGAGCTACAAAACCGAGTGCTGACCAGCACTGAAGTGTTGAGTACAGATGAAGCGGAAAGTTCCGTCAGTGAAGAGTCCGACTTAGAAGAGATGGGCAAAAACTTGGAAAATATGTTAGCCAATAAGAAAACTACAGAACAGGTTAGATAAAATTAGTTTTTTTTAATACGCTTTTATTTCTTCACTTGTAACTAACAAACAATGCAATCTTGAAAGTTAATTTTTAATCTACTTTGGATTGTCATATGAAAACTTAAACAAAAACCGACTTCCAAGCACTAAAATGTAAAAAATAACTAAATGGGGGTTTTCATTTAGAATAGATACCTAATCAGATATTTTC
This sequence comes from Brenthis daphne, assembly GCA_947093115.1. Taxonomy (NCBI): domain Eukaryota; kingdom Metazoa; phylum Arthropoda; class Insecta; order Lepidoptera; family Nymphalidae; genus Brenthis; species Brenthis daphne. Next base: position 44,154,316 of record OX352471.1, read on the forward strand.
GAAGTCGGAACTAGCCGATGCAAAGCCAATCTTAATATATTTCGATACGTAAAATACATATTTACCTATTAGATATTCGTATCATAAAATATTGTCAGCTCACCAAATAAGGTGGTTATCAAAATCTGTTTACTTAATATAATGTATTGAAAAAGAGAGTTAATGAAACATTTGCTGCCCAAGTTTCCAGAGTTTTGTTTGATTTACATATATTTGGCCTTAGTATTGAATAATTAAAACGTAGTGTTTTTTGTTCTTGAATGTATGTATATTCTGTTAAATTTTTAGTTGACAATGGAAAGAGAAGAAGCGGAGAGGGCTGAACTAAGAAAAATGATATTGGGACAATCTGAGAAGAAACCACAAATTAATAATCAAAATGACCAGCAGCAATCATCAAACCAAGGTATTATTATAGATATGTATAACAACAAAGTTACATTTCTATAGAATTAACTGAGAAATAAAAAAAAAGTAATATTCCCATATAAAGTTACTTTAGAATTTAAAAAGTCTATGACATGAGTAATCCACATCTATGACGAATTTAATTGTTTATAAATTAATTTTTTATTAGTTTTATAATATCCTATATATAATATATTAAGTTTCCGCAAGTTTTTCCATACTATGCTTGTAATCTCTTCTAGTGTCATAATCTGTAGTCTTTGGGATATGTATGCAAATAAAACGTACTTCTTAAGCCTTTAATGCGAAACTACTGTGACCGTTACAATTCATAAGGAAAAAATAATACATATCATTTTTCTACATACATTACGATATAGTATAGTATAGTGTTCTTGGTAATTTTAATAAAGGTACTCTCATTTTTGTTTGTGCTGTGTACAATAAAGAGTTCAAGATAAAATTTTTAACCTTTATATATAATCAATATAAAAATAATATATAATATACTTAAAAAATATATCATTTAGGTCGAGTCCTACGCATTGTCCGGACATTCCGTAACGCGTCCGGACAAAGATACACTCGCGTGGAGTTAGTAAGGAAAGCAGCCGTCATAGAAGCCTATACAAAGATAAGGTCAACCAAGGACGAGGCCTTCATACGACAGTTCGCCACCATGGACGAGTCGCAGAAGGAAGAGATGAAGAGAGAAAAGAGAAGAATTCAGGTATAGAACATGCTTCTTTTGCTTTTATGTTATCGTGCAGAATGGGTGTAATAATAAATAATACGTTTTATTTAAGAAATTGACGGTATTTAAAACTTTAAGTCTACTTTTTGAACGTCAACTTTTGGAATCAATTTTTAAACAACACTATTAGTACTGGTAGTTATAATGGTCATTATGTTATTGTTAGTGGTTTATTGTTAAAAATGTTTTCTTAGAACCTGAAGTAACCTAAAACTTTCTTAGATTTACACGAATATTTGTTCATTTTAAATAAAACTATCTTTGCGGGTTTTTTCGCGGATTTATTTCGGATCTTTGTTGCCTAACGTTTCTCCATGATGTCTCTCCCGTGACCATCAAAACTGTAAACAACAATAAAATTCAAAATAAATCCATGAAAAATCCCAAAAGATAGTTTTATCTCAAATAACCTTTTATTATATTTTACTATAAATGTTTATTTCCACAGGAACAATTAAGACGTATCAAGAGAAATCAAGAGAGGGAGAGGTTAGCGGGCAACCCGTCTGTGCCGGGTACCTCTCTTGGTGACAGTAAGTTTTTGTATACATTGTACTCGTATGTATTATATTGTATTTAGCCTTACGATGTTTTCCTTCATCGTAAGACATGTGGTAATCACGTTGGAAATGATTCGCACATGAAAATATCAGAGGTAAGAGACCGGGGATTTGAACCCGCTTCACTCGGTTTCCCAAGCGAGCGCGTTACCACTGGGCTACCACTGCCTTTTGTGTACATAATAATAATATATTTATTACTCACAGTTTCGCCTTCGTATATTATTTTTGTTTAATTGTTTTAATTCAAACGTGTCGTCATTGTACTTTTAATTATAAAAAAACCCAGTGCTAAACACCAACACAGTACAAAGAGAATACAAAGAGCCACAATTTGTTGATGTAAAGGCCATTTTCAGTCATTATTTTTAATTATTTCGTCATACAACAGGCATGAACATGTCGGCTATGTCAGAGTTGAGTTCGCCATCGTCCGGTCTCCTCATTCCTTTGGGCCAGATCAAACAGGAACCAGATTTGCACACTCCGTCTAAACGACGTGCAAAACTAAAGCCTGACTTGAAGTTAAAAGTTAGTTATATTTTTTATTATATTTACTTATATTAGTACCTGTGCGACCGAGCTTCGCTCAGAGTTTTTGGCCAAAAGTACAATTTTCTTTTTAATTTGGCTTAAAAACAAAATAAAAACAAAAGTAAAACTGATCCGACCGGGATTCGAACCCGGACACCTGTGAACGTTAATCTTGCGCTTTGGCTGCTTGACCACGAGGCTTATGTCCGAGCGTTCGTAATTAGCGACCATATTTACCAAAATATGCGGTTTTCTTTCACATAAGCAACCATGCTTATGTGAAAGAAAACGGCATGAAAATTTGTAAACGCGTTTTCCCAGACATAAGACTAATCTAGATCGATTTTTCGCCCCCGAAAACCCCCACATACGAAATTTCGGCGAAATCATTAAAGCCGTTTTCGAGATCGCCGGTCTAAATAAATAAATAAATATAATTTTTGATTTGAATTGCTCGTTTAAAGGTATTAGATAATGTAATGTAAAAAATGCTGTCTCCCTCACTGACATTTATTCACGGTGGTCAATCTCATGAAGATATTACTGTGTGCATACCGTTATTAAATGTTGTACTATCTTTAAGTTCTCAACTCTTAATTGATATAAAAAAAAATCATTAAAAAAACTAAATAATTTTAATTACTTTTTTTTTAAATATATGCACTTTGTTTTAATCAATATATGTACACCACGTAAATTGACCTGAAAACGCGCCGAGTTTTTTTCTAATGATGACGTCGTATTTCGGGTCTCTCGCAGCAGCGCAATCAGAAATATGAATCAGAAATATTACTGCATTTTTTTCATCTGCAAAATAAAATATGTATATGTTTACTATGTACATATATGTATGTATATTTTAATTTTCCATATGATTCCAGTGCGGTGCATGCGGTCAAGTAGGCCACATGCGCACGAACAAAGCGTGTCCGCTGTACACGGGTGGCGGCGCGGCGTCGCCCGAGCACGACGAGCCGCCGACGGAACCCGACGACCTCGAACTCGGCTACGTCGACGGGACTAAGCTTACCCTACCCTCTAAAATTATTAAGGTAAGACTATCTAAAATTATTAAGTTACTTTGGTGCCATTTTTGAAATCATTTTTGTAAAATAGTGGCACACCACACAGGCACTGTCTGTAACAAGTATATAACTCCTTCGAGACGTCTATAACCTTAGTCTGTCCCGTGACCATGATTGCTGTAAAGCATTCGAAACGTCGGGAACCAAAAATCAAAATAAATGCGCAAAATAATCCGAAAAGATAGTTTTATTTAAAATTATTAAGATAAGGTTGAAATGTGTTATTTATATGTGGAAATTGAAGTGGAAATAAAACTTATATTATTTACAACACGTATTTATTGTTACATATATTTTAGAGAACAGTGACAGGCAAAGGTATAATAATCGAATTGAAAAAGTGTCCAATCTTAAATAATATATTTGAATTTTTATTTTTCTTCTTTACCAATATTAGAATAAAGTTTGCTTTCCTAAAACTTAACATTATATTAGAAAAAAATCTGGACATATAAATAATGAATCGCTCGCGTCGGGTTCAGAAGTATTGTGAAAACTAAATTAATTGTATGAAGAAATCGGCAGCTTTAATTTGGGCTATTCTTGGGATTATTTTTGTTTACTTATGACTATAAGTGACGTTGAACCGCAAACTCTGGATCATAATAAATGGATAATAAAATATTATTTTATAAACACGTATCTTTGTTCTAAAATATTATGTAAATATTTTTTTTTAATTTTTACTTTACAATTTTTCACCGTCTCTATCTATCTCTAATATCTATTATTGATTCCGATTTGATAAGAACGCATTATTTTCATTTTTCTTACTTTAAAAAACAAAAATATCAGATTATATTATTTATTTAATTTTTCGCAAACATCAATATAATATCGATACAAATAACGCCATCTGTTGGCTTTTCTTTTGACTAATTACAAATAACGACATGACAGTGTCGATGCGGTACACGACTAACAAATGAGACGGACACTTTTCTTAATAATAAAGAAATGTTCAATAATTTACTTTTGTCGGTCATAAAACTAGAAAAATGTCGCCCCCGGTTGGGCTCGAACCACCAACCTTTCGGTTAACAGCCGAACGCGCTAGCCGATTGCGCCACGGAGGCTCATATCTAGCGTGTTAAATTTACGTACTATTATAAAACACCTATACTATATTAAATTTATATATTTTAGTATTAAAATCATATTATTTCTATAATTAGCAAAAATGTTAAGTTTCTCGTCGGCTCTTATCAGTAGAATTGTCATCCGAGCCGGTGGTAGTAATTCCTCAAGAATTTACATTTCAAAAGTTTACCATTCAAAAGTGCTTGTAAAAGTCTATTTGAATAGAGTATATTTTGATTTTGATAATGTATTGCTTTGAAAATTTTTAAGAAATATTTATACAATATATAGTTCGTTGTGATTGTTTTGAGATTATTATACAAATATTATTAAACAATTTCTTTTTTTGTTTGAATTCAAATATATTTATAAGTTATAATAACATAGAGTTATTATATTATTATTATATTAAAGTAACACAACAAATATACTTGCAGGATAGTGAGATCATTTAATCATAAGCACAATACCAAAGCCTTAAAAAATATATAATTTTGAATCGTTTCAAATAAGATTTTACTGGCATATTTTGGGTGATACGAGAACGAGACACTATGTATATTTATCCCGGTGGAAAAACTTATACAGGAGAGGAAAAAAAAGTATCGTGGCACCGGAAAACGTAGTAAGCATCGCAATAGACCCCATCGAATTTGTTACAGCAATCAAACGAGGAGTTTAGGCGTCGTAGTGGCAGCCGCAGAGGCGACATCCGCGCGGCCGGCCGCAGCCGCCGCCGCGGCACCGCCGGCGAGTCCTGCGACTACCTGGTGAAGCGCCCCGCCGAGCGGCGCCGCACCGACCCGCTCGTCACCTTGTCCTCTCTGCTGGAGGACGTGCTCAATCATATGCGGCATCTGCCAGACGTGCAGCCCTTCCTCTTCCCTGTCAATCCTAAGGTATGTTACACAAGCTTTTAGCTAAGAACTAAGCGTAGTGAATCGTCTAGCAGAAAGTCGCTGCACCGTCCACTAATGCACTGATGACCTTATCCTTTACTAAAAGACGTGCTTAATTATATGCGACTTTTAGTTGAGAACTAAGCGTAGAAAAGCGTCTTTGACCTTATCCGCAGTGTTACAGGTATGCTAAATTACGTAACCAAGTCGTAAATTAGACATTAGTATGTCAGTAAACTAAAATCAACAGGAGTAAATATCTCTACAGAAACAAACTTCTTACAACCGGACAATGGTTTTACCGTACAAAGGTTTACTTAACAAGGTGGCTCGGCCAAATTGTCAACTATTGAGCCGTAAAAAACTGATATTGTCACACACCGCCCGGACATGTAGTTGGTGCGGTTTTATGTAGATTTGCCTCTGTAGGGATGCGGAAGTATCAGGGATATGTTTGTATCCCTAGGGGTATGTAAGTATCTCTTGGGATATGCGAGTATCCCTACTGAAGCAACGCTACGTAATAAAGTTACATGTAATAATAGTTGTAAATTTTTGTTAGGCGTTTAATTACTCTTAAAGTTTTCAATACATATTACATATATCGTAATGCAGTAGACGAGTATTATAATTTATAACAATGTTATTTAACGTAAAACTATATTGGTATAGTTCACCTAAATTTTTCCTGCCTTTTAATTTATATTATTTTTACATAATTAATTGTTCATTATGTATAAATAAATAATTGTATAGTAAAATATATAATTAATAGAACTTATAATAAAATTAGAATACTATAAACATATTTTTAGGTATAAAAATATTGATAGTGTACTTTATTGTAATATACTTTTTATATTGCAGCTTGTAGCAGATTACTACCGCATCGTATCTCGGCCGATGGACTTGCAGACAATTAGAGATAATTTAAGGCAGAAACATTATCAAAGCCGCGAAGAGTTCCTTGCTGATGTCAATCAGATCGTTGAGAACTCTAATCTTTATAATGGTAAGTTTTTAAAGGTATCTAGTTTTCGGGATATATTAAAAAAATAAACTTAGTATATTTATACTTTAAACGAACTCTTGATTAAATACGAAAATAACACGATTTTTACTTGTTTCTTTTTGCATTTTAACCATATGGTATATTTGAAATGTAATAAAGAAGAAAAACATATATATGTATGTAAACCTCGTAACAATTTATTTATATTTTATTTATATAATACCCATGATTACGTAGGTCCCACAAGTAGCTTAACAGTGGCAGCACAACGTATGATGCAAAGATGCTTCGAGAAGTTGGCAGAAAAAGAAGAACAGTTTATGAAACTTGAGAAGCAAATCAACCCGTTGCTCGATGATAATGATCAGGTATTCTATTAAATAAATTCATTCTTATAAGACCACCTTATTATTTTTCTTTACATAACAAAATATTGTGTGACATACATAAGTTCAGTTGGCAAATATGTGTATTCACTTTATATCATCGATCAAAAACGTACTAGGTGTATCTAGTAGTAATAATAAGCGACAAAAAATGACCTCACCGAATGAGCGCTCATTTAAGAATTAGAGCGCGCTTTAATATCTTTTTTTTTTGTGAAAACAATTTTAAGCATTGCATTTAATGTTCACTTTACATTGTTGTATATTATATATTTCAACTAGAATAGTTACCTAAATACAATTATTGTAATGGATTGTGTATCTAGTACTTTTGACAATAACGATTTTAAATTAGATCTTGATATAAACTACAAAAATATAGAAAATTATTGACAAATATATATGTACTTATTATGATTCATAGGTGGCGCTATCGTTTATCTTCGAGAATCTTCTAACTACCAAGTTGAAAGTGATGCCGGAGGCGTGGCCATTCTTGAAACCTGTAAATAAGAAGCAAGTGAAAGATTACTATAACGTCATTAAGAAACCTATTGATATGGAAACTATTGGGAAGAAGATTCAAGGTACATGATAATATATACGAGTTTTGGCAATATTAATATTTATTATTAACCTAGCCTTAGTTTGACATTTTTTTTAATTTTAATTGATATTTTTTACATAAAAATAGAGTAGTGTGTATTAAAAAAAATATAGAGCAAATTTGAATTGAAAAAATATAAAACGTGATTCTCATTGATCAAAGAATTATTGTAAGTAGAAGTAAAATGAAGTGAATACGCGTTACAAGTCTTTACTTATTATGAATACGAAAATACTGCAATGCTATTTTTCGTCTATACTCATTTTTGTTATTACTTTCTGTACCTTTATCTCACGCAATGGATTGATGTTTTTTTTTAAATCGATTTAAGATGTCAACGAGACATATTTTTACTTTTTTATCCCGTGGGATTTTTTTAACGTTGGGAAATGCACTTACGCACGAGGTGTGGAACTCACCGGCAAAGCCAGTACTACCTACTAAAACCCATCAAAGCCTTCCCCCGTCTTAATGGGGCGTCGCAGGATCGCTTACGCATTCAACTACGACACCCCGATGGCAGGTCTGCCGAAGCAGACCACCACAACCATGAGGTTGCTCCAAGGTCCACTCTGCTATCAGAGAAGTACCAGGAGCAACCCGCATGGTATACCGCCCTCCGAAGAGCCACCTTCCACCGCCCACTGAAGTGGGCCACCTCCCTGTGCGTTTCTTGGCTTCGCGCCCGGCTGTATTGCTGGGCACTACTGAGTCCCCCCACCACGACAAGGTGAACGCACGTTGGGGGGGGATCCCGTGGGATATCAGCCTCTTATATATGCTATTATTAAAGTAATTTAAGTATAATTCCTCTCCAGCACACAAATACCACAGTCGTGACGAGTTCCTCCGCGACATACAGTTGTTGGTAGACAATTGCCGCGCGTACAACGGCCTCAACTCGCAGTTCACTCGCCAGGCCGAAGCCGTTTTGAAGGTCACACAGGAGGCCTTAGAACAGGTATGTGGTAACTATGGTTACGATATGGGGTTTCTAAAATATATATTTTCTTTTTAAAATCTTTTCGGATTTATTTTGTTTTTTGGTTCCTGACGTTTGACCGTGACCATGATTGCTGTAAAGCATTGGAAACGACGGGAAAAATTCGAAAGGATAGTTTTGTTTAAAATGTCAAATATTTTTGTAAACCTAAGAAAGTTATTATGTGAACCATCGATAAAAAAATACAAGATCCACAATCCTATGCAAAAGTTCTCCCTAAAACTGTCACAAATTGTGCTTAGGTAATTCCAGTTGGAATAAATATACAACACTGTAAATTCTACCCTAAAAATGATTTTCACAAAAAAAATTTTAAAAGCGCGCTCAAATGTTCAAATGAGCGCTCATTAGGTGAGGGCATTTTTAGTCGCTGATTGTGTATCTAGTACTTTTTTGATTCGATCGACGTAAACAAACAATTAAATTTTAGAACCTATTCCAATTTCGAAAATTTAACAATAAACAGCCTTAAGATTATAGTAATATGGCATTCTTTTTAAGTGCAAGATAATGTTTACCTTAATTTTGACTAATCGATTCTGCCATTCTAATTATTATCTAGCGAGAATAAGGAAACTTAAATCATTATAAAATATAGTATACACTTAACATCAAAAAAAAAAAAACACACTCCTTCCACACAGTTCGACGAGCACGTAAGTCAGCTAGAGGCGAACATAGCGCGAGTTCAACAGAAGATGTTGGAAGACGCAGAGCAGTCCGACCTGGACGACGACGCGCTGCCCGCGCCCGACGAGAAACGCGGCCGCGGCAGGCCGCGGAAGCACAAGCCTACTGCGTCTACGTCTACTGATGGTCTTTTTTTATGTTGTTTTTCTTAATATCATTTCCGTGTCGAATGGTAAATTAGGGTTCCGTATGTGAAACATGGTAAAGGTAAAGATGTAACGGTTCGACCGTAGTGGACTATAACAGTTTGGACTGTGATTAAGAAATTTTTAAATGTGATTACATAAGTAGTAATTAAATAAATATGTTGGCACATTAACACACATCACCTTCTAGTTCCATGGTAAGCTACGTGGCTTGTGTTATGGATACCGGATAGTTGATACACTACACATATATAACTTTAAATACATAGATATTATAAATATAAATACCCATGACTGGTTTCAATTCAATTCCGAGATTTAATTCGTGCTCATCACACTAATGAGTGCCCCCAGCGGGTCTCGAACCCGCGACCGCTGGCACAGCAAGTAGAGTCACTACAAACTGAACCAAACGTGTCATCAAGATCACAATAATGTAATTCGTTTGACCCTTTTAATGAGTTAATTTTAATAGATCATAAATTAAAATACAGGGTAATATAGTTACAATCAAGCAAAATGGCTCAAGTAAGATTGCATGACCTATATAAAACGGTTAACTTTATTTGTTGTGTGTGCTAATTATTGTTTTCCTTTTACAGAGGCTACACCAAGAAAGCGTGGCAGACCAAAGAAAGAAAATAGTTTAGTCGATGGTAAGTCCATTTAAAATGTATATATTACTCAAATTACTTATCACGATTTATCATATTGAAACAATAACAAAACTACAGTTTTGTTTTAATTTTTCTTTGTTTATTCAGTTGTTTGAGTTTTATTTATTTACGTTTTTGTTTAGATCTCCAATACTCAGACAGTGGAAGCTCAGGTCTTGAAGAAGTGGAACAGAAGGATGCTGCTGAAGCGATGGTGCAATTATCAGTTCGTCCTGGTAAGTCTCTTGTGCCAAAATCACATTTATTTGTTAAATATAATAATATAATAATAATTATTATTATAAATGACACTTTAAGACTCTACACGCTTGAAAAGTCAAGTTACGTAGATTTTAATTTTGAGACTTATTGTAATCATTGAAAGCATATCTGAATAAACAAGTTTCAATTCTACCAACCGCTGCTGCTACTAATCTCTCTCAGATTGATTAAAAGCCTATGCTAACAGTGGAACGTTTAAGAAGCAGAATTTTCATAACTGTCACGATTATTATTTTCATTAATACCACTCATTACCATAACGCTTACAATAAATCCAACAGAAGACGACCTACCGAGTGACCAGCCGTTCGATACGTCCGAGTTCCTGATCAAGCGCGAGCTGCCGGACGAGGCGCCGCACGCGGCCGACGCGTTGGTGGACCTCGACCAGCATAGCCGCGACTACACCTACCCGGCTGTCGTTAAGGTATTGCTTCTTGACAGCTAGCCTTTTTTTATGTTGGGAAATGCATTTACGCATACCACCTGTAGACATACAGGTGGTTATGTGGGACTCACCGGCTAGAAAACCAGTACTACTCACTAAAACCCAACAAAACCTCCCCCGTGTTAATGGGGCGTCGCAGGATCGCTTACGCACTCAACTATGACGCCCCGACGGCTGGTTACGCAAGGTACGGCGCCCGGCTGAACTGCCGGACGTTAATGAGACCCCCCCCCCTCCCCCGCCCCTTAAGGTATTGCCTCTTGACTGATGTATCTGACAAAAAACAATGTATGTATCGAATAACTCATCTTAGAGATCTATGTATCGAACTTCTCGATGAAAAAAAAGTGCAAGTACTCAAGTTGTTGATGATTATAACGATTTGTACATTTGTGACCGATCTTAAGTATTTTTAGGAATGGAATTTTATGATACCCTTCTTTTTACCTATACCTTAATGGTGGACTCATATGAATTTTTAGAACTAAGAACAGCTAAGAAAAAAGTAATCACTTTTAAAGTCGTTTGAAATTTGGGATTAATCCATTTGTTATATTACACCTGATAATTCATAGGAGGAGCCAATAGAGCCAGATATGAACATGGAGCCGCCGATGCTAGACAGCGTGCCCGGGGAACTCCCGCAGTTCAAAGAAGAACCGCTTGAAAATTGGCAGGTACGTTTAGAGTTTTTAATTTTATTTAAAGCTTTTACACGAAATATGAAACAATAAATCCTGAATTAACTACTTTTTAATATTTGCATTCTTTATTTATCACGTCTTTTAGAATAATGAATTATTTTCGTGTTATTTTAATTAGCCCATAGTAGTATTGATTTCCATTAATATTAGCGTTGAGCCGAATGTGGCCTGAACCGAATACGAACCTTAGTCGAATATTTGGTAAGAATAAAAAATTTGGCCGAACTTCGGTTTAATTTCACAGATTTTTCATTTTCACTTTCTCGAGAGTGAACGTTGTGACCCTATAACAATTAAAAATACAAAATGTTTGAGTTTTTAGTTTGTGGACCCAAAACGTGACTTTTTCTGTTCAACTAACGAATTATAATTAAGATATTTGTTAAAAGAAAACTAAGTTTATTTCATTTTGTCTATTTAATTAGGCAAAGATATTTTAAGAGAAGAAGAGAAGTTCGGCCGAATGCCGAAGTTTGGCTCAAGCTGCTGAAATTCGGCTAAACCGAATGTAAAATGAATTTCGGGCCATCCCTAATTAATATATAAAAAATAATGAAGGCAGGTTGGCAATGCCATAAAGGTTTTACCCCCATTTTTAAATATGCGAATCTTTTTGTTTTAGCCGGATCCTGCTATCCAAGACGATTTGCAAGTTACCGATAGTGAGGAAGAAGCAGATGGGCTGTGGTTTTAATAAATGTATTGTAATATTTATATGTAAGAGAATATTTTTTTTAATATAATATGAGTTAATGTTAAGATTTGTACTAATTTTAGAAAGATGCATAACTGTTGGAAATAAAATTATGATTATATACAATATGAATTGTTTTATTTCGGAATTACGAGTATAATATAATAACTTGTGAGTTGAATGTAAAATATACGTAAACGCGATTGTTTTCAAGTGAATGCCTTTAAAACTTTCTTTAAATGTATGCGAATATTTGACATTTTAAATAAAACTATCTTTTCGGAATTTTTCGCGGATTTATTTTGATTTTTGGTTCCCGGCGTTTCGAGTGCTTTTGTTATCTTTATATATATAATTCTTCTGTGAGTGTGTATGTCACTGAACTTCTCTCAAACGACTGGACCGATTTTGATGAAATTTTTTGTGTGTGTTCAAGGGGATCTGGGAATGGTTTAGATTCACAATTTTTTTAATAGAAAATAATATATTAAAAAAAGTTTGAAATTTTCAAATTAAAGACATGTAAGACAGGACAACGTCTGTCGGGTCCGCTAGTTTCTTTATAAAGTATCAATTTATCTAAATAGTTTAAATAGAGTGAAATTGAGAAAGAAAATAGCTTATTTTGAATGTGAAATTATTGTAAATACTGTATATGATTTGTTTCTATTAAGAACATTGAAATGACCGTAATAGATTCTTTAAAATATAGAGATAACAAAAGCTTCAAACTACCCAGTATTACATTAATATTAAGAGGAAACAATTATAATTGTCATTTTTATATATATGGAGGTAGGTAAATAAGACAAAGGAAACTGTAACAATTAATTTATATTACTGTAGTTATTATCATCACAAAATATCACAAAATAGTTTAGAATAACCAAAGAAAATCTATCAGCAAAAATACTATAAATTATCCTTTATACAATTATCAAAGCTACTTATCTTTGTCCTGATCAGCTGCTCGCCAAAAAAAAGGTGATTCGCTAACGAACACAGGGTATTTATAACATCGTATCGAGCCGTTATGTCAAATCATAAACTTTTTAAAGATTTCAAATAAAATGTTGCCAATAAAAAAACATAGTATAGTAAAATTAAAAATAATAATAAAAAAAAGATTATTATATGAAAAAATACTGTAAAATTAATAATAATCTATCAACCGACTTTCTTTGTAGAAGTTCGTAGAACAGGAAGCTTAAAGAAACATTTTTTATATATTTTATACTAAAGAAAAGACTAGCGAAGTTTATTTAAATTTTTCAAACCTTCTTAGGTATTTTATTTGAGAAGCGCGATGTAAAAATTATACAAACTGCTGAGTCGAAGTTCCATTACATTCGCTAAGCACATGAAATCCTTCAATAACAAACTTCGATACAAATTTTGCAAAAAACAGAATTAAAAGATTACAAATTGTTACATTTATACTAATATTAGTAGATACTAGATTTTCATTTTCAGATATTTAATAAATATCGCATTACCATAAAATACCAAGAAAATAATTATCGAAACAATTCTTTGTAAATTGAAAATAACTATAGCTGTGATCATTTTAAAAGCCCTTTAAACAAAATATTATTTATTTTATCCAAGATCGAATTCGTGTTTTTACCTGTGTCTGTGTTAGAATCAATTCCACATGTCCCATAATACCACCAAATTCAAAATTTTGTTTACCTTACTCGTAAGATTATTTAGAACAGAATATTCAATAACTGTGATGCCCAACGCGAGTCTCGAACCCAAGTACTATATCAATGAAAACACTCAGATCTCACAAATGAAGTAATAAAGCAACAAAGTAGCAAAGGCGTTCGTTAAGAAATAGTATATTTTTCTTTTTAACATGAAAGATATTAAAACAGCTTGAAAAACATCTCCGTATATCGTACAAGCGTTCTTGTGCAATACTTTACTTTGAGGCGCAGTTTATATAGAATTAAGTGGATGCCCGAGCTAGCTTTGACTTAAAATGTTTATTATTTTAGTAAATTAAATTTGACATTATAATTATATGTACAGTATACAACTGTACATCTACCGATTAAAATCTACATATATCTGGTCTACCGAGCTTCGCTCGGAGTTTTTGGGCTACAATACAGTTTTCTTTTTTTTTAAAAAGCTTGACACTTGAATAAATATAAAAATAACAAAAAAAAAACAAAAGTAAAAACTTTGAATGCGACCGACATTCGAACCTGTGATTGTCGAATTTGCGCCTTGGCCGCTTGACCACGATGTTTATGTCAGAATGTACGAAATTACCGACCATATTTTGTGTGGAATAATGCGAAAGAAAACCGCATCAAAACTCAAGAACAGGCGTTTTCTCAGATATAAGACTAATCTAGATCGATTTTCCGCCCCCGAAACCCCCTGCGCACTAAATTTTATGAAAATCGTTGGAGCCGTTTCCGAGATTCAGATTATATATTTATTTATATTTACAAGAATTGCTCGTTTAAATATATTAGAAGATATAATAAAATTCTGAGTCGAATCTGTACCTACATTAAATATTTTTTGGAAGATCTTATTGAAATGGTCTATCGATACCGAGGCTGTATCTATAGTTTTTAGAATTTTTGTCTGTCTGTATGTCTGGGAATGCCTCACGAGAGAACTACTGGACAAATTTTGAAGAAATTTAGTGTGATGATAGCTGGTTACCTGGGTCAACTTTTTGGTAAGGGAAACTTTTTATTGCGGGATCTCTGAGAAATCTAAACTAAACGTTAAAACGTAATAACGTTAATAAAAGTCAATAATATTATTGTTATTATAGTAAGTTTTTAAAATCTTCCATTATATTTTAAGCACCAGGGAATGGTTTATGCAACGTTAAAAGTATTTATCACATATCAATAAATAAAAAAAATTGAAACATCAAACACTTAACTAGGTTGGAGGGGTTGAATTAGAAAAAAAAAATTGCAGTTTAGTTTTTCCGTATCCACGCGATATATGACTCGTAGGATGCCTAACAGCGTTCAATCACGTCCGTGGCCCCATTTTACAAATCGAAAGTTTTGGTTGTTTTTGAATCAAGAGTAACGTGTTTGATTTTTTGTGAGTCGGTTGCCAACAGGGTGACAGGGGGCTGATTCGGAGCGTGGGGCCTTTGTTGTTATTTGTTATGTTAGATAAATTCTTCTTTATGTGAGATTTCGCTTTACTTTATTTACGATCTCCAACAAAAGATATACACAATATACAACATCATATAAAAAGAAAAAGCAAATAGGACTCACAACACGTGTGCTCCTTCACTTATAGGAGACCACAGCTTGCTCATTATTGTATGATAAGTTATAACAAAGCTTAAACTAAGAAAAAATTAAGATAGGTACAATTCGGATATACAGATGATTGCATTTTTGTGATTCCGTAATATTGACTTACTAAGAAAATCTTTGGTTACTTTGCGATATTATTAAAGCCTTTAATTGCCCCAGCCCAACACATCCGGGCTCTTATTACAGGCAATTATGACGTAACTACTAACCTACTACATATTATGTACCTATATGTATGTTATATAGTAGGTATATATTTTTGGTTGGTTTTTTTTTACGCTATACAGATTTGTAGATATAATTTGCATTACACGTACTTTATATTTATTTTAGATGACCTAATAATAGAAAATTATATGTCATAAAAGGAGGATGTCGAAAATATCGTACCTAATATGATATTTGCACGTCATTCTTATGAAAAATCTTTTTGACGTGATTTAATATTACGAAACGTACAATAGGTACCTAAGAAATATACACAATATTTATACGTATCGAGGTTCGCTCAGGCAGCTGCCAACTTGTCATAAAGGAAATTTGATTTTTTATTAGCTTTTAAAAATACACTATCCTGTGTATGTCCCTTCAGATAAATTGGAAAATACAGAGTGAAAAAAAACGCATCAAACTAAAACTCCTTGGTAATTTGAAAATTTAGTACATAATAATTATAATTATACTAAGTATAATTACACTAAGTATAATTATACTAAGTTTAAAAAGTCGTAATTAATAGAACATTACAAAAAAGACTTTCGTAAACTCAGTTATGTGTTATACTTTCAAAAAAATATTATTATTACCTATTTCAATTGACCGACTTCAACATCATATAAAAGTATCGAATAACATCGATTGTTATCGACTAAACTGAACAATCGATTAATTTGATTACTTTTAGTAATAATCGCCCATCGCTAATACGCGGGGCGAGTCGCAGTTCGTAGCTAATACGGGAGTAAGCTTCCAACAACATATTTTCATATAATATTTAATCACTATTGATACAGATAATTTCATTTCGATAATTTAATGCATTATACTAAAACGAACAAAGATTACCGATAACATATTTAAATGGACATTAAATAACAATTTATAGTTGCCTACTCTAAATAATTTCATATAAAACTTGTTAGTTACACAGTCCAATGGCTATACATAAATAATAAATAAGTGGGAGAGTAATGATGAATCGTTCGCGTTTAAAATCTTTAGGGACTCGTATGCTGATGTGGGCATAATGATCATATAGATTACATTATCAATATTAAATTGTGTTGGTTGCGAGTGTTAATATCGATGCTTTTAATTAATACTAGTGATCAGGCAGTGGCGGAAAATCGACCATAATGCATTGAGTTTCAACGTTAAAGTTCTTTTGTCAAAGTACATGGGTAATCTGTTAATAATTTTCCTCGATAAATTGATTATTTTAAAATAACATATAAATATTTTTTTCAAATTATATCCGTAGTTTCAGAGATTAGTACATGCAGACAAACAAACAAACTGTCCAGCTTTATGTTTTAGATTGAAATTGATGGGGGTTAAAGGCTATATAACATCACGCTGCAGCTTTTAGAATTGGAGTAAATTATGCATAAATAAACTACGCAAAATTTTAGATTTTTGTAGCCCTTCTTTATATAAACTTTTACTATACCAAAGCTACGTGCAATATTCTTAAAAGGAGTACAAATTACTTTCTTATATATTTAAAAGATTATTAAAATAACAAACACCATTGTACAAGAAATGGATCTTTTCTTGTAAGTCGATTATAAAGTAACATTATTTTTCAAGTAAAATGGATGTTTGCATTCAGATGGACAGACAGGATTCAAATTTTAACTTGAAGTGAATCTTTGATCTTAAACTGCTCATGTCCATCAAAGTGCACTAGCGCCATTTATAATTGATTATTTTGTAGCTGCTATTTGTCTATTATAATTAAAAATGAAGTTTAGAATAATTTACACTATATTAATACACTAAATTAAATCTAGAACTATAAGAATTTTATAAATAGCACTAAACTGCTTGGTGTGTTTTACACTAGCTGAAAATTATAGGCTATAAAATGGTTAATTTAATCTGAAATCTAATCTGGAATCTCTCTTAATAAAATGTTTAAGAACTTTATTATTATAAGGAAATAATTAATTTTTAATAATAAATCGTGTAAACAATATTGAGGTTTCATTACTTGATTAATAAACCCCTGTATATATACCTGCTCTGTATAAATATTTATATTTTGCCTTGTTTTTGTTTAGGTAAGCTGTTTTTTATTTATTTACCTATTAGCAGCAAGAGCATTAAAATATTTTACTATATCAATTGATTTAAAAATACTTTTTATGAATAATTTAGTTTATCTTCTCGATTGAAGCCAAATCTCATGAAAATCTAATTATTATTGTTAATTTATTCATGCGATATCCTCGACTGACGTAACATTACGTCAGCTTTAACCCTTTAATGATAAGTTGACAACTGCAATCTCAGCAGATTTTACGTATTATTATCTGTTTCTATCTTTTGAATCCAATTTGTAAAGTAATAAAATAATACTAATTCTATTTTTATGTCTGCTTTTAAATAACATTATTTATTCAGTATTCGTATTATACTTTATAAATTACTAGCATCGCCCGCGGCTCCGCCCGCGTTCAGATGACCAAAAACCTAATTCTTAGGTTTTACATTGTATTAGTATACATTGTATTGTATTAGTATACTCTTACAGTGTAGTTTTTGTATTTTTTCTCAGAAATGAGATATTTTCCCGCTGTAAAAAGTATTTTATACGTTGACCCGGATAACCAGCTATCATCATACCAATTTTATCAAAATCTGTCCAGTGGTTTTCTCGTGATGCGGTAACAGACATACAGACAAATTCTAAAAACTATATATTCGGACTCTGTATCGATAATAATATCTATTTCAATTAGATTTTCCAAAAAATATATAATGTACAGATTCGAATTAGTTACAATTTTATTATATGTATAGATAATTCTCCTAACGGCGACGGTGGAAACTACACTCAGACTAGCCAACTGTGTAGGAATATAAATTTCAAATACAAGTGCACTTTTCACTCTTTTAACTTTCATATCTCTTATCTGGTAAGTCAATAATTCGAAAAGGCAGATGAGAGATAAGGCGCAGAAACGACAGCTTAATGTGCTCTCTGAAATATAGGGCAGCTAATGTCAAGACGGCTACTAAGTATTCCGCAACAGAAACACTTTTATACTTTGTACGTTGGGACATTAACACACAGCACCACCTAGTTCCATGGTAAGCTACGAAGCTTGTGTTATGGATACCGGATAGTTGATACATTACACATATATAACTTTAAATACATACATCTATCTATCTATACTATAATAAAAGAGTAGAGGTCGAATGTCTGTACATAGCAAAAAAATGCTAAAACCGAGTCAGGGGGGTGTAAGAAGACAAAAAGAACAAATCCAGATTTTTTTCAAATTTTTTGTTTCTCTTGTACCGATTTCAACGAAATTTGGTGAGGTGATAACTTATTACTCGAGTCAACGTTTAGGATACCTTTTACTTCAAGAAAATCTTTCTTTCTTCAGGAAGATACAATAACTGGTTTTATCGAGTCCTCCCTAGAAAGCTTCCGCTGGCTAAACCTTAAGTCATATATACATCAAAACAATATACAAAAAAATTGTAGGTCTTGAAAAGTCCTACAGGAAAGTTCTGAATAGTATATGTATATCTCCTAAGCAATATCTATTCTTATCTATACCTACCTATAATAAAACTAACTTAGTCAAATCGATGTCCGCGTTTCACGCAAAAACTACTGAACCGATTTTAATTAAATTTTGTATAGTGATAACTTAGTACCCGGGTCAATATTTAGGATACCTTTTACGACAGGTGAATTATTCATTCCCACGGGAAAACACAATAACTGGTTCTATCGAGTTGTCCTTAGAAATTTATATGGCTAACGCTTGCTCAACCTTAAGAGAGAGATCAAAACATTGTAAGTCTTAAAAAGGTCGATAGAAAAGTTCTCAATATAATATATCTATCTCCTAAGGTACACTCGCTATAACTATTTTCATTATTATAATATATATTACTGTTTTATTATACGTTATTTATTCTATCTATAAATATAATAAAACTGTAGAGGTCGAATGTCTGTACATAGAAAAAAATTGCTAAAAACCGAGTCAGTTATCTTCTTACATCCCGTAAGAAGAAAAATAGAACACATCCAGATATTTTTTATTTTTTTTGTTTCTCTTTCTGTCTGTTTGTACGGGCTAATCTCCGAAACTATTGAACCGATTTAAATGAATTTTTGCATGGTGGTACCATATATCTCCGGTCAACATGTAAAATACTTTTCATTCCGGAAAATTAAAGAGTTCCCGTGGGATAGTTAAACAACTATAGTATCTTATACAGCTTAGTACACAACAACTTATGCACCTAATTTAGTAAAATTTAACATTCTGATACCTTATATTTCCGGTCAAACAACAGGTTACTTTTCATCCTGGAAAAACGAACGGTTCCCGTGGGAAGTAATAGATCTCTATTCGTGTTTTTTAGAGGCGAACCCGAGCGAAGCTAGGGTGAGCCGCTAGTATTATAAATATAAACACCCATGACTGGAGTACAAACCTTCGTCACCACACAAATGAATGCCCCCAGCGGGACTTGAACCCGCGACCGCCGGCACAGAAAGTAGGGCCACTACACACTGAGCCAAACGCGTCGTCGATTTTGACTTTGTAATTGGAATAACAAAAATATATATAAAAAAATTCGCAAATATAATCAATAGATATCTAAATCTAGGTCTGTTTTGTAATTTTATGTTCCAATATGAAGCAGAGTTCATTATCGTATGATTGTTGAGAAACAGTAATAGTAATATGTCAGCTATTAAACTGTATAGTAATTATATCTATGTAAGGAGAATCCTATTACTTATCATCTGAAGGTAACAATAGAACAATAAGCTCCAATGATCAAAGGCTGTCTAAGCGTGTTAAGGTTCATATTTATAAAGTCTATTGTTGTTTGAATATTTGAGTTCTTATCATTCATATTGTATCCTATTAATTGATAGCGACTGGTCTTAAATTAATTAATGCCATAATAAAGGCATGTTTAAAATTAAGTTTTGCTATACGAACTATTTGTTTACCAGCTCTTTTATATGCAATCTCTAGAAAAGTAAGAATGCATTTAAAAAATTGTAAGGATGCATTTTTAATACACATAAATAAAGACAATAACATTTTTATAGGTAGATACACCAAGATGAACAAAACAAATTGTAGAACTCTAAAATTAAAACAAAATATTCTTTCTCCTTGCTTACCATATTTGTGAGTGATTTAAGAAAAGATTTTGTAGACATTTAATCTCTAAGGGTGTTAAGAATAAGCCACATATTATTTTGGATAGAAAACAAGCAAAACTGCAATTTGTAATGGTTTATTTTTGTCTACATTTCAACGACATTTGCAAATTGTAAAGTTTCTATTGTTCCATAAATTATCTTCAAACTGCTCGTCAAGCTATTATTATTTTACTTAAAGATTGATTACTAGAAACAACAGCTTCAAATACGTTAGTACGAGTATATTTGAAGTTTGAATGAACTGTTGAGTCATCAATTTTAGAGTAGGTACACATATCGGAACATATTATATATACCTGGGCTACCGAGCTCCTCTCGGAGTTTTTGGCCTAAAGTACAATTTTCTTTTTTTTTTAAACTAAAAACTTGAGATAATATTAAAAAAATAAAATAAAAGTAAAAACTTTGTATGCGACCGAGATTCGTACCTGGACACCTGTGTTTGTTGATATTGCACCTTGGCTGCTTAACCACGATGCTTATGCCCCAGCGTGCAAATTACCGACCATATTTTGCGTGGAATAATGCAAAAGAAAACTGCATGAAAACTCGAAAACACGCGTTTTCTCAGGCAGGCAGGTCTTTCACAAGACAAAACCATCAAGCCTTATAACAAAAAAAAAATCCTAAGGATAATCAGTCAAAAACCAAATATCTAATATTTTATCATCTATGAATAATATTTAGCTGCCACAAAGAGTGAATTGGAAATTTTACTCGAGTACATTGCTTATATGTGACAGCCATCCATTTGAAATTTTCATATTTCTTACATATTATAATAAAAGCGTAATGTACGAGTGTTGACAAGCGCATGAATGATTTCAGTGAGCATGCCATCGCAAATATATGAAATATTTAAAATTATTCGAAATGAAAGTGGCGTACTGACAATGACAATGTTTCGTTATTTGTCGGTTGTCTTGTAATTTTGAATAATGATTTAAGCAATGATGTATTACGTTAGATGTGTTTTAGGGGTTTATTCACGAAACTGTATTAATAGTACTGTTAATTGAGATAAAGGTAGCGAGTTCGATTTCCTATACACAGACACTTTGAATTGTAATTATGTACACTTATATAGCTAGACTACTAACATCTTTGGAATCATATGCCCCCGAGCTAAGATGAAGGTAATGAGTAAGATTATTTTTAATTTAAAAAAAAATATTTTCTTCTCTCTTTTTTATTTTTCTTGTCGTGCTTTGTGTATCGTCACGAAATGTTTATATTTATTAAATATATTATGACAACAGTGCAAATGGCAAAGGTGCCTAAAATTAAAAAAATAAATATATTTTTTTAAGTTTTGAGTGTAATTCTTTAGCTACTATAAACAAATGTTATCAATATAGCGTTATTCCAAAAGAAATAAATCTGCAAAAAATAAATTTATATCGAAACTATTCCAATGAATCATAAATGATAATCTATATATATAAAAGAAAGTCGTGTTAGTTACTTCGCTTATAACTCAAGAACGGCTGAACCGATTTAGCTGAAAATTGGCAGGGAGGTAGTTTAGAGCCAGGAGAAGGACATAGGATACTTTTTATCCCGTTCGACCGCGTTCCAATTTTTATGATATTTTAATTTTTGGATTTCTCTTAGTCCGGAATAGGTAAGTATTAAAACATATAATTAAAATGTGAGAAAGAAAGATTTTTTCTTTTTATATCTATTTAAAACGTACCTAGCGACGAACCCGAGCGAAGCGAGGGTGAGCCGCTAGTAATAAATATATTTAAACATCATCTACCTATGCGTTCTTATTTGTTGCAGTTAGGCTAACTCTATGTGAACAAATACACAATAAATATTATTACTATTCGTTTTCTCACGTAGGAGTTGAAATGCTCGTCTCCTCCATTGGGTATTATTTCCACTAACAAAGGCTTCACGTGAGAGAACGAACGCCTATAAAGAAATAGTACATTTTGTGATATCCGTATCCATGCCTCGTCTAAATTTTATTTTTGTTATTAAAAAAATATAAATAACATGTTTTTAAAACTTTCATGCACCTTCTTTTTATAATCTAATATAAAGCCTAAATTTTCTTATTCAACTTCAAGCGTAGTTTTATTTAATTCTTTGCAGCAGCAGGAAAATTATATTTATTTTTCGAGTAAATAATAAATGTGAAAGTCAGTTTGTTAACTTTTCACATTTTTATCTCTTTACAAAATTATATAGATTCGATCAGATTTGATATTTGGCAAATATATACATTTGAGCGGAATCGCGGGTTAAAATTATTATAAAAACGACATATATTATTATGATGTAAAACAAGTTTTTTTACCAAGTTTATTATTTACTTTTGAGAGTTTCCGATATTTCGTAACAAGCACTTTTACAAGCGTTATGGTCACGGGCAGGTATACTGATGATTTTGCTGGTGGCAAATACCGTTTTACTTCATATTAATATTGTCAGTAACTATGAAACTTCAAAGACCTTTTTTTTTTAACGTTGGGAAATGCATTTACGCACGAAGTGTGGGACTCACCGGCGAAGCCAGTATTACCCACTAAAACCCAACAAAACCTTCCCCCGTTTCAATGGGGCGTCGCAGGATCGCTTACGCATTCAACTACGACGCCCCGACGGCAGGTCTGCCGAAGCAGACCACAACAACCACGGGGTGGCTCCAAGGTCCACTCTGCTATCAGAGAAGTACCAGGAGCAACCCGCATGGAACACTGCCCTCCGAAGTGGGCCGCCTCCCACCGCCCACCGAAGCGGGCCATCTCCCTGTTCGTTTCTTGGCTTCGCGCCCGGCTGTATTGCCGGGCACTACTGAGCCCCCCCCCCCACCACGACAAGGTGAACGCACGTTGAGGGGGTGGGGGTGGGGGGAACTTCAATGACCTACCTATAAAAATATTAAGTCTACCTAACCATTTGATTGCATATTTTATAAGTACTTAATCTATTAAACTAAATATTCCAAAAATACTATTGAGTTCTAGATTAATTTCTAAAAATAAATTAAGAATTATAACGTATCTCACACTAAATGTACACTTAGATTAAACCTATTTGGTACTGTATTTTCATTCACATGAACACGACGTAAACTGTGTTAAAAATGCACCTAGAATTTTTAGCAGAAAATTTTCTGTTGTTCAATAAGCGTTCTTTGTTATTAACAACTTTAGCGTACATTTTTTGAAATTTTCAATTTCCGACACAAACAAATTTAGTCTCCAAGCTAGACAGCAAGATAGAAGTTTTGCCATCTTAATAAAATCATATTACTTAAGTAATCTTCTTAAATTAAATTACTTACTGTAAAACTACATAGTTAGGTTTTGCCATCGTGGATATTGTGTTCTTTTCTTTTGTCGTAATCGGGCAACGCAATAAATTTATATGTTTAGAACTAAGTATTCTTAAAATAACATTAAAGAAATAGAAAAAGTGCGTAATATTTTAAAACAAGGACATGGTCGATCTGTCTGCCAAGAATTCGTTCAATGGATTACGCTTGTAGTCACTAATACCTACTAAAAAATCTTACTAAACTGCAAACGCATTCACATGCAAGCACGCAAAAACGCCGAACGCAAACGTGAACGAAAATTCGAAGAATTCTTTTCTAGCGGTTCTATTACAATTTATTCAATTTAATTCTTTCGGTTTGTGGTTTCCAGGAGTGCCTTTGGGCACAATTACTATCTAAGCTATAATTATACCCTAGGTTGTCCAAATTTCAGATCTCTACATCCAGCCGGCCATCAAGCAATTGTTAATTTTATATGAAATCTATATTTTATTTACATTACAATCCAGTGATTGTATTTATAATAGTTGTTATAAACAAAACAATGAGTGTAAATTTACATGTAAATATGAAATGTATGTATGTCTGTAGAACATGAGCGAGACTTAGAAAACCGTTGAGGAACGCTTTAAAATAATGAACGTACGGCTCAGGAAATAACCCTCTCACTATGATTAGGTTAACCATTCATATCTACAGATTTTAGGAACATGTAATAAAATTTAAACACTTTTTAGGTCATTTGCCATCTACTGTTATGATATAAATAATTATAGTATCTATACTACCGACATATGTGTGATAATTTGCTAGTGTCTCATCCTTAGCTTAGACTTACATACATAGCTCGGGTGTGACAAAATAAATTCCAGCCTATTTGTAAAACACTATTCATTATAACAGAATCAGCTATTATAGTGTGAAAACTTAACAAACAAATTCACAAAGAGCTAGATTTATTTTCTTTTTTTTTTAAAGTATGGATTTGCAAAAATAATTGTTATGTAACAGTGAAAGATTTATTTGGTACAATTTTAAAAACGTACGTATAGTAATATATACTAGTTACTTGCAACGTAATATGTTAAATTATATTACACTTATAATAAGAAATGTACAACATACTCGTAATATTATGGTCACCCTCTTTATGGCTTTCGATGTGCGTGTAATGTACCGACTGATTAGGTACTTTATAAAGTCAATACCGACTGATTCAAAATGGTGTTCCGATAACTCTGCTGACGTTATAATTTTCTTGATACGAGTATACTTGAAAATACGGTTTATAATTTTATATATATAGGTACTGCTCCGGGGCTTCATACGTACTTTAAAAAAAGGTTAGTTATATCTAATATCTTTTAATTCAGCTGATTTAGATTTAAATATTTTCTTTCCTTTTTTAAATATAGTTTCATGTGCATATATACGTACGGGGAAGTACCATATATCTAATGTCTGACTTATTAACACTATCACACACCAATATAAAAAAAATCGTTATCATACTAATGTTATTTTAAGAGGTGAAGCTCGTAACTTTGTGAGATTGTTTGTAGAAAGTAATCTCTGGAACTACTCAATCAATTTAGATGACATTTGGTATGCTTTTATCCCGGAAATCATCCCTTAAAGGGGTGAAAATGGGGATGAATGTTTGTATGGGGGTGAGTCGCTTGTTACCCATAAAAAGTCCTAATTTCAAGCACAAGCAATAAATAAGGTAACAATTATTTTGGTCGGAAATATTATTACACCAATGAAATTAAGAGAATAACGTTTAATTATTGTAATTATTCATGATTTAAAATTTCCATAGCAATCGTATTAAAACTGTTTTCTTTATGCTATCATAGTAATGTATTTTAGTAAATAAATTATTTTGTTTGATAAATAAATAAGATTAT
This sequence comes from Brenthis daphne, assembly GCA_947093115.1. NCBI lineage: Eukaryota > Metazoa > Arthropoda > Insecta > Lepidoptera > Nymphalidae > Brenthis > Brenthis daphne. The sequence goes on from OX352471.1 coordinate 44,180,217, forward strand.
TATTACGTAGAAAACAATAAGTAAACCATTTTGGTAGTGCATTTATACAAGGTACGAGTAAGTTATAGGTCAATTACTACAGGAATTTTTGTAGTTATAATTTTTAACAGTTTTAAAATGAAGGTTGATTACTGACTATAGACGTAAGCAAAACCACGAGATATAGCTTCTTTTGACGAGACCAGAGCCAATAAGATTGACTACATACTATGTTTATAACTAATAAAATTCTTCAAAATTTATACCTTTCGATGGCTGTAAGGATTTTTGAATTTTTCATATTATGTCATAATCAACATACTAATATCACATAATAATACTATAAAACAACAGCATTTAGTTAGTTTAGTAAACGACTAGTCGTAGGTACTATAATAGTAGTAAGTAGGTTTTACTATATCTCATAGACAGGCGAAGTCGTGGATTCTTGACTGTCACGCAATTTCAATCAAAGAAGAAAGGAAATGTTCTACCGAGCAGTCAAATATATTCCAGTTAATAAAGCTTTTGTCTAAGATAGGAATAATGTTGAATCGAGTACGCTGTAGTAATAAGAAACTTTGATTAATTCTTCTTGAAATATAAATCATTATCAGACTGTTTAATTCAGCCTTTATTCTATTACAATAGTAGGTCAAATTAGTGAAAAGTAACCCTATACAATTTAGATCTAGGTCATTGTTATTCAGTTGGTGTTTTCATAGAAGTTAAATATCTCTTTAATAATATGAAATATCTATTAGATTTGATATTGAAGAGAAGTTAAAAATTATACATTCTTAAATCAATTTTATCTAAATATACAGACAGATTAGAAACTATAAAAAATATTAGTTTTACTGCAACTTAATCATACTTGAATATAATTTTTTAAACAGTATGGATGGGTTGGCTCGACAATTGACTGGGGGATCCCTCTCACACTCTCTCCCTCTCACAGGATACTAACGTCAATTAGCTACCTCGTTATCAGTTAGGGTGCATAGATGTCACGTTTGTGACAAAAACACTTCAGCTGCTACAACCTTTTTCCCCCCGGAATTGTTAGAGCATTTGTTGTAGAGTTTTTCAACGACGTGGGTAGCGACGTTGCAAGCGCTAATATGGTTAAAATATTAACATCAGGACTGAGGCCCTTATCTCATGCAGGATAAGTGGTGCTGGTGACATTTTTATATCTAAGCTAATATATTAAATTGAAGTTTGTTGTTTGTTTATTTAAATAAAATTCCACACACTTACTCCCTAGGGTTTACGGATTTTGTTCGCTATTTTATGGGTTTTAAGTTTTTTGCGCGGAACCCTAATTCTTTTTCTATAATATAAAAGTAACCAAGCTCTGCTCCTTATATCAGCTATTTGGCAGTGAAAGTTCAGTCAAATTGAGTTCAGCCGTTTCAGAGATTAGCTGGAACAGACAGACAGACAAAAAATATAAAAAATGTTCTATTCTTATAAGTACCGTATATACTTTCAAATGTATTTAGTAAGCTGTTACTTTGACATTACATACAGACACTTCAATATTTTTTTTATAAATTATAGGTTTATTTAAGAAGGATATGCAACTTAACGCTCGGACAGCAATTATATTATATAAATAAATTACCAAAGCGCGGGTATAGCCTCAAGCTAATGCGTGTTAAACTTTATTCAACATTTTCAGTAGACACGTCAAGAGATCTAAAGAGAATCATTTTTTTAATTCTATTTTTAAATCCCGACGCAAACAGAGGGCTGTTAAAAGTTTGACGTCGATGCCTGTCTGTCTCTGTGTGCGTGTGTGTGTCTGTGTGTGTGTGTGTCTGTGTGTGTGTGTGTCTGTGTGTGCGTGTCTGTGTGGGCGTGTCTGTCTGTGGCATCGTAGCTCTCGAACGGCTGGACCGGTTTCGATGCGGTTTTCTTTATTTGAAAGCCAGTTTCCTTGGGGTGGTTCTTAGCCATAATATTTTTATATTGGTTAATATTTATTACTAGCGGCTCACCCTCGCTTCGCTCGGGTTCGCCTCTAGGAAAACACTAATAGAGATCTATTAGTTACCACGGTAACCGTTCATTTTTCCCGGATGAAAAGTAACCTGTTGTTTGACCGGCAATATAAGGTATCAGAATGTTAAATTTTACTAAATTAGGTGCATAAGTTGTATAAGTTATTAACTATCCCACGGGAACTATTTAATTTTCCGGGATAAAAAGTATCTAAGATGTTGCCCGGGGATATAAGGTACCATCATGCAAAATTTCATTTAAATCGGTCCAATAGATTCAGAGATTAGCCCGTACAAACAGACAGACAGAGAAACAAAAAAATTGAAAAAATCTGGATTTGTTCTATTTGTCTTCTTAAACCCCGCTGACTCGGTTTTTAGCATTTTTTTGCTATATACAGACATTCGACTTCTACTGTTTTATTATAGTATAGATTATATTGGTTAATATGTGTCCAGCAGAGTAAGAATATCAGCTCTTTTCCAAAATGATGTAAGGCATTTTGGCGTATGATTACTCGATTAAGTGCTTCACGCGTGCTAGTGTAATCGTTAAACGACTTTTTTTTTGCGTAGGGGGTTATTAAATTTTTTATCTAGTAACATGTTTTATAAATATGAAAGTTTGTGAAGATATTTTGGATCTTTGAGACTTAATCACGCGTTAGCCGTTATTCGTTAAATATGTATATGTAATGTATATGTATAGGTAATATATTTTCACGAAGCTTTGGATATAACATACTCGTAGATAGATCATGTCATGGACTAACATCTATACAGGATAATACGTCTAGTTCTACTTTAATATTATACTACCAGCATTGCCCGCGGCTCCGCCCGCGTTCAGATGACCAAAAACCAAATTATTAGGTTATACATATTAGTATATTACTCTTTCAATGCAGTTTTTGTATTTTTTCTCAGAAATTAGATATTTTCCCGTAAAAAGTATCCTATATGTTGACCCGGATAACCAGCTATCATCATACTAGATTTCATCAAAATCTGTCCAGTGGTTTTCTCGTGATGCGGTAACAGACAGACAGACAGATTCTGTTTTAATTAGATTTTCCAAAAAATATTAAATGTACAGATTCGACTTACAATTTTATTAACAACAATGTGTTGTTAACTTAACAACATGGTAAGTAAGATAATGCCAAGCGGGTTAAAAAACACTTAATTTTCAATAATTTTGAAATACGCCAGCAAAATATATAATATTCTTTTTCGATACGAACATAAGTATTTTGTTCCACGTTCCGATTTACGCAGATTGATTCAGTTTGCGTGAAAAAAGGAAACGGAAAAAACAGACGAGTTAAGAGTGCCATGAAATTGTGTCCGAGGCAATCAGAATAATAGGGACTGAAATAGATATAACAATAGTAAACATTTTATTTTATACGCTGATTAAAAACAGCAAATATGGTATTTAAAACATGAATACCAATAGAATGTGCTGTATATCTATACATATAATAAAATTGTCGAATCTGTACATTAAATATTTTTTGGAAAATCTAATTGAAATAGACATTATTATCGATACAGGGACCGAATCTATAGTTTTTAGAATTTTTGCCTGTCTGTCTGTTACCGCATCACGAGAAAACCACTGGACAGATTTTGATGAAATTTGGTATGATGATAGCTGGTTATCCGGGTCAACGTATAGGATACTTTTTACCGCGGGAAAATATCTCATTTCTGAGAAAAAATACAAAAACTACACTGTAAGAGTATACTAATATGTAAAACCTAAGAATTTGGTTTTTGGTCATCTGAACGCGGGCGATGCTAGTATACAATATGTATATAATATGTTAATTATAATTGTTTTTATTGACTTCAAATATCATTACGACATTAGTAGGCATTATAGCACAATATACAACTTAGACCAAATTAATAGTGAATACCGCAAGAACAGAAAGAAATAAAGAATTCTTAAGAAAAATAATAAAGAAATCAAAGGTAGTGTAACCATTACATTAAAATACTACTCATTTACCGATTAATTGAGAAACATTTTCATTGAAATCACTGAGTGAAATCCATTAGTATAATAAGAGAATTCTAACCATACATTCAATCCATTCATGTTTCATTCAAGTCACATTGAAACGAATTATACGGCACTTTTGTCTGTTTATATCCGAAATATTTATACATAATAAATGATTTACTTTACTCTATGCAGCTCATTATGGCGGTGCGTGTGAAACGCGAATGAGAACTGTTTATTGGTGTTCCCATTTACTAATAAATGATGAATCACACTCAGTATATTAGTGCCTAGGGAGCATCAGTCTTTTACACTTACTAACTAGGTATTGTTATTATTAAATTAAGGCGCTCTCTACGAAGGTATAGTTTAATTTACGAATTTAGTTACTATATTTTTCATAAAAAGGTTGTAAGTAGTCAAACACGTGATTTTAAAATAGTAAGAGATTACCGTATATTGTATATAATTTTTGCACTGAAAATTTTTGGAAAAGTAATCTAAGTTTTTTTGACATTTAGTGTTATACTAACATTTCTTAGAACCTGTATCTTGTTAGTATGTAGATGTACCAACCATATCTACAACTAAAAGACTTGGTGAAGCGATGGCGAATAGTTACTTAATAAACAAGGTTTACAATATAAAATTGACTGTAAAATATTGATGGACATATTTCATGTAAATAATTCAGGGAAAATAATTTAAGCCTCAGTACTCACAATATTTTCGGAAATGCGCAGTTCACATATATTCTTCTCTTAAATTTAATTATAATTTTGGTTATACATAGATGTATATCGATAGATATTATAAACTAATGCAATTATATAATATTTATATAATAATGTATTATGTCATGGTATCGATCATGGCAATCGAACTTACTACCTATTATAAATGTGAAAGTTTGTACACGTGTTGTACTTATTAAGTTACACATTTTAGTATTGAAAAAAGATCAGGACGTGGATGCTAGCTTTTGAATATATTTTTGCCTTTTTTAAAGTCGATAAATAATTATTATAAATACGAAAGAAAATTCCATTTCTACGATTTAATAACAAGTATTGTTTATAATAGATTGTCGATCGATATGATATGTTTGAGTACTTGAGTAGCACTGTTTGTAATGAGGATGGGAACGGGTTCGATTCTAGCAAGGGATTAGTCTTTGTGTTGACGATACAAATGCTTTTTCTTGTTTGTTTGTGACGCGGTCGAAACGGAATATTATTATGTTATACATAATATAGGATCTCCATATAAACGATATACAATATACAAACATATAAAACGACATAATATACAACTTACATATTCATCACTACATATTATAAATTAAAATCACCCGCCGCGCTGAATTTGTGTTTGTTCGGGCTAATCTCATATTATTACGGATTTTCATATTGTTTATTTTCACTAAAAGAAAAAGAAATTTTCTAGGAAGGTTATAAAATATTTATGAATATAGCGAAATACAGGTAGCTTACCTGTGAATTAAGTCGGAAAAAATCGTCCCTACTGACAGCTTCTGTATAAATGAGAAGGGCTTATAGGATCTATAAATGATAAGGGCTAATAGGGTCTCTAATATATTATAATAGTATTTGAATAGCTCATTCTCCATCATCATTTAGATGAAACCCAAGTAAGCACATTTCTTTCTTGACTTTTTCGCATATGCAGTCATTAAATATAGCGTAGGGTACCTGAAGCCACGCTTTTATAGTTTGTCGTAAGACGACGAAACGAGAATTTTATGAGAAAATTTTGGACGGGTTTCATTTCACTAAAAAGCTTTCTTTATTTCGTAGCTTTCAGACTTCGTTTTCTTAAAGTAATATATGACTAGAAGTACTTTACCTCATCTCTTATAAGTAGTTAGTTATGATATAGCTTTTTCTCTAAGTGAAAAATACATCGATTTGCATACTACTGCAGGGCGTGGCTAATTTTTAGATTACGCGTAACTTTAAAGATACATTATATCTAAATTAGTATAATCAATACTAATATTATAAATGTGAAAGTGTGTTTGTTTATTTGTTTGTTTGTTTGTCTTTCTTTCACGTTGAAACGGAGTGACGGATTGGCGTGATTTTATGTGTGGATTTAGTTGCAGGACTGGATAGTGACATAGGCTACTTTTTGCCGCGGGAAATTATCTAATTCCTACGTGAAAACACATTATAATACAATCCAAAGAAAATTATTTATATCAGAATTACTTGAAATTTGGTATTAATCTATAATATAAAAATGAATTTGTTGGTAAGCGCAAATCTCGAGAGCAGCTGAATCGATTTCGCTAATTCTTTTTTTAGAATATTCCTTGAAGTACCAGGATGGTCCTTACGGAGAGAAAAATTTAAAAAATTGCCTGAAAACGTCGAAAAACAACACTTTTCTATACTCCCATACAAAAGATTCGTAATAATACTTAAAAGTCAATTTGAACTTTAATACCATACCATAAAGTTTAAGTGTAAGTGGAGAGGTTCCGGGAAGGCAGAACAATTGAGTGACGTTAGTATCGTATAAATGTTAATGTCAATATTTGTCAATATTTTTAACAAAAAAAAAATGAAATGTATATGGCTAACACTGATTAATAACTATTTATATCTATTTAAAACGTACCTAGCGACGAACCCGAGCGAAGCGAGGGTGAGCGGCTAGTGCTCTTCAATAAAATTAAATAAATATGTGTTTTAGCATTTTTCGAAATTCATCCTACAAGAGGGGAAAAAAATTGGGGAAAAAAGGTTGTATGAAACTACCTGTTTAAAGATTTTTTGTAGTTTTAGCGCGAGCGAAGCCGCGGGTTTTGCTAGTATTACATAATTTGTAGAATATTTCGACTGCTTATGGTAATTTAAACGTAATAAAATCTCAATGTCGTACGAAAGAAACTGTAAACGCGCTTACTATGAATCATAAATAACTTTCCATATTGTATAGTACAGCAATTTAAGTCCAGAGACGGCCACTCTCAATATTGGATGAAGACAAAGAGGTACATTACACGAATTGACTAACATTTCCAGTTGGACATAAGGACAATAAGCGTAATGGATTTATAATTTTCTTTTATAATCATTTCCTTTGTAATGTTACGATGTTGTATGAGTTTTAAGTTCGGAAATTAAAGTATGGTTTTTGCACTACAGATGTTTTATTGCTTTTGTCTGGACGACACGTTTGGCTCAGTTTGTAGTGACCCTACTTGTTGTGCCAGCGGTCGCGGGTTCCAGTCCCGCTGGGGACATTCATTTGTGTGATGAGCACGAATGTTTGTACTCCAGTCATGGGTGTTTATATTTATAATATGTATAATATATGTATTTAAAAGTTACATATATATGTGTAGTGTATCAACTATCCGGTATTCATAACACAAGCCTCGTAGCTTACCGTGGAACTAGATGGCGCTGTATATTAATGTCCAACATATTTATATATATATTTGTTTCACAAGAGTCACTTCTGGCGGTTCACGAGCACACGTAGCACATGCATAATTTTGGCTTAACTCCGTAACTTACACCACTAAATACACTTTCACTGTGTCTTCACTTCGCTCTTCACTTTTCCGTATTTCTTCTTAATCTCCTCTTAGCTCTGAAATTCAACTAAACTCTTGGCACAATACCGTCTTTTTTATATGCAAATAATAAAAAACATTCTTATATTCGAAATTTTGAATCTTTTCTAGTAATTTCAATTCCTTACTGGAAAATGTTTTGCTCCCCTCTTACTCATGGCAATTTACGACTAACTATTCTTGTTCTTAATGGTCATACGTTGACAACTGTCATAGGATGTGTTAAGCATGCTTCAGACGTGCCATTTTTAATTATAATTTTGTTGTAAAGATATTACACACTCTCCACTATGTGACAGTAAGCTTAACTTAGAGAAAGATATGATTTCTGGATCGGTTGTTCAAACGATAATTCAATGATAATTCAAATGATATATAATTACCGAACTGTTCTTATAGCACATAAGCTACTGTAAGCTACCTAAGGGCGCATCCAAACGAAAATACGTTCCTAAATTATTCAAGTCTAGGGACGAGTGTAGCGAGGGTAAGTCGCGAGTAACAAACTCGAATAAGTCACCTATCGAATAATATAAATAGGTTTCATGTCCCACATTTATTAATAAATATTTTAAAAATGTGAGACTGTTTTCGATGCTCCTATATCAGTATTAAGATTCTTTTAATTACGAAGCCCTCGTGATAGTGATTTTCAGAACAATCGCTTTCATAAAGTTCGATTAAAAAGAATATATTTTTTTATTATAAAGATTCTATTTATGAATAAAATTATATCTATACATTACGAGTGATTTTTATTTTTATTGGTAGGAACTACGAATTTTCTTAGATGGGGTTTTTTCCTCATTAAAAAAAATAATAACAGGCAAAAACATTGTTCCTTTAATAGATATATTTTCACTCGATTAGTGGCCATCTAGATTATGATTACATCGAATTTATTTTTACATTTATGATAATACTTTTTTTAATATATATTTTTGCTTACGAATATTTTAATTAAAATATGAGAAAGAAGTTATGTCTTGAAGAAAGACCAATATGCAACGTAGTGGCTGTTTACCGACAAAGGGGGTAAGTATTAGTAAACATTATAAATAAAATAGGCCAATTTTTTAAGGTGAACGGTTTTATTGAAAAGAAAGATAATAATGATGTAGATAATTACTAAAAGTTAAAAAATAATTAGATACGTCCTAGGTACCTACCAGTCATCACACCACTTTCCTCATCAATCTAGGGCATTGATCAGAGTTAAAAATAAAATCTTGGGGCATTGCATATTTACTCAAGTTACGCTACGCCCTAATTTATATTTTTTTTGAAAATATGTATGTGTACCGAACTTAAAAAAATAGACACTGTATTATAAATAACTAGCATTGCCCGCGGCTCCGCCCGCGTTCAGATGACCAAAAACCGAATTCTTAGGTTTTACGCATTAGTATACTCTTACATTGCAGTCTTTATATTTTTTCTCTGAACTAAAACATTTTCCCGCGGCAAAAAGTATCCTATACGTTGACCCGGATAACCAGCTATCACCATACCCAATTTCATCAAAATCCCTCCAGTGGTTTTTCTGTGATGCGGTAACAGACAGACAGACAAAAATTCTAAAAACTATGGATTTGGCCTCTGTATCGATAATAATGTCTATTTCAATAAGATTTTCCAAAAAAATATTTAATGTACAGATTCGACTCAGTCAGAATTTTATTATATGTATAGATATTATATAATACTTTATTGCACTATTTAATAATTAGTGGTAATATAGTTCAATTTTAATGATTTCAAATGAAAATTATAATATGAAAACGACGGAAACGTATGCTTAAAGTTAAATACTAAATAATTCTTATAATGTGTAGGTTTAATTATACACATAAAAAATTATTCATCAATTAAATTTGATGCAAACATGACAACAGGCAGATTAAATATAATATTTTCATTTGGCAGAAATTATTTGCAACGCTTGGAGCAATTCGAGAAAGCTATTTTGGCATACAACGAAGCTTTGCGGTGGAATGTGAGTAATGAATATTTTGTAAATGATATAAATTTTGTTTTGCGTGTTTATTATACTAGTTATACTAGATAAGCAATGTTGATTTATCGTGCTCTATTTATTATGATTTACTGTGTGTAGAGCATTTGTTATATATATGGACCATTATACTATCTCAGCATTACAAATTGTTATAAGCGCTAATATACATATGTATGTCTAAGCCATAACTTTCATGGAATAGACCTATATAGAACACAAATAATGATAGTATACGGAAAAATATTATTTAAGTTAAAAAATGCATTGAGCCATACACCGGTTATGCCAAAGAAATGTACAGACATGAATGTGATGATGATGATGTCCTCCCGATGGATTTCGGCCTTCGGATCTCACTGAGACTAGCCAACTGCGCTGGAGACATTATAGTGCATTAGTGTATGAGTATACATAGCTGCAATCTCTATTCCTGTTACTCTCAAATTCTGATGGGACGATAATTCGACACGATGGGTGAGAGAACTGGCGGCTTTACGTGCTCTCCGAGGTCGCCAATTTCCCAGCCCCAGGACTGAATAACTAAACTCGGACTGACCCGGGACTCGAACCCAGGACATCCGGATAATTAGCAATACATGCTAGATACTACACCACCGAGGCAGTTACGTATGTACATATTATGTATTTACAATATTACTAACTTCTAAGATAGTCGGTTAAAAATAATAATAAGCTAAGCCGTTATGATACGTAGCTTTTGTATTAAAATTATTCGTTATAATAGAATTTTCAACTATCTTGTTTGAATGAAACTTGCTCGTAGAACTCCGACGTACGTTCTCTCCTCGGAAGAAGTTTGGCCCGTGCTAAGGCAACACACTATGCTGGTGCTTTAGCAGATGCCGCTCGCGCTGCTGGTATGAATTATAAAGTATAATGACATCATATTTTGAACTTTATCTTGTAAAATTTGTTCATTACTTACGTAGATATGTACATGTAGAGCTTTTGGGGTAGTGGGTAAAATTAAATAAAAAAATAATATATTTCTGTCTACACTATGATTATTTGATATCTATACTAAGTTATATTATAAATTTGAAAGTTTGTGAGTATGGATGTATGGATACTTGTTACTCTTTCACGCCAGAACGGCTAAACGGATCTGGATGCAATTTGGCACAGAGATAGATTATAGTCTGGAGTAACTTTTTGTCTCGGAAAAATGTACGTGGGATAGGTTTGTTTTTGTTTTCTTAGAGGTAAACCCGAGCGAAGCAAGGATGAGCCGTTAGTCTTTGATAAAGGTTTTTCTTTCAGAACTAGAACCAGAAAATGTAACAGCTTTACAAATAAAAGCACAAACCGAGTATGAGAAATGCGCATTTGAAAAGGCCTTGGTGTTGGCATGTCGAGGACAACGGTTGAGGTGGTTTCCGCCTAATTTTGGTGACTGTGCCAGAAGTGCTGAAGAAACGGTATTTCTACCCTTGTAAATAGTGTTGAAATCTTTGCTCTAGGTATATTTAGGTATAATTATAATGTTAATTAACATTAAGATTAGCCAACAGCGCGATATATGTATATTATACCTAGTACACAAGACAATTTCGCAAGGGATATTGTAGCGTTAATCTATATATATATATATATATATATATATATATATATATATATATATATATATATATATATGTATATATATATAGGAGGCTCCGTAATTTATTAATACCTTCTTCGTATTGGAAATTAAAATTTAGTTAATTTTTTGTGAAAGTCTGATACTGTTTGAAACTTAAAACACCAAATAAATGATGTAATCGGCTGAGTCGATCTAAAATATATCTGGTACTGAGATACCTAAACATGTATATATGTGTGTAGTTTTAGAAATTAGATTAATTTGATTTTTTTTGATAGATAAAATTGTTTCATTTTCACTTACCTACCTTATGTTTTAAATTAAATTTGTTGCAATATCCGTTTTCTCTTCAAATATTTATTAGCGTTCCTTAAAAGAACAAAGCAGCGAGTAAAAGATATAATAAAAAATACAATTTCGAAAACCGGTGCGAAGCAAACGGGTCGCTAGCCTTATAAAAGCTTGCATTTAGTGAAGACTCAATTAGTATTCTGGGAACAAATACGTAGGAAAAAACTTTTTCAAATGTTTACTCATCTTTATATAATACCTAGTATAGTATTATATGATCTGTGATAATACTATAAGCTTTTTTGATGACTTTTTTGATGACATGTGCATGTGTATTTTATTTAATCTAAAACTGATTGAAATTTTAAAGAAGCATATGAAGTGGAAATACGAGTCAGACATACAGACAGGGGGTCTTGTATAAAGTAAAATACAATAATAAATAAATAAATGTTGGGACATTAACACACAGCGCCTTCTAGTTCCATGGTAAGCTACGAGGCTTGTGTTATGGATACCGGATAGTACACTACGGATATATAACTTTAAATACATACATATTATAAATATAAACACCCATGACTGGAGTACAAACATTCGTGCTCATTACACAAATGAATGCCGCCAGCGGGACTCGAACCCGCGACCGCTGGAACAGCAAGTAGGGTCCAACCAACTGAGCCAAACGTATCGTCAAAATAATTGTACCGGAGATTGTGTATTGATTGTATAAACCTATTGTCTGTGTATAATATTCCATATACCCACTCATCACAATAATACCCGTTTTTTTAAGATAATTTGATTATTCTAAGTTATTATAAAAAATATATATTTGTAGATCAGAGAATGTACAGATAAAAGTGCAGAGAAAGTGCTATCTCGCACAGTCAAAGTAATACCACTAATAGAGTTGGTTGAAGATAAAATGGATGTCGGCACAAAGGTTCATACGCGCTCAACAAGAATGCAAAATCAGTCAACCCATCAAGTAAATTACATTTCGTCATTTAAAATTAGGATGTTATAATTTATTACTTTTTAACAAAAAATATACATTGCTGTTTTATTTTTAAAGTTTCTATGCTTAGGGATTTAAAAAAAATACATTACGCGTGTTTTTATGAATATCTATTTATTAATAAAACTAGCGACTCATCCTCGCTCTGTTCGGATTCGCCTAGTTACGTTTTAATGTTTAGTATAGATATTAGTATAGATTTCTCAGAGATGAGATAATATATTTTTTTCGCAGTAAAAAGTATCTTATATGTTGACCCGGATAACCATCTATCATAATACCAAATTTCATCAAAATTTGTTTAGTGGTTTTCTCGTGATGCGTTCCCAGACAGACAGACAAAAATTCTAAAACCTATAGATTCGGCGTCTGAATCGCTAATAATGATTATTTCAATACAGTTTTCCCAAAAATATTTAATGTACTCAGAATTTTATTAATGATATCACAATTGAAGATATCACGTAAAATACACATAAAAACGAAAACTCGAATTGAGCTATAATTTCTTTTATAAAACCTATAATTTCTTTAAAAAATGACGATGCAAGAATATACAAGTTTAAAATTATTATGGACTTTTTTAAAGTGTAGTCGATATATAAATAGCTAAAACACCATAAAAAGAAATTTTTAGAATTGTATATTAAAATAATCTAGTGATCGACTATAATCATGATAAAAAAGAAAAAAAATATTTCTACTTTTTTTTACTATGGAAAAGAAAAGGTATCTACTGAATTATTTTGTTTTTGCTTATTTATAAAATTTTAAGTTAATACCAGATGACATTCTATAAGTAAAAACATTTCAACTATTTTTTACTTTATCGGTGAGTTTAAGAATACACGGAAGTGCTAAGAATATAATATTTTTATATACTTAAATGTGGTTACTAAGTTAACATTCAAAGAAAATTTAAAACTATAAAGAAATTCAAAGTGTAAAAGAGAAGCATTTAGACGAATATAATTTAATTTTAAAACTAAAATTTCCACTGCAATTTTCATATCTTAGATTCAAGAAATATCTCGTGTGGAAAAGCAGAGGGCCGAACATATATCCCGTGTAATGGCTTCTAAGTATTTGGAGCGAATGGCGCATGACAAATATTTCCTTACGGCTATTTGCAAGGATGAAAGACTTAGATCTGCAAACAGATTGGGATCAAAGAAACTGCAAGAGTTAGCTCATAAAGCATTAGCTGATATTGAAAAGCGGCAAGTATGTATTAAGTTAGGAAAATTTAGGTATTACGATAAATATGAAATCATTTTTTTGCAACGTTTTTTTAAACTTTATAAACAACGTTTATCTCGGCGTTATTTTAATAACATTTCTTAATTAAAGTACTTAATTTCTTTTTACATTTATATGTTTAGATCATAATAAATTTTATGATATATCTTCTTCAGGAAAAGTAGAAAGAGAAAATGACTGATTCTTTTTAATTGCACTTTTCGTTAAATCGAACCAACGACCACGACGCGAAAAACTACGTAGAAATTAATAATAAGAACAGACAAATTCTTTTTTTTATAATTATTATTGGTATATGGTTTATTAATACAAATGGCAGGCTGTATTACGTGAACGCAGACCAATGTATGCTGCTCGTGAATCGGAAGCCGCAGCAAGAGCGCGACTATCAAAAGCGCGTAAACAAAGAATTGGAAACGTTCAACGTCAACATACAACAGATGCGCGTCGTTTAGTCAATGCCGCTCAAGAAATATATGAAAAACGTGACACAACGAAATGCCTAGAAGCAGCAGAGTTCGCGTTGGAACAAATCGCAAGGATTCCAGGCAATATGCTACCAGCCAAAGACAAGTTTTTACAACAGTTATATGACATCGTGGGAGAAGCTTTCTTAGATCAGGTCTAATTCATTATTTATTGATTCACTAGCATTGCCCGCGGCTCCGCCCGCGGCTCCGCCCGCGTTCAGATGACCAAAAACCAAATTCTTAGGTTTTACATATAGTATACTCTTCCTTTGCAGTTTTTGTTTTTTTTTCTCAGAAATGAGATATTTTCCCGCCGTAAAAAGTATCCTATATGTTGACCCAGATAACCAGCTATCATCATACCAAATTTCATCAAAATACCTCCAGTGGTTTTATCGTGATACGGTAACAAACAGACAGACAGACAGACAGACAGACAGAAAATTTTCCAAAAAATATTAAATGTACAGATTCGGCTTAGTTACAATTTTATTATATGTATAGATTTGTTTAAATGTAAAAAGCGGCAAGTTAAGCTTGGAAATTTTTAAGAACAAAGAGCTTCACACTTAATGATTCAAATGTATAATTTTGCCAACTTGAAGATTTTACCTGTAAATTTTGCCACTAATTTTATATTATTCGTAGAAACGTGTTAAGGAAGAAATGAGCGAAGCAGATCGCGAGAAAAGAGCCTTTATACTGCTGGGAATACCAATATCGCGTGAACCGAGTCGTGATTCAATTTTGCGTACGCGACCTCCGGCGCCGCCCCGTGATGCCAAGTGAGAGAATTTTGCTCAGAAAATATTTTACATTTTTGTCTTTTCAATATAATTTATTCTATATCCAATGAAATTTGAAAACGTAAAATTCTACACCCAGAACTGAAATTATTGTATTTTATAAGATTTCCACGAACTATACTATTTAAAATCTGATATATTTAAATTTTCAGCATATTTTTTTTTAAATAAAAGTAATCAAAAATTTTAAATGAAATTTTTAGTGTACGAAGTAGTGCATAGTTTATTTTTTTTAAATACGTTCAAAAGAGTTTTATGTCAAGTATAAAAATTGTGCTATTAAGTTCCGTGATAATAAACCTTTTTCAGGCGTCGTCTACGTACATTGGAGCGAGCATTGACTTTGAGCAACCGTGCATCGGAACGCTGTTACATTTTACACGAGCTTGGGCGTTTACACGTTGACACAAAACAAGCACATAGAGCGCGATTTTATGCTGTGAAGTGCCAATCAGGTTCAATTTTATGTCACAATATTCTATAAATTCCTTTTATATTTCGTTATAAGTAGAGGCTTCGTTTTAAAATGAGTTAATATTTGCATTAATGCATTATAGCGATAAGTAAATCATTGGGCACAATTATATTTTAATAGGTTTTTAAATACGTAAAAAGTGTGTATGATATTAAAAGATTAATTAAAGGAATGTATACTAAAGAAAAAAAACGTGTATGTGCCAGCTCTGACGCACGAATGGAGTTTACTCCTACAAGAAACAGAATGTTTGATAATTTTAAATAATTAATTTTAATATTAAAATCCGCCATCTTTGGGAGTCCGCCATATTGGATTTACAATGACGTAAAACGTAATGCTTTTGAGTTAACGCTTTTATTAATTTTACTCCTCATTAAATTTATACCGGGGACCTTATAGGAAAATTGATTCTTAAGGAGTGAACTCCAAAAATAATTTAATTCATAAGTATAATGTCATTATATTTATTATACTAAAAGACTTATAAAAATCTGAACAGAAGCAAGATCGGCCAACCAGCGCATATGGCTACTAAACGCCACGTTTCTCTTGGCACGTTGTCACATATTACAGAACAATCGACCCGAGACACGAGCAACGTTGATTGAAGGAGCCGGACTTGCCAAATCGTTTGGATATTCAGATGTCGCTACTTTCTTTGATACGGTACATCTACGTATAATACAAAGTGTGACTTACTAGGTCATGAACCTATTGATAATTGAGGCATATTAGACATATTATCAGGAAGAGTAATAATAATATTTACTGATTAATTATTTTGAAAATATTTATTATAAATAAATATGGTATTTAGGTCGAAAATGTTCCGTGATAGCTAAAAAAGCTCCGTTGGAGCTTTAGATACTGAAACCTTCTCATTATTATAGAATACTTGCAACTTTACCTGCGTCACTCATATTTATATTATCAACCGACTTCAAAAAGGAGGAGGTTCTCAATTCAACTGTATTTTTTTTTTTTTATGTTTGTTACCTCAGAACTTCGTCATTTATTAACCGATTTGGACAATTTTTGTTTTGTTTGAAAGAATATACTTCCAGATTGGTCGCATTTAAATTTCAAAAAAAAATACCACCCCTAAGGGTGGAAAAATAGCTAATAATGAATTTAACCTACTTCTAATTGTCGTATTGACTTGAAACTTTGCAAGTGTTTCTATTTCCGTTGATAGTACAATGGTTCGGTATTGTTGACCTGATTTGATGGTAAGACCAGAAGGTGGATAGGTGGAACTCTTCAACGGCTAATAGTAGATACTTTGAGTTTGGGCTTATTTTGTTTGATTCGACAAGCCTAACACTTTAGAATTCGTACTTTGCTACTACTGTCTACACTAAAAAGGGAAAAATAAAAACTTTTTAACAAAAAAATAAAAACCGACTTCAAACAAAAGCACTAAAAAGTTAAAAATAACTGATTGGTAGTTTTCATTTACTATACATACCTAATCAAATATTTTCGAAGTCGGTGTGCTTTGGCTAAGTAATTAAAGCCTACCTATTAAATACATACCTTCGAAATCGGTGCCAGCCCATACAAAGCGAAGCACACCGACTTCGAAAATATTTGATTAGGTATGTATAGTAAATGAAAACTACCAATCAGTTATTTTTAACTTTTTAGTGCTTTTGTTTGAAGTCGGTTTTTATTTTTTTGTTAAAAAGTTTTTATGTCTAATTCAATCAATCAAAATTTTCTTTATTCAAAAAGACTTAGACAAGCACTTTCTAATCATCACTTTGTACATTTTTAAAATCTAAATAAAATATATAAGTTCGTGAGTAATCTAACACCGTCTCGGAAGACAGTTCTGCTGAGAAGAGCAGGAGAGAAACTCAAAAGCTGCTCTTTTAAAATTCCTGCCTCCTGCTTTATTGTCTGTTCTAATTAAACAACATTGGTTTGGTTGTGCATTGTGTTACCAATTGATGGAAAAATAGCGCTATAATTCCCACTGTTAAGTTTGTAACACATTTTTAACAGATTTTGATAATTAATAGATATAGAAGCAAACAAATATTTTTTTAGTATAGCAATTGCTTTGTGTTTGAATTTCTCCTATACCAAAACATGAAACAACTTAGTTCCTTGTATCCTCTCTAAAACCATATACTTTACAATTGCCATCTAACGTGAATTGCAAAAACATAAACATCAGAAATATATCAGAAATATTGCCTCATCGAAAATCAGCACAATCACTTAGTTACACGGTTTTCCTATAGATAACAATAAAACTGCCTACATCTCGCACGACCCTACTCAAGTTATCCTGTACCTATATGTGTAAATACGTTAACTAATTCGTAGGATTATGTATGTATGAACCCATAAATAAACATTGCATCTCACTCTCACACAATTCCGTAATAGTACGAAAATCACTCAAGTGTAAGTTTGTCTATGAATTTATTTCTAGTCCAAATTCTTAGTTTTTACATATTAGTATACTCTTACATTGCAGTTTTAGTATTTTTTCTCAGAAATGGGATATTTTCCCGCGGTAAAAAGTATACCCAGCGATCACCATACCAAATTTCATCAAAATCCCTTCAGTGGTTTTTTTGTGATGTGGTAACGGACAGACAGACAGACAAAAATTCTAAAAACTATAGATTCGGCCTCTGTATCGATAATAATGTTTATTTCAATAAGATTTTCCAAAAAATATTTATTGTATAGATTCGGCTTAGTTACAATTTTATTATATGTATAAATTTTATATTTGTGCAATGGACTTTCAATATATAAATTATTTTGATCATGCTTTAACCTTTGTGCGAGTTCAACTTACAGTTAACTAGTTTTGTTTATTTAGACACTATTAATACACATCTTTGTAACTATGCGTATATTGTTTACGGCATGACTGTGACATACAGACGGACATGAATAATATAAGTTAGCATTCCATTTAATTGGGCTACCGAATCCTAAAAGTATAAATGTTCAAAGAAAATATAATATGTTTAAAGAATATACCTAATACTTAAAGAAAATTTAGTATTTCTTTAAAGAAGTAGTCTCAATACATTAAAACATCTATAAAATCATATCCTTTGTCAAATGACTTTCATATTCTATTGTTCAAATAAATATCTTAGTCAGTTTTATGCTAGCAATTTCAGTTCAAACGGAAGTAATAACAACATCAAGTACACACAGTATCTCATAAATTCTACTACAAAAGTACAGTTATTCGAAGCCAGATCTAAGATTACAACTAGAAATATCATAAAGCGTAGGCTTCAGATTTATTGCTGTTGTAGTTTGTGTCATTTATGTCTTGATTTTAATAATACTTTCTTAGATTTACTTATTATTTATGTGTTTGAGACGTCTATAACCTTAGTCTCTCCCGTGACCATGATTGCTGTAAAGCATTCGAAACGTCGGGAACCAAAAATCAAAATAAATCCGCGAAATAATCCGAAAAGATAGTTTTATTTAAAATGTCTTGATTTTATTTAAAACTAGCGACTTATTCTCGCTTCACTTGGTTTGATGGATGCCTTATGTGGGTTTCGTACTTATATTTGTATTTAAATATTATATGCAGGTTACCTACATTTTGGCGTTTTTTTACTAAGAACACTAGGCTATTATTACATTTCGTCCAAATCCGTCTTACTATTACAGCTTCAAAGAGTAGGACACATACAGCACACACGATGCAATAGGCAGGTAGTTGATGTTATAAGGAGTAACTTGGGCTACTTTTATTTCAGTAAAAGACTTAGGGTTCCGCTCAGAAAAATTAAAATTACCTAGTGACGAACCCGCTAGTTTATTATATTATACAAATTCTACTGGAAATTAAAAGTAACTTACCGCAATCCCAGTTGACCGAGGATTAGGCAGGCTGGCTGAAGAAAAAGGTGTTTACGATATATTTCTAATTAGGTATAACAATTAAGACGAATAATTTATATTTTCCATAGTGTGTCAATATATCACTTGAAGGCGAGGCCGGGTCTGTAGACTCAATGCTTGTGAAGCGCGAGAAGGCGATGGTTAGCCTAATGCAGGATGACGATATGCGAAAAGCTGCAGAATACTTATTCAGAAGAATGTCTGTCTTACCAGCTTCCAGGTTACATATTCCTATAATCACATTTACTTAGATGATCGTAGTTGTATGGTACAGTATACTAGATCATGATTCCCATTATTTAATCTAATTTTTTTTTACCATTCATCCATCCACATCCATCCATCAGCCTTAAAGGAAGATCAAATCATCGCTGTTGGACATATGACACCCTCAAATATTTTTACACTAACCGGTCTTGCATACAGTGGGAATCTGTGACATTCACTTGTTAAATCTTCAGTTCAATCTACTATTCATTCGGCGACTGGAGCTGTTTCAGCTTAGAAGTAGCGCGGACTATGTCAGCCGAGTTTCCGATTTGATCTCACAGGAAAACTCCATGAATTGCCATCTTCTATGCTTTTTGGGTCTTCTTGAACTTTCGTAAGAATTCTACAGTCAGTGGACACATTTCAGTTCCATAAGCCAATTGGTCACTAACATTGATCGGACACTTGGCTTCAAACACTATTAATAATAATTATATACGCGTAATATTCCTTTATAATATAATACCTATATGTATAATGTATATATTTACGTAAAAACGTATTTAAAAAATAACTACTTTAAAATTTACACAGTGCTGTTTTAATTTTTTGAAATAATGAATTATTCTTAATATTTATATTTAATAGAATATATATATATATATATATATATATATATATATATATATATATATATATATATATATATATATATATATATATATATAAAATATTTTAGTATTTCGAATATAATAGTGTTATTTGGTTATTTGTTGCAGGCGTTTCTCAGTAATGCCGGGCACTCGAACTGACGAAAGCGCGCCCGCCACCGGTCACCGCGTGTCGATCATACCGCGAGTGCAACAGCCCGTGCGAATAGTGCACAAATCACGACATCCACTCGGATTTCAAGATTTTGATATTTAGCTATGAACTTTTAACAAATTATTCAATATATATTACATACATTTAACAATTAACAATAATTTCTATGATAAATACCCGAAATGATCAAAGTAAGATAGTAACCTTCATCAAGGTTCATTTAATGCCTCTTAAAGGAAGGCTACAGTAAACCCTTACAGTATGTTGCAGGTGTCTATGGGTAACGATAACTTGCCATCAGGTGGGTCGCCTGCTCGGTTACTATTTTTTTAACGTTGGGAAATGCATTTATCACGGAGGTTTGGGACTCACCGGCAAAGCCAGTACTACCCACTAAAACCCAACAAAACCTTCCCTCGTCTTAATGGGACGTCGCAGGGTCGCTTACGCATTCAACTACGACGCCCCGATGGCAGGTCTGCCGAGGCAGACCACAACGACCATGGGGTTGCTCCAAGGTCCACTCTGCTATCAGAGGGCCACCTCCCACCGCCCACCGAAGTGGGCCACCTCCCTGTGCGTTTCTTGGCTTCGCGCCCGGCTGTATTGCCGGGCACTGCTGGGCCCTCCCCCCCCCCCCCCACCACGACAAGGTGAACGCACGTTGGGGGGGACCTGCTCGGTTCCCATGCTTAGCCATAAAAAACATTTTGTAAAAGTTAAAGTAAAGTAAAAGTTTTAAATTTTTTAGAAAGACGTACTTTACCATTATAACAAAACAAAATAAAAACCGACTTCAAACAAAAGCACTAAAAAGTAAAAAATAACTGATTGGTAGTTTTCATTTACTATACATACCTAATCAAATATTTTCGAAGTCGGTGTGCTTTGCTTTGTATGGGCTGGCACCGATTTCGAAAATATTTGATTAGTTATGTATTTAATAGGTAGGCTTTAATTACTTAGCCAAAGCACACCGACTTCGAAAATATTTGATTAGGTATGTATAGTAAATGAAAACTACCAATCAGTTATTTTTTACTTTTTAGTGCTTTTGTTTGAAGTCGGTTTTTATTTTTTTGTTAAAAAGTTTTTATTTTTCCCTTTTTAGTGTAGACAGTAGTAGCATAGTAAGGATTCTAACGTGTTAGGCTTGTCAAACAAAACAAAATAAGCCCAAACTCGAAGTATCTACTATTTATCGTTGAAGAGTTCCACCTATCCGCCTTCTGGCCTTACCATCAGATCAGGTCAACAATACCGAACCTCTGTACTATCCACGGAAATAGAAACACTTGCAAAGTTTCAAGTCAATATGACAATTAGAAGTAGGTTAAATTCATTATTAGCTATTTTTCCACCCCTAGGGGTGGTATTTTTTTTTGAAATTTAAATGAGACCAATCTGGAAGTATACCCTTTCAAACAAAAAAAAAATTGTCCAAATCGGTTAATAAATGACGAAGTTCTGAGGTAACAAACATAAAAAAAAAAAAAATACAGTCGAATTGAGAACCTCCTCCTTTTTGAAGTCGGTTGAAAATGCAAACATCTGTAATGTTTTGATACAACTTGAGCAATGTTAAACTAATTAGTAGTTGTTTTTTTTTATAAATATAAACTACATAAATCTTAGATTTTGTAGACTTTGACTTTTCATAAGTATATTATTTATTAATAATAAATATCTATCACCTTAGATAATAGCTGATTTGATAAGATAAAGAATAGAAAGAACTTACTTTACGATACAACCTAGATACAACTTTAAGCAAATGAGATGCAGAGATCACTGTGTCTACATTTTAACGGTGCGTTTCGAAAACGTAATAAACTGTGGTCAGAACTCCAACAACAGTGGCAGTTTGGAGTAATTTGGGAATATTAACAAGCTTGCAAACGATTTCCATGCTTCTACATTTTACTTTGCATTACAGTGGAGTGGCTTGAAGTGGAAAGCAAATTCATAATGGACATTTTGTGTCGAGTCGAGTGTAAAATTGACGATATTATTTATCCAAATTATTTGATAAAACAAATTATTCTCATAACATTATTATTTAAATATACTATACTATTTAAATATACTATATTATTTAAATATACTAAATATAATATACTAGCACTGCCCGCGGCGCCGCCCGCGTTCTGATGACCAAAAACCAAATTCTTAGGTTTTACATATTATTAGTATACTCTTATATTGCAGTTTTTGTCTTTTTTTCTCAGAAATGAGACATTTTCCCACCGTAAAAAGTATCTTATATGTTGACCCGGATAACCAGATATCACCATACCAAATTTCATCAAAATCCCACCAGTGGTTTTTCTGTGCTGCGGTAACAGACAGACAAACTGACAGACAGACAGCCAAAAATTCTAAAAACTATAGATTCCGCCTCTGTATCGATAATAATGTTTATTTCAATAAGATTTTCGAAAAAATATTTAATGTACTGATTCGGCTTATTTACAATTTTATTATATGTACCTATAGATTTTGGCTGTGTGTATAACCTTAAAGATCGAAGGATCAATCTAAGCTCAGGATAGTTATTTGCTATTACACTCATACCCGGGTGTTACTAGCGTGTTATAATACAAAAATATACGTCGTACCCATAGACATAGAGAGTGGACTAAGTGTTTCTTTGCCGGCCGTCAGCCAAAAATGGTGAAAAGGCGTTATAGTAGAGGAGCCCAAGAGGGGATTTTGGGGTTTACTCAAGCGCGGCAGGTTACCAAGTGGGGGAATACCTTGTACTCTGTTGAGTACCTATACCATATATATAAATCCTCCGTGTAAGGTCGTGTATCTAGGGCATCTAATCAAATATTAAAAAAAATATCATAAGTTAGAAGTGCTTGAAACCATCAGATCAAGTGTGGTGGGCTAATTAAATGCTGAAAAGTGCGCAAATCAATAATCTGCCGATTTAAACAAGCCAAAGAGGTAAAAATATTCGATAAACTTTATGAACGATTTTTTAAAAGTTGTGTTTTTCGTAAAATTACCCTATATAATTTCATATACATTTATTAAAAAACTTTTATTTTGACATTAGAAACAGACACTTCAATTTTATTTAACTGTATATATATAAATAATATAACGTAAAAATTATGTACAAATGTACATACATATGAAAATATTTACATCGAAATACATGAATCCTCTATGTAAATAGCTCCGTAACAGTGTCTGTGAATAAACTTAGATTAAAGAGCAAAAAAAACATCAAAATGTTTGTTCCGCTTGGGGCACTACAAAGCCCTGGCTTCGTCAAAACCGCACACTATTTCCATGCCTGAGGATAAAAGGGTCCGTTATTGCTGCCTGTATCGAATATTCCTTTTGTGTGAAACCATAGGCTAGAAACTATTGACATTTTCCAACCCTATTGTTACACACGCCCGTACGAAAAGGCTCTGAGTAAATATCGACGCATATATGGTAGATTTTAATGAAATGCCTTGTTAGAAAAATGAGTGCACAATTTTAATAGATTTTAAAAAATAACATATTGTAAAGTAAAATTGTATTTTGCTTCTTTAAATTTATCTATCTTTCTTATCTATACATACATATTTATATACTATTATACATATTATAAAATTCTAAGCCAAATCTGTACATTAAATATATTTTGGAAAATATTATTGAAATAGACATTATTATCGATACAGAGGGCGAATGTATAGTTTTTAGAATTTTTGTCTGTCGATTTTTTTATAAAAAAGGTTTTAACGGCAAAATCTGAAAAAGTTATTTACCTTAAAGGCGTACCTATAGGAATTTTGTGTGAATTTAAAGTTTTTTTGCGTATGTAACGAGATTTCCATAATTATTTGTTTAATGAAAAGGTTATTTCAACGGAGATCCTACAAACATTTCAAAAAAAAACTACTCTAGGATGGAATAAATAAAAAAAACATTTCATATTACTTTACAAACACAGAATCTTTTTCATATTGTCTTTTTGTACTTTCCCCCTCTGTTTCTTATTAACTTTATTGTATCGCAATCTTTTTTATTGTCAATTGCAATTTACGACATTCCCGCATACCATCTAAAACTTAGATAATAAAAACGACTGAGTAAGTATGTAAAATATAAGTAGGCTCTAAAGTTTTATAGCTGTAGATAGATATCTTGAATTTTAATGATTAAACTTATTAATTACAATTACTTAATTTGTATAGAAATATTATACCTTGCTAGAATTAGAGGGCTATTTTGTATGAGGTCGAGAGTCGAGTTGAGAGTTAATTGTTATAATAATATAATATATAATATCAGGAGTAAAAATCTTAGATTAGTCAAAATGAAAATAAACGAAAAAAATTGCATTGATTTTCCAGTATGTTTAATTTATGTAGTTTAAATATTATCCATTACTCTTGCTTCATATTAAAATATGTAGAAATACTCGAACCATTTAAAAATTTAATAATATTTTTAATTTAGAACAAAATAATCAAACCTCAATTAAAAAAATTACTCAAACCTCAATTAAAAAAATTACGTTCTATAATCGAAATCGCTCATAGAAATATAAATTATATTGTAATTACTAATATAACGACTACTAAACATAACGTTTGAAAATATCTCTACCATGAACGAATTGTGGCAAATTCGTTCATGATCATCTCTACCATAAAGATTTTGGTTTTTTTAGTAAAATTAGCTATTGTTAGATATCCGTTCAGTAATAGCAATTCTTTTAGAATTTGTAGTTGCTATATTTACAAAGCATCCCAGGGCTGGAAAGGTTTCACCCTCGTTCACGTAACGCAGTTGGTGCTGCGCTTTAAATTATAACCGTTCGTGTTGAAGTATCGTCCCATCAGATTTTGGAAGTGAAAGGAATAGAGACAGCACTCACTTGTATTTACGCGTATACTTATCAACTATAATATCTCCTGCGCAATCGGCCTCAGGAAGATTCCATCGTGGTAGAAATCGGTCAGGAGAAACTTGTCAGAGTAGCCAATGATACCTATAATTTGTATTAACCAACGTAACTTTCTACATTTGGTTAAATATAAAGCTTAGTTGTAAGCCGTATAGCCGTAACTGTATTTCACACATTATCGCGTATTAAATTGAGTGTTAATCAGACTACGCCAGTTAAAGATATATGTACAATTGTACATATATAAGCTCGCATTGTATATTAAACAATAAATCAAGCAGATATCAATGACGTAACATGAGATATACTCTAAAGTTAGCCGATACAGAAATAATAGTAGACACCTAGTTCATGTTAAAGGGATCAAACGATGATAAGGGATTACTACGACGACGACGACTTTAAGAGATATGTAAAAATCCCACTGTTATTTAACGTTAGGAAACGCATTTATGAACTGCATTTGCAGTCTGCATGCACGCCTTTATTAGATAAATATTTAAACTAGTCAGATCATCCTGGGCTGGGAAACCGAGTGAAGCGAGTTCAAATCCCGGGTCTTGCAACTCTGATATTTTCATGTGCGAATCATTTCCAACATGATTACCACTTTGTCTGAACGGAGAAGGAAAACATCGTGAGGAAACCTGCATATCTGAGAGAACCTAGTAAGTTTTCAAAAAGACATGTGAAGTCCGCCGACTCGCACTTGGCCAGCGTGGTGGACTATGGCCTGATCCCCCTCGTACTGAAGGGAGGCCCGTGCCCAGCAGTGGGACGTTAAAAAGGGCTGAATACAGATCATTCTGTTTGAAATCTGTGATACATTATGTAAAAAGTATGTCGGGTCGTCGTCTATACCTGCTATTTTTCTCATTTTTGATATCGGTTAAAAATTCCATTCCATTTTATTTTACATTTCATAAATAATTAACACGAGTACAAAAAGACTTAGCAAATAGCAAGCTCATACCGTAATGAAGATTACTGCTCTTTTCCTCTTATATGACACATTAAATGAAATGACAGCAGAATTTTGCTGAAACTGTAAGTACCTACATCTTAAACGAATACGTTACATCATATCCTCATGTTAAGGTGTAAGTAATGTATTTTAGCAAAAGACACAAAATAAATCGTTTCATATAAATATCTCATTAACTCTAATCCAGTACCTTTAAGAAAAACATGATAAATACCTTTTTAACAAAAAAATAAAAACCGACTTCAAAAAAGGGACTAAAAAGTAAAAAATAACTGATTGGTAGTTTTCATTTACTATACATACCTAAATAATTAATATATTCGAAGTCGGTGTGCTTTGCTTTCTATCGGCTGGCCTTTTTGAGCAAGTCGGTTGAAAAGTAGCTTATGTCATTCTATACCCCATAAATTATTTTCGGAATGCAAAGATTCACGACGACTAGATCTTCTATCTATTGCATTATGATAAAAGGATTAAAACAACGAATAAGTATTAAGTAGATACTTTTAGATTATAGAGAAAGAAAACGATTTGTGAAAAATTTTAAAATATGATTTCTAAAAATTCATATTTTAGTTTACTATTAGTTTTGGGAAATAACATTCTGGTTTCGTTGGCAGGAAATTAAAGTTCATGACACAAACCGCATTCGACTAAAAAACTTTATTTGTATTTTAAGAAAATATATTTAATCAAGGAAAGTATTAAACTTATTTTAAAATAATACTATTTTTAGGAAGATTTATTTTGGCATAGGCATATATTCTAGTTATTAAGTAAATTTAGATTTACCTGCGTATAAATTTTCATATACCTAGGTACTTGAAGCTCGCAACAATTAATTATATTTGACCTAAATTACTAAAATAATATAATAATTACTAAAATGTGACCACATAGTTTGAAGAGCTTATGATTTACATATACCTTTACCTGAAATTGAAGTGAATTTAAGTAATACGAGTATTATGCCACGAAGTACAGTAAAAAATCCATACATAGTATATAGAGACCAAGGTATTAAAATTATTTTTTTGTATTTAATATATCTTACGTATCTTTAAGACAGTTGACAGAAAAAACATTCAACGAACATACTTCATCTCATTAGTACCACGTGTTAAATATTCATACAATATATTCTTTATTAAAATCTATACATACTTATAATAAAATTCAAACTAAGTCGAATCTGTACATTAAATATTTTATGGAAAATCTAATTGAAATAGACATTATTATCGATAGAGAGACCGAATCTATAGTTTTCAGAATTTTTGTCTGTCTGTCTGTCTGTCTGTCTGTCCGTCCGTCCATCCGTCCGTCCGTCCGTCCGTCCGTCCGTACTACTCCACTGGACAGATTTTGATGAAATTTGGTATGATGATAGCTGGTTATCCTGGTCAACATATAGGATACTTTTTACCGCGGTAAAATGTTTAATTTCTGAGAAAAAATACAAAACTGCATTGTAAGAGTATACTAATATGTAAAACCTAAGAATTTGGTTTTGGTCATGTGAACGCGGGCGGAGCCGCGGGCAATGCTAGTACTCTCTATATTTTATTTATGATCATCATAACCTGATTTCCAAATAGAACAACGAAATCTACAAGACATAAAACTTTCGGCAAGAGAATGGTAGTACTCGTAGGTACTAAAAGCACTGTTTGTCATCATTAATTATGTCAGGGCTACATTCGTTCTATTCTCATTAAAACAGCATAGCTTTCAGTTTGTGAGAACGTTATAATGAGATACACAAGTATAAGGAAGTATAGGCGTTGCCTGTAATTATCTACAAGTGTAGTCGTTAAGGAACTTGTCTTACGTATAATGTACATATGTCTCTGGACCTGTTTAAAGTACATGCAAGCTATGAGGAATTACTGATATAGAAAGTTTTGTATAATGAATAAATATATTCTTATGTTAAGACAATGTTATAT
Organism: Brenthis daphne; assembly: GCA_947093115.1. NCBI lineage: Eukaryota > Metazoa > Arthropoda > Insecta > Lepidoptera > Nymphalidae > Brenthis > Brenthis daphne. Next base: position 44,208,553 of record OX352471.1, read on the forward strand.
TTTTTTTAACTGCCTAGCACGTACGGCTGCAGATCCGTAGTTCGAGTCCCGGGTCGAGTAAAGTTTAGTAAATGAGTCTCTAAGCTAAGAAATACTCAGTAAAATGCCTGATTTTGCACGTAAAACCGTCCTGCGAGAGAGATCTCTTTAAATATTTTCTTAGTTGACTAGCCTTAGTGTGATTGCCCGCTGTAGATGAAATCGTTCAAGAGGACACGACAATGTTTTTTTTATTATTCGAAAGTAGGTTAGTATGTTTGTTAGTAATCTTTTGCAGCGTCAAAACTTATGACTATTTTAAAATATATCACGCATAGAGTGTAGATTAGGGTTTATATAATTACTAGCATTGCCCGCGGCTCCGCCCGCGTTCAGATGACCAAAAACCAAATCCTTAGGTTTTATATATTAGTATACTCTTAGATTGCAGTTTTTGTATTTTTTTTTCAGAAATTAGATATTGTCCCGCGGTTAAAAGTATCCTATGTGTTGACCCGGATAACCAGCTATCACCATATCAAATTTTATCAAAATCCCTCTAATGGTTTTTATGTGATGCGGTAACAGACGGACGGACGGACGGTCAGACAGACAGACAGACAGAAAAAAATTCTAAAAACTATGGATTCGGCCTCTGTATCGATAATAATGTTTATTTCAATAATATTTTCCAAAAAATATTTAATGTACAGATTCGGCTCAGTTACAATTTTATTATATTTTATTATATCCATTGTATTATGTATACGTAGCACAAAAACCATCTCAAGTTTTCTTTTTAAGCTTTAATTATTAAAATCTTCAGTATCCTCTATGATTTATGAAGTACAAATTAAGGCTGTAAAATAAAAGATATATTTTTCTCGAGTAATTTATGAACATGATTTCACGAAAGTATAAAATAATTTTACAATGTACCACAAAAACAATGAGAATTTTCTTGGAAAAAAATGGGCGCTTGCCGCTTGTTCTGAACGGTTAAGCCATAAATCTGATTTCAAATTCCCGGGAAGCTCTGCGGAGACCAAAACAAAGTAAAAACTAAACGCGCGCTTGTCTAACTTAAAGTTGCACAAAACTGCTGTAATTAACTCTCAAAAGATAAAACATATTTTAGAAAAAAGAAAGGAAAGACTGGTATTACTTTTTTTATAATAAATTAAAATTCGCCCACTTCTTTGAACGGTATGTTAAGAATAGAATCAACTGTAGTAAAAAATACTTGATATTATATAAGTGTACTATAAGCTTTTTTACCTAAGAGTAAGGGTACTTTATGATCCGTATAGAGTAAGGGTACTATATATCCGTATCCGATAGTATTATATGATCTGTGGTAAGGGTAAGTTAAGCAAAAAGTGTCAAAAATATATTTTAGTTATTTAATACTTTCCTAGATTTACACGAGTATTTGGATTTTAAATAAAACTATCCTTTCGAATTTTTTCGTTGATTTATTTTAATTCTTGTTTCCCGACGTTTCGAATGCTTTGGGGAGACTCTCCCGTGACCATGATTGCTGTAAAGCATTTGAAACATCGGGAACCAAAAATCATAATAAATCCGCTAAAAATCCGAAAATATAGTTTTATTTATAACTAAGTTATTTTTGTTAAATAAACAAAATTCTTAATGTAAGTTGTACTTTTGATCTTTAATATCTGTTTTGCTACAACTATTTAATATTTTTCTTACTGAATCATATGTTATACTGTCTGACATTGGGGCGATTACGTGATAGATAAACTGAGTTTTGTCTGTAATAAATCATAATAAACTAGACAAATCAAGCATCATTACGTCCCATGAGAATCGAATGCGCTACTTTTGCTATGCACTGCCATAACTGTTCATTTATTTAAAATTTATAAGTGAAATTGTAAAAATATTGCAATACTTCTCTATAATTTTTCAACATTATTAAAATTCTGACTCTTAAAATATGTAATAACGAAACCAAGCTAACGAGACTTTACGTATGAGTTATACGATAATATATTTTTTTAATAGAAATCTCAGCAAGAGTATCCTTCGTTACTGCGCTTTGCTATGAACGGTTAAGGGTTTAATTTTACAGTTTTCTATACATACTTAAATGTAATGTTATAGTTTTCATTAATTAATAACAAATTTATTATGTGCACGTCAATCTTTGCTGGCTTCGATTTTAACCGCGGTTTAATTTGGGAGAAGAAGATTGTGACTGTTTTGCCGGTATTCATAGGTTAAAGGGGTATTTAATTATTTACTAGGAAAGACGAAGTTTCGTGAGATGCAACAGATTGGTGAAAAGTCTAAATTCTCCAAGGAATCTCTACAGCTAATGAGACATATTATGTACAATGTTGACGGATATATCTGTGACGGTTCAAGTACAGAACGAGCAGTGAACCTATCTATCTTATTATATCTAAGAGAGAAAAATACAAGGTGACAATGTTACCCTGAAATTGTTAACAAATGCGTTAAATATATTAATTAATGTTCTAGGTTGGAAATAGACAAAAAAAGCTAGTTATTATTATTAGGCTTTGAAAAACTTTATCAAGTCTTTTAAATGAATTCGTTATATCTGTAAACGTGGAACTGAAACATGTACCGGGGTACAAGGCGACTGGATTCCAATTTAAAGTTGCACAACAAGTTATGGAGAAAGCAAAAGTCATAGTTTCTAGTAGTATTTTTACTTAGAAAGTCCAACAATGGTCCAATGCAATCTGATAAGTACGTGATAGATTTTATTTCTATTAGCCGAGTCTATATTTCAAATATTTTATCGCTCTATATCTAAGGTTTCCTAAAGGATAGTGGATAGAAATTCCAATAGTGCACCGAAACTATTGATTTCACAAGAAAATAAACACGTTTATTTGATACTGGGATCGTATTCAAAATATTTTTAATTCTGAATAAAATAATTCCAGAAAAGGCGTGGTCATTTAAATATGATAAAGTAAGGAATTTAAAAACCTATTATGAGTTATTAGACATGATTAGAAATGCGACAAACATACAATGTAATGTGCATACTTACAGCTGGTCATAAATAAGGCTATATGACACTGTCTAGTTAGTATGTTTGTATACCAGATGGTCATACATGTTTCGCCTAGTTTAATATTAATTTGTCGCGTCAGACGTAGGAGCCAACCCATGAACGAATTTTCGTTCATGGAGCCAACCATATAAATATGTAGAAAAAATAGTGAATTGCGTAAGACACAGCAAAAAACTTATAATATAATGCAAACTACTATAAGAATTTACAAAGAAGTAATATTCTTTCTATTAAAATATAAAGCATAAAACGTGGCAAAAGAATGAAGAGAACAAAAATGAAAATAATCGCTTATTGTAGATACATTCAAGTAAACCATTTTATTTCGAATTATCCTCTGAAATATGAAACATAAGCCAATCTTTATAAATGGCTGAAAATTTCTAAAACCGTTGCCAGTAAAAAATATCTTGTAATTTCGTAGCAGTAGTGTAGAAAATGCACCTGCGTCGCTGTCGTCGTTGAATCTACTTTGTTTTAATAATTCAGTAATAGAATTTTGGTTATATTTGAATTTTGCTGAAATATTTTATTTTTTTTAGAAAATAGAAAAGATTTTATCATCATACACAGTAACAATAGATATTAAATCATCTATACTAATATTAAAAGGGACAGAGTTTTTGTTTGTTTGTTTGTTTGTTTGTTTGTTTGTTTGTTTGTTTGTTTGTTTGTTTGTGTTGTTTGTTTGTTTGTTTGTTTGTTTGTTTGTTTGTTTGTTTGTTTGTTTGTTTGTTTGTTTGTTTGTTTGTTTGAACGAGCTAATCTCAGGAACTACTAATCCGATTTAATAAATTCTTTTTACATTAGATATCCCGTTTATTGAGGAAGGTTATATGTATGTTATGTGTATATAATATTAGATCATGCAACCACCCAAGGGAGCGGAGCGATAAAAATAAATGTCAACAAATCGGGCAGACTTCCATAGGTATGTACCTAAGGAAATTGTAAAACTGATGTTTTTTTCATAAGTTATAACGTGGGCGTAAGTTACATAGAAATTTTATAATATTTTTATTCAACAGTACAACAAATATGTTTTATTAACTACAATCGGACTACTTTCAGAAACGCAAGAGTTCCCTGTTTGTGTGTGTATGTCGGTTTTACTCTAAAACGACTATACTGATTTGGATAAAAAGTATTAAGATATGATCTGGAGTAATACACGCTATATACTTACTGTTGAGCACTCACCCGACTTTATGTCGCTAGTATTATACACTCGCAATGAAGAATTAAAAATGTTCTAAAAATCTCTTCTATAAATAAAGGCGATAAAATGTAATTGAAAACAAAAATGGAATCATTTTATTGTTAGGCTTTATTACAGCAGGCGCGAGCAATATGATAAATTTTCGCATCGTGGTCGACTGTAGGAAATCTCTTTTCGTAATCGACTAAGCGAATAAGCGCGTTTCGTAGTTACGTGATTAGAAAACTGATATGTATTTTATTATTGCCGTGTTACTTTTACGACGTATTTATTGGTATTTGTTTGATAAATAACTAAGTGTCTATATAGAAATTCAAATATATAATATTTAAACTTAAACCTAAAGTTTACAGTGTAAATATCTAAAAACTACTAAATATCTAAAATATCTGAACACTACTCCAAAATTTATTTAAAAATGAAACGAAATTATTCACACGTAGTTTTCAATATATATTTAATATTCAATAATATTTATAAACTGAGGAAACCGTGTATTATTTCTTTTATATTTTCAAATAAGTAATATTTTTACTATTCCTTTGTTGTTGTTCTGAAACTACATTGGAACTTCATGATGAAGGCAAAAGGCTGTCGTTGGATCGAAATGTTTTTATTTAACTAGTATATTGAATTCTTCTTCGAGCAAGAATAACTATTTGAATCTAAAAATTATCAGATCGTGCTGCTATGTGACAGGTCATAGGATCGATTTTTGTAAATATATTGATGGTTAATATAAAAATTAAAATAATATATTGATTGAGTAGGTACCTTTTGTCTGTAGCGTATATCCGTTCTCATAGTGCAATGTATATACTAACGTATTTATATGCCGAATTTCATCGACATCTGTTTAGTAATTTATAATAAAAGGGTTATAAACAGAGAGAGAGAGAGAGAGAGAGAAAGAGAGAGAGTTCCTTTGTTTTAACATTTAAAATATTAGTATGAATATATTATATTATACTACTTATTCAAGCTATACACAAAATTGAGACAGACGCTTAGCAAACATATTCTCAGCAATCTGAAGATTAAGCGCACATTTTCCTCAAACACTCTTTCTGATATTATCCTAGTTTAAACACGTGCCTTAATGCATTTCATTATACTGAGTAGAAAGCAAACTAAGGCATACTCTGGAACTCGACGTTCGTGTGGTTAGAAGGCTTTTATAAATGTAGAGGTTAAACTTGAAATGCGCATGGAATGAAAACAATCTTAGTACAAACAAGAACGAGAATGGTTTACCACATTTCAATTATTTTAACATACTATTAGATGGTATGAGAATATGGATTGTTATTTGAGTAACGCAATTGTTTTTAATGAAAATAGAATAAAATAGTGATTTCTAAGTCATTGATATTAATTATTTCTCTAAAACATACACCAATTTCTAAGCCATTTATTCCCAATATGATATGGCTGGATTTTATTATAAAAAATGATTTCACGATAAGTGAATATGTCATAGCATAAAATCAAAAAATTGTAGAAATACACACACACACACAGTTTTTGAAGTGGCCAAACTACTGTTCCAACTTTTATTACTTCTTTTAGAGACATTTCCTAAAAACTCTTTCTTTATCATACCTCTTAACTATTAAATATAATAAAATAAAGTATTAATATTAATAAATATATAATATAATTAACTATACCAATATTACACAGTATAATAAATATCTCCTTAAGCAAAGAGCTTACGAGTATTTTAATAATAATATATAAAACCTAGAGAATTTGCTTTTAAATAGTTAAATCTAAATGAGATTCTTAAAAATCCCAGTTGAAAATACTTGTAGCAAAGCTTTCTCAATACATCGTAGTGATCCGCTAAGCTCGCTAATTCATTAAAATTGTTCCTCGGATTTATCGTTAATCTCCGATCAAATTTAAATTGAACTCACAAAACTTTCCTACATTCTCCTAATCAAACAGTAGAATTGGTTAATACAATCAAACAAACCTGCTTATGGTCTAACTTTTGAATTTATGGATTTAATTCTAACGAAAATCATGAGAGCGTTTCTCATTTGATAAAAGGGGCTGCAGTAGTCTTCTGAAATTAGTTCTTTGTAATTAAAACATGGGATCTTAATAAGAAAACTTTGTATCTAAGCCCGCATAAAATCTGTAAATGCTAAAATATTAAAAAGATATTGAAAACTATCTGTTCTATTTATGAGTATTATCATATTGCATTTTCTATTCTGTAAATGAATTTTCACCTAGAATATAACTTTTAATATCGAGTCTTAATTGTAGAAGTACTTACATTATTAAAATGAAATGAAAAGGGAAACAATTTTTTTTTATTAACCCCTGACGCAAAAAGAGGGGTGTTATAAGTTTGACGTCGATGTCTGTCTCTCTGCGTGTGTGTCTGTTTGTGGCATCGTAGCTCTCAAACGGATGGAGCGATTTCGATGCGGTTTTTTTCATTTGAAAGCTAGTTTCCTTTCGGTGGTTCTTAGCTATATTTGGTTAATATTGGTCCAGCAGTGTGAGAGTATCAGCTCTTTTCAAAAATGATGTAAGAAATTTTGGCGTATGATTACTCGATTAAGTGCTTCACGCGTGCCAGTGTAATCATTAAATGACAATTAATTTGCGTAGGGGGTTTTTTAAATTTTTAATGCAGAGTTTCAAATTCATTTCAAGCCTATTTTGTATTATGCATATATTTCTTGTTATTAATAAATAAAAGTCCATATATATTATGATAACATAAACATCATCATCATACAAATATGCCCTTATTTTTAAAATAATAAGTCAAATGATTAAATGAATTGTTAATTTTAAAATAATATGTATATGTGTCTGTTTATAGAATATAATATTATTGTTTTTTATGACTCTTACTGGATCTCCCAGTGACACTCGCAGAATCTTCTTTTTCCATTAATTCCTCATCGATTAGTAAATCAAAATTCCCAAGTGTTTCATGATTCGGCACTTTGTTCCAACGCACGTCTGGCATACCTTCTGGTGGTATAACTACTGATATTATGTTATCTATTAATTTATATTTCATTATCCTGTCATTAACCGTTGTCGAGGTAAGTGAGGGCGAGGCATTAACTTCCACTAGCCAGGGTTTTAATTGATTATCTATTATTATATCGTATCCATAACATTCGAAACAATGTCTATCGTTAGCCATAACGGATGATACAGCTTTTAGCGAATGTACAATAAGCCATTGTATGGAAGCAAATAATTTTTCCGTAACAGCCCGACCTCTCGTGCCTTCTAAGAATAATCGTAAATTTTGAACGCTCATTTTTCCACCATGTATGCTATTATAATCACCACCGTGTTTTTGTACACTAACATTTGTCAGATGAACGTACATGTTATCCAATTCTGTTACACTTGTGTCATATTTTACAGTACAAAATCTACAAAACCCAAGTTGAAACAGATAAGCTTTTAAAGGTCTGAAAGATGTAACTAAAACGTATAATCTTAAATCAAATTTTTTGCCGCCTATAAGCAAAGGGTTGTCTATGTAACGAGAAATAACATAGCTCTCTTTACTAAGCTGTGGGTGAAACGGAGCCTTTGCTTCCCTCGACCATTTTTTCAACTTTGATAGTTTATTTATAAGAAAGATCCCCGTACCTTGAGATTTCCCGCATGGTTTCATAATCCATGTACTCTGCGGTGATTTACGATATTCCTCGACGAACATGTTGTAGTCCGCTGGGAGAACAAATGTCACAGGGATAAAATCGAGATGAACGTAGCGTGTAACGATTTGCCCTCCTTGTAAAACTACTTCAGCTTTTTCAGCCAAGGGGCTACCTTCTCTTTCTAATTCTTTTCTGTAGCGCTTTATATTTTTCACAAGAAGGTCTTTTCTGGATAGCTCGTAATGATTAGGAAAGTGACTAATCATTTGATTATCATTCATTCGGTAGCCACTTTCCACGCTGAATAAATTCCGGCAAGTTTGGGTTGATGCCCAATAAAAATTCCATTCGTCATCCGGTCCTACTTGATGCCAGCCTCGTCTTTCAAAATTACCCATCAAAACTGATTTTTCCATATCCGTACAAAAATTAACTCTAAATTTTTCCACTGGAACATTTACTCTTCCGTATACGCTAGCTGCCACTTTTTTAGTATCTGAATTCATTTTATAAAATGTTATGACCAAAATATACTTTACTAATTATTTAAAGCATAAAATGTCTAATTTGTTACTAAAGCAAGCAACGACATTACACAGACTGCTGATAAGCGCTTGTGTTGTATCGTTTCCTAGGATTTATTGATATAACAACCATATTGTTTGCAGCGTGCCAGTGACAATATTTCTCCGTATGCCATAATTACATAAAAAACGTCTTCTTCTTTCAATTATGTTTAACTTCTATTCATATTATTTTGATTATAGTTATTAAATGAGAAAATTTGCAAATTTCGATAGACATTTATTTTAATTTTATAAATAAATAAGTATCGAAATATAAAAATAGATACAAAATTGTATAATACTTTCACAGATTTACGCGAATATAAAGCTATTTTTTCGGGTTATTTCGCGGATTTATTTTTAATTTTTGGTTTCCAACGATTCGAATGCTTTACAGCAATCATGGAAGAGACAAGGTTTTAGACGTCTCAAAGGCGTTATGTACTTGTTACAGATAGGACCTATTCACAATTTTACAAAAATGATTTTAAAAATTCGAAAATGGTACCAAAGTACCTTACAATATTTGGTAATATTAATTCTATATTGTTACCATTTTAATAAGTATTATTATTAAATATAGCAATATTATTTATTTAATTTAGCTGTTATTATTATAAATATGACATTTTTTAAAAAGCTTTATTAATTAATAATATTATTTATTGTTCATATTATTATAACCACAAAGAAAATTAAAATTTAAGCAATATTATTATTGTTTAATACTATATAATTTAAGAAGTTAAAATATTAATTTAGATTGCTATTATTAATATAAAGTTAAAATATTAAGCCATTGCTACCTTTACAGATAAAAAAATATTGATCTGAATTACTGTTATTGCGACCCATACAGTACGAGTTAGTTCATACTTAATCTTATTTTGAAAGATTAGAAAAGTTTTATTAAAACTAGCGACTCACCCTCGCTTCGTACGGGTTCGTCCCTGGCTTGCTTCCCAATACAAAATTTCATCCCCATTTTCACCCCCATAAGGGAAAATTTCCGATATAAAAAGTATCCAATGTCCTTCTCAGGGTCTCAAGATATGTTCTTACCAAATTTCAGATAAATCGGTTTAGTAGATCCAGAGATTTCCTCCTACAACTTCACAAACTCACAAACTTTACCTCTTTATAATATTAGTATATATATACATATTACATAACTTATAGTTAGAATTATGGCCATTTTTGTTTTCTTTAATGGCTTAAAGTTGCTTTAACAGACGCAATACATTCTGCCCGTATCACGTGTGGTGAGGAAAAATTATGGCCTTTAAAAATACTCAAAGTAGCGTAATCGTGTCGGCTGATGTGAAACGTCACATGCTATATCAGATTGACGCACTATTCATGGTCACTATAAACTTCTAAAAAGTCTTAGTTTCATCTACGCATTATGTAAGCTAAATCGACGAAGGCATTCTTATAAAAACCCTGGACCCATATTCAAAAGCGATAAGCTGCATGTCACTTAGAAGATATTTGGGCATACTTAATTGCTCACCTAAGTTCAAATCCAGCGCGAGGACGGCATTTTCTCTTATTATTTATTTTATAACCAGTAAAATAACATTTTTTAGGGAATTTCTTTAATATACTATGAAAAACATCAATAAAGACATATTTGCAGTGAAGGAACTATTATAATACAATAGTTAGATTTTTTTTTTTAAAAGTGACAAGACTCCTTAATTATTATCGTTATTTAGCTTTTTGAGAAGACTTTTAGAGCATCTGTAAATATTATTTTAACAATTATAAATGTTCCCTCTTAAGCAAAATAAATTACACACCATTTTGTGTAGAGAAATAGAGACTAAGCTCACACGATTTACAACTTTTAGCACTCAGCTCGACTCTACACAGCATTATGGTCTTAATAAATGTTGTGGTGTGATTTCCGCTGTTTTAATGTTAACAGTATTTATTGTTATGTTTGCTAGTCTGAAATCTGTTTATCACATATAGCTGTCTTACTTCTTTTACAATGCTTCATTTCGAAATAATCATAATACGAGATATTTAAATATCACACTTAAAAAAAATTTACATTTTAAAATATAATAATTTATTATGTTTTTTTCTATATTTTTAATCATGGTCACGTTAGAGACTAAGTATTGAGGCGACTCAATAGTTATTATAAAGTTGTTAAAGGTGGTATCTACTCACAAAATTATGCAATGATGAAGGGGAATGAGAGGGGAAATTGCACTAAAGTACGTTATAACAATTTTTCTTAATCTTGTTGTAGATAATTCGAAAATATAGTTTTATTTAAAAACATCACACTTTAGTAATACGATAAAATAGTTTTACTTCTTTATTGACAAGTAGAATGACATATTTACGCTACACGCAGACGCTATTCTTCGATATACAGGGTGAAATAAACGAACGGGCCATGAAAGAAAAATACTTTAAATATTTAAGATATAAACTTTTACTTAAAGGAAACATTTTTCATTTAAAAAAAAAATAACTGCATTAAATTAATATAAAATATAACATTTAAAATAAGCCAATCTTTTACTATTAAAACTGTAAAACTCTGGATTGAGCTCCCAATGGAAATAAGGAAATGTAACACAGTAAGCTCAACTTTAAAAAAACGACTCAAAAAACACAATATTTTTCGCATTAGGTTAGACTGTCATTATAACTGTACTATGTAATATGTTTATATATTATGTATATACTTAATACATATATATTGTATGTAACTAAACTTTACTGTATTATTATGTGTGTTTATGTATGTATGTGTATGTATTCAGCCCTTTTTAACGTCCCATTGCTGGGCACGGGCCTCTCTTCAGTACGAGGGGGATCAGGCCATAGTCCACCACACTGGCCAAGTGCGGGTTGGCGGGCTTCACATGTCTTTCGAAAACTTGCTAGGCTCTCTCAGACATGCAGGTTTCCTCACGATGTTTTCCTTCACCCGTAAGGCAAGTGGTAATCATGTTGAAAATGATTCGCACATGAAAATATCAGAGGTGCGAGACCTGGGATTTGAACACGCTTCACTCGGTTTCCCAAGTAAGCGCTTTACCACTGGGCTACCACTTCCCACATTTATGTATATCATCTATAATAAATATATATAGTTAAATTAGTATCTTACATAATATGTAAAGTAATATAAATGTACTCGTAGGTTAAGTAATGTACACTGTTATGCACCATTTCCGTTTTTTTTATTTTCTGTATCCTTCTCTATCGGTTGCCTGTAAGAGATCGCTGTCAGTGATAAGGCCGCCTTTGCACATTTCTTTAATAGTGTTTCTTTTTTGTGTCTGTACCATTTTACTGTGCAATAAAGTGTTTAAAATAAAATAAATCGTAACTATTTTATTGAACTAATCGATATGGTTCAATGAGACTATAAAATCTTTAGAAAAAACATTGCGTGACTCTAACTACTTTTTAGTTTGTTGTTTGAACATAATAATTCTAATCTGATAATTGACTTTTTAAATAACTTTTTTTTCACTTTAGCCACAAAACATTGTTTATATAAATAACATTGTTTTTTGAAAACATTTAGAAATTAATCACGGCTATTGTTTTTACGGTATTTATTTAATTTAATTTTTTTTTTTTTTTCTTCTTCCTTTTTTGTTTACATTAACTTACGTTATTATAACGTAATTTCATGCAATGAATATGTACGCTTGATATGGGAAGGTACTAGCTCCTGAAACACAGTTTTCTAGTTCAGGAGTTAGGGCTGTGTGTATTTGTTACCATTGTGTTGTTTAAATAAAGACTGTTTTTTTTATTTTTTTTATTATTGTTGATTCATGAGATGGTTTTAAAATATGTTAAAAACTCGGTAGTTTTCTTCAATAGAATACGACAATACTTATTAAAAATCATCACAATCATCCGATTGTGTGTAACATGCTCTTACTCTCTTACACTGGAAAGGCTCGATGGAGGGATTTAGTACACAAATCGACTTATGACCTGGAGTACCTAACACATAGTACTGTTTTAGTAATATTCTTTATTATTTATTATGTCTGTATATTATAGGTACACAAAAGACAGCTAGTAATACAGAAGACAGCTAGGGTAAGTCGATAGTTCGTTATAATATGTACTATAATATATTATCTCATTTACATGAAGTGTAACTTTACTATGGTCATTTATGTTATGAAGTGTAGTTACAACTTTAGAAAATGAACGGTATTTGTAATAACGTGATCCTCCTGCATGCTTTACATTTGGGAGGCATATTCAGGAACTAGTTTACGAAGTTATGTATTTATGAGTTGCGAATTTCACTGTTTGTACGCTTATTTCGAATTAGATTTGCACATAAACAAGAACTGGAATTTATTCCTTTCGAATATTATTTTGATTTCGTTTAATTTAATGTGTGATTAAAAAAAATTGAAAAATGTAATTTTCTTTCTATTTTAATATAGCAAATGAAAATATCACTATTAGATAGAAATTATTCAACAGAAGTTCGTATGATAAAAACCATACGTACAAACATGCTGCCAATAAAGCTGATAAGTATTAAGACCAAATGCGAAAGCGATAGGAAGCAGTATTTTGCATGGATCATCAGATTCTTAATTCTTACTAAAGACAGAATTTCTAATAGACTCGAGACTAAGGCCAGTTGTTTTAGGATGCCGATGTCTTAAATGTCACCATTTAAACAATTCATTGTAGAATTGCTATCTACAGTGACACTTTAATGGTAGATTCCTACCACATATAGCAGCTCATACATGTAGTGGTTACAGGCTAGTGCTGTAACTAATACAAGCTTTATGTGGAAAGATTACCTGATATCAGTGAATAGATTATAGTTGAATTAAATACTCATTTTTGATTTTTTTCTTATATTCTTTTACTTAAAGTTATTTGAAATAACGTATTTAATATTTATAGATTGAAACAATTATGAAAATAACTTCTAAATACTAGCTGTGATAATATGACCGTAGATTACGAACGTGCTGTGTAATAAATTTGCAAGATAATAGTATTATCGTTCAGTCGAGTTTAAAAAATATATTGCGCGTTCACTGACACCAAGCTCTTGGTAGCTTATAAGATTATGTTTTCTGCACTCTATAGATATCCATTAATAATTTGAAAATTAAAAATGGAGGATGAGAGGATCTTTCGGCTAACGGCTATAAAATATTTTTACTGTCCCAGCTGTTATTTTGTTCATTCTTGAGCAACATAGATATGTTAAGATTATTTTGGGACGAATTTTTCGGTCCTTAAAATATTAAATGTGTATTTGGTACGTTGAAATGTAAATTTTATTATGGGTACTATATTATCCTTTGTTTATCGTTTAATTTACCTCTTTGACATTTCTATTATAAACTTTGTGCTAAATCATTAGACGTTTTACTGCCATTAAAAAGTAAGTTCCAATACATATTTTCTTTAATCCAGTACATTATATAGGGAATTTATTGTGGTAATGATGTGAATTTAAAAAGTTGTTAATTATATTAGTTGGATAAATTGAAAATAAATATCTATATGGATACAGAATGAATAGATTCAACAATAATATATAAAAAAAAACCCTGAAATAATTTTACTTACCTATTTCGTTTGTATATCGTATATAGGCCTCGATGTCTTTACGCTTGTCAAACATTGACACGATGATCATGAGAAAAATCGACAGATGGGACAGATAGGAAAATGTAATAAAACTATTATATTATTGAAACGTACTTGCTTCAGGAGACCTAATTAAAAATTATATTTATTTCGTTACATAATAAATTCTAATTGATTTTCATACAATATCTGAATAACATTTAAAAAGTAATGAAATGCCGCCTTTTATTTTTTAGTCTTTTTTTAATCTTTAGTCAGCTTTCTGACGATATATGTATTTATTTTAAAAGAACAAAATATTCTCAAAGAAAAATAAAATTCTTATTATTCTAAAAGATTTTAATATGTATAAGTTGTAAAATTTATTGCTTTATTTATGGCATTTCACAAACACCATGTATTCTACTGCGTTACTGGCTATCAGAGTTTTAATTAAATTTGTATTGACGTTGTCCCGATTTGGCCACTTTCAATATTGATATTACATCACATGATGTGATTATTTAATAATGAAATTATCATTTCTAATGACCCTTTAGACCCAATTGTTGAATGAAGGTCTGAAATTTTGTAATTGTCTTTTTTTTTATACCACGTCGGTGGCAATCAGGCATGCGGCCCGCCTGATGGTAAGCGGTTACTGCAGCCTATGGACGCCTGCAACACCTGGGGCATCACATGCGCGTTGCCAACCCTTTAGGAACCTATTTACTCCCCTTTTGAAGGACCCCATACTGTAGCCCTCTGGGAAAACCTCGGCAGGGAATTCATTCCACAGCGAGATGGTCCGTGGGAGAAAATTCCTCTGAAACCGAACTGTACGGGGCTATTTGGGCTGCAATGTGTGAGCATGAAATCGCTGTCGATGGCGAGCGGTGCGGTGATAGAAAGTGGCCGTGGGCATCATTTCGAACAATTCTTCGGAACACAACCCATTGTACAAACGATAGAGCACACATAGGGACGCAAAATCTCTTCTTAGACTTAGGGGCTCTATATCGCTTGTGAGTATTGGATCGTCGAAAATTCTCACAGCTCTTCTCTGAACCGAGTCAAAAGGCCCAAGCTGGTATGCCGGTGCTCCCGCCCACAGATGTGAGCAGTACTCTATCAGCAGTCTTTGTCATTTTTTGTTTTGGATGCCAGCTTGAGTAAATAGCTGAGTCTGTAAATAGCTTACTACTTAGTATGGACATCCCTATACAAGGAAATTATATTTAACCCTTTGAAGGGCAAAAGGATGTGTCAAAAATAGTTTCTCGCTTGCTTTACTTACTATTAATTTTAAAGTGGCTTAGGGGGACTATTTTTACAGTAGAGTTAACATTTAGAGAATTTATTATCCCGATAACCAGTAGGATCTATAGAAGAGGCAGCAAAAGTTTTATAACGATAAAAATATTGCTAAATGTTTCAATTCTGGTCGTAGTTTATATCTGGTATCACTTATCTCAGTGGTTTTTTGCGTGATATTTGGCAAATGGTTTGTTTTAAATCTTTTATACACTAATCTACATATTATTAACATTTATAAAAAATGTTATCATATCTATCGTCAATATTTAGTTCATGCATATATAGTTTTATCTGTCCTGTGTTAAACATAGATCACACATTTTTGAACTTTTCTACTGAATCCTTTTTTATACTAAAAAACAAAGAGTTCCTATGAAATGGGAGATATAATTTATGATATATTTTTTTAAGTGAAACTTCTTGTGTGATTTGAAAATCGTTGTGATTTGAAACTCGATGAGACGGAAATGCGACACTAAAAAGAGACAAACACATAAATATATAGGATTATTAAGCCAGCGCGAGAATGAAATAGAATACTTACATTGCCATGTTGTCATGGTAACCATTGTTATTGTTTGACAAATATATAATATTATATTCTTTCCATATATGATATTTTATAAATATGTTATTTTAATATGCCTAATATGCTTTATTTAATTATTTGAGATAGAATACATTACACAGAAAGTGAAAAATAATATATTATATATATCTCAAATAAAATGTAAAATACCTTTGTTTTTATTTTTAAAGTTACACTTCTTTTGGCATGTTTGGAAAAAAATATGAGCGTAAAATTTTTACAGTGCGCGCACACACCGACAGCCAAAAAGCGACATTATGAAGTTAGCTGCATTCCTTTTACAAACAGAGAGTTGTGACATACGTGGTGAAATCTTTAGCTATTTTTGTTCTGTTACGCCAAAGAAGTATAACTTCATACGTGCGGACATAAGTAAACGAACACCTTATTTTATATATCGTCCTTAATATAAAAAATAACTAATATATAAAAATTAAAGTAACTAGTATAGTATTATATGATCTGTGATAATAATTAGAAGGAGAATTATTAAAAAGGGCGTGAATGTTCAGGTTTAGGTTTTGATAAGAGCGAAGAGGGCGAGAATGACAATTATTTTTAAATACTCAATTATTTGTCATGACATAGTATTAACTTCCTGCAGAATTAAGGTAATAGAAACTACCGCAAGTATTTTATAAAATTGATACTTGATTAAGAATCAAGCATCTAGATTGATTCTATAGATTTGGATAAGTTACTTTACAATAAACGTAAAAAAAAAAACATAAATATTCTACAGCAATTAAATATTTCATCAAAAATAATCATTTATAGTAGAATTACTTATATAAATAACATAACATTCAAAAAGTATGCTCAATACGATTTGGCAAGATTCCATTTATCTCAAATGGAGACAGAACAGCTAAATCTAAAGGAACTGGTGAATTTTCAGACAAATAAAAAGTATAAATTCAATGATAGAACTCGGAAATGTCATATTAACTTATCGTTACTTTAACCATCGGTCAATAGCTCTATTTATAAATGTTAAAGAAATTTTCATTTTATTTTTCATTGATTTTTCTATATATAGACAACAAATATGGCTTTACTGGATAACGTTTTGTATATTCTGTATATGCTAGCTTTCAGGGGATACTAACAAGCACTCAAAATGCATGAAAATATAAAAAGCCAACGCCAATATTCGTATTGCTATAATATTTAAAATATTCTCTTAACAGAAGATATTCAAGAGTGTTAATAATAAAACTTAACTATAATATACTTAAGCTAAAACTTTCTTCTCAAGTAAAATGCATAAACACAATACACGCATACAACATAAATGCAATATACGCGTATTTATAATATCATTTGTAAGTTTAATTTTCCTGTCTGCATTAGTATGAACGATCACGAAGTAGTAACGTCAATACAAAAATTATTTTAATTTTACGGCTTACCTTTTTTTTTCACATTTACACCACGTAAAATTTTATAATGAAATAATTCAAATTTCAGATTTTTTATATTATAATGGTCTATGAGAATTCCATTTTAAAGGCACTAATATGTATATTAGGAGTATAGGGTAGTGTTCCTGAATTAAATAATTTCAAGCAGCAGATTTAAATCATACTATATTTAAAAC
This sequence comes from Brenthis daphne, assembly GCA_947093115.1. Lineage (NCBI taxonomy): Eukaryota > Metazoa > Arthropoda > Insecta > Lepidoptera > Nymphalidae > Brenthis > Brenthis daphne. The sequence goes on from OX352471.1 coordinate 44,226,156, forward strand.
GTTAATATTTTTATGTCATAAAAATAACTGTTATGTTACAAATCCGTAGTAAAAAATTAAATGAACATGATAAAATCCATACATATAATAAAATTCTAACTGAGTCAAATCTGTACATTAAATATTTTTTGGAAAATATTATTGAAATAGACATTACTATCGATACAGACACCGAATCTATAGTTTTTAGAATTTTTGTCTCTGTCTGTTACCGCATCACAGAAAAACTACTTGACGGATTTGGATGAAATATGGTATGGTCATAGCTGATTATCCGGGTCAACATATACTAAACATTAAAACGTAAGTAGGGACGAACCCGAACGGAGCGAGGGTGAGTCGCTAGTTTAATATAAAAGATTAAATTAACAATGTCAAAATGCAAACAAGCTGTTGAAGCATTGCATATACCGATCTAGATAAGACATAGAGTGGCGTTTTCAAACACTTCCTAGCATGGCATACCTCGTATCTAGTGGAAAATAGATAATAGATTCTTCAGCTTTCTTTTGTTTAACTTAGTAAACTCTCTCTACTCGTACCTATATTAATCGGGGTATCATCTTAATACTTAACATGTGAATGCTCAACAGAGCGAATAAAATGAACATTCCAAGAAACTTATCACAATAAATGTGTTCCATGCTTGCACAGGAAAGCAAATAATAGATTACAATGAGACCACATAAGAAACCCATAATGCTGTTTAACGAAAGACTAATGTTATATAAAAATTAAATATATAATAAAATAATATTGTTACAACTAAGCTCTTGGGATAAAAAATTTAAACTCAATTTGTCAATTTTCACATGCGAAAAAGGTATTTCGTCGGTAATATTTTTATAGGATCTTCCTTATTCAAAAAATATTGCCATCTCTTATGTGCATATATGAAACAAAGTAGAAGAACTTTGTTCTCAAAAACTGCGTTACGAGACTTGTATTTTTACATGTTACGTTTTTGATGGGATTTATCATATTAGAAGCAGGAAATCCATTGGGATTTTTCATCGGCAATATAAGAGCAATAAAAGATAAAAAAACTCTTGCGAAAGATTTGATGCTAATATGATAATAAAGTGGTTTTTCTATTAATCAATTATTGTTAAATAATTCTTAATTAGAATATAACAAGTAAATGTTAGGTTAAACTACAATAATTATGGAATAAACGCTGTCCGTGGAAATATTTAGATTATTTCAGAATAAAAAAAAACTTAGAAATAAAATAAATCGCAAATTCTTATATTTGAAATATATGTATATGTATCACCTATTTCGAAATATAACAAAATATTATAAAATTATTTTTAGGCCACAACATCAGAAAACGAGAGCCAAATTTAAAGTTCATGTCTCGGCTGATAGCTTCGTAGCTCCCAAATGGATGGATTGATTTCAATTCAATTTTATACTTGAAAATTGAGAAATAAGTATTTAATGAAATTCTGGCCAACTGCCTAAATATTGTTTCCGAAATGGTGTGAGGCCCATAGAATCATATAGTTTTATTTTCATAAAAACTACAAGTTAGACTTAAAATTTTAATTTACCAATAATAAAATAAAATTTCAAAATACCAAAGAGTTTTTGTTTAATTTTAGCATTTCAGAAAGCTGTGTATTTATTTTAATTAACAACAAGTTGAGTTGATTGTCCAAAGCTCTGGCATAATAGGTAGCATAAACGCTCGTACCACATGCTGCAAAATATTTTTAAATTTTATCCTCAGATTTTTAGCCGGTTTAGATAAAAATGTTTGTATTTATTTACTTTTTACTGTAGACATATATATATATATATATATATATATATATATATATATATATATATATATATATATATCTTCTTCTTCTTCTTCTTCTTCCTGCCCTTGTCCCAATTTTTATTTGGGGTCGGCGCAATATGTTTTATTCTTCCATTCTACTCTATTATTCGTCATTTCACTGCTTACTCCCTTTCTAATCATATCTTCTTCTACACAGTCCATCCATCTTTTCTTTGGTCGTCCTCTTCTCTTGTCCCCGTTAACTTCCATACACAAAACTCTTTTCACCACACTTTGCTCTTCCCTCCGCATCACATGTCCATACCACGATAACCTATTGCTTCTCAACTTTTCATCCACTGGCGCAACTTTCAGGCTCCCTCTAATGTATTCATTCCTCACCTTATCCATTCTAGTCACACCACACATCCATCTCAACATTCGCATTTCAGCTACATGTATGCGTCTTTCATCCGTTCTCTTTGTGGGCCAACTTTCAGATCCGTATAGGACGGCAGGTCTGATGATCGTCTTATATATTTGTCCCTTTAATTTCATAGGGAACTTGGGGTCGCAAATTGCTCCCGTTACCTGCCGCCACTTCATCCACCCTGCATTGATTCGATGTTGTACAGTCCGGTTTATTTCGCCATCGCTTTGAAAGAGGGAGCCAAGGTACTTGAAGTCGGAGCAGACTGTTATCGCTCTTTTATCCAGAGAAATGGTTTGAGGACTGGAGAGACCGCCAAAATCGCAGAACATATATTCAGTTTTGGTTCTGCTGATTTTTAAGCCAACATTCTCCAGTCTTTGTTGCCATTTTTCCAATCTGCTCTGGACCTCGCACCCGTCTTCTCCGACCAATACAATGTCGTCTGCAAATAGCATACACCAAGGTGTCTCCCCCTGTATGTCCGATGTCAGAGCATCCATTACCAACAGGAAGAGGTATGGACTTAGAGCCGATCCCTGGTGCAAGCCTACAGAGACACTGAATTTTTCGGTGTTCCCAGCGATCGATCTTACATGAGTGCTAGGCTCTCTGTACATAGCACGAATCAATTCCACGTACTTAGCAGGCACTCCTTCTACTTTCAAAGCCCACCACAAAACCTCTCGGGGAACCCTATCATACGCCTTTTCTAGATCAACAAACACCATATGCAAGTTTTTGTGCGCACGTCTGTACTTCTCAGATATTTGGCGCATTGCAAATATGGCGTCTGTTGCCCCGCGTCCTGGCATAAACCCAAATTGGTTTTGTGTTATCACACTCTCCTCTCTCACCCTTCTCTCAATTACTTTCTCCCAAACTTTCATACTATGAGACATGAGCTTTATTCCCCGATAGTTGTTGCATTCCTGTACATCTCCTTTATTTTTAAAGATGGGCACGAGAGAACTGAGACACCATTCCTCGGGGATTACTTCTTCATGCAACAACTTATTGAAAAATAAATATATATATATATATATATTACTCCTAAGATATTACATTAAAATCACATTTATTAAACCGTAAAAAGTTCGGTTATAAAAAATTGTAACTTAAAATTCATTTACATGTAAAGAGGAAATAGAAACCGCTATGTTAAGCATCTTACCTTCATAAGCTTACCTTACTTTCCGTGTACAAAGGTTTAAATAATCCAGCGTAAAGCGCTTGAGTGTACCTAACTACTGACAAGTAAAGTCTGAAAGGGAAAGCTTAAATAGCGACCATTTGTTCATCTTGAAAGGGCACACCAGCTTTACATAAGTGAGGCATATAGAACATATAACGTATAAAGATGTAAATTATCTTTTACGGTTTAGATAAGGTTTTCTTTCATAAATTGTTTATTTAAGTAAAATATTGCGTTTTGCTCCAGGTTAGAGGTTATTAGGGAGATTATTCTTACTGAAATATTTTAAAGCAAACACGACGAAAATGGTTTGCATATCAAATAGTATTTACCTCTAGAACCTTTTCTTAAAGATACTATATGGCAAGTATCCAACACGGTTTTCGTCTTAGTTTATTTAAAAGGTCATCTAATAATATTATTAACTAGTTTTTATTATTAATTTATTAGTTTTGCGCAAACAAACATTTACTTTTTTATTTTCTTTCATTAATTTACCCGCATGGGATTTACAACTGTTATCTTTTCGTCATGACAGCAATAAACATTTTTTATATAGTATTTCGATTATTATTTCAATACAAAAAATTGTTTTGTTATTATTAAGAATAGTGACTCATCCTCGCTATGTTCGGGTGCGTATCTACTCTCTTGTTGTCTTCTGTAATTATCAAAACTAATATTATATTGATAAATCAATCAATCAATTAGGCTATCGCCGTCCATTGCTGTATGAAAGCTTCCTTCAATAAGCGAAAATCACTTAAGATACGTAGAGAGACGTAGACTGTTATAGCGAAATTTCTAATATCTTGGGTTACATTATTACATTTTTCGTTGTAATATTTTTCAAAATGAAATATATTGTCATTCTCTGGTAATGTATGTTTCTATAGGTAAAAGAATTTTTAAAATTGGTTTAGTAGTTTTTGTTATCCATTACATAACAACAAACAAACGTACAAGCAATCATTTAATAAATAATACACATTTCGATTACTTAAAAAGAAAAGAAACTCTATTAAAAAATCTAAGGTATAAATCTTTGTAAATATAATTTAGGTTTCAATAAATCTCACCTCACAATTTCAATAAGCGTTGTTGCTTTCCGAAATTACTTTTCGATTGAAGCACTCACAAAACGATTTCGCATTGACAGATTTGTACGAACCGTAAAAAGCCCTATTTAAGACCTTCTGAGCGCTCATCAGGCTTTCCTGTGCTATATTATAAATTAAATTTCCAACCTAAATAAAGTGAATTCTTTATGTTTTTTTTTTTCTATGAACATGAGAAAATTTGTAATTTCTGTTAAAATGTATTATCTGCAGCTGCGACTACATGAGTTTTTAATGATATTTTTCTCTAGTAAGATAGATAGCCTCTGTACATAATCTCTGTCCGTAAAACAAAAGCTCGATATAAAGGACCTTTCCCTTAATCTCCTTAAAAAATTAAATTTTTGATGTATTTTAAATTAAGACCAATGTCTACACAATAACATAAAAACTTTTTAACAAAAAAATAAAAACCGACTTCAAACAAAAGCACTAAAAAGTAAAAAATAACTGATTGGTTGTTTTCATTTACTATACATACCTAATCAAATATTTTCGAAGTCGGTGTGCTTTGCTTTGTATGGGCTGGCACCGATTTCGAAAATATATGATTAGGTATGTATTTAATAGGTAGGCTTTAATTACTTAGCCAAAGCACACCGACTTCGAAAATATTTGATTAGGTATGTATAGTAAATGAAAACAACCAATCAGTTATTTTTTACTTTTTAGTGCTTTTGTTTGAAGTCGGTTTTTATTTTTTTGTTAAAAAGTTTTTATTTTTCCCTTTTTAGTGTAGACAGTAGTAGCAAAGTAAGGATTCTAACGTGTTCGGCTTGTCAAATCAAACAAAATAAGCCCAAACTCAAAGTATCTACTATTAGCCGTTGAAGAGTTCCACCTATCCACCTTCTGGCCTTGCCATCAGATCAGGTCAACAATACCGAACTACTGTACTATCAACGGAAATAGAAATACTTGCAAAGTTTCAAGTCAATATGACAATTAGAAGTAGGTTAAATTCATTATTAGCTATTTTTCCACCCTTAGGGGTGATATTTTTTTTTGAAATTTAAATGGGACCAATCTGGAAGTATACCCTTTCAAACAAAACAAAAATTATCCAAATCGGTCAATAAATGACGGAGTTCTGAGGTAACAGACGTAAAAAAAAAAATACAGTCGAATTGAGAACCTCCTCCTTTTTGAAGTCGGTTGAAAAGTTCATTGAAATCCGTCCAGAGGTCCGTAATAAGCAATTAAACAGACACACAAAGAATTTTTAACTCTTTTAATATTCTCCTATACTCAATAGACATATGTTTGAAAAAAATATTCAATGTATAATACTGAACTCTATTTAATTAAGCAAAATGACAGACTGAAAAAAAAATATAAATTTTACTTTTGCAGGTAAACTGGTGAAGAGACTCAATGAAAAATTCAAAGTTACCCTTCATTAGAGTTCTGAAAATAGGCAGTTTTTATTTAGATGATATGGGTTTCCATGCGATTTATGCCATCTAAAAATTACACAATATTATTACTAAAATATCTCCCAGTTATAGTTAAGGAAAGTATATAGTCAATGAATTTTAATTATGTATTCGTTCTATTATTTAGATGACTACTTTCTAAGAAATCTAATCTTAATCATGAATATGTAAATTAACAGTTGTGTCTAGAAAAGTAACTATTATTTTGAAAAGCTCAACATACCATGTAGTGAGTAAAAAATGGGCTTTCATTGGATTACGCTGCCTCAACGGTTGGTCCACAGAAGACGACCACGTACCTACTCGTATACTCGTATGAACAGGGCAAACTCCTAATCTGTTTGCCTCAGTCACTCTTCAGGTTTTAAAGTGAAGTTCGTGGGATATATAAATATTTGTACATCAAGAATGAAATAGCCTATGTGTTATGTATCCACGATATTTCGATATGAATCATTATATACTCGTATCTATATTCGAATTTCTGAAGGAATCTCAAATCTAATGAGGCGTTACTGTGTCAAGGAGTTTCAAAACTTATAAACTTTCTCATTTATAATAGGATGAATTGCTAGGCGATGTGGTTACCCTAGTAATTTAAATTCAAGTTGAAATAAACATTTAAATGTGGCCGTGTCGAGGACGCAAAGCCACAACTGATGGACCTCTAATTAGTCTGCTCTTGAATAGCTTCATTAATTATTTCGTAACATTAGACTGGCGCGGCAGTGAAATGTTGACGTGATGAAAACGATTTTCTAGAGCGCTCGCGATCACTGTTTACTCTGTACTGTAAATTCTAACTATTACAGATTAACATTTCTATCACTGTTATAGCTGGTAAAATCTTTAATATTTTTTTATGTGTTTATTAAAGTAAAATTTGTCTTTCTTTTTATTTTTTTTATTAAAATATTTTGCTATTTTATATTTTATTTATGGCAAGCATTATTATTAAAGCGGATCGTTCAGACTCACCGTCACTAATAACGTAGTTACTTTGCTAATACTAACTTACACAGGTACTTTTCCCGGGTCCTAAAATAAAATACTTGCACATTTATAATATTATTTTATAGGCAGCAACAAAAACTTATTATATAAGAATTTTAATTTAAAGGTATTTACTCAAAGCTTAGTGAAAAACAACTAATATTAATATTAAACTGTCCATGTTATATTCCATGTCCTAAAAACTATGTAACATTAAACTTCGATGAAAGTATTGTTAAGTTTCATTAACATATTTTATAGCGTCTTAAACCTCTTCTTTGAAAAGTTATATTAAAGCTATTTTATGCATTAATTATTATTAATCTATACATATAATAAAATTGTAACTAAGCCGAATCTGTACATTAGATATTGTTTGGAAAATCTTATTGAAATAAACATTATTATCGATACAGAGGCCGAATCTATGGCTTATAGATTTTTTGTCTGTCTGTCTGTTACCGCATCACAGAAAAACCACTGGAGGGATTTTGATAAAATCTGGTATGGTGATAGCTGGTTATCCGGGTTAACATATAGGATACTTTTTACCGCGGGTAAATATCTCATTTCTGAGAAAAAATACAAAAACATATCATGTAAGAGTATACTAAATATGTAAAACCTAAGAATTTGGTTTTTGATCATCTGAACGCAGGTGGAGCCGCGGGCAATGCTAGTTTAAATAAAAAAAACTCATTGAGGTACGACTACATCACTTGCCTATCTATATGATCTATATGTTACAAAGAACCCTTCTTTTTGACACTGATCCCTTATAAATTTAATTAAGCTGTGCAAGTTCTTCCAGGTTTTCTAACGATGGTTTCCTTTACTATTAGGCAGGTGGTAATCACATTAAAAATGGTCCATACATAAAAGTATCAGATCGCTTCACTTGGTTTTCCAAGCAACCTCACCACTACTGGGCTAAAACTACTTTATAATATGTATGTAAAACACTGCCTTATATGTAATCTATTAATATGTAATAATTAAATCCAGCATAGATTTAATTGGATTAAAATCTTGTTCCGGTATACCATGTACAATTAAAGTCTTGTTTATACCTAGTACGACAATTAAAATCGAATCAAAGTTGTGTAATATAAACCTATTCCATTTAATGTTCCGAACTGTCTAAGATACCGTTGCTTTGGAGTACAAGATAACTTGGAATACATAATATCGAATAATGAATAAAGTTACTATAATGAATGATGTTAACTTTCATACATAATATTCAATGAATTCTACATACCATTTTCGTCTCTCTCAAATTCTAACAGTCGAATGGTATTAAAGCGTCTGATAATATAAATTTATTCAACTATTTTTGATATAATCTATACATATAATAAAGTTGTAACTAAGCCGAATCTGTACATTAAATATTTTTTGGAAAATCTTATTGAAATAAACATTGTTATCGATACAGAAGCCGAATCTATAGTTTTTAGAATTTTTGTCTGTCTTTCAAGGGGAAGAGAACTAATCCTTAAAAAACAAAAGAATCTATATGTATTTATTATTTTTATTATTCATATTTTATTCTCTAAAATTGTATATTAATTTGTTATTATATGATTTATTATTAATAAGTATTAATTATATACAATTTCCTTTACTATTTAAATAAAGTAAACTATCTATATAGATGCCATATGGCAAAATCGAGATTAGTAGTATAAACAGTGCTGGATTTACACTAGGGGCACTCGGGGCTAGTGCCTAGGGCGGCAAATTTTTAGGGGCGGCAAAATTCGGAGGGCGGGAAAAAAATTCTTCGCGTTATTGAAAATGCTTTTTTATTTTCCAAAAAATGAGAATTAAAAAAAGATTAACTAGTGAGTACATTTTTCGAAAAATTAATTATGAAAATAATTTAAACTTTCAACATTTTGTTCAAAATTTCGATAATAGGGCGGCATTTTTTATAGTGCCCAGGGGCGGCGCTAAGGTTAAATCCGGCACAGAGTATAAACAAATCATTCTACTATTTTTCATTTTGAAATTTATTTTGGCGGACTCTGCCGATTTAATTTAGTTTAAATATAGGTATAGGACATACCTATATTACAATAAATTTATATTATTCTTTACTTTCATATTATCAGCCTCAGTGGCGAACCAATTTCGTATCCCAAGTTTGTCAAATTTCAATTTACGCAGATTGATTCGATTTGTGTATAAAAGAAAATAGGATGAAATAAACGGAATGGAGAAACCGCACCGTAATGTGCCCAATATCTGATAAACTGATTGTAGTCGAAGTGGAAATGGTTGTCAGTTTCACTTTTCGTATAAATATTTTCTTTAGTTTTGTGGAATAAGTAGTGGAGGTATGTTTAAACTATCATATCACTGTAATGTCCGAATATTTGTGTGTTTGTTATTCCGTTACGAATGTTTCGTTCACAGATAGACTCTGACCTGGAGAAATACTCGTATATTAGACTATAATTTGTATTAAAATTTTTCAAAATGCGCTACTTGCTTATATTATTAAATAAATTTTTTTTTCATAATTGGTTCAGGCGTCTTTGAGTAATCGGTGAACATACATAAAAAATAGATTTCGTCGAAGTGAGAACCGCCTCCGTTTTGGAAGTCGGTTAATAATATAAATAAAAGTGAATTTGTCAGTTTGGAGTTTTTCCATACCTATTCCATATTTTAAATAATTTTTGTAACGTATTTCTTTTATGTATGGATATTGTCGTTATGGTATGTTTGGTTCAGTTTGTAGTGACCCTACTTGCTGTGCCAGCGGTCGCGGGTTGGAGTCCCGCTGGGGGCATTCATTTGTGCGATGAGCACGAATGTTTGTACTCTAATCCTGGGTGTTTATATTTATAATATGTATGTATTTAAAGTTATATATGTGTAGTGTATCAACTATCTGGTATCCATAACACAAGCTTCGTAGCTTACCATGGAACTAAATGGCGCTGTGCCCCATGCCCCAACATATTATTATTATTAATGTGATTCTCAAATTAGTTTGGAAGAAGTTTCTAAAAGAGATATCGTGCGAATTCAACATAACGAGATTATTTATTAGACAGACGTATTTAATAGAATCGGCTAATTTATTCATACACACCGAATCGAATGAAATCACCGGTGCGTTAAATTTCAATATGAAATCCGAATATCAGCGATACAAACGATATTTTAATTAATGTAATGGAATAACGTGTGAAGCATTAGTAACTATGAGAGTAATTTATTTTATCATTACCCAAATATTGTTATTATTTAGATTTGAAAACTCAATTATACAAATTCCATCACTTCCTGTTTTCAGTCAAATTATACATATATAATCCACAGGAACCACTTAACAAACGAGGTGCAAAGTAACCTCATTCCTTTGTAAACTTTTAATTTTGTATAATATGTATTTGCAAGGATCTATTTATATGGCCTACAAGAATTTGTATTTTGTAGTGCTTTTTCTTGCGAAGATCAAACGCTTGATTTTCTTTGCCCGAAAGTCAGATAAATAACAAATTCATTACTATACAAAATAAATATTTTAAGCTACATACAACGCTTATTACAGACGCCCAGAAAACACGTTAAGCTGTTAGCCTTGTGCCTTATATGCTACCGGTCATGACGAGCTGGTGTCCAACCGAAAATGTAATAGAAACTAGTATTGCCCTCGGCTCCGCCCGCGTTCAGATGACCATAAACCAAATTCTTAGGTTTTATATATTAGTATACTCTTACATTGCAGTTTTTGTATTTTTTCTCAGAAATGAGGTATTTTCCCGTGCTAAAAAGACCCGGATAACCAGCTATCATCATACCAAATTTCATCAAAATCCCTCCAGTGGTTTTTCCGTGATGCGGTAACAGACAGATAGACAAAATTCTAAAAACTATAGATTCGGCCTAATAATGTCTATTTCAATAAGATTTTCCAAAAAATATTTAATGTACAGATTCGGCTTAGTTAGAATTTTATTATATGTACAGATAAAAGAATATAGAGTGCACTTATCTATGTATTTTATTATATGTGGCTACATCACCTGTAGGCAGTATGACTGTATAAAGTTTAGTTGTACTATGGATAAACCTTAGAGTTAAGTTTAGATTGTTTGGCTTTTAATTTAAATTAAATCAAAGAGCGTAATTAACAACAAGAGGCCTTTCAAAAAGTCCTTTTAAAATTGACGCTGCAAATGAGTTTTGGTGCTAAATGAAATTCGAGAGATTCGTAAGATTTAAAATAAACGAATTCTTAAGTTACAAATATTTTTCATATTTCATTTTTTATAATATATTTCATTATTTCATTAAAAGATTTTTATTGTACAAAATTTGTAATTAAAAATAAATTCGATTGCTGCTATAGACTGAGTGCATAAAACGAATAAGTAACTTTGATTCTGTTATAATTCTATGGCTTTAAACAGACAGGAGCAGAACTGTGAGTTTCATTAATTTTCAAAATTAATATAAAAAATAATATAATTGAATATTCTTGTAAATAAAACAAATATAGCTGTTTGTTTTAGTTAAACGAGAAGTTAAGTTATACTATCTTAAGGATTAGTTTTTGTGAAATACCTTAGTTTTTATATTAGGTATTTTAAGGAACAATCTGAAATGGAACCAATTACCAAACTGTTGGGTTGGTCATTTTGTCGTTGAGAAAAGTTGTTCCGATCAGATTATTGGACGGATCACTCGACCTAAAGGGATAATATAATAAATCCGTAATATGTAAATGGAAAAACTATATTTATCTCTAGCCAAAAGTCATAAAGGAAATCATTTCGTCATATTCAGCACTAGCATTGCTCGCAGCGCCACCCGCGTTCAGATAACCAAAAACCAAATTCTTATGTTTTACAGATTTGTATCCTCTCACATTGCAGTTTTTGCATTTTTTCTCACAAATGAGATATTTTCCCGCTGTAAAAAGTATCCTATATGTTGACTCGGATAACCAGCTATCACCGTACCAAATTTAAAATAGATAAGATAGACATACAGACAAAAATTCCAAAAACTATCTATAGTTCGGCCTCTGTATCGATAATAATGTTTATTTCAATATGATTTTCCAAAAAATATTTAATGTACAGATTCGGCTTGGTTACAATTTTATTATAATATGAATAGATGTAGATGTACATAGGATCAGAGGTAAATTATTAAAGTACTCTATTATTAATATCGCAAATAATAACGTTTCCATGAGCACTTTTAATAACGGATGAGGTCTCATTTTTATTAACAATATTTTGATAATATGTAAAACCTAAGAATTTGGGTTTTGGTCATCCGAACGCGGGCGGAGACGCGGGCAGTGCTAGTTTTTTTATATAATTTCCAACAAAATCATATAAAGAAACCAATAAAATAAATGTGATTAGAATCTGATATTTAATGTGATATTTGTGCAAAGCAAAACTAAAATGTACATTACCTTGTATTATACACGTTTCTAAGCACTTATTTGTTGTAAAAAATTATATAAATTTTTATATTTTATTCGAAACAAAAACCTAAACGTTTTTATTGCTATTCAATTGGATTATTTGATGTTATAAATAAAATGGACTTAAAAATTTCTATTTCCCTTAACAGGTAACAATGGGTTTTGTATTCCATACATAAAAAAGTAAATTGAGTTTTCTCAGCACCCTCATCTTAAAGCTTAGCGATTATTGACTTCTGTAGGCCCATTTATCGAAAAAGGATTGAACGTTAGATGCGTAATATTGTGCGAAACTACCGAAAACAATGTGATTTGAATATTAAATTATGTTGAAAATTCACCATAAGATAACCATGCAGATGGAGAACCTAAGCTTTAACTAGCAAAAGAAGTTAACACCATGTAAATAGAAAAATTAAAATTGTAATTCCATACCATACACAGCTTTATACTGTACATTTGAACTTTGAATTTGAATACTAAGTTGAGTTTGGACTCTAACGCGGTGCGTGAGACCGGCGTCATCGACTACGTACCATAAGTTAAATAGTTATATTTTTTACATTTTGATAAAGCTATGTACATTCGTTTTTCTGTTAGAAGGATAACCGTTTTTGCTAATTTCATTAATGTCCCTAGAGTAAAAAGAATAATAGAGGTTGATTTTATTAAGAAAAACAAATGATTTTTTAAATTTCAAAAAGCATATGTATAAAAACATATTAAATAACCGAAATATGATAGATAAAATAGCTTGTTTTATTATCAAATAATAAACATTTTTAAAAGTATACCAATTGTATATAAAATAATTAAAAAAAAATTGTGGTTTAAAATCCCGATGCGTGGGACCGGTGTTACCAAGAATGTAAGTAAAATTGGACGTTACCATTGGCGGGTTAATATCAATTATGGTTTAAAATATAAAAAAAAAAAATGTAGAAGGTGACAAGTAAACGATAAAGTAGTGGGCGGTGTGACCCCATTAGTCCTAGTCAGTGCCAATGATTGGGGCTATTAGATATAATTATAGGTTATTAACGTATATCAATTACGGTAAGTGATTAGTATTGAAATATTTTTTTATTATGACAGATGATCTTGGTAATATTATTTATATTATAGACTATTTATATAATATATATATATATATTTAACTGCCTCGGTGGTGTAGTGGCTAGCATGTACGGCTGCACACCCGGAGGTCCTGGGTTCGAGTCCCGGGTCGGGCCAAGTTTAGTTATTGAGTCTTCCTGTATAGTAAGTCTCAGTAACAGCCCGGAGTTAGGAAGTTGGCGGTGTTTCACCCCCGTGCCTCGGAGAGCACGTAAAGCCGTCGGTCCTGCGCCTTAACTCTCACCGGTCGTGTCGAGTGGTCGTCCCACCGGAGTATGAGAGTGATAGGAATAGAGAGTGCACTTGTGTCTGCGCGTACACTAGAGCACTATAATATCTCCTGCGCAGTTGGCTAATCTCATTGAGATTGGCCGCCGTGGCCGGAATCGGCTAGGAGAACATCATATATTGGTAAAGGGTATATAATTATAGTATGTATATTGTATAAAAAAACCAAAAAATATTTTAGTAACTTCTGACTTTTTTAACACTTAAGGTTAACCTACCAAATTATCGGTTCTTTTTTAATACAAGTTTAAGTAAGATTTTTATACTTCACTCTGTTAGAAGGATTAAAAATATCTGCAAAAATAATTGTATGGTCAATAATCTGTTTTTTTAATTAAATAAAATAAATATTATTTTATAGCTTTATCTTTATTAAAAGTAACCCAAAAAAAACTTTTCAAGTACATACATTTAATGTATATTCTCCGTGACTCCGTTATTATATTAGCTTATTGATTGCATTGAGTATAGACATGTCTACAGAAGGTACATCAATCTTCTTTTTATTACTAATATTAAACTATTACTTTATAGAATACATATTGTATTAGTATTGATTATACAAAATATATACGATATTATCTGTATATTTAAGAAGTGCTATTTTTTATCCTTATTCCCTCCACGACCGCGGACACGCCGGCGTGTCAGTTAACAATAGATTTCTTGGAATTTTAATTAATTTCTTAGAAATTTACCTAGAGGTGTTATAGGGGTTGAATTTCCAAAAATCCTTTCCTAATCTACCTAAAAATTTGAAGCATTTACATATTCTGAGGCAGTGGTAGGCCAGTGGTGACGCGATCTCTTAGGAAACCGAGTGAAGTGGGTTCAAATCCCGGGTCTCACACGTCTGATATTTCCACGTGCGAATCATTTCTAATACGATTACCTCTTACCTTACAGTGCCTTACGGCTGGCGGAGAGTGACATTGCTTAGGGTTTTATACCTGTACATTAAGCCCCTGCGGAATATTAGTTTATTGGAAAATTACTAAAGGCCTATACGAAGCCAGATCGTATTTGAGTATCATAATAATACGTTTTAAAAATTTATTTCTATTATAGATAAATTTTGTTTGCTACTCCGTTCACGGACCGTTTGCCGATGTAAAGTAGCATATGACTTGTTATCTCCATTCTATCTTCCATTTAAATCTGTTGTTCTTTGGTAAGAAGAAGTAATAAGCAAACTTATACTTATAAATTATGGCATTTGTAATATTAGTGTGATTTATAGTTAGTTGTTGTACTTGTGGTCTAATAGATGCTGAGTGGCTAACTTGGCACAGTACAAGCGTATTTGTTCTGAAAGTTAATATAGATTCGATGTGGCGATGTTTCATGTGATTGCATTGCAAATAACCGAGAATCTGCATATTGCTTGATATTCCGTACTAATGGTTTTGGTATGTTTCGTTAAAATTGGTGGTAAAAATAGCCGGTATTTCATATTGCTAATACTGAAATTTGTTTCATAAATTGTAAAATTATTTGATATATAATCAAAAATACATAAATAATAATTTTATCAAAAACGCTTTATATGGTAATAGGGTACTTTCTGTCGTCTTGTTTGTTTTAGAGCCAAATATCACAATAAATTGCTGTTATTTTAGAAGTAGAGAAATCTAAGTATAGAATATCTTATTTCTACAGGTCAATGTCAGTGTGTCCATTTCACGAGGTAATAGCGATGTATAATGTAATCAATTGGCACGTCTGAATGCCATAAAACCAAGAATTGAGTTAAGATTTTTTCATTTAAGACTTTTTCCTCAGTATCAATAAAAGTGTCATGAAGTTGATATAGAATAACGAAACTGTTTTTTGAAGTGAATCTTCGATAGACAGGTTTGGGTGGGAAGGGGCACGAGGAGGGGGGGAGGGGGGGGGGTGAGGTAAATTCATGTACATAAGTCTTCATTGATATGACTGCGTGACGTGTTAATGCTAACACTCAGAGTGCCGATAGATGTCAAAACCAGATAAATGTAAAGTTTTATTTAAGATCAAACAATTAATTTGAATATCCAAAAATAACAACTGTTTGTTTATATTTTTAAGTTTTCACTTGTGTCGTCAGTCCTTATGACTGCTTTTTATATGTATATCCTATTTTCTACGCCTCTCGTGTCACGTAATAGAAAGAAACAAAGCGCAAAGTCTTAGTGATGATGGACCGTTTTTCATAACAGTTGAACAGTTTCGGATAGATCTTAGCACATGTAATATTCTATACATACTACTAATATCTTAGTATAATATTTCATATCTGTAATGCATTGTCTTAGCACAATAGTGCAATTTATAAACTATTGTAGTTCTAAACTAAATAATAAATTGTACTGCACAAGAACATGAAAGAAAACTTTCCACGGGGCAAAACCACAGGCAGAAATAAGGAAGATTATAACATGTCTCTGCACACTGATAAAACTCGTTTCACAACAAAGGGCCAATTGTTATAGGGCGTCCATAAACTTAAGCTTATAGTTTGACTTAAAATCAATGAACTGTGAAAATTGTCTTTTCATAAAAGAAATTTGGTTTTATAGCAAATGTAATCTTGAAACAGGATAAATATCGACAATAGATAATATCTTATTTATTTACTACTATTATAAATTTTATGCATTTTTATAAGCATGAAAATAAAATGTTTTTATAATTATGTACACTCATAAATATAATTTAAGCACTTAAAAACCGATATCAAAATATTGTTTGGCGATATTCTATTATTACTTTTCGAAAGTCAAATATTCCGTATATTTGACTATTTGGAAATAAAATGAAATGAATTCATGTTCTAAACCGATTAAATTTATTATAGCGTGAATTCGCGTCTTCCCTCTCCATTAATTCCTCATCAATCAGTACGTCAAAGTCGCCTAAAGCTTCGTCGCTCGGTGTTTTGTTCCACCTGGCGTCAGGGATCCCGTCTGGTGGCACAACGACCGAAACTATATTGTCGATCAATTTATATTTTAATATCCTGTCATTATGTGTAGTTGATTGCAAAGAAGGGGAAGCGTTTACTTCAACGAGCCACGGTTTTAGTTCATTATCTATGATAATATCATATCCATAACATTCAAAGCAATGTCGATCGTTAGCCATTACAGGCGCAACAGCTTTCAAAGAGTGCACTATCAGCCATTGCATGTCAGCAAATAATTTATCGGTCACTGAACGCCCTCGTGTGCCTTCCAAATATAGGCGAAAATTTTGGATACTCATTTTACCGCCATGTAAACTGTTATAATCGCCGCCGTGTTTTTGAACGCTAACATTTGTCAAGTGAACATACATATTGTCCAGTTCCGTTACGCTAGTATCGTATTTTACGGTACAAAATCTACAGAACCCATGTTGAAATAGATAGGCTTTGAGGGGTCGGAATGAAGTTACCAAAACGTATAGTCTCAGATCGAATTTCTTACCCCCAATCAAAAGGGGATTGTCAATATAGCGTGATATTACATAACTTTCTTTGCTGCTAAGTTGCGGGTGTAACGGAGCTTTCACTTCGCGGGACCACTTCTTAAGTTTTGAAAGCTTGTTTATTAGGAAAATTCCGGCCCCTTGTGATTTTCCACACGGTTTCATGATCCAAGTACTTTGGGGTGACTTTCGATACTCTTCAACGAACATATTGTAATCGGCGGGTAATACGTAAGTAACAGGTATCCAATCTAAATGTGTGTAGCGCATCACAGTTTGTCCATTAGGTAAAGTCACTTCTGATTTCTCAGCTAAAGGATTACCTTCACGTTCTAGCTCTTTACGATACCTCTTAATATTTTTAACCAATAAATCTTTACGTGAAAGTTCATAGTGGTTTGGAAAATGGTTTATTATTTGGTTGTCATTCATTCTGTAACCACTGTCAATACTGAATAAACTGCGGCAGTTTTGAGTAAAGGACCAGTAAAAATTCCATTCTTCTTCAGGTCCCACTTGAACCCACCCACGTCTCTCAAAATTACTTATGATTACAGATTTTTCCAGATCAGTACAGTAGGTTACGTGTCTTCTTTCCATTTTTATTGAAAGTAAATCTAAAAATATAATTTTTGTATAATTATGAAATTAAAATATGTAGAATAAATTTTTAAGCAAGTACCTAAACAAAACAAAAATATAGCATTGATATGACGTTTAAAATATGACATGGAAAATGTTTTATTATCATATTTTTATATTATGCCAGTTCTTTTAAATCACAGTGAAATAAATACTCATACATCACGAAAAACCTTTTAAATAACATTTGCTTCATGTTTATTAAAGAGATGAAAATGTGTATACAATATTTTTTATCTTTCAGTATTATTATAGCTAAATCTTATTACCAGACTTTTTATTTTGTTTCATAGAAAATTATTTACGTTTATTTCATTTCTTTTATTTGTTTTTAAATGAATATAATATTATATACAGTAGTATATATTATTACAAGTCTAATTTAATTTTCGTTGTAATAAAGAATAGACTCATAAGTATTTGTTGTACCTGTATTTGGTTTAATTTGTCCTTATATTAAAATACACAGATTCCTTTCCTTACATATTTCACCTCTTAAGGAAGATGTTAAATATGTAAGGAAAGGAAGTGGTTGCCTTTCTACTTATTCTACTTCAACTTATTTATTAAAAAAAGAATTATGAAGGTCGATTCCGAAATATTGGCAAAAAATAAATCTGAATTAGTCCTTCTGAAGTCGGTCCATAATATGGGGAAATATTGGTGTAGTAGTAAAATTATCTAGTACTAGCGGCTCACCCTCGCATCGCTCGGGTAGGTACATTATAAGTATATATAAATATTTATTAGCCAGAGTCAGCCATATAAATAATAATTAATTTTTTCGTCAATTTTTTTCTTATGTTTTAATAGTTATTCTGCTATTCGGAGCTGAGACAAATCCAAAAAATTAAAAACCATGAAAATCGGTCCAGCAGTTCTCGAGTTATAAGTGTTGTAATAAAGCCGACTTTGTTTTATGTATATAGATTCCATTATTTTGTAAATAATTTCATCTTTGAACTTTCGGCGAATCCCCTAATTTCTGTTCACATTGTAACTAAGCGCTACGAAAATGTAATAAACTCAGGACTTGGGTAACAGCGACAGTTCGGGCATATTAACAAGTTTGCGAACGATATCCCTGCCATTTCGCTTAAATTTGAATTATGCTCGAGGAGATATCAAGTTATTCTATATACATATGTATATACGTACATCTCTTATATGTTTATTTTATTGTATGCCTAAGTAAGAACAGGATTTCTATTGGAAGAATGGTACAATATGCTTTGTTTTGCAAAATTAATCTATTACAGTTATTTTTCGCGTTCAAGGTTCTGAAGAGACCTGGACTTGAAAAAATTATTCCGCTGTTCATTTACAGATAATTGGTAACATGATTCACGGTTGATGTAAATACAAATAGGAAAAGATAAAACGGTTTAGTACCTTTTTCTCCTCTCTTTATCTCTTCTATTGACGAGCTTTGGTGCTATCAATAAAAAAATTTGGAACAGTTTTTTTATATAGATAGGTGAATTATACGAGAGATATAAATATATATATATATATGAAAACTCGTATAATTTCCTCAAATATTCAATAATGATTATGGTCTAATTTTGACCACGTGGCGAACACTAGTTAAAGTAAAACAACAAATGATAAAATTAGGGAAAAGAATTTTTTTTTTGCAGTGTTCTATGTATAAACTACTCTTTTATGTATAAACGGTTCTATTTATTAGTCGATTCATAATAAACATAATATTGTATGTATGATATAGTATCAGTTGGTGAACGAGTTTGACTTGCACTTTACAGATTTTTAATATCTCGTAAAAGTTTTTCTTTTCCTGCATATTTATAAAGTTTTCTGGGCGCCAGTCTTTTAAGCCAAGTTCAATTTCACACAAGGCTAATATTTGTTTGCGGAAACTGTACTGTGTTTCATTTAGCAAGTTTAGTTAAAAGCATCGCTAGAGTATATTCATAATACTTACCGACTACCGTATATGCGATAGTCCGCAAACGGCAGAGCGTCAAGTAGACTAATAACGATTAAAAAACGTAATTGTAAGCTTTTCAAAAGGAGATCTAAGTTTAACCAATATACATAAAGTTTAGTTTACGTGTAATTCACAAACTGCTATATATTTATTATTGTACAGCTTTATGTTTAAGGTACTTTATTTTTTACAGCTATTACATATAATCAGAATAAAATATTGGTTATTTTTTTGTCCTCAGAAATTGTAATGCTTTGATAGAAACTTAACTATAAAAACTTTTAGTGTGTAACTTTGTTTCATTGTATGGGATGGAACAGTGTAATTCTGTGGTGTTAACACAGGGAGGCTGCTTTTTGTTTATTTAGGTTCTTACAAATTGGTTGAGCGAAGTACTTAGTAAAAGTGAAGAAAGTAAACATGAAAAGTTTGTATTAAGTTGTGTGTTTAGTTAATGGTTAAAACTTTTACATTAAAATATACTTATTTCTAACTTAATGATAAAGTAAGCAAATCTTTGGTAGAGTTTAATTTATTTTGCTAATGAAAGTCTTAACCAAATATTACAAGTACTTGTTAGTTATTTATCTTTTATTAAATTGTAAGAAAAGAGTAAAATTTGCTTAATAAAACACTGACTGATTCTGATGAAAGTTGAAAGTTCGTCATTTGTAAAATAAGTAATGTACAAATATTGTTTAAGCTTCTTTTTAACTCCCAACGCAAAAGAGTGTTATAAGTTTAGTTGTATATGTGAGTAGAGTATGTTGACAGTTCTATTAAGTGTATTCAGCCCTTTTTAATGTCCCACTGCTGGGCACGGGCCTCCCTTCAATACGTGGGGGTCAGGCCATAGTCCACTGAGCTACCACTGCCTTATAATATATATATACAAGTTATTAATTTTCAAAATTTATTTGTACCAACACTGTCCATCTCACAACATGTGAGTGACGGTAATTATAATATGACAAGCATAGTGGCATCGAGAGCGCGGCTGTGACATATAGCGACATTAACCCGCTGTCTGCGTGACGTATGAGCGCCTGCGCTTAACTACAAGCATTACTAATTAATTACACTGAGATGACTCGGAAAGTGGACAATTTATATCGAATTTTAACATTTATTATGTTTATTTTTCATCAGTTCAACATAAAATTAGCACAAAAATGAGAAGTGAGTCCCGTTCACGAATTGATGCTGTTGGCTACGAGCCACAATTATAGCGGATGCGAATAATAGCCTGTGTTTCGGTAATGTAACTTTGTTTAAATGTTAACAGTACTATAATAAACCTGTAAGCTTTTTTGGATTTCAATTTGCGTGTAATTTTTATCATTTTACATGTACTTTGAATTGCTTAAACTGACTCTAATAAAGCTATATCTGTATATTATACATTTTCCTTAATATAGACAGTCAAGTCTTTAGAATATCAAAATGTATTTATTAAAAATTGTAACCACGAATATTATCTATAATAAGCAAAAAAAATATTATTCTCTATACTAATATGATGAAGCTGAAGAGTATGTTTTTTTTTTATGAGCGCATTAATCTCTGAAACAACCAGCCGGATTTGGTAAATCTTTCTTGTATTTGATAGTCAAATTTTTGAGGAAGGTTATAACTGACATCACGCTACGACTTTCAGTACCGCAACAGTTATACATACATAAATAGACTACGCGAGTGGAGTCCTGGGAAAACTAGTTGTTAATAATGTTAGTAACCTAAATTGTAATTAGCTTTATTTTGCCCTTAGTGTAAATTTAGTGTCAAAACTTAATAATGCTAATAAAGTTTTATTATTATAATTATATTAAAATGGAATTGTATAATTATAAAGAACTATAAATTACAGCTTTAAATATAATACTATCTACTTGCTAGACACCAATTGTTTGTGGGTAGAGTTCATTAATTATTTCATAATATCGCAACACGAGGAGATCAAACAGTGACAAATTTGATACGCCTCTAATGATTAACGAGCATTTGAAATTTTCTTTGTTGTTATGTACAATGGGCATGACAAATTTCAGCATTGTAGATAGAAAATCGTCGTGAAAAATTATTATAAATTTAATGGCATAATATTTTTATTACAAAATATTTTAATAAAAAATGAACGGCCTAGTTCATATGGCATACAATTATTACAACAAGCTTGTTGTGCTATCATGCGAAAATAGACTAAATAAGAAGATTCATGAAAAAATATTATGTAATTTTGAGCCCTTCATATTAAGGGTTGAAATTAACAGATATTTATATTATACTAGCAGAACCCGCGGCTTCGCCCACTCTTAAACTACAAAAAAACCCTCTAAAATGGTAGGTTTCATACAAACTTTCATCCGCTATTTTACCACCTTATGGAATTAATTTCTGAAAATGCTAAAACACGTAATTAATTAATTGTATTGAAGAGTATTTATACCAAGTTTCACGTAATTCCGATCATAAATATTATTTTGGATTGTATTATAACGTGTTTTCTCGTGGGAAATTGATAATTTCCCGCGGTAAAAAGTAGCCTATGTCACTTTCCAGTCCTCCGACTCTCTCCACACAAAAAATCACACCAATTCGCCAAGCCGTTTTGACGTGAAAGAAAGACAAACAAACAAACAAACAAACAAACAAACAAACAAACACACTTACAAATTTATAATATTAGTATGAATATGGATGGATTACATGTAGTTCACAAATTACTATACACATAGTTACGAGTATTATGTACAATTTAATATTGTAATTAGATTGTAGTATTGGTTAATTTAATGCCTCCAACAAGTCATGAGGGCACGATCGTGTTGACCTAGTGGCTAGCTATGTATGTATATGGGTGTAAGGTTACGAGTAAATAACTAGCTAGCTATTGGCGCTTGGGCTAAGAATATTTATTATTTATAAACTGTGTCATTAATATTTAATATGTGTATGTGATTATTTAGTACTCATACAATGTACCTAATAGAATAACATTGTCTGTTCTGTTATCTGTACTTAAAAGAGCAGGAGGAAATTCCAGTACTAAAGTAAGTATAATATGACGTCCAAACGGTCGTCAATGATCGTATTGTGTCTAAATTACTTTTATAGGGCTTTACCTTTTAAAGCGTAATATAAATTTTTTATTTAAGACTAGCGGCTCACCCTCGCTTAGCTCGGGTTTAATATTTATACGATACTAACGTCACTCAATTGTTTTGCCTTCCCGGAACCTCTCCACTAACACTTAAACTTTATGGTATGGTATTAAAGTTCAAATTGACTTTTAAGTATTATTACGAATCTTTTGTATGGGAATAATAAAAAAGTGTCGTTTTTAAACTTTTTTAGGCAATTTTTTAAATTTTTCTCTCCGTAAGAACCATCCTCGTACTTCAAGGAATATTCTAAAAAAAGAATTAGCGAAATCGGTTCAGCTACTCTCGAGATTTGCGCTTACCAACACATTCAGCGATTCATTTTTATATTATAGATTTCTGCATTTTCCGATTAAAACCTCGACGCAAAAAGAGAGGTGTTTATAAGTTTGACGTCCAGTACTTTTCTCGTGATGTACCCAGACAGACAAACAAAAATTCTAAAAACTATAGATTCGCCCTCTGTATCGATAATGACGAAAAATATTTAATGTACAGATTCGACTCAAAATTTTATTATATGTATAGATAATCAATAAAATAGTTTACGTATTAATTTTAGTTTCATATTTTGTTACATTATTTTATAACTTTGTAATATCATTTTGTACATTAGGCTAATCTTAAAGAATAGACCGCAATCATTCGCAAAAAAAATGCAAGAGTCACACTGGATCCCTTCCAAAAGTAGCAGAATATGTATACAGATTTATATATATATATATATATATATATATATATATATATATATATATATATATATATATATATATATATATATATATATATATATATTTCATCCTTAGTTAGTATAAATACGTACATACTTTCTCCGTACCAATCTGGTTTTCGAAAAGGTCATAGCACTGTGACAGCCTTACTCAAAGTATCCGACGATATACGATTTAATATGAGCGAGAAACTAATCAGCGTTGTAGCCCTGCTTGACTTCAGTAATGCTTTCAACACAGTTGACTTTAAACTCCTGTTAGCTGTGCTTGAATCCATTAATGTGTCAAGCGACGCCATCAGGTGGTTTAGCAGTTACCTGTACGGTCGTCAGCAGTGTGTACATATTGATAATAAATCCTCCACCTACTTTCCTCTCTCAGCTGGGGTGCCACAAGGTGGTGTCCTCTCACCTCTTCTGTTTTCTATATTTATTAATACAATTTCCACACTTCTTTCATGTCCCTATCATCTTTATGCTGACGACTTACAGGTTTACGCTGCGGGTCCCTCCAGTGAACTCAATAATACTATTGAACGGTTAAACAGTGACCTACACAAAATTTATTCCTGGAGTACGACGTATGGGCTCCGTGTTAATCCTATCAAGTCACAAGTCATTATTATTGGAAGTCAAAAGTTGACCAACAAGATCGACTTTAATACCTTGTCCCCTGTTAGATTTGGCAATTCCGACCTAGCATACAGTAACGCCGTCAGGAACCTTGGACTGTTTTTCGACAACTCCTTATCCTGGACTGTGCAAATTGCAGAGGTGAGTAAAAGGATGTTCGCTGCAATAAGTTGTTTGAGGCGATGGAAAAATCTGTTGCCTATTAAAACTAAAACTGCACTAGCTCACTCACTACTGCTACCAATTTTAGATTATGCTGATTGCTGCTACCTCGACGTTTCAGAGGAACAGCTTAACAAGCTCGAACGTTTGCAGAATATGTGCATCAGATTTATATTTGGTTTACGTAAATTCGACCACATCTCCGAATACCGTAAGCAATTAAAGTGGCTTCCAATCAGATTTAGGCGCAATTTGCACGTCCTTTCCATCCTTTTCTCCATCCTTTATAATCCTACTACTCCCTCTTACTTAAAGGAACGGTTTAATTTTCTAGGTTCGGACGTGTCTGGTTTGCAACTTAGGTCTCAGAGCGACAACCGTTTGAAATTACCATCTTGCACCACCAATTACTATGGTAATTCTTTTACCGTAAAAGCTGTAAAGCTATGGAATATGCTCCCCCATGATGTTCGCCATTCAAAATCTCTAAATATTTTTAAACGTCGTCTAACTAATTATTATCTGTCTTGTTAGTTATTAAGTATATATGTATATATTATGTATTCATATGTAGTTATGTATCTTATGTATATGTATGTATGTATGTATTTATGTATCTGTGTACATATATATTATACGTGTATGTATATATTTTTGTCTTTTGTATGTATTCATGTTTATAAACGTAGTTCATCATGTCTGTATTTAGTGTTAATTGTACCGTCCCGTCTTCGATTCTTCTAATCCTTTCACCAAAGGTTGTCTGTAAGAGATTGCTCGTAGCAATAAGACCGCCTTTGCATGCCTATTTGTTATTTATTTTTTATTTTTATCTTCTGTAATCTTTTTTTTTTTGTGTGTGCAATAAAGAATTTATCTATCTATCTATCTATCTATCTATAAAATCAAAACTGCACTAACTAAAAAACTAGTGTCTGGTGTATCGGGAATTATAAATGATAGTATTTATTTAAATCCGAAAGCTAGAGATTATTCACTAAGTGTTTATAAACCAACGTGCTTATTATAATATTCAATTTTGATATCTTGTTTATTTACATAACAAATAATTTTCTGCTATAGACTAAATATCTGATTGAGATTTCCACTCTATTCAAATTTTAATCTATGCACGATGACGTTTATCTTTCAAAACGCGTTGACAGCTGATAGCTATCTCTTTTTTTACATACATTTTGCTCAGTCGTTTCATATTCGAAATTTGAAAACTGACAAAATGTTTATGACATACAGATTATTATTTGTTTATGACATAGAGATTTGTGACCAATTTTCAAATGCTACTATGAACATACAACAGATTTATAAATATAATTAGGTGCTATAAAGTTTTACTTTTTCCTTATAGATATAGTTTACGAGCATATTTGCAAATTGACTCTAGATCCTTGAATTCATGTAAAATAATTCTAACTGCGCCACACTTGCGACTTTAGCGGGATTAACGAATCAGCGTTGCAAATTCATTATAACAGATCTGCACTGGGATAGGCTATAACAGCTGGCTTCCTGCACATAATACTTACAACTGTGCAAGAACCTAATACAAATATTATCAAGTAGGTTGATATGATGCATAGTAGTTATATACAGTTTTAATTGAACTTAATTAAATAATATTTTCTTTAATTTTAATTTGTATATTATATTATACTAGCACTGCCCTCGGCTCCGCCCGCGTTTAGATGACCAAAAACCAAATTCTTAGGTTTTACATATTAAAATGCTCTTACATTGCAGTTTTTGTATTTTTTCTCAGAAATGAGATATTTTCCCGCGGTAAAAGGTATCTTATATGTTGACCCGGATAATTAGCTATCATCATACCAAATTTCATCAAAATCTGTTCAGTGGTCTTCTCGGGATGCGGTAACAGACAAACAGAAAGACAAAAATCCTAAAAACTATAGATTCGGACTTAGTATCGATCTAATGTCTATTGCAATAAGATTTTCCAAAAAAATATTTAATGTACAGATTCGACTATTTTATTATATGTATAGATTTTAAAGTTTACATTAGATTCGTTTCCATAATCATAAAACATAGGCTATAGTAATACGAATAAAAAATTTAAACGATTGTTTGGCATTTATCGATTTTTTGTCTAATATGTACCTACTTGCATAATATGTAAAGGGTAAATATTTATTTTACCTATTTTAAAATACAGAATTTTTGCTTATTAGTGGCTATGTTGCCGTAAATAAGTTAACCCCAGGGATTATCGTGGACTTAAATGAAAAGTGACCCGCGTTGTAAGCTCTGAATTAATTGAAGCCTTTTATGTGCTGAAATTTGGCTCAGAGCCTAAAATAATATAAGATCATATTTATTATAATGAAATTGAGTTGGAAAATATTTATTACTCTTGATTTTATAAGCAAATTCAATAAATTTTTAAAGTTATTGGAGCATGGACCTTATTTTTATTATTTTTATAAATGAGGAAACTTTTTTTACCTATTTAATAAATCTTGATGAGATTTGAGCTTATGGTTTTTATGAAAGATAATATATCACATACCTTGTTATTAGACGAATAAAAAATTACACAAAAGAGCTTAAAAAAATACGCAAGCTAACTAAAACAAATGTTTCTAATATAGTATGAAATTATAAGCTACTTAACGGCTTTGTCTGTGGATATTTTATTTGGTCTTTAATCATTAAACCAGACCCACGCTTTGTATAGGAGTACGCGGAACCGGGACTGCAAAATGTATATTTGAATCTGCTCGACCAATAAATGAAGGTTACGTTCAAACTGCTGTAAGTGAAAGCTGTAGTACAGAAAAATCTATTAAATTCAGTTATATTTTCTAGCAACTTTAATAAGCCAGGCAGACATATCGAGTAACGTGCCATAAAATTTTAAAACTGCATATTTACCTTATTACGTATAGTAAGATACCTAAATTAATGTGCAAAATCCATTTATTTTTAGTTTGATTGTAACAGTTTTTTTACAAGTAAGTAATAAGTAAAGTTTTCATTATATTATTATAAAAAATAGGCTCGCTTCACTCGGGTTCGTTCCTAGCTTGTTTCCCAATACAAACTTTTATCCGCATTTTCACTCCCTTAAGGGATGATTTCCGGGGTAAAAAGTATTCTATGTCCTTCCCAGGGTCTCAAACTATCTTCTTACCAAATTTCATCTAAATCGGTTTAGCAGATCCAGAGTTTAGCCCCACAAACTCACAATTCACAAACTTTACCTCTTTATAATATTAGTGGGTATAGATTATTTCAGTGCTCATTTTATATTTACAATTTATTATAATAAAGAAATAAAAACATTCCCTTAAACGTTCAATGTTTAAAGAAAAATATTTTCTTAATATTTGAAAATAGGACGCTGAAAAACGTCTATAGTCTATATGGCTGCCTGTTATAAAGGATTCATTAGTTTAAACGGCAATAGCCTTTCATAGTGGGCGGAGTAAATAATTAAACTCTTACCCTTTAGACCTTTTGCTAATTAACCTATTATAGTTAAACCTGCTCTTTAGTTAAATAACAGAAATATTTTTTGTATAAATAGGATTTCGCGATAAAGAGACAGTATGCTGATATTTTAGTTTCTCGTACACGCGAAGTTTTCTGCTTCTCACTAACTTCTTACACAATACCCTGGAACTTTTAATATGTTGTCTCGAAGGAAAAGATATACTACGAGAGACGAAGAAGTTTAAAGTAGCTTAAGAAACTGATCGCATGTCGTAAAATATGTTAATGTTGGCAGTTTTCCGTTATTTTTATAAAAAATACTGATTTTTTTTTTATTTTACAGGAAGTTCCAGTTAATGTAAATAAAACAAAGTATAAAATACTTAAATGAAAGATCATAATATAGCCTTAACATGATCGATGTTACTATGGTTTATTATAATTTTCAGTAAATCATGCTTCACTACCACATATGTTCCTGATTTCATAAAGTAGCTAATTAATATTAAGGTGAAATGGTACGAGAATAGCTCTCACAAATTCACTTCAAGATGCAGTGCTCATATCGCTCTCTCTAAGATATATTACGTAATTCAAGAATAATTAAAAGTGATGGGCTGTAATATATAACAATAAGTTTAGATAACTTGAACTATTTTGAATTTATAAGTTATATTTTATTCACCATGTTCTATCATTTGCCAAGTGAAGATGTCGCACATTTATATTATACAAGCGACTCACCCTCGCTTCGCTCGGGTTCATTTCTAAGTACGTCTTAACAGTTAGTATGGAATAGATATACAAATTAAACAGTTTTGAACTTTTTGAATTTTCTGCTGTTTCTTTGGTTTTTCTCTATTTTTTTATACTTAACTACCCCTACCCCTTCCTACCCCTTTTTTAACGTTGGAAAATGCATTTACGCACGAGGTGTGGGACTCACCGGCAAAGCCAGTACTACCCACTACAACCCAACAAAACCTTAAATGCATTTACGCACGACGTGTGGGACTCACCGGCGTAATACAGCCAGTACTACCCATTAAAACCCAACAAAACCTTCCCCCGTCTTAATGGGGCGTCGCAGGATCGCTACGCATTCAACTACGACGCCCTGACGGCAGGTCTGCCGAAGCAGACCACAACAACCACGGGGTTGCTCCACAATCCACTCTGCTATCAGAGATGCATGGTACACTGCCCTCCGAAGAGGGCCACCTCCCACCGCCCACCGAAGTGGGCCACCTCCCTGTGCGTTTCTTGGCTTCGCGCCCGGTTGGGTTGCCGGGCACTACTGAGCCCCCCCACCACGACAAGGTGAACGCACGTTGGGGGGGTCACTACAACACCCCTGCGGACTCCTACCCCTAAATAAACCCTCAACAAAACAAAAAAAAACAGAATTATTCTAATCGGTGCAGCCATTTTTGAGTTTTAGCGAGACTAACGAACGGCCATTAATCTACACATATAATAAAATTGTAACTAAGTCGAATCTGTAAATTAAATATTTTTTGGAAAATCTACTTTAATGTTTAGGATTTTTGTCTGTCTCTCTGTCTGTGTCTGTCTGTCTGTCTTTCTGTCTGTTACCGCATAGCGAGAAAACCACTGGACAGATTTTGATGAAATTTGGTATGATGATGGCTGGCTATCCGGGTCAACATATAGGATACTTTTTACCACGGGAAATATCTCATTTCTGAGAAAAAATACAAAAACTGCATTGTAAAAGTATACTAATATGTAAAGCCTAAGAACAATGCTGGTTTTTTTATATGTACATGGATAGATAGAAGATTGTAGTTCTTTTAATTTTAATAGCCTTGACATCGTTGTCATGACATTAAAATAACAAGAATTTCTATACGTGTGTTTTACTAGGTACCTACTAGCTAAAGTGTCCTATGAGGATAGTTTTACGATACCGTCGGAATGGAAGAGTTACCTTGGCACAGTCTAGAATAATTCGGAGTGAATTAATTTCTTATACACTCCTTATTCACGTACTTTCAACTAACGTTTTCCCGTGGCTCCGTCGGCATGATGCAATATGGTATAATTTGTAAATATATATTTATAAATTGTACCCGTATCACTGAATTTATAAATTATAACCTATATACATATTACTTTGTTGTATAAGCAATATTACTGTTAAGTTTCATTATAAACATACATCCATATATCCTCACAAATTTTCGCATTTATATTTAGCTAATACTTGGCTGTCTAGAGCTTCCTGACATCGATTAGGTACATACAGTCTACGCGCTTACATAACTCACTTCATGATGATTCTCAAAAAGCAAATTCAATTTTTTTTATTTAAAAAAAAATATTTTAACCGTATGTACAGTATATTATATAATTGGTATTGTTATTATGCAATAGCATAAATGAAATACAAAAATCATTTATTTTAATGTTTAACCTACAGTTCGCTTTAATTGTTCTCCACTAGTAGTAACATTTCGTCGACGGAGACTAACATTTTTCAATATTTTTCATTAAAATTTTACTCAGTGGATAATATTATTTCATTTTTTTGTATTCAAAAAAGGTTTATTATAAACCTACCACCACCTACCCTTAACATAAGCGCCGAAATGTTTTGAAATATCCTTTTTTATCGAGCGTTTCCGGGAACTTGAACGTGAAAACCTGACTTATGGAAATAATGAAAACTGTCAGTCTCTCCCGACGGAACATCACTCACTGTGATGATACGGAAAAGTTCGTGACAAAAAAAAGAAATTTCCTATATATTTTTTTGTATTTTTTGTAGAAAAAACAGCATAATAATAATTACTTGTTCAGGGAAATAATATATATAAAAAACAAAATTAAAATATATTTATAACTTTATACATATATTAAAGGGACTGTTAAGGGTAATTTTGTATATAAAAGATACCGTACTTAAGAGTCTTAGGATAAGATGAGCCCTGGGTCAAGTTATTTCCTCATCCTACCTAGTACGTATACTTGAGATATTATATAATATTTATGTAACGAGTTTATCGGTAATTTTATGCGGAACTAGTTTTTTGATACGTCTTTGCTTCTCCAAAAACTTCTTTATATAAATATAATTAATATTATGTATAAACTTCTTTATATATAATATTAATTATGTTTAGAGTATTAATAAATAAAGGATAAAGACAAAAAGAATTTACCGTCTTCTTTTTTTGGATAGTAGTAATAATTATTAAATCTATATTAAAATATCAATTGATAGGATAATAATAATAAAATATGTTAGGACAATGACACACAGCACCATCTAGTTCCATGGTAAGCTACGAGGCTTATGTTATGGATACCAGATAGTTGATACACTACACATATATAACTTTCAATACATACATATTATAAATAATATATAAGCAACCATGACTGGAGAATGAACATTCGTGCTCATCACATAAATGAATGCCCCCAGCGGGACTTGAACCCGCGACCGTTGGCACAGCAAGTAGGGTCACTACAAACAGCGAAACGTGTCGTCAAAGGAATGGATATGAACTTAACATATTTTAGTTCAATAAAGAAAATTGAATGTATCCCTACAAAATATTTAAAGTAGGTATTGTATTCTGCACAATCTAATTAAATAATCACAAAAATTTATTAAACCAATACGGTAAATAAAGAGATAGTAAAATTTTCATGATATATACTGTAAATCTGTTACCTTGACAGAAACTCGTTTATTTGATGCTTCACGTATTTTATAAAAATATACTATATCATTACATTTTTCACTTTTTTCATCAATCATTAATCATTCACATGTTCGGAAGGTATGTAAGTAAAGAATTATATGCAGGATACGCTCTAAAATTACAAAAAAATATCTAAAATGGTAGTTTCATACAAACTTCTATCTCCCATTTTACTCCTATATAGGATAATTTCGAAAAATGCTTAAACACGTATTTATTGGTTTTATTGATGAGCATTAATACCATTGTATTATAATGGGTTTTCCCGTGGGAATTAGATAATCTCTCGCGGTAAAAAGTAACCTATGTCACTCTCCAGCCCTCCAAGTATCTCCACACAAAAAATCACGCGAATCCATCACTCCGTTTCGACGTGGAAAAAAAACAAATATAAAAACAAACAAACAAACAAACAAACAAACACACTTTCACATCACATTTATAATATTAAGTATGGCTGTTATCGTGCTTATGCTGTGTAATCTTATTAAATTATGCCTCATATTGCCTTTGTAATTATTAATATTTGTCTAGGTACCATAAAGGTGGAAATATTTCTCATTCTTTTGTTAAGGCCATACGAGGAAAATCATGTTTCTTTTGTATAAAGAACGGACTAGCATTGTACTATTTATCGTCAGTGTTTCTTTATAATTCCAAAAGGAATGGTTAGAGATTTATACTTTTATAAGATAACTAGCGATTCACCCTCGCTTCGCTCAGGTACGTCACTAGGTACTTTTGACGTTTAATATGGAATATCTTTTTTTTCAATATTTTTTTTTCGTGCATTCTTCCGATGTTTTAATAGTTATTCTGCTATTCAGGATGAAGACAAATCCAACAAAACTAAGATCATACAAATCGGTCCAGCTATTCTCGAGTTATAAAGTATTGTAACAAGCCCGACTTTGTTTTATACATAGAGATAAACGAAGCATTTATCATTTTATAAAATTCCTAATGAGCTCACAGTATCCATCAATTTAACAGCACGGCCTTTATAATAACTTGCACCTTACTGAATTATAATATAATGGTTTTTTCTTTTATACTCGAGCCTACATTATTAAATTCGCAGTGTAAGCCGCCTATAACTCATGTACCGAGGATAAGAACTCTGAGCGACACAAGTTAAACCAAGCGCATCGGTTACTTGTATTTTCTATGTAAGTAATTCTAAGTATTAATCGTTAAATAAGTAAAAACAAATTTATTGAACAAACAAACTAAAAATCATAGAGAAAAGTATCACACTAGTATTATACTTGTAAATGTGTGTATGTGTGTGTGTGTGTGCACATGCACGCACGCATGCACGCACGCATGCAGGTGTACGTGTGCGGATGAAATTTAGGACATACGTAAGCCATTAGTAATAAAACTTGACAAAAGGTGTCGCTGACTGCATTATACCTAAATACTAATGGCACCTATGAATGTACCTGAACGAAGAAAGGCTTTTGTTATACAAAATTAACTAAATTTGAGAACAGTCTCCAGACAGATAAAGAAGAGGAATAAAAAGAAGAGATACAAATTTTATATATTCAGCTTACTTTGAATGTAATAAAAACTTGAAAAAAAAAACCGACTTTCAGGCACTAAAATGTAAAAAATAACTAAACCGAGGTTTTCATTTAGAATAAATACCTAATCAGATATTTTCGAAGTCTAATCAGATATGTTCAAAGTAAATGTAATATATTTCGATACGTAAAATACATATTTACCTATTAGATATTCATATCTTAAAATATTGTAGGGTGGTAGGAGAACCTTTTCGGAAGTCGGTTCAAAAGCAGTGAAATCATAAATCTTTGTTGTGGGGTGTATCTAACCTCTTACCTTATTCGACAAAACGAGTAAACGCGCTTAGAAATTATATGATTAGAACCTTGAGATTACCTGATAACGCTTAGGAAGCTAAAAAAGTTAAATGCTTATAGAAATATTGTATATCAAAATTTAGAATAATGAAAACGTTAGAAATTATAAGAACATACAATACAATACTTATTAAGTAACTGTCTACTTGTACATAGCTTTTTAAATAGATTACGAGTATGTTAAACTATAATTTAGCGCTTGCGCTAAGCACTGATTAAAGTAATAAAAGTAGATAATATTACAAAGCAGCTATTTCAAAGGGCAAAAACTTAAAAAAACCGACTTCCAGGCACTAACATGTAAAAAGTAACTAAACGGGGGTTTTCATTTAGAATAGATACATAATCAGATATTTTCGAAGTCGGTGCCAGTTGCCAGTATTCATACAGGGAGTATAAAGAATGAAGCAACAGATACTATTTCCCATGTCATATAAGAGCTTACAGTGAGATAAATGAAGCTCTTTGGAGACCTTGTTGTTATGTCATAAACATAAAAATAAAATATTATTTTTATTATCTACACGCTTTAGATAAAGAAGGGATGATAAACATGATATAAGGGACTAAAGTTATACTTTCAAGATTTATGAAATAAACATAAAATATATAACTACCCACTCCAATGTCACTGTAAATGTAATTATTCTTCCCTGATTTTATTTAATATTTTTATATTAATCACAATTATTAAGCAATTCAATATAAAAAGAACCAATAAATCGGTTCTCGTTAAGAAGATACTGCGTAACATAAACAGAAAAACATACACATATTCAGTACCTCCTGTTTGAAGTATATTTAAAATGAAATAGTCAAATCTACAGTTACCTATTAGATTTTTTGTCGATATTGTGAATGTTTAATCATAATTAAGTAGAGCGAGCCCCACTTTAGAATTGTTGGATACTTTGAATTAGCTAACTTTATATACTGATCTAGCATTGCCCGTGGCCCCCCGCGCGTTCAGATGACCAAAAACCAAACTCTTAGGTTTAACATACTAGGATAGTCTTAAAATGTAGTTTTTGTATTTTTTCCTCGAATGAGATATTTTCCTGCGGTAAAAAGTATCGTATATGTTGACCAGGATAACCAGCTATCATCATAATAAATTTCATCAAAATCCCTTCAGTGGTTTTTCCGTGATGCGGTAACAGACAGACAGACAGACATACAAAAATTCTAAAAACTATAGATTCGGCCTCTGTATCGATAATAATGTTTATTTCAATAAGATTTCCCAAAAAATATATAATGTACAGATTCGGCTTAGTTACACTTTTATTATATGTATAGATGTACAGATTATAAACATAGCTTAGTTTGATTTCCTTCGGTTAGGTAAATAAAAACACACACAAGCTATCTCGTTGTCTTTTTTCTACACGCTCTCATATTAGAGCGGGAGAATAAATCAAAATACACACACAGACAAAACCTCTATCATTATCTCATATATTACGTGTGAAAATCAATATCAGTCAATTTATTCGTCAATTACCGAATTAAACAAATCATGCTATTAAAAAAAGACTAAGGCACAGTTAAATCGGTGCTATATGTAACTTGGTTTTCTTCAACCAGCATAGTGATTCAAGTTTAGATTACGACACAAATTGCGACATAAATGTCAGACATTAAATTTCTGAACTGTCCACACTTTTAGGAAATTTTAGTATCTGTATATAAATGTACGGAAATTGTGTCCGAGCTGTTAACACTATGTTCCACGTGAAACTCATTTCTAAGTGCTGTCTTCTACGATGTGCGGTGTATTGAAATAATATAATATGTACATAATATGTTGGGACATTAACACATATTTAGTTTCATGGTAAGCTACGAGGCTTGTGTTATGGATACTAGATTGTTTTGACCCAGTGAAATTTTAATTTTTGAAAACAGGGATTTTTTACGTAGCTACAAAATGCAATGCAATGTAATAATATTATAGAGTTTAGAGTAAAATATTGTATCATAATGTAAATTAGAAATATAAATAAATAGGTACTACTAAATTAGTAAAAGTAAATTTTGATATTATGGGTTAAGACTCTCGTAAAAATATACAAGTATTATAGAGGTAAGATTGGCTCCTGCCTTTCTCACTTGCAAATATTTGCGTTGTCCATGTCCATAAAGTCGACGAAATAAACGTTAAGTTTAAATTAATTAAATATTTCTACGAAATTTAATTTTGCTAAAAGGCAATGTTAAAATGAAGTATTTAGAGAATGAAAATAGTTGAGACCTCGTTATTTTCTCTAAACTAGGTTTCCTTTGAAAAGGACTGAAACCTTCATTAGTATAAACTAATATATCAGGCTTGATGTGTATTTATATTCAGGCTTCAATGTAATGACATTTTCTCCGTACAACTTTTTACGAAGTGGTTCAAACTTATTACAAGGCGATGATTTCAAACTAATAATTTTATTACGAAATTATTTTATTAACATTTTACAAAATTATTCATGTAAGTTAAATAAAATGAAATTTCACTTCGGAAAATTTATTTCTGTTAGCAAAATTATATTTTACGTTATTATTTTCGTGTATCCTTTTTATTTTTTCTATAATATTTATTTCATTTTGGATAAGTTAGAAAAAATAATACACTTTGATGGCAGGTTCAAACATCTATACATACCTATAATAAAATTGTAAGTAAGCCGAATCTGTACATTATATATTTTTTGGAAAATCTTATTGAAATAAACATTATTGATATATACAGAGGCCGAATCTATACTTTTTAGAACTTTTGTCTGTCTGTCTGTTACCGCATCACAGAAAAAGTACAGGAGAGATTTTGATGAAATTTGGTATGGTGATAGCTGCTTATCCGGGTCAACATATAGGATAGTTTTTACCGCTGGAAAATATCTCATTTCTGAGGAAAAATACAAAAACTGCAATGTAAGAGTATACCTACTAATATGTAAAACCTATGAATTTGGTTCTTGGTCACCTAAACGCGGGCGGAGCTGCGGGCACTGCTAGTAATATATATAAAGTGCGCATGAACATGTAATAAATGTACTCCAACGAGGGTTCTTTAAACTTTATGCTTAATTGAACTATACCTTAATCTCATCTTACATATATATAGTCTGGCAAACGAAAGTAGAGACTGAAAAAGCGCGGCAAATTTAAAAAATCTTAGTCTAGTAACCCCAAAATTTGTATGAAATGAATGGAATAACCTAACTTGATACTTTAGAGTTTTTTTTGTGTCAAACAATATTTGTACACTACTGCTTAACGGCACTTGGACAGGTCCAAAAATAAGAACCTATGGTACTTGTTGCATGTAAAGTCGTATTTTTAATCAGATGAAGTAAACTGAAGTTTCGAAATGTAAAATCATGTCTACCCATTATGATCCAAACCAAGAGATATTTCGTGCGTGACATTTCAAAAATCAGTTAACTTCGTTGGAATAAAAATACGACTAGGTATATATTATGTGATACTATCTGAATAAAAAAACAATAATATTCTATATTAATTTTGGTTTATTCGCTATCATAATCAAAATCTGAATCTAGCATTTCTATGTGGAAAGATTCATTAGACCCACTAGAATTACTATCTCCAACATTAATAATGAAAGTTTTTAAATTATCTTCTAATATTCTTTCTCTTTCTTTATATTTATTTTCGATGTGAATTATATGATCAGTAATTTTTTTCCATTCCTGTGGAGTTATGCTTTCAAAAGACTCTTTAATAACATTCTTCAGATTTTCTGTAAAATAAAAATAAATATTAAATAACAATTTGTATTAAAATTGTTGTGCATTATTATGATGGCGTTTAACGTTTTTTAAGCAGAATGTGAACCAAACACATAAATATTTTTTGTAAAATCATAAATAATAATTACGAATACAAAGTATCAACATCAAAGCGTCATACTAACTTATGAAATCCAAAACCACACGTAAACAATCTTGTTTCTGGTTAAATAGGGCTTCTTTCTCCTGTTGTTTTTCTTCAAACTTAGCAATCATGCGAAACAACATCTCCCGCACTCCACTTTTAATCGTTTTATTCATTTTTAAGTTGGAAAAAATGCTCTTACAACGTCAAAATAAATAAAAAACAACACAACAACAATTTTGACAAATTGAAATTGATATAAATAAAACATTGCCATAAGAAAAGTTTTCAAATAATTCGAGTATCAACTTTCATTTGCCAGACTCTAATTCAAATATTCAAATTCAAATGTTTTTGTCAAAAAAAAAAATATAATCACAAATCTCGAAAATAGCCAAATTGCTGGTATAGAATGATGTTCATAAAATTTATTCAAATATTTAAAATTTGTTTTCCTTACTTATGTGACTAGCTACTCACCCTCGCGTGGTTTCGGAATCGTCCCTAGACAAAAACAAATCTATCCCACAGGTATCGTACATTTTACCGGGATAAAAAGTAGCCTGTGTGCTATTTCAGACTATAATCTGTCTTTGTGTTAAATTTTATCCAGATCCGTTTAGCTATCGATCCCTCCATCATCGGTTTTGGCGTAAAAGAGTAACTTTCACATGTATAGAATTAGTATGGATATTGGATAGGGATACATATTACATCCCTAATATCAATATGTTCTCTATACGTCTCGGCCCTATAGCTATTTGGTTTAATACTAATATTTTAATTTTAAAATTTGGAAGTACATGATGGTGCGAAACAGCATTACCCTGTATGCTGCTATTCGTCGGATGATGTTTCCTCAGCTGACATAAAAATTTGGTACATACATCATAAGTATGACTGCACTACGACTCATGCGTACATGTATGAGAGCAATATATGGGTGCGTCAGACACCAGTCATGTTTGTTAACTTTCAAGGGTCCTCTGAAGGGCCTGTCTAGGGTACAGACAACGCTAGATTGGACGTAGTTTGATCGTAGGCTCGAATCTATCGGGTAGACTCGATTGACATAGAGTCTGACCCGTTTATTCAGTGAATCTTGCAAATCAAAATTGAAACTGACAACCACCGAGTATAACCCTAGTTTTTCATAAGAATACGTAGAATACGAAGTCAGATTTGGGATTTGTTAACTTTAAATACATACATATTATAAGTATTTATAAGTCAAAAGTATATCTTAGTACATCTTAATTTACTTAATAGAACACTATACAATCACTTACGTCGATTCTTTATTCCGAAAGCGCGAAAGTAGGAAAAACCAAGACGCTCATCGATTTCAAAACCCGTCGATGTCATATTAAAAATATATTTTCCAGTATGGCAGAGTTATGTTGACATTCGATATTATAGTGTCTTCACTTCCATTATGAAGAGAAAAGGTTTGTATTTTCAACCGACTTCAAAAAGGAGGAGGTTCTCAATTCGACTGTATGTTTTTTTTTTTATGTTTGTTACCTCAGAACTCCGTCATTTATTAACCGATTTGGACAATTTTTGTGTCGTTTGAAAGGGTATACTTCCAAATTGGTCCCATTTAAATTTCAAAAAAAAAATACCACCCCTAAGGGTGGAAAAATAGCTAATAATGAATTTAACCTACTTCTAATTGTCATATTGATTTGAAACTTTGCAAGTATTTCTATTTCCGTTGATAATACAGTGGTTCGGTATTGTTGACCTGATCTGATGGCAAGGCCAGAAGGTGGATAGGTGGAACTCTTCAACGACTAATAGTAGATACTTTGAGTTTGGGCTTATTTTGTTTGATTTGACAAGCCTAACACGTTAGAATCCTTACTTTGCTACTACTGTCTACACTAAAAAGGGAAAAATAAAAAAATTTTAACAAAAAAATAAAAACCGACTTCAAACAAAAGCACTAAAAAGTAAAAAATAACTGATTGGTAGTTTTCATTTACTATACATACCTAATCAAATATTTTCGAAGTCGGTGTGCTTTGGCTAAGTTATTAAAGCCTACCTATTAAATACATACCTAATCAAATATTTTCGAAATCGGTGCCAGCCCATACAAAGCAAAGCACACTGACTTCGAAAATATTTGATTAGGTATTTATAGTAAATGAAAACTACCAATCAGTTATTTTTTACTTTTTAGTGCTTTTGTTTGAAGTCGGTTTTGATTTTTTTGTTAAAATTTTTTTATTGTATGTTTGTAAATGAATAAACTCAAAAACGACTGGACCGATTTAGATAAAATTTAGAAGAAGATAGTTTGAGATGCCTGGAAAGGCATGAAATATTTTTTATTGCCGAAATCATCCTTTGAGGGTTAAAAATGGTGAGGGGTGAATGAGGGAATGAACCTAGAGACGAACCCGAGCGAAGGGAGGATGTGTGGCTAGTATGATTTATAAAGAAATAACCCTATAAAGATACCCAGATATTAAAATTAAAAAAATACACATTCGATGCCAGAGCAAGTCATTAGTATATAAATATTTTATTATGTATACTGGTATGTTGGAATTTAGCTATCCTACAGTGAAGAAGCTATACACAATATATGACATTTTATGGTTATAGATAGGACTGTTATTTCTATAGTAATTGGATCTTGTCTAGGGGTATAATTATAAATGAACTACCTGGCGGCTGACTTAGATGAATAGGTCACACCCTGTTGACCCGATACTTTGAGTGTCAACGCTTTGTCTTCGAATTTTTAAAAAAAAGAAACTATTGTTAGAAAAATTTAAAATTTCTTTTAAAAATATGACACTCAAAATAATATTTAAAAAAAACCACGTCACGTGTTCTTTATTTCTCTTTTTATTTTCCTTCGATCAACAATACTACTGTTGATCGAAGGTATTTTCGAATAATGTTTTTATTTAAAATCAAACGTAAATTATTTACGTCTAGGTAACAGGTGAATGATATTAAAATTTTAGTGTCGGTAATTATAATAAATTGTCGTTATAGATTTTAATACTGTAACAAATCTCAATATATGCTTTTCAATAGGTGAGGCTACGCACAAACTAATCAATGCAAACGCATCACGAGAAAACCACGGGCAGATTTTGATGAAATTTGGTATGATAGCTATGCGTGTCAAAATATTGGATACTGCGGGAAAATATCTCTAAAAAATCTATACTAATCGTTAAAATGTAACTAGGGACGAATCCGAGCGGAACGAGGGTGAGTCGCTAGTGAGGTGATAAGGAAGAATTGCTGTGGCGTAGGAAATAGAATATTATACTTTATCAAAATGGAATATAATATAAATTCACTTGAATTGATCATCAGTTCTATTCGTGTAAATATTTAGACTAGATATGTATGTTCATCCTTTAATAACATACAGTTCAACGATTTAGGAGAATCGAACTTTGCATGAACGTTTACATAAATCGTTAGTCAAGTAAGCTAACCTATGCTACAAAAACAAAATTTCAAACGAAATGTTATTATGGGAAACTAAAACCTCAAATTTAATATCAAAAATCTCTTCTGTTCGTTGAATCAATAGTAATGGTTTTCTAGTTATATCAGCAGCATTTATCTTTTGTTCTAAAATTACCTTCACTTAGTTGATCTAGAGGCTTGACGTCCTGAGTTTAAATCCTGGGTTTTTCTGTGCTATTTATACGCCTACCCATATCACATAAGTAAATACTATAAAAAGATAAAGTTATTTAAGGGCGCATAAAAATTATACCTATTTCAGTAGGACTGTTGAATTGTATTCAGTCCTTTTTAACGTTCCACTGCTGGGCACGGGCCTCCTTTCAATACGAGGGAGCCATAGTCCACCACGCTGGCCAAGTACGGGTTCGCGGACATCACATGTCTTTCGAAAACTTGCTAGGTTCTCTCAGATATGCAGGTTTCCTCACTATCTTTTCCTTCACCGTAAGGCAAGTGGTACTCATGTTAGAAATGATTCGCACATGAAAACATCAGAGGTGCGAGACCCGGGATTTGAATTTGCTTCACTCGGTTTCCCAAGCGAGCGCGTTGCCACTGGGCTACCACTGCCTCCACTGGGCTACCACTGCCTATAGGCTATAGGATTGTTAGTTACATACAAAATTATTTTTGAAAATGTGGCTCAAAATTCTAAATGTTATAATATCTGTGAACATTTATAAATCTTTAATGATCACAAACTCGTGAAAGCACCTTTTCAAAGCTGTATCTTTTGAAAAATTGTCCTCAATCCTCGATGGTACCAAAACCGGTTGAACTTATTCGCAATAATGGTAACAGAATACGACAAGCTCGACAAAAATATGGAATTCGAAAATGTCATAAGAATGTATAATAAAAAATGAGAATTCGAATTTTGAATGGGAATTTACAAGAAGATCTCGAAATGACCGTTATGGGGCGTTCATAATCACTTCGTATATTTTTGTCATTCATTTACTATTATATATATAACTCAAACAATAAATAATTATTTTTAATTAAGAGTCATTACCTATTTAAGAAAAAAATAATATTAAAAGAATGAAAATTTAAAGTAATAATAATTTGAAAACCTTACAAAAATTATAATTTATTTTACTTCAATATTAAAGATATCATCAGTTTATTGCAAACAATCGTAAGTAATACGTTTGTGAAAAGGAAGGCTTACGAAATCCGTTGTATAAATTTGTTTTTCATTTCTGCAGCAAACACGGTTAGACACTCACGTTTTCTCAAATCGTATTACACCTCGTCCACATCTATAAATTTTAATACCACATTTATTTGGGATAAATATTTATTTATTTAGATTAGGATGTTTCGCTTACTTATAATGCTGTAACGTACAAACAATCATGTTGTTACTTTTATTATATAAGTTAAGTGGAAGCTTTTATAAGATTTTATATTATAAGCTACGTAATATTCCTTTATTCATTGATTGTTATAACATATTAAAATCAAATGGTTATTTGTGTCTAATATTTATATATTTGACGACACGTTTGGCTCAGTTTGTAGTGACCCTACTTATTAAACCAGCGGTTGCGGGTTCGAGTCCCGCTGGGGGCATTCATTTGTGTGATGAGCACGAATGTTTGTACTCCAGTCATGGGTGTTTATATTTATAATATGTATGTATTTAAAGTAATATATATGTAGTTTATCAGCTATCTGGTATCCATCACACAAGCCTCATAGCTAACTGTCGGCGACGGAAAACCTATCTTCGAGTAACGTGTGTATTAATATAGGGACAATGTCATTTTAGCGTATTATGAATAATTGTTGTAAATATGAAATCTCATTCTTATTAGATTTATTATGTTAAAATAAGTTCTAATTAGTGTAATAAGGTTAGTTTAGAGTATTTTTTGCTTATTTGAATCATATAAGACTATTTAACATTAATTTGAAAGGAATAGGTACGTAAGTAAAATGTTAGCATATAATTACGTAACTTGAAAATGAGATTTTTAGTTTCTTGCAATAGCATAATAGTTTATGTTTTAAATAATAGATTTTATTATAAAACTTATAATAAAACAAGAATTAGGTCGATAGGACTATCCGTTCAAAAGTTATAAGGGAAAATGTATAGTAAAAATGTAGCAACCTAGAAATTTAGATATTTTTGTTTTAAGACTTTTTTAATTAATTATTATATATTGAATATTATGTTTTAATATTGTATAATAGTATGTAAGGCATGTAAATAAATAAATATGTGTAAGGTGTTTTACTGAAAACATAAAATAAAAGGACTCTCAAGGTTTCGGTTTAGGGAAATTTTACTCGAAAAATGAGCTCAAAGTACGCGGCTCTCTGTAAGGTATTAACGGGCCAAATAAAAGGCGAGCCATTTCTCGATTCGAGTCAGTCGCAAGACAGCCACCATAGAGTATATTGCTACATATATAAAACAGCCACCGAAGAGGCAACAACTAAAAGGAAAAGGAAGAACCGAAACCAAGAGAGAAAAAAGGAAAAATTGTGTTTTTATTTCATCGCCTCTAAGTATAGTCTCCTGTCAACGAAGAAACCCTAGTGGATCGGGACCCAAGCTACGCATTCAGGGGTGCGTGGTGGCGTACATTACCAGCGAACGGACATACTGCCGTGTACGCCAAGAACGTCTGGGAGATTGTCCCAGGTCGACCTCCGGGTACTAGACATACCCTGGTTCTGGTCGTCCGAAACACTAACCATGGAACTAGATGGTGCCATGTATGAATGTCCCAACATATTTATTTATTTATTTATTTTTTAATATTATTTTACTGAACAATATTGTGTTGTTTTGAAACTGATTAAAACGATGGCTAAAATTTTAGTTCACCTGTTTTTTTGTGTTGCCTGCCCTTTGAAATGGCTGAAGTGTTTTTATTCCGTAGATTTCCATCTGAAGTGGAGTTTTCTTGCGTATTTAATCAATGTTTAATGGACGAATTTACTACTATTGGGTCACGTATGTATTCTGGTAACTTTTTGTACTCTTGTAATTCTCAATTATTATTCTAAAACTTCTTTTTACCGACTTCCAAACGGAGATAGATGTAAGAACAGAACCAACACCGTGGGCATCGATTTGCTTGCATTTTTTTATTTATTTAAATGTTATTGTTAATTTGTTTACGACATCTTTCATCATCATCATATAAAAATCCTCAGAAAATATATTTTTTTCTATAACAAACAAAATTTAATTTTACGTTCCTATTAAAGCTGTATCTTAAAAAATATATTATTT
The DNA here is from genome assembly GCA_947093115.1 of Brenthis daphne. Lineage (NCBI taxonomy): Eukaryota > Metazoa > Arthropoda > Insecta > Lepidoptera > Nymphalidae > Brenthis > Brenthis daphne. Next base: position 44,270,438 of record OX352471.1, read on the forward strand.
GTTATAGTTTACTGAGTTCAACGGATACAAATGTTTCGAAGTTAGTTTGAGTGTGCCTCATTACTGACAGAGGTCTGAAACGGAAAGGCTAAATAATGGCCCGTCTTTGATATTTTGGCTCTTTCACATAATATATATCAAAGTATAGAACTGGTGTAGGTCGAACGGACTACATACAATAGTTCTAAGCTATATCAATTGAAATAAAAGCTATATATTCCATACAATCTTGTAGTTTTTCCTATATCTGTATTACAAAAAGACGGACAAACAGTTAAATATTTTGTAAACTGTTTATACAACTTTTAACTTTTATTATACCTCAAAGGTCTGTAAATATTCTTATAATATTCCATGCAAAGTGACTGCTGTTTATAATAAAAAAACGTAACGTTTGATATCCTACAAATCCTACTATATTATAAATGCGAAAGTTTGTCTGGATGTATAGATGTTTGTTACTCTTTCACGCAAAACTACTGAATGTATTTTAATAAAACTTTACAATAATACATAGGCTACTTTTTATCCCGGTAAAATGTACGGTTCCCGTGGGATAGACTTGTTTTTGTATTTCTAGAGGTGAACCGGAGTGAAGCCGCTAGTAAAAAATAAAGACGAACATTCAATGTAACATGGCTATGAAACTTGTTTTAAAGATGAAAAAGAATTATAATGGATTACATAAAACAATACAGAAAAGAGAGTATGATGAAGAGAGATAAAAAAGAAAAGGGAAAGAGCAAAAAAAAAGAGCCGTTTCAAACATGTCAGTTGGAAAAGATGATGAATCTGAACGAAATCATCATCTGCTCATCAATTTCCTGCGGCGGGAGGTATTTTATATCTTTTTAAAATTGCAAAAGAGTGTCATGTATTTTAGATAGACAAATACTACAAGATTTAATCGATTTACATGCTAAGAATGTTTTATGATTAAAACTTATACAAATGCAACAATTATTGTTTTCTTTAATAATACTATAGCGTTCTTTAGAAGTCTAAATACAATCTAATTATAAGTATAAGTATATCAAGTTGGTCATTATTCTCACATTTATAGAACTTTTTAAATTAAACTATCTTTTCGGTAACAAAGTCACGACCAAATCCGGAAAGATAATTTTATTTGTCACATATATATTCGCGTAAATCTTAGAAAGTATTTTATACAACCTTAAATCATTAATCTCTTTCTCTCTTTCTCTTTTACTGATTAAAATAAGAAGAGGGAAAGAGAGCAAAACAATTACTTACCTTATATATTTGGACAATATTGAGAATGCATGTGATTAACGCAGAATCGATAACATCTTGATTACGCATTTATATAGTGGACAAGTCGAACCCACTACCTTCGTTATAGAAGGCAGTAATCAAAACATATATTTCACTAAAGTAATAATTCAAAATTTATAATTTTAAAATATCTAATTCGTCAAAGAATAATCAAAACTTTTGAGCCAATATTAAAATAAATTATTCTATACTCAATTTAGTAAAGGGTAAATATAATAAAATCAGGTCGTTAGTAAATTCATACAATATTAATATTCGTGAGTGTATTGTTATGTGCTGTGTAGTATTATACAAAATATTTTTGAACATGTACGAGCACTTTTAGTGGGTACGTGATTGGATTGAAAATGAATAATTTAATATTATTGAGAGGACTTCATTCTGATTACAATTTAAATATATAAAGTATATGGAATAAATATTTTGATTCATGATAAATATGCTACTTTATTCTATAATAATTAAGATAGTATTAGATAATTCAGCAACACGTGTTTAAAATTCTAGTTAGGTTCTTTAACATATAGGTCTATTTATAATATTTTACTTCACTGAAACATCAAGTGGTATTCATATTAAAAATATTCGCACATTAAAATCAAAGGTGCGAAGTCCGGGCTTGAACCCGCATTATTTGTCATAAGTCAGAAGTCACAGGTAATTTATCGCAGGTGAAAGTTAGTATTGAGCCTATAGTTTATAAATCTGTGTAACGCATCTTCAAAAGTGGTATTTGGTACATTTAATATTCTAAACAAGAGCTTTTTAGAATAAGCTAATTTTAATATTCATCTAAAATATTATTATTATAAGGACTCGGATCGTTCAATTTAACGCGAGCTGCCAATAGCCATTAGCCATCTTAAAGTTAGGGTTAGAATAAGCACAATATAAAAACCATATTATAATTGACAATTCAAAGATGTTGTGCAGAGAAACACCACTATTCCAAAACACACTATTTTAAAAATTAACAATTTAAATTTGAAATATATTAAATAATTATGAAATGCATATATTCTTTATGAGATTACTCGCCATAATTAATACCTTAAAAAATATAATGAATTAATGTAAATTATACAAAATTTTAAAAGTGTAACTCCAGTACTAACCGGTTATTGGAAATGGATTAAAAAAAACAGTAGTTTACAAATCAGTGTCTTCCATTAACATCATGAATGATTTAACGAATAATTTCCAATTTAAATATATTTCATTTCAAAAAATTTGATAATGTTAATGATTCGGTGGATTGTCAAATTAAATATCCATGTAAAAATATTTGTTTAAAATATACAATATAATTGTGTTAGTCATAATAGCCATAATTTTATTTATTTCCGACAACCCTCTAAAGATTTCTGTGAACAAGGAGTTGTCTAAATATTACCGGCATTGCATCGCCTTTCATGGCGTAACCAAGATCAAAGGACGCCTTTACTCTACATACGCAAGTAAAATGGTTTCTACGCATATTTCATAATTAGGTTTTACTTTTACGAGGTCAGTTTTGAGATAGCTATCTAAATCTCAGTACCTATCTCAATCTCCCATGGGAAATATGTAAAATATAATATCATATTTTATAAGTAAAATTTCATTAATAATCTCGTCTATATTTTTTATATATTACCAATAGCTATATTGTTGTAACATAACATCAAGTTTTTTTTTAATTTTGAAAATGTATAAAATATTTAAAACTCTATCACTCACATTTTCATGAATATTTTATTATTATAAATGACACGCGGTCGCGACATCGTTTCGTATTCAGCCCTTTTTTAAAAGAGGATTGAATACAAAAAAAAATACACAATAAATCAATTAATACTATCAGGATCAAATATTTTCCTTTAATAAAATCACAGCCTTTAAAATATCACTAAAATAAAATTGTTAGTTACATAAAATAATATATAGGTAGTATTTATTTAAGTTAAACCACAAACTATTCGTTAATTTAAATAAATTGGTTAGTGGACGACCATATTTACTTTGTGTAATTACGTTTGTGGCAAGAAGTTTTTATTGTATTTAATTTGAGAGTGCTCTTCTAAATATTTCCACAATATTTGCTTTTTATTTTTTTGTAATATAATTTCCTATAATACTTTAAAATAGCAGTAACTTCTTAGTTATTAATGATCAGTATGACGGTTATAGATATTTTAAAAGTTACAAGGATATATTGAACCGGGGATTTCTAAAAAAAAGCTAACGTAAATCTTTTTAGACCGGCTTAAACGCTTAATTTAAAGCCAGTCTAAAAAGATTAAAAAAAATCGGTTGTATGATATTTTTTCTTTGTGTGTGTTACGCGAAATCCTTGCCATTTATGAATCGATTTTTTTTTTTTTTTTTTATAATATAAGCGAGCAAACGAGCAGGCGGGTCTCCTGATGTTAAGAGATTACCGCCGCCCATGAACATTTGTAGCACCAGAGGCACCACTAATGCGTTGCCGGCTTTTCAGGACTTTATTGGTCCGCCCCTTGAATAACCCCATGTTGTAGTCAAGCGGGAACACAGTCGATGGAAGTTGGTTCCACAGTTTGGTAGTGCGTGGAAAAAATGATCTGGCACAACGGACAGTCGAAGTGCTCCAGGTACCCAGGTGGTGAGGGTGAAATTGCTTTCGGTGGCGTGCGGTGCGGTTGTAGAAGAGAGAGGGTGGGATAAGGTCAAATAGCTCTTCAGAACACTCCCCGTTATATAGCCGATAGAATACGCAAAGAGAGCTTACGTCTCTGCGGTGTTCCAGGCTTTCCAATGAACTTGTTAATTTGGGATCGTCCACAAGCCGTACTGCCCTCTTTTGAATCCGGTCAAATGGTAGGAGTTGATACTGGGGTGCTCCGGCCCAAAGGTGAGAGCAATATTCCATGTGTGGGCGGACTTGCGATTTATAAAGTAGGAGCCTGTGCTCTGGCGCAAAGTACCGCTTAGCTCTGTTGAGCACCCCAAGTTTTTTAGAGGCTAATTTAGCTTTTCCCTCCAAGTGATCCCGGAACTGGACTTCGTTCGAAATGTGAACACCAAGAATCCCAATGCTATCGGAGGGGGTGAGGGAAGTGTTCTGAAAGAGAAGAGGTGTGGTGAAAGGGGTCTTTTTGGCGGTAAACGCACAAACTTGTGTTTTTGAGGGGTTAAATTGCACAAGGTTTATAATCTTTTTACATGTAGCATATACTCAATGCTTTTTACATTTAATAAACTAAAATCTATCTCTAATGGGTATAGAATTATGTATGTTTCAGGATTTTGAAGTAAGTATTATAAAATGCCAAAATTTCACAGAAACCATTTTCTGTACCGATGTAAAAGCGGCTATTACCTTGGTAGGGTTGACCTATAAACTATTTCTATCCAAAAAATAACGTCACTTCATCGCTCCATTGCCGCTTGAAACATGGTCAAGCCAAAAAATAACTTCTTAAATGATAGATAATTTATTATTCTTCTTTAATGATAAATCATTTATAAGTGCCATGGGTTTATGTGACTTCGGCTAAAACTGGAGGATTTAATACACGTGCCGGAATATATAAGATAGTCTATACATATAATAAAATTGTAACTAAGTCGAATCTGTACATTAAATATTTTTTGGAAAATCTTATTGAAATAGTCATTATTATCGATACAGAGGCCGAATGTCTGTCTGTCTGTGTGTCTGTCTGTAACCGCATCACAGAAAACCCACTGGAGGGATTTTGATAAAATTTGGTATGGTGATCCTTTTTATCGTGGGAAAATATCTAATTTCTGAGAAAAAATGCAAAAACTGCAATGTAAGAGTATACTAATCTGCAAAACATAAGAATTTATTTTTAGTCATCTGAACGCGGGCGGAGCCGCGGGCAATGCTAGTCTTTAATAAAGTAGAGTCCCTACAATAATTTCAACAACGGTTTATTACTGTAGAGAATATTTGTTGTAAAATGTTTTCGGGGTAATGGTATTCTCTTGTTATGTTACTTTTATCATAAATCTTAATAATGAATTTTGTAGATGTTAAATGTATAAGATTAAATATATATATATATATATATATATATATATATATATATATATATATATATATATATAATAAAATTAGTATCATAATGTTTTGTAACATCACTAGCGGCTTACCGTCGCTTGGCACGGGTGAATGTGTCCCTATATAGACGAAACGGTACGTTTTCAATATATGAAAAAAATGTTTATCGTGATTGTACTTTAGATAATTTTCCATACAAACTGTCAACCTATTTCGTTCCCTTCAAGTTTTTTTTCCCACAAAAGTATACTATGACTCCAAGGACCCATCTATCTATAAATCAAAATTCATTAAAACTGATACAGCGGCTTAGGCGTGAAAACACAACTGACATACAGTTACTTTAGCATTTTTAATATTAGTTTGGATTAAATATAATGTTTTTTATATTGATTATATTTTTAAATAATTGGACAATAGATTATATCTACTCCCGACTAGCGGTTGTGCACAGTTCTGCCTACTTGAATCTACACTCTTATGCTTAAGGCGAGATGTAAGATATTTTATAACCTTCCTTCAGGCCCAAAAATGCAATTGACATGGTCATTAGTACACATAAAATTTCGTTTATATAAAAGTAGTGTGATATGTTCGAAAAAAAGAACAAAAGTAAAAATTATATGATAGATAGGTATAGGTATGTACCTATACCCAAAATGCGTTGGGGAAATCTTATTATTTGAAACTATTTGCAATAAAATTGAATGTAAAACAGCACTTTGAATGCAATAAACTATTTTTAGATTACTATAAAAGTAGAGTAAATAGCTTGACTAGTAATTTGTGACGTTAACGCGTTTGAGATGTGCAATTTCCTTATAAACGGCAGAATTGCAACGAGCGACGCTACCGTAAACTCCATCTACAGGTATAAATAGATTTAGTAAGTTATTCCTGCTTCGCTATGTTATAAATTACAAAATTCTGCACGTCACTTGGTGCATACGTAAGAGATATCTATACTAATTTATAATATGTATGTATTTAAAGTTATATATGTGTAGTGTATCAACTATCTGGTATCCATAACACAGGCCTCGTAACTTACCATGGAACTAGATGGTGTTGTGTGTTAATGTCCTAACAATAACATATTTAATGAGGTAAGGTTTGTAGTTTTGGATTTAAGGGGTAATCTTTGAAATTACTTATCGTTTATTGTTACGATAAAATGTATTTACTGTCAGAAATCATGATTACTTTAACTGAAGTTGTAAAAAAAATTGGCCATTGAATTGCTTTATAGGCCAGGCCAGCGCTGGCTAAACGGTTTGAAATAAAGCAATGAAATGTATTGCAAAATGCGTGTTAAAAAGATATCTAGAGAGAGAGAGAGAGAGAGAGAGAGAGAGAGAGAGAGAGAGAGAGAGAGAGAGAGAGAGAGAGAAGTGACGGCAAGTTGTTTGTATCATTTAAATTATATTTATAAGATAATCTTGTTTTGGATTTCCTAAGAGCTATATTTTATATACTCTTCTATACTTGCATATATGTATTACCTTTGTTATTTTTAGTAACAATTTGAACACCGCTTCAGTAGGGATGGAACATTTCACGAGTAGCAAGTGAAAAATCACGTGAAATGCGTAATCATACGTCACACCTGCTACTTAAATTCATAGTGGCTGCTACAAATCACAACTTGGTGAAATCTAGAGCTGTAGCAAACCGTATGTATTCGTTACTGAGTAACGGGTACGCCATCTAGTACCGAGTACCGAAACGTTACTCACGAATGCATTTCGTTACTCGCATTTTCCGTATACATTTTCGTACTGATGTTTTTATTGATTTTTTATTCAACAAAATACAATTTTCAGTTAATACCGTTGATCAGTAAATTGGGGAGTTTATTTATTTCGAGTTGCATGATTTCGGATTCTTAGAAAATATTGTTTAGAAATAATTTAAATTAGAAACAACAATTAAATTTAGAGCACATTTTAGTTTTTTATCCAACAAATACTTATAATTTTTACTGAATGATTATGTGTAATACGTACAGATTATGATTTAATAAATCATTCGCGCAATTGATTTTAAATATAATATATGCATTACGACGTCACACTAACGTGAAAGATGGCGTTACTTTTCATTTTTAAATTACCTATTTTTTATTTATTATTTAATTTCAAAATTTATTCATAAAAAAATATTGTTAGTAAAGTTTTTAAAAATTATAAAGATTTATAAATAATTAAAATTTTCTGGGTTCTAGATATCCTGTAACTCTCCAATTGAAATGGTTTGCTGATCGTGCATTATTCCACAGAAAACAACGCGTCGTCAAGTGTCAACGTTTATACCGTACCGAGAAAAATATATGTTGCTGATGCGTTATTTTAAGAATTCTGGGCGCTATTTTTGGATAACAAAGTAGGCAAATAGGGTTATTTTTCAAGCACATTTTTGCAATTTGAAACTCTCCCAGGTACAATGTCTGGTAGTAAAATTATTTTTTATTTATTATTTTTACGATTAAGCAGAAAACGAACAGCGGAACTTGTATTTTTAAAAAGCAATGAAGACTATTGTATATAGATATCTCATAAAAAAATCAATCATCAAAAAATCAAAAAGCAAAAAAAATGATTATAAACAAATTAAAAAAAATTAAGAAAAACAAAAAAAAAGTGTATAAAATTCTTTTATAAAAATTCTTATTGTACATAAAAACAATGAACTTTTAAATACGCCAATGTAATTATGGAACTTAGCTTAATACAATTTTACCGTGTGATTACTCTGATATATTTAAAATTCATTTAATTTTACATTGTCAGTCCCAAGCCTGTAGAAGTATGAGGGAAAGTTCATTGTTTGAAAATAGGTTCATTCAAAGCACCATGTACGTATGCAACTACGTCAGATCTATATCTCTGCTCCATATCACATCAGTAGCGCCATTGGTGACATTTCATACTTCATTTTAATAGCAAATAATATAAAGTGTGACACCAGACCGTCGAAATCAAAAACTATGCGTGAAAAGTAGCAGGTGAAATCACGTGAAAAATTGTTGTAATTTCATCACGTGATAATGATTTAAAAGTAGCAATCATTTCCATGCTTACTTCACGGAGCTGTAAAGTCTTGTTATTTGAACATGAATACAATCTGAGATTATCCACTCATTTCTTTTTAATGACTCTTAAATATGTCAGTCAAGTACAATTTAATTCAATTATTGCTACTCCGCCAATGTCAAGTATAATTGAGAAGACCAGAAAAAGATTGTTGAGAACGATAACATTGTTTCATCAAATTGACTTTATTAGTAAACGACATTTTACTTTTTAATAAAAATAAATTCTGATCTTACAATTGTTTAACCTATCAGAGATATATGTGTATGTACAATGTTCATATATTGGACATATAATTATAAATTTGGTATGTTATTCGGGCTAACCTCAAAAACTACCGAACCGATTTTCATACATTTTATTTATTTATTTTATTTATTTATTTATTTATGTACCAGAAAAAAAACATACAAGTTAAAACAGATGCTATGTGTACAAAGGATGACTTATCTCTTTAAGAGATTTCTACCAAAAACCCTCAAGCGTGAGAAAATATAAAAATAATAATGCGGTGCGGTGTAGGTACAAACTACAAACAACAATTATAATATAAATATACATATATACAAACATACATACATATGTACATAGATACATACATATATACATATATATATATACATACATACATACATATATATATACGTACATATATTTTATCATTAGAAAGAGGAATTATTTAGAAAGGTTATCTGTATAAATATTATAAATGTGAAAGTTTGTGAGTATGTATGGATGGAAAAATATACTAAATAAAATACTAATAATACCTGAATGATAAAGCACAAATTAAGGGACTGGGTGTAGAAACAAGATATTTTGCACAGAACTTATTAAAGGAGGCAGTGGTAGCCCAGTGTCGCCGTACATACTTAATCAAATATTTTGAAGTCGATGTGCTTGGCTTTGTATCGGCTGGCACCGACTTCAAAATTATTTGATTAGGTATGTATACGAGTAGTAAATAAAAACTACCAATCAGTTATTATTTACTTTTTAGTGCTTGTGTTTGAACGGTTTTTATTTTTTGTTAAAAACTTTTTTTTTGATATTTCATCCTTTACATGGCTTCAATGTGTATAGAAGTTAAAAAATTTAAAGTTAAAAAATATGTAAATTGGTATTGCCATTAAAATAACACGAATCTGCGAAATCTGCTTGTAACTAATATATAACTTAAATGTTAAATTTCTAACTCTTGAAGATAAAACAATAGAAAAAAGGTTATTTACTTTGAACATAAATAAACATTCATGGTATCAACTCTACCTTTCAACGAAAGGCGGTAAGCCTTTATTTTTACGTTCCATCTGTCGCTTGCCTGTTAATTAAAGCAATTAAGAACTCTGCGGTAACCCTTTCGATTGACTTGACTATTATTAACGTTGCTGGTTAAATGATTAAACATTAAAACGTATAAATATAGAATACATTAAATTGATTAAATTAAAAAAACATGAGAATTTATGTGTATTATATAAGTTCCAAAAAAATGTCTAACCAAGAAAAAATCTTCAAGTTAATAAGCCAAAGTTAATTTAATTTTTAGTGTTTAATTTTGTATTTGTATGTATATAGAAGTGAGTTAACATTTCTTTTTAATATTTAACGTGAATTTATTAATATGGTTACAATTTTATTTAAATTTATAATGTATTATAAAAATATTATGTTTAGGTACCGATTTTGTCTATAATACTCAAACATTTAAAAGTTTTACAAGTTAAATAGTAAAATGCTATATGTATATAGAAATAATTTTACGGGTCACTTAATATAATTAAATAATTACATATATACGTCGATATTAATGAAGATAGTATCATTGACATTTAAATCAAATAGAGCAATAATCGTAGCTCCTAATGATAGCAATCATATCTAGTGTGTTGTAGCGAGGATTTGTATATGATCAGAGTTTAATAAGCTAATATAATCGACTGGTACAATTCGTGGCTCCCTGAATAATTATATATATGTGAAAGTTTGTGAGTATGTATGGATGTTTGTTACTCTTTCACGCCAGAACGGCTGAACGGATCTGAATGTTTGGCACAGAGATAGATTATGGTCTTTAATAACACATAGGCTTTTTATCCCGGAAAAATATACGGTTTCAGACGTATACATTTGCTTGAGACTAATATATAGTACCTGGGCGACCGAGCTTCGCTCAGAGTTTTTGGCTACAAAAACATAAAAAAAAACAAACTTGAATAAATACAAAAAAAAACAAAAGTAAAAACTTCGTATCCGACCGTGATACGAACCCAGACACCTGTGTTTGTCAAACTTGCACCTTGGCCGCTTGACCACGATGTTTATATGTCCTAGCGTGCGAATTAGCGACCATATTTTGCGTGGAATAATGCGAAAGAAAACCTCATGAAAACTCGAAAATACGCGTTTTCCCAGACATAAAACTAATCCAGATCGCAAGAAACCCCCTGTATATCGTTGGAGCCGTTTTCGAGATGATCTCTCTCTATATAGTATTTCACTTTATTGATTAAATTGAATATTAGATTATTTTCAAATTATGGGTACCACGACTGTAGCGCAACTGTACCTACGTAGGTACCTAACCGTGTACCTAATGGTTTGGTACTGCTTATTTCGATAAACATTGCGAGTTTGAGTGTCTTATGTGTAATTAATTTATACTTTTAGTTTTTTATAATTGATACATAATGCTGCGATTGCATTAAATTGTGGCAAATACACTAAAAGGAGTCGTTGCAAGGTTTTCCTGTCAACCCTTGTTAAGTACATATCGTAGGTAATAAAAATCGAATTGTCTATTATTAATATAAATTTTAATATTATGCGTATTAATTTTAATAATATACCTCCACGTTCTTGAGAAAAAGGGCCTTGACAGACAGACAGGAGGACAACTAAGCGATCCTATAAGGGTTTTTTCCTTTTGATACCTCAAACGGAACCCTAAAAACCTTAAAAACGTATAAAAATATTTTAACATTTATGTAAACTCTCTAATCGAATAAGCTGGGCGCAAAATATGTAAAAGCGGGATTTAAGGACGTACAAGCTTTCCATTGTTTCTTCGTGATAAAGAGTTAAATAATCCTTGTTAAGAACAAAGTTAGTCTCTAAAAATAGCTCTAGAAATAATATAACATATTTTAATAATCATAAATATGAAATTTTGCCGCCATGCATGTAGGTGGGGATTCAGACTAAGTATTTATTGTATATAGGTACGCGATAGACTAGCAAATGTACTATAGGTACTTAGACGACCCTATGATATTTCCCATGTCGTAGGGTAGTTTTATTCGACTGCAGGGAAGTCCAAAAGAAGAGTATTTATATTTTTCTACATTAACCAAAGTGGATATCAAAATAAACAATTTAAAACGCATTTCAAAATATTTATGTGTGACAATTTAAAAAAAAATCAATTATGTAACTGGCCAGAACTCCATTCGATAGCCGTGTTTTTTTTTCTTTTTTTTTTCCATTTCTGACTGCATTATACTATGTTCTTATGTCATCTTGTTCCCAACTTTACGTACAAATAAATACGCAGTCGGTTTTTACTGTAAGTTTTCTTCTACATCAAACGGTTTTCGTTGGATATAAGTATTGTAAAACTAATTAATTATAGCATGTATGATTTTTAACGACAGTATATTTTAAGCTTACATTATAAAAGGCTTATCTTGGCTTAAATTTTACTGCTTTTAAAAGCATTTTAATTTAAGCCGAGATTATGAGTGTTTATCACACTCTTCGACGCTCTTTCAATACTTTATGACATAAATCAAAGGAGAAACCCATTTTCGGGCTCAAATATAAAATAACTAGGAACCAAATACATATAAAAAAGACCATTGTTTTTATTATTCCAATAAAATCTTAATTATATTTGCAACGGCCAAGTTAAGAAAAAATGCATTTTTCGATATTGCTTAGTGCTCCTATAAACGGATAATATATCTTATTTATTTTGTAAAACGTCAATGTCTTTATAAATGAAATTATTCTATAGAACTATTCTACTAAAAATTATGTTCAATTTATTTGGAAGAATAAAATCAAGACATATATAAGCAATAACATTGCCCGCGGCTCCGCTCGCGTTCAGATAACCAAAAACCAAATTCTTAGGTTTTAGATTAGTATACCCTTACATTGCACTTTTTGCATTTTTTCTCAGAAATAAGACATTTTCCCGCTTTAAAAAGTATCCTATATGTTGACCCGGATAACCAGCTATCACCATACCAAATTTCATCAAAATCCCTGTAGTGGTTTTTCTGTGATGCGGTACGTAACGTAGGAACGAACCCTAGCGGAGCAAGGGTGAGTTGCTAGTACTACATACCCTAATAGTGTAAAAATAATCTAGGAATTTTACTAGTTTTTACTATAAGTAATACGACGACAAGCTTGGCTCAGTCTGTAGTGACCCTACTTTCTGTGCCAGCGGTCGCGGGTTCGAGGCCCGCTGGGGGCATTCATTTGTGTGATGACGAATGTTTATACTCCAGTCATGGGTGTTTATATTTATAATATGTACATATGTATTTAAAGTTATACATGTGTAGTGTATCAACTATCTGGTATCCATAACACAAGCCTCGTAGATTACCATGGAACTAGATGGCGCTGCGTGTTAATGTCCCAACGAATTATAAATGAATTAATTAGTAAGTACTATTCATACATGAAGCGCTTTTATGTTCATATCTCCAATTCATTTCTTTGTTTCATTTTATCTTAAAGTACCCCAGTACACGACCCTCGTAGCTGTCAGATCACAGATAAACACACCATCGTTTGTGACACTTTGAAGTTTCATATCCTGATTGTATCTGGAGTAAAAGCTTGTAATTCAGGTTACAGTTATACATACAAATTAAAGATATGCAAATTATTACCTAGGCGAAAGAGCTTCGCTCGTCGTTTTTTCGGAAAAGATATAAAAATTGCATTTTTTTAGATTACTTTGGCACATGCACGACAAATAAAGATCTTACGTTATGTTAATTCAAATCAATTACATTAATATAAATGCGCGGGTTTCTAAGTGAGTTTATTCTTTATAGGTGATAAATTCTTCGCACTATAACGAATTTGAGTAGAATTTGGAACGAAGATAGCTTATACTATATCTTCTTTGTCGCTAGGGAAATCTATTATGGGGTGTCCATTGATAGTAGACAGAAAAGGTACTGTGAGGTTCTTATTCTCTAAAACCTAGCGCAATGGGGCTCTGCATGATTGTTAGCGCACACATTACTACAATATAGCTTATCCTGGGTATAAGGTATCCCTGGACCACATAGTCTGTTTTAAGTCGACTTACCTATCACTAATACTAATACTAAATATTTATAGTTTTTAATTTATAGTATCTAACGCATATGTATAGTGTATACGTTTTATTCTTGACGACACAATGTTTGACACAATGACAAAATGTTTGGCTCAGTTTGTAGTGACCCTACTTGCTGCGCCAGCGGTCGCGGGTTCGAGTCCCGCTGGGGGCATTCATTTGTGTGATGAGCACGAATGTTTGTACTCCAGTCATGGGTGCTTATATTTATAATATGTATGTATTTAAAAGTTATATGTGTATAATGTGTCAACTATCTGGTATCCATAACACAAGCCTCGTAGCTTACCATGGAACTAGATGGTGTTCTGTGTTAATGTTCTGACATATTTATTTATTTATTATTTAGAAGATATAACATATCAGATACATGGCGTAGAATTAGAAATAATCTTCCCTCGACTTATCAAATATTAAACCCTAAAATCACACAAACTCGTAATAACATCTAGTTAAGCACTTATGTTTATTTTGGCCCAAACTAATATCACACAGAATGGAATATATTCATGCTCCAAACATTTTTAAGTTACCGGATTTTCAAAGTGCGGTACAAATGCCTCATTTACTGGGAAAATGAAAAACGTAACCACCTTAACAGCGGTTAAGGGTTCGCGTAAGTATGTTGAACATTTCATATTCATTTTGCAACTGATTTTTAAGATATAGAGAACATTTTCATCGACGTGGGTTATAAAATGATAAATTAAAAGAATAATAATAATTGCATATTAAATATTAGTGACTTATTATCTGCATTTTAATCAGGTAATTTTTGCAAGAAATTTTATTTCCATATAAATATCAAAAGAAAACAGGATAAAAAAGCTATTATTGGTTTTTGACCTATATCAGCTATACTCAACCAGCCCGCGGGCCGCATGCGGCAGTATCAAAAATCGCATTATAACATATCTTTGTTAAAATAGTCACTACATCAATAACTTGGAATTACATTTTCATTAAGACTAAATAATTTTTGCTTGTGGCCCTCGACACCATGACTGAAACGTGTTTGTGGCTCCTATAAAAAAAAAGTTGAGTATGGCTGACTTATATGATATAAATTTTCTCCATAAAAAATTGAATTCTTTTGTTAAATGGCTACTAAGACAAAAAATTATATCGATCGATCGAAAATATAATATTAGTAATTAAGTTATATGAATTTTCTATGAGAATTAGTGGGATTAGTTAGACATGTATCATTCTATAGCCGTTTATTTACCAATAAAAATCTAAAATTTATCTAAATAATTATAAGCTGAAGACTAAAAAATGTTGTATTATAGTTTTCAGTTATAATTTTTTGTCATTTCAATACAATTCTTAAAATTTCTAATCGTTAGCCAATTTAGAATATCACCTTTACTAATCCCGCTAATTTTTAACTATGCCTTTAGTAATAACTAGCGACTCACCCTCGCTCCGCTCGGGTTGGTCCCTTAGGTACGTTTTAACGGTTAGTATAAATTTCTCAGAGATGAGATATTTTCCCGCAGTAAAAAGTAATCTATATTATGTTGATCCGGATAACCAGTTATTATCATACCAAGCTTAATCAAGGTCTGTCCATTGGTTTTCTGGTATGCGTTCCCAGACAGAGAGGCAAACATTCTAAAAACTATATGTACTTATAGATTCGGCCTCTGTACCGATAATAATTACTATTTCAATAATATTTTCCAAAAAATATTTAATGTACACATTCGACTCAGAATTGTATTAGTACTCGTATATGTATAGATATAAGAGATTGAATGTTCTTATAGAATTTAATATAATATATAGAATATATGGAACATTAGTATTCACGCTTAGAATTCAAAGAGATAAGAATTATTTTGAAAGTATCGTAAAATGTTCCTCAACTGGGGCGCGGAGAACGAACTTTCAGGTTTATGTTTCACCCAAAACTTTACATGATATCACGCACTTTACTCGCTGTATTAACTTTAATTCTCGTTATTTAGGATGTTAGTTAATGACTTACAGATAAGCTTCTTTACACTGAGGTATTCAAAAGATATAAGAATAAATACTGTTGTTTACTTGTATAATAAACCCGAATGTAATATATTCGCGAACATTTAATGTTCATTTTATCTTTTCAAAGAAGCGGTACAGATATACATATTTCATAAGTTATACAGTAATATATGACAATTCGGCACATTCGGTGAAAGATCAAGGACAATCTGCTTTAATGTGCTCTAATATGAACGGAAGTGTAACTTTTGGATTCCGACAATTCTGATAGTTATACTTGACCCAACCCGGACTCTAACCCAGGATCGATAATCTGCCCCCCCCAACGTGCGTTCACCTTGTCGTGGTGGGGGGGGGGGCTCAGAAGTGCCCGGCAATACAGCCGGGCGCGAAGCCAAGAAACGCACAGAGAGGTGGCCCACTTTGGTGGGCGGTGTACCATGCGGGTTGCTCCTGGTACTTCTCTGATAGCAGAGTGGACCTTGGAGCAACTCCGTAGTTGTTGTGGTCTGCTTTGGCAGACCTGCCGTCGGGGCGTCGTAGTTGAATGCGTAAGCGATCCTGCGACGCCCCATTAAGACGGGGGAAGGCTTTGTTAGGTTTTAGTGGGTAGTACTGGCTTTGCCGGTGAGTCCCACACCTCGTGCGTAAATGCATTTCCCAACGTTAAAAAAAAAGGATCGATAATCTGCATCTCAAAATTTTAATTCAATTTTAGGGCGACATTGGGTTTTGATACCCATCATAACCCAACATCTATCTATACGCCCACAGTACTTTCCAGTACTGTCTTAACTAAATCTTGAATCTCCACATAACTAGCCCGCAATATTCCGTACATAAATCTAGGGTTCTAAATATGTAAATGGACAAACCTATATTTTGTAACTAAAATTAATGCAAAGATCATATTTTTATTTACCTACTTTCAAAATGATTAAAATATTATATCAGAATGTTTTTTTAAACTTTAAGGATTTACGAAACAGTGTGGGAATTCATATTTTATCTAGACATAAATGATAACGAAATACTCACTATTTTAAGTTTTAGTTTATGCCATTTTGTTATGAAAACGTGTAATCTAATGTACACATTTCCTTTATTCGTGAACGCTATGGCCAGCGGAGCGGGAAAATTTATGTTCAACTCAGGATATTTATCATGGTAAATTCGCCCCATGTCTGTATAAGAAGTAAATAATGCAAAGTAAAAGGATAACACGAAAGAAACCTGTAATCCATAAGCCAACGTAAAAGAATATTGATATACTTTATTTAAATCTTTAATACTATTTTGATAACTTAAAAATGTATCTATTGTTTCTTTTACACATTAATTAAGTATATTCGTTTATACAAAACTGCGAATCTTCGATAGTTATTTACTATTTGCTTTGAAATTATGTCTTAATTTATAAGTGGAGAAGCTTTATATGCTATTTATTTTGCTGTAGTTTGCCATTAGGGAGCGCTGCAGTGTGCAACTTATAAAATGTTGAACCAATCGCGTATAATTAAATTTTCGTGTAACAGACTGACTCTTACCTACACTTTACATATCACAAACGCTTTAAAAAGCTTAGATATAATGTGATTTATTTTTATAATTATACTATACATATATAAAATTTTCACAAGTGTCAGTCTGACTCGTACACAGAGGGTTCTGTAGCATGAATTATAAAAATATGTTTATAAATAGGTACCTAATAACAAAAAAAATTGTGGTGTAACTTGTGGTTGTAGACTTAGGTTTTTAGTATTTCCAATAAAGTATAATAAGCAATTTGAAGTATAAATAGTATTATTTTATTTATATTTTAATCAAAATTCTAAACTAAATAAACCTCTGTTGAAATTTTTGATATCATATTATAATTTGTTTATTTTTTCATACATGAATCGCCTCTGTGGAAAACATGCTGTAGGCTACAATCAATACTTTTATCAAAATTGTTTACTTTTCATCAAAGCATCGAGCTAGTTTGCTTAACATTTAGATATTTTTGTTTTTTATCATAAAGCAGCGGTCACTTGCAAAAATAAAAATATAAACATTAGGCCCTTTTTAGGTCCATTAGGTTTTGTCGAACTGACCACTTAGATCTAAAATATCTAGCGTTTGTTTCAAATTAAAATTTATTTCAAATTAGCTTATATTATAATATAACTATACATTTATAAAATATTAAATTATTTGGATATTGTGCATACAAAAATACTAAAATCGCAATTAAAAATGAGGGGTGGGGGTAGGAGGGTGAAAAATACTTTACGACCTATTCTCATATCTACGAAATAAAAAATCATCGAAATCGGTCGAGCCGTTATTACCATGACATGAGATACTAGCAGAACCCTCGGCTTTCCATACAACCTTTTATTCCTTATTTTAACCCCTTATGGGATGAGTTTCGAAAAATGCTGAAAAATGTATTTATTTAATTGTATTGCAGAGCATTAACACCAAGTTTAAAGTAATTCTGATCGTAAATATTTTTTTGGACAATTTCTTGCAAGGAAAACAAATCAATTTCGATGAGGCAGTCAAAACCACCTTCAGAGATTTTATTGATTCTCGTTCCCACAATTTTGCAAATGAACCAATGAACTATCTATGAAATGGCGAAGGTGCATAGACAAAAATGGTACACACTTTGATTGATTAATTTTATATTTTTTTGTTTTTTTTCCGTATATAGCGCCTATTTCAAATATAAGAACCTATGTTATATTATATATAGGTATACCATATTTTGGCATATTTTAGTACTGGCAGTAGCATATGTGCTAAACGTTTGTGTAATAAATTTCATACAAATCTGTCCAGCCATTACAGCATAGGAGTAACAAACATACACATACAGATAAGAAAATTATAAAGAAAAATATTTCTTCATGCTTATATTACAATTATATTATGGAAGGACCTAATATAAACATGAAAAAGGTTGTGTTTATAATTTTCTTGAAAACCTGAAATAAACTTCAAATAACAGTCATAAAAAGCTCAAATGAGATCAAACTCAATATATTTTTCGATACTGTTTCAAACTGCCTGTCTGTCAAAGTTACGCGATCCATCGCCTATGAATAAATTACGTCTTAATTTGAAGCTTGATATTTTTATTTGCCTGTTTTGTACGTTACAGAGATTATAATGATCACTGGATCAATACGTTGGGTTTTTCGTTAGTATTTTAAGAATAATATTTCACGATTCGTCAGTTACTAAAGGAATTTATTCAGAGCCTACTACTAATTAGGTTTTACAAATTTACTAATTAAATTCTTTAGAAGTAACACTTACGGCAAATAACCCGAAAAAATGCATATTAAACTGTGACGATCGATAAAGTACGTCCTGTGCCTCTTCACAATCCTCAGATGTTCTTTACTTACTCAGCATAAAAATCTGCAATGAAGTAGCGTTGAGGGCAGCCCGTTAGATTAGTAAAAAAAATCAATTCTTACAAAAACTCGAGTGCGTCAGATAACAGATTAAGACAAGGTAAGTTAATTACATGCAGAAAAGTGTACATTTCTGTACTCTGACCAATTTGAGCGTGGCATAAGGAAATGAGCGAGTCACAAAGTTGTAAAAAAACGTCAATATGAAATACTCTCGAGGGTGACTGATTTTTTTAAGGAAATCCTATAAGGATTACGAAAAACATAATCTGACGATTTTCATGGGGCGATGTAGCTTAATCCATCAATAAATGATAAGCGTACAGATGCTGAGAACTGTGGATTTCCCACTCCGCGCCTTTCTTTCCTTCTCACTTTTTCTCTATCTCTCACTTTCTCGCACCGTCCCCACACTACCGTCTACCGCCATGATGCCATCTCAGGTGATCACAATAACGTGTACGTTTTTAAAGATTATTTAGTACCGATTTTTCTCAGGATTAGGTAATATTAATATAATCGTCTGGCAATATTATAATATTGTAAGTAATACTTCAATAATAGTGATAATTATCTTTGGCGTGTCACTCACTACTATATTCCTGTTCAATATTATCATGTATTAATTTTCTATGTTTATTGTTTTTATTACATCCAGTAATATTAAAAATCAAAAAAGAACCAAAAAAAATTTTTTTTTGCAATTGTCAGATTAACAATATCCCTCCATATAATTGTCAGATTATTTTTAAAAAAGGTCACCTTTTTTTTGCCCCTAGAACTTATTAATCTTCACAATCCGATAGGTTCCCATGACGATGTAGTAACTGCAAATTTAGCATCCCAGGCTCCCCTACCATAAATCATTCTTTCATTTTATAGAATGTTAGGTATAGTTTATAATAGACCTATTAAAATTTAAAAGAAACTGGATAAAACTTACAAAACGAAAAAAAATAGCTCCTTTGAAAATAGACATAACTTTCAAAGGGCTTAACTTATAATTAACCTTTGTTCTAATGAACGATTTATCTAAACAAAAGAATCTGTTCTTGTTCGAATAACGTTTAATGTCTCAGATAAAGCTGTCTTTACTTTCTTACTTACAGAATACAATCTATTACTTTAATTTAAGCGATAATAAAAAAAAACAGCTGTAAATAAATTTTAACTAGGAGTTTTTGTATATAATTATAAATTAGTAAATTTCTAAAAATTTAAATTTTAGATATTTAATAAAATTTCCACGTTCTTTATAACTTTTCATGTAAAATATAAGGTAAAGTTTAAAATATAAATATCAGTATACATAACACTAGCAAGCAAAACATAATATGAAGCCATCATAAGTCAGTGGAAAAACGCGTGTCAATTTCTCATTCTCGTACATATTGGCTTCACTGGCTTCTGGTTCAATGTCGCAATGGTTGGCACCGAAATCACAGGCCGTGTTGGTTATTTAGTGAATAAACCTCATATTGTATTGCAATAATAGTTGTAGAGGAACCCAAGAAGGGATTTTGGGGTTTACTCAAGCGCTGCAGATTTACATAAGCGGGGATACCTTGCATTTTGTTGAGTACTTTCACCATTGATAAATAATTGAAGCGTTATTTTAAGTAAAAGAGAGTAGTTGGGTTATAGAGGATGTATATTAGACTCCCGTATTATTTATCAGTGCGCTTATTCGTAACATTGTGTTGGTTAACATATTATCACTAATTTTTCAAATTCTAACGTCAACAGAACCTTGTGTTTGAGGCGTAAATTTCTCAAATGTTTCTGATCATGGCTTGATGTGAAAGGAAATTCATTCTCATAACTTTTCTGAACTTTCGTAAACCTTTTGAGATTTACAATAGCCTTGTAAATATCCAAGCGAGTTTTAGTAGACGTCAAATTCTTCCATGACTTTGCCAAAGTAAGACACCATCAATCATAAAAATAATGGGTTATCTAAAGTATGTAAGCTGAATAAAAATTATATCCTGAATTACAATTATTATATTTTGAGAGGCAATTTATGGCGTCGATCTTGCAACATCGATATCAAACGTCACCAAGGTGTAAATAATAAACAATATGTAACATGACTGATGGATCAAAGGTAGCGGGAGGTCGAGAACCTTAATACCTATCAATTTAACCCTCATGTATACTTATTAGCGATTTTAGTGGTCTATTAGCTAGCACGTAAGCCTGCAGATCCGGCGTTCTTGAGTTCGAGTCCTGGGTCGGGCTAAGTTGGGTTATTACCTTAGTTGCGCATCTAATCTCTCACCGGAGTATGAAAGCTTAAGGAACATAAAAGCAGTTGTCTCTGCGCGTAGACTTGTGCACTATAATATCTCCTGCGTAGAGGGCTAGTCTCAGTGATTTTGACCGTCATGGCCGAAATAGGTCAGATGGCCATAATTATGTATGTAGACAGGTTTAAAAAAACGCCGTGCACGTTTTATTACCCGGCTGCGGCGAAGTCCAAAGGAAAGGTGGGCTATGTATTTGGTTTGTTTTATTTATTTCTCTTTTCATTCATTTATTAGTCTATATAATAATAGTTGACCATTCAATATTTATTACATTGAGAAGAATGTTTTCCATTATGAGTAAAATTTGAAAATCTATACTTATTATAAAAATAAGTCCCCCGGCCGCGTCTTTCTGTCCTCCTGTCTGTCCTCCTGTCTGTCTGAACGCGATAAACTCGAAAACTACTGAACGGATTTTTATACGGTTTTCAACAATAGAAAGAGTAATTCTTGAGGAAGGTTTAGGTATATAATTTATTATGCTTTTATGTAAATTAGCTGAAATACGGCGACAAATGTTGAAGAGGTCGCAAAAAATCTCGCCAAATGGGAACTTTCCACGCGAACGCCGCGTAAACTAGCAAAGATACAGTTAAGTAATGTACTAGAGAATTCAAAATCTATAAAAATGCTACAAAAAAGTCCGCGATAGCATATCTCTATCTCTTAAGGTTGACTTACAATAACCACTTTTATGTTAACATTTTTAATTAAAAACATTACGTTATTTTCAAAGTTATTTTCTTTAGTTCGGTATTAATCCTTATCCAAATGAATATTTTAGTTAGCTTAGTCATTTAATGCAGATTAAAATTGCTCTTTACACTAAATCAATCAGATGAATAGTTTTTGAGATATCGTTGTTAGAAGTAATTAGTAGCGAAACATTTTTAATGCTTGGCGAGCATTGAGATGCCTACGGCGAGTCCATCCCCTCTGCCCCGCATCGCTCGACCGCCTGCTCAAGCTATATAAACCGGGCGATGTAGCGCGCGATCCTAGGATACTTTTTACCGCGGGAAAATATCTTATTTCTGAGGAAAAATACAAAAACTGCAATGTAAGAGTATACTAATATGTAACACCTAAGAATTTAGTTTTTGGTCATCTGAACGCGGGCGGAGCCGCGGGCAATGCTAGTAAAATATAATACTTATTACGAATTTGTAAAGTTATTTTCTTTAGTTCGGTATTAATCCTTATCCAAATGAATATTTTAGTTAGCTTAGTCATTTAATGCAGATTAAAATTGCTCTTTACACTAAATCAATCAGATGAATAGTTTTTGAGATATCGTTGTTAGAAGTAATTAGTAGCGAAACATTTTTAATGCTTGGCGAGCATTGAGATGCCTACGGCGAGTCCATCCCCTCTGCCCCGCATCGCTTGACCGCCTGCTCAAGCTATATAAACCGGGCGATGTAGCGCGCGATCCTAGGATACTTTTTACCGCGGGAAAATATCTTATTTCTGAGGAAAAATACAAAAACTGCAATGTAAGAGTATACTAATATGTAACACCTAAGAATTTAGTTTTTGGTCATCTGAACGCGGGCGGAGCCGCGGGCAATGCTAGTAAAATATAATACTTATTACGAATTTGTAAAATGTTAGCCTGAAATTTCACGTTTTTGTACAACTCATTTAAATTTAAATAGTGAATGCATTAAAAGTAAATAATGATTTATATTTCGTTTATTTTAATTGGTTTTTACTACTATGAAAAAACAATGTATGATGATTTTACAATAAATAAATAAAGTGTTCAGAAATGTTTATCCATTTTATTCTTTTACATTTTAAATGAAAGACATTTAAAAATATTAACTAATGCTTTTCGTAACAAACGTCGTCTGTACAGCCTTTGTTTCTTTTTAATTATGTTTGTAAAAAATACTTGGCTCCTAAAAACCGGATGTAAGAAGACTGCTTACAAAAGCCATCTTGTTGCTATCTTTTTATGTTCGTACTAACTTCATATTTTTACCCTTAGAAGTAACAATACGTACAAAAAATATAACCAAAGTTTATATATGTTTATACTTTTTTTTGAGCAATCAAGTATTGTCGTCGCTCGGTGCCTACTGCACTGAAAATCATTATTCAGTTCTCGTAGGTTTATTATTATTATTTTTAAAAGAAATTTATCTTCGCTTCTTTCTTTCAAAAGAAGGTATTACTCTATCACACGGGCCTTAACCAATATAATAGAACTAAAAATTAGTGTGACTGGAAGTACTAGAAATGGTTGAGGATGCTAGAAATTTTCGTGTAATTCGACAGGTGTTTAGTATAGCGGCTTTTTATTATTATTATTATATGTAATGAAAAATTGCGAGTCTATACAGCCTGTATTACAGTTAGCTAGTTTATTTGTTTTAATGTTGTAGAATCTAAAGAATGGGACTCGTCAGAACGAATTTAATACTTTAGCTTCTGAATAAGTTCTTCTGGTTTCATCATCAGATTTATGGTATCAATAAACACGCATATCCATAAAATTTTAAATCGATACGACCAGAAATACCTAGCTTAATAATAGTTTTAGTTAGTTGAATATTATTAGGATTAGTTGAGTACTTAATTATTTCTTTGATTTGATCACAGAGTTGTTAGTTAGATAAAAGTAAAAAAAAAGGTTTTAAAAAATAAAATACCATGGATAAAAATAAGAATTCTAAATTAGAGTAAGTGTAAGGTAGACGTAGAGTGCAAAATATATCTAAATTGAAACCTAAACTGGTCCAATTATAAAAATGGCTTTGAAAATGGGCTTACGGTGTACTTTACGCTAATATATACGAAAAGGAAGAAAAAGTAGAGAGGAACAGATGTTTTATTAGACATTGATTTTAAAAAGAAAAAATCTGCATATTGATTCATAATCAGGATTATTGCCAGTAGCCATTGAAGAGTTTACTTATCACCTCCTAGTTTCTCCTCCGTATAAAGAGGCAGAGTTTGTTTGTTTAAACGCGCTAATCTCAGCAACTTCAATTTAAAAAATTCTTTTTGCATTATATAGCCCATTTATTGAGTAAGGATATAGCTTACATATCATATAAATATATAGTCTATCTATTCCATACTAACCGTTAAAACGTACTTAGGGACAAACTCGAGCGAAGCGAATAAAATAGCTACTAAGTACGTTTTACTAACAAAATATATTTTGTAAATATAATACTACTAAATGTATAAACACGCTACAAATAACAATAATAACTAATAAATAAAAATATTACCGCTAACCCAAGCTTTTAAAAGATATTTCTCTTGATATGTACAATCTGGTCACGATCAGAAAAAGAACCAGCTCTATAATAATGAAGATAAAAAGCTAGACTTAAAATAACGAGATTACGTTTACTTACTTTTATTAAATGGGTTAAATTATAAGAAAGAAATATATTAAGCCAAATCTGCTGTTAATTAAAAGACTGTAGAGTTAATTATACCTAATACCTATAAAAGTGTATTTTTTCAGATATACAACTAATAAATGTTAAACAGTACAAGAAAAAAGTAAATAAATAAATATGTTGGGACATTAACACGCAGCACCATCTAATTCCATGGTAAGCTGTGAGGTTTATGTTAAGGATACCAGATAGATATATATACATAGACTACACATATATAATAACTTTAAATGCATACATATATTTAATATAAATATAAACACTAATGAATGGAGTACAAACATACGTACTCAGCGGAAATCAAACCCGCGATCGCTGGCACTGCAAGTAGGGTACACATTACAAACTGAGCCAAATGAAAAATGTTTTTTTTTTCATTATGATAAATTTTCCTCAAATTTCTAATTATGATTATGCCCGAATTTCGACCACTGGGCGACCACTAATAAATATAATTCGAAGAATAGCAATTAATTTTAATTTGTCACTATCTTGACTCGTAGCACTCACCGATCAATATTATCACGGCGGACTGGAATTAGTATTTATTTAGAAGGACCCTACAACGCAATGGATGGGCAACTTGTAAATGCCACATTAGTACGTAGTTGACACGTGATATATCATTATTTTGTGTACTTGGATGATAAAAGTATATCACTCTAATGAGGGCGGATGTAGCTTTAGTAAGATTAATTACAGATATTTACTGTGATTTTTATATTTAAGTATAAAATAATTCGTTCTTAGATTTAGGCGAAGATTTCTCTCACTTTCTCTCTCTCTCTCTCTCTCTCTCTCTCTCTTTCTCTTGTGACAATAATTGCTGTAAAACAATCGAAACGCTGGGAACCAATAATCGAATTATCCGCCAAAAAATGCGAAAAAATAGATTTATTGTTATGTTATTTAAATAGTAGTAAATGCTAGTCTCCCTCACATATGAGGAGTTAGACTTAATATACATATTGTTTGAGCCAATTTCTAAGAGTCTAAAGCAAATAATAAATTGTGGTCTTACACTTACTTTCCCTTCTTCCTTTAAAATTCTTCCTTACCACTTTCCCATACGCATAGGGAGGGTAGAAGTAAGGAGGACCATCTTAGTGTATTAAAAAGTGTCCGTTGAAAGGGAGCAAATTAAGATGGCGCTATAGTAGCAAGTGGAAGAATTTTAAAAGGAGCGCCACAAATTATTAGAATAGGACACTAAATTAAAAAAGGAAAGAAATATTTCCCCTGAAATGTGAATATGGAATAAAATTATACAGTATTCTTAAGTACCCCAATTATTTGTGAATTAAATTATATGATTTGTAAATTATATTAAATTTTTCAACCCAGCACACTTCACTCTGTATATAACTGCTAAATCCACATCATTTCCATTTCCTACACTAGCGCTATTTCGGTGAGTGTTCGAACAATAATTTGCTGTTTACAAGTAGACACTTTCTCAACTAATCCCCCATGCAAGACGCGTATGTATGGAGGGTGGAAGTAAGGAGGTCCTCCTTACTTCCACCCTCCATACATACGCATATTTAGTTATTATAAATTGTGTCAATAGCTTATTTTTTCTAAGGCAACTACGTACGAGTATATACCTACAGTTTAATATTGAAATGATAAGATAGATATAGAAATCGACTTACACTAGAATCGAATTCTCGGATCGGAAAATCCGGATTTCCATTTATAACTCAGAATGTTTACTTATACAAAGTTTAATCGCGTACCATCTCAATTTTATTTAATACTCTTCGTTCAGTCTTTTGACAAAATAATTTTATAAGAGAGCTTGAGATCTGTGATAGCTGGTCGCTTCACATAATTGTATTTAGTCATTTCTTCCACCAATACTTTCACTGCAATTCAGTTTTAGTGTCTTCGTAACTTTTTCAATCTGTACCAAACTTTGAACTTGCATTAATACCTCCACGATCGCGGATACGCTAGTGTTACAGCTAACAATAGATTTCTTAGAAATTTAATTAATTTCTTAGAAATTTACCTGGAGATGTTAATTCTTCTTTTGATTATCTCACATACTGGTAAGGCTTGTAGAGAAACTGTACCAGAGCCATAGCCTTCTGACAGTGACATACACCACGACTTGCGAAATAAGGGTGTCCTAGGAGGCCTTGTTAGGCTTGCAAGAGAGCGCGGAAATATCGGGGACTTATAAAGAAAAGTGAAAAACATTGAAATATTTTATTATAAAATATAAATTAAGTGTATGCGAATATGTAGCTACAGATGATTGATACTCTAAAAGTTAGTACTTACTACCTACCTATAATATTATGTGTTCCAAAAACCTGGATGGGTAGCAAAGAACCTTCTTTCACTTTTCAGTTTTTTCTCTTTTTAGTTTTCAATTACTGTACTTTATACTGTTTTCTTGATAAATTAAAGAAAAATCTAGTAATATAAATTATTATAATGTTCTTACAAAAGTGATTTGTTTCTGAAAACTCTTTCGTTTTTTTCCAACTCACAATCATGTATTCTGTCTATCCTTGTTATGGATGGACTTTATTTTTGATAATCCTATAATTTGGGAGTATTATGGGTAATTATACAATAACTCCCATATGTAACATAAGTCATCACGTATGTTATTTAATCAAAAAAAAAAAAATTATTAGACCAGCGTCGTCCTCTTGTTCAGAATATCTTGAATTATTTAAGTGAAACCTCCCGTAAAAGTGCTTGGCTTGACCCAGAAAAGAAAACGGGACTTTTCTCATAGTAAATATTTAACATAATCAATTTTAAACTTGATACATACAAAAATAATTTACAATCATATTTTACCTTATGTACTAATGAATTACTAAGCAACACTATTACTATATACTTTTACAATTAAAAAATATTAATCTGAAATGCTATCATTTTAATCCACACAATAAGAACTTACTAATATATATACTATTATAAAACTAATTAAAATTATAAAAATGTTTAAAGTTAAAAAATATTGTAAGGTAATTGGTGAAATTTTCATTTTGTTATTTGTGGGTAGGCTGTCTGTAACAACTATACCTTCGAGACATCTAACACCTCAGTTTCTCCCGTGACCATGATTGCTGTAAAGCATTCGAAACGTCGGGAACCAAAAATCCAAATAAATCCGCGAAATAATCCGAAAAGATAGTTTTATTTAAAATATAAAGCTAATTAAGCACACTCGTCTCAAATACTTCAATTATGTAATTTCTGTAAATTATGAATGAATATTGTAAGCCTGTAACCTTTGTTCGAGTGCATCACACTCGACAGAAGTGAGGAAAATCGCTTGACCTGAAGCTTATCTTAAGAGCTTTAGCTTAAGAGTTTCCATTTAAGCTTAAGTAAAATATATATTATATTATTTTATTTAATACTTTCAAGTTGCAAAACACTAACAAAACTTTTGTCCAGATTTTAAAATTTAAGTTAGTATTTAAAATTATAGTTAAAGTCTCGAAAACATAATCCATAAAATAAACATAGGCATCTAGCAAAAATATAATGTACCTTTTATACGAAAGTTTTTCCATTATATGCAGAGATTGTTTGTTTATTTTGCTTAGCTCTAGAACTATAAGCCAGATTTGAAAAACTTCTCTTAACACTTTATAGCCTACTTATTAATAAAGGCTGCCTAATATCATGACATGAACATTAGGAACGGAATAATTCTCCATAAAAAAGCTATCTCAGCAAAGCCGAGAGAAAAGACAGTATACATTATATGTATATACTTACTACTTAAAATTGCTAATCGAAAATCGAATAAATAGATCTAAATTATCTTTAATTTGTTTTATTAATATACATAATTATGTATATACAAATTTCTTACATTTAAAAACATTTCTTAATAAAAATAAATAAAATATAATATGGACGAGTACTTTCTCGTTTTTCATTTGTACTGAAAGTAATAATGATATTTTATTATTCTCAATCTTCTTCAGATTTTAATCACCTACTATGAAAAATAACAAATTTATAAATAAAAACTGTTTAAGAAATGAATATAAAATTAAAAATGTTCAATTCTAAAGGCTTTTGGTAAAAAAAAATATATATAATTAAATAAAACTTTGCAAACGAGATCTCCTAGTGGCTTTATAAAATCCTATTAATTATAAATACCTTTTTAAATGAATAGCCTCTTATTATTGGTTTAATGAGAGCCCGGTACTCGGATCGGACCGGTAATCGGATTTATATAACACGGGTAATACTATACTTGTTAATGCATCGTTATTTTCATTATGATAAATAAAAAGTTAATTTGAAGATGAGTACGCTTTAAGTATGTATATATCAGAAATAATTATATACACAGTTTTAAAAAAACTGGTCAAGTGTGAGTCGGACTCGCATATGAAATAAGTATGTACACTACTAAACACTACTTTTTAGATAGTTTTAATTATTGTTATTGTTAAAAAGGCTGAACACGCTGACATATACCAGCATAATCGATTTTCTTTTTAGTTTGCACGGCGGCCATTTTAAAATTCGCCATCTTGATTTTTATTAATTTTTGTTATAGCGGTAACAGAAATACACACTGTGTAAAATTTCAAGTCTCTTATTTACGGTTCATAAGAAAAAGCCCGCTGACAGATAGACGGACGGACAGCGGAGGCTTAGTAACTTATGATACCTGTTCAACGGGTCGGAGAAACTTGGTACTAATAGTAACTAATACTAAACTACTAACAAATGAGATATTTTATAAGTTAAAGTCATCCAGTGAAATAACAGTTTTACTTATATTATTTGTACAAAATTTTATAATTTTATACACTTGTCAATAGATGGCGCTGCTCAAAATGTTAAAGAAATTAGAAAACAAGCACTTCACGTGGGCGAAACGACTAGAATAAACGCGAAATAAAAACAAAATATGACAAAACATGACGTTATCAACGCCATTATAGCTATACTATGGAATATCTTAAATAAATAAAATTAATAATATCTGATTGAATAAATATATTCTTTTGTTACCTAAAAGCGGCACTTTTGCATTAGCTTATTATTTAGTTCGCAATCACTCAACATAATAAGTCCTTCTTTCTGTGTAAGTAGTACGAGTTTAGCTGAATCGATATATCCACTCAACGAACTAAAACAAAATTTAACTATGTCTTGTAAGTCAGAAATCAGGCTGAACTGTAACCATTCTCAATTGGCTACAATTCTCAAGTCATATGCTCGATTAGAAACAATGATTACTTTGTTTTATGTGACAAGGCTGTTGTAATATGTATAGGCTATAGCATTACATATAACAGTTTGTATATTGAAATATACTGCACACTGCACAGTACAAGTTTATAAATCAAATAAGTCACGTTTACGAGGAAAGTTAGCGATAGTGGTGTCACAATGAGTTAACCCAGTCTCGACGAATTCAATTATTCTCTTTGGTTCCTTTGAATGATTATATAGTATATACCTACAGTCAAGAAAAATATTTTTAACAAAATAATTTAGCATAGCAACATTCCTCAAAATAGTACTAAACTGAAGTCATAAGATTAATCTTACGAAAAAATAACAATTCTTTGGTTGTTACCAATCGTTTCATAACGATTACTAATTATTTATTATATTTTAACAGGTAATTAGAAAGTAATAATAATAATTCCAATAAATGTCAATATTTGGTGAAATAAATACGAATTCACTATCGTTATGTACGTACAATTTTAAAGAAAATAGCGCTACAGCTGCTTATAATGTATGACTTTATAAGCAGTTATATAACAACAAGCAGTTGTAACTGGACTTTTGATTGTGTTATATTTTCCATCTATATTAATATTATAAAAGAGGTAAAGTTTGTGAGTTTGTGACGTAGTATTGGGTAATCTCTGGATATACTTGACCGATTTAGATGAAATTTGGTAAGGAGATAGTTTGAGACCCTGGGAAGGACATAGGGTACTTTTTATCCCGGAAATCACCCCTTAAGTGGGTGAAAAGTTGGGGATGAAAGTTTTTATGAGGACGAACCTAGGACGAACCCGAGCGAAGCGAGGGTGAGTCGCTCGTATTTATATAAAGTAGTTTAGAACAGCCTGAATTACAGCTCTCCAATTACCTTATATGGGTAACTATACCAGTAACTATTATCAGTATGATGCTACCTCCGATTTTACTGAAATCCAATGAAAATGAGAACAGCATAAGAGCTTTCACTTTCGTAATAAATGTAATTAATTACAGCATTTCGTTTCAACATATAACCACCAAGCTAATATTAGTCAATTTATTTTACCACCTTACCCTACATTAGCACTCACAAAGTTTAATGCATAAATCTGCTACTAGCACCTGTACTCTATTCTACTTTCTGACATAAAATAGTTAATAAACCAAAAATGAACCAGTTGGAGCAAGACTCATAAAATGTTATATGAGTACTTAGGTTACGATACTATACATTTTATAGCATTAGATTATATGTTTACCAGTGGTAAAACAAATGTTCCTCTAAGTTATATGTAAGAAAAATGCTTATAACCAGGTAAAATAAAATGATGAATTTTATATTTTAAGCTCTATAAAACTGAGTAAGAGAGGAAATAAAGCCGAATTTTGTTTGAAGTGAAATTGTATATTTCTTTATAAGCATAGAAAAGAAAGTCTCCGGCAGGCGTCTGTCCTTATGCCTGTATATATGTACATATGTGCACGGTTATCGCGAAAACTACAGGAAAAAAGAATTGAAAGAATTATATTTGTAGATTCCTATTTGAAATATAAAACGTTATTTCATATAATTGTCATCATGAAAAATATTTTCTTTTTCATATTTTCTGTTTATATGTTTATGTCATTTTACTCGTCCTTTTTCAATAAATGACATTATTTTTAAAATCTGCCTGTTACTTTTTATTTAGCTTTAAATGGGTAATTAGACCTACAATTTGCCTTTTACATTATATCATTTGGTTTTACAATATAGGAGATAATGAAAAATAAAAGGCGACATGCGCAACTTGGGTAGCTATGTACAAAGGAATACGCTAAATGAATAAAACCAATGGCATAATATGTTTAAATACAACATGAACGGTGCCATGTATGTTACTGAAACAAAAATACTGTAATATCTCAATCCTATAGACCATAATAACATTGTTGGTACATAAACTCAGAATATTCGCTGTGTGCTCAACGAAGCAAGAAATTTATGTGCATCCGCAGATATTAATCATAATATATTTGTTTCACGTTCACGCAAGAATATCGGGAACAGCTGAAAAATAGGGAAAAGGTTCTGGGAGTCCGAAGTACCTTTTCCTGATCTTTTTATGGTACGTTATAATAGTGTTGTAGCTATATTGTAGTTAAACTTCTTTAGAATCGTTGTGATTTGAAACTCGATGCAACGGAAATGCGACAGTAAAAAGAGACAAACATATAAATATATAGGATTAAGCTGGCGATAGAATGAGATAGAATACATTGCGATGATGCCATGGTAACCGTTGTCATGGTAACCGTTGTTATTTGATAGAATACATTACAAAGGAAGTGAAAAATAATAAAATTCATTACTGATTATTATGTAATGTTTATATTTATGTCAAATAAAATGTAAAATAACTTTTAAACTTGGTAAAAATAATATAAATAAAAAAATCCTTATGATTATCCTACTCCTGATACTCTATATTCATATCATTTTCTGAAGTTTCACTTCTACGATGTGTGAATTGCACATTTATCTTTTTTTATATAATAGTTTGTTCGCTGATTTCACCAACGTCACCTAAGTTTAAGGGATCCCCTAAGCATGGTTAGGGGGCTGTTAGGGGACACTTTCTGTTTCGCCGACAGTTAGGGGTCACCTAACAATTAAAAAAATTTAAAATGCCACCTAAATATAGGTACTAGAAATACGGGCTCTGACGATGGTAAACGAAATTTAATTTGTGGCTAGTTTAGGGGAACTTTTAAGCTAGGGATCCCATACGTAGATGGTAGCTTATGGGTTGTTGGTGAAATCGGGCATATGTCACTTTCACCCGAATCGTCTAGCTGCTAGTGAAAATGGCATTGGAATAAGTTTAGTCATTTAAGCAAAATATACGTATAGTGTAGCTATTTTGATATTAAAGACATATAATGTTTAGGATGTAAAGTACGTTATTTTAAATATCATTATTAGCAATAGAGAGTGCAATGATAATTTATATAAAAACAGAGATAATATAATAACTGATTATGGTAGTATTTTTATTATCAAGTTTCAATTTTAATATTCTTTTCTTTAAAAAAATTGAATACCACTCATTTTTGCAATCGTCGTTTAAGCACGAGGATCTAATATCAACATTACATTAATATAATAGAGATTAAGTAAATCATTAGGTTTTTCAGCTATTTCCTCTTTTTGGAAAATCTTGTTTTGAAATTTTCCTTAAATCTATTATTTTCAATATTTTTTAACATACATAACTTTTACAATTTAATTATATGACAATATTTACAAAACATACATTAAATTATGTGTAAATTATACCATTTTACATTTCATACAACTATATTAAACTACCACAAATTTTCATAGCAGTTTGTAGAATAAAATCAATCTTTGTCAAGGTTAATGGTTCGGAACAAGAATATTTTATACCCCAACTAAAGGAAAGTCGTCTATCAGAAACAGTTTTCCTGTGCCTTTTGTTGGTAAAAAACAAGGTGTTCTCAAAATGAAATCACGCGAGCGATTGCTTTTCTTTGATCGCCGCCATATATTGGATGATTTCACATACCCAAAAAAGTTATGTAAGCGGCAACTTTTTTATTTTCAGATAGTTTCGTTAACCCTTAACTAGTCGTGCGGGGTCCATTTGACCCCAAGCACCTTCGTGTGGCACGTGTAGTCAATGCTGCTTTTCGTGGAACACGGAGGAGAGAGGGGTAAGTGAGCTATGAAGCTACTGAAGCAAACATGCGTGTAGGTATAATATTTGCTGAAATATAATATAAACAATATCGTGTGGGGTCCAATGGACTTACTTTTACACTCCCTATTCGTGATATGTGTCAGTAATATTAACCTGTTTGATCAATCTATATTAATCATTATTTCTAAACTAGCACTTGATTTTGGAGCATCGAAAGCTAAGATTAATAATTATCATTACAAGCATGCAAGATAAGTAAATCTAAGGTGGGAACATTTTATGCAAATAATAAAATCTTTTATACCAATTTTACATTTGCGCCATTTAGGCGAAAAATACTATAATTACATAGAATCCATTAATTATCTTGTCTTATAGCTCGATGGGTAGCAATCGCTCAGGACCGAAGAGAAAGTAACGCACAAGAATAACGCTTTTACGTGCAGAAAAATTCATTAACCTTTATAGCTCAACCCAAGACCTATTCCTATTATATATACCATAAAACCAAATCAAGCCATATGGTTATCAAATTCGAAATGGAACAGTTGACTGACACGGCCTTCAATTTCTTACCCGATCTCTATACATGTAACATATATATTATTATGTATTTGATTGAAAACGATAAACTTTGGCATTTACCTATAAATTCAAGCAACACGCTGGTTTTCGATATCGATATGCCTACTAGTGATTAACCGAGATAAATGGACTTAAATTATTCTAAATCTTGATCTAAGAGAAACTTGATCTTTGCTTTTTAAGTTACAAAAGGATTTAAACTTTCCTATAAATATAATGTTTAACTTAGTGAACATTGTTTCAAGCACACAAAGGGTTTTTTCAATGTTGCAATAAAGCTTACGGTCTTTGAGAGTAAAAACAATATTCCGTAAAGCTCAAGTAAATGTTTAGAGAGATTTTTTTACCTTTTTACACAACACGTCCTCGACATACTAATTGGGCTCTGAGAAACACACGTTACGTAGAATTAGTTGTTTTATTGCCTGCACTGTATAGGTACTAATCTATTTATAGCTAATGATATAATTAAAAGCTATTATTTAGTGTCACCTGTCCCGGTCTGTGTGATGGAATTTAGCAAGTTAAATTTAACCGACTTCCCAGTGTCTGAGCATTTGAGAAATTTGGTACACTAGTTCGATTCCCGATATGTGTACAATGAATGATTATTATTTATTTGTAATCCAATATAGCGGAAGTTACAAAATAGCGATTTATCATTTCCATAGTGACTCTTATGATATGAGTATCAAATCAAAGGGACTTGTCAAGCGAAATACGATGAGTAAAGTGAGGTCATTGTAAATCCAATATGGTGGACGTCGAAAATGGCGATTATTATAATAAATTTTTATTTAGTTTCACCTGTCCGGTGTCTGTCTGTCTGTCTGTCTGTCTGTAATCAAATCTTTTAAGTTAAATTTCACTAAATGTCATTTTAAATCCAACATGGCGGACTCTCAAGTTTGTTTTATTATGCACTCCCATGTTATAGATATCAAATGGAAAGGTTTACTGAGAAGAATACAAATAAAACAAAAACTAAAAAATAAATATAAATGAATAGTAATGCTCTGCTCTGCAATTCTCTAAATAGAAGAAAATAAAATCAAATCCTATTAAATCAAATCCAATATTACATTACAAAATTTATATGATATAATTTATTAAGAAAACACTTAAAAGATTAGCAGAGAAATTTAATTACAGTATATTTCTTATACCATATGTAAACTATTTAGTTAGTTATTTCTAATATTATAGTTCTACATATTTTAAGAATTAATTCAAAAAACTTTGATTTATTCGGAATTTAATTATAACTTTTAAGTTCTAGTTTAATTAGATAATGTGCAAGCAAAAAGTTTTTAATAAGAAATTTAACGTCGTAAAATCTTTTAAACAGCTAAAAGTGTTGAAACCTAGTAGATTGTGTAATAGAATTCCTCAAAGTTTGTTCCTCTTAAGGCTGACGCTAGCATTAAGCTCTCAACTTAGTTGTTGTTACGACCGTTTAATGTACAAGAAGGCTAACTAAAGTTATTTCACTTCACTCGGCACGGAAATAAAAAATGTTTTATATTTTAAAGTCATATGTGAGAGTAAATATTGTCTATGAATGTAACTCAGATTAAAGCATTGTGTAGAAACTAAGCCCGTCCCAAAAAATATCACAGTCGAAAATAGTATCGTGATTTGCTACTATTCGCGATTTTTTCATTTGTTGCGATGAATTTTGTATACAATTATAGATAGAGATGAAAAGATATTTCAATAATGTCTATTTTGCGCAGAAAATTACTAAACACGCGTGTAACATGTGTGATGTTAATGACAAGATTTCCTTATTCATTGTTGGCACCAATTAAATATATAATTATAATATTATATTGTATGTTAATTACTTAAATGTTTATGGATGCTTTGATTTATAAATCTATAATTAATCCTTAATTGTATATTAAGAATACGCCTATTAAAATTAAAATTATTTTTATTAATTAAATAGCGACGATTATTACAAACTGTGTGAATTTATTAAAAATTACCATTTTTTCACATAGTTTTAATAAAGTTCTATTATTAATAAAGTTTATATGTAGTATAGAGTTTAGACGAAAATTATATTTATTATTAAAATAAATAAAGACAAATATTAGGCAAACAATTAAACACCAAATTATTTATCATTTAATACTTTCTTAGATTTACGCGAATACTTGACATTTTAAATAAAACTATCTTTTCGGATTTCTTCCGCGAATTTATTTTGATTTTTGGTTCCCGACGTTTCGAATGCTTTACAGCATCCATGGTCACGGGAGAGACTCTCCCGTATATATATAATGATAAAATATTTATCATTTATATAATATACAAGCATTGCCCGCGGCTTCGCCCGCGTTCAGATGACCAAAAACCAAATTCTTAGGTT